>CM048823.1:17882474-18626774 GCA_026586065.1 Dioscorea zingiberensis | reverse complement strand
TGTGGTGGTGAAAGCTCGCCTCTCGGAAAAGCTATGCACGAATGGTGGGGGCTGCGAGGAAGCGGAAACACCACAAAGAAGATCACGACCCTCGGCTCCCATCATTTTATGATACTTGATGTCGGCGAGGGTTAGCCACGCCCCATGGCGCCTTAGTCATTGCCATCATGGTTTCCGGTTTCCAAATGAAGAGAGTTACGATAGGCGGTGGAAGTTAGGTTGGCATTCTCTTTTGGAGTGCCTTGAGCGAATGAGATATGATCACATAATTTGCTTCCGTAAAATCATCCTTAATAGGGTTTTCAGGAGTGATCTGACTAGAAGGAATGATCTCTTTACCGATTCTGATGGGAAAGTCGCCTAGATCATCAGCAGTGACAACAAATTTCCTAATGCGTCTGTTGTGCTTCAAGTTACAACGTTATTCTTGGCGAGACCAACCCTCAACGCCTTGAAGGTCATAATTTCTACTTACCATCTTCTCCTCAAATTTTTGTGGAGAGTGGTAGTGGAGAGGTAAGAGGAGATCAACCCTTGGCGCGCAATGTTATGTTGCAACCCTCAAAGGAAAAGCTTTAGACAGAGGCAAAACAAAAGTTTGGAAGCCATGTTGATCAACAAAATAGCGAGCGGGAAGATGAAGAACTTGACCACACCGGTTGAAGAATTGCTTACGGTTCCTCTAGATACAACTAGGATGGAGCGCATAGTGCGGATTGGTGCGGATTTAACAAGACAACAAGAAAATCTCTACGGTATGCCAAGGACCACCTCGATCTCTTCAGCCTGGCTACCTAAGATATGCCAGGGCGAAACGCGGATGTCATTGACCACCGCCAACATAGATCACTGCTCAAGCCTCACAAATGTGAACGGAGAAATTCGCACTTAGAGGCGTAAGGTAGAAGAAGACCAACCCTTTTAAAGGCCGGGTTTATCCGAGAAGCGCACTATCCAGAACATACAACGTGGTTCTAGTAAAAAGCCATCCTGAAACGGAGGACGTGTGTAGATTTCACTTAACCTAAATAAAGCTTATCCCAAAGACTCATTCCTCTACCTTCAATTGATGGCTTGGTTGATTCCCACCTGCCAGTAAGGAATGCTGAGTTTTTAGATGCCTTTTCAGCTACAATCAAATCCTAATGGACTAAAGACATCGAAGAAAAACATTCTTCATTACAAGCACAGGAACTTATTGCTATAAGGTAAATGTCGCTTCGCTTTAAAGAAATTTAGAGCCACCTTTCATGAATAATATGTTTCTAAAGAACAACTTAAGTGTAAATGCTAAAGCCTATGTGGACTACATTCCGGTCAAGGAAGTTGTTCTAAAGTTCTACCTAACACCCTCCCAGATTTACAAGTGATACTTCTACCACTCTCTGACTTACAACATGCACTTAAATCCGAACAAATGTGCTTTTGTTGTTCTGAAGGGAAATTTCTGGATTTATCGACTCTAATTCCAAAGAGGAATAGAAGTAATCCGGGAAAGGTCAAAGCTATCCTTTGACATGTGGATCACCCAAAAGCTCCCAAGAGATGGCTAACGGCTTTAACCTGGACGCCTAGCAAAAATTCTCCGGGAGATTTATCTCTAAAGCCGGAGAGAAAACCTCCCACTCTTCCAAGCCTTGCTAAAAGCACCAAAAAAGTGAGTGTGATGTAAGAATGTGAGAAAGCCTTTCAAGAGCTTAAAGATTATCTCCGAGCAGCCTCAGCTTGCTAGCTAAGCCACAAGTAGGGGAAGAGCTCTCACGCCTACTTGGCCGCCTCCTCGAAATACAAATACAGTATTTCGAGGGAAGACAAAGGAGTTCGCCGCCCTATTAAGCACAAGTAAGATTCATAACGTCATGCGGAATCAAGATATCTACCGGCTTGAAGAAGTTACGGCTTTACGCTCTCATCACATCCTCACGAAGATTAAGGCCTCTACTTTTCAAGCGCACAAAGTTACGGTGCTAGCTGGATCGGCACTGCTTAAAGCAAATCCTCCATAAGCCCACGAAAATTAGGACGCTCTAACTACGAATGGGTAATAGAGTTGGGTGAGTTTGATCTCAGCCTATAAAACTCCCGAGCTAAGTAAGGGCTCAAGTTCCTGGCGAGATTTTTTATTATGGAATTGACCATTCCATAAATGAGGATGAGAGTCCCGCTAAGAATATCGAGAAAGAAAGTCCTATATCCCATGGTTCCTTATATGTTGATGGATGTTGTTGAAGAAAGGTCTGGGGCCAGAGCTTCATCCTTTATTCTCCTTCCAAATGGAAAATTGCAGCAGCTTCTTATATGTTCCAATTCCGAAAGCAACCAACAATCTTGAGGCGAATATAAGAGCCCCGGCTCCCTCATTGCTTGTAGGATTATGCGTTTGGCCCGAGGCTCGAATTCTAACGCCTATATGTTATATTCCCTGACTCATACCGGTCGCGTTAGCCATACATTGGGCAATTTTGAAGCAAAGGAGGAGAACATGGTCAAAATACCAAGCGATTGGTGGTAAAGAAGATAGTCCCCCACTTTTGCTCATATTTCCAAATTGAAAAAATCGGCTTTCAAGTGTAAAATGAAGAAGCCGATGCAGCTTTATCTAAAAAGGCCATGCGCTGATAGCTTCAATCTGGCAATGCAGTAACCCTCCCCTTCAACCTACAAAGATGCTCCTTCAGCTACAAAACTATTGTGAGGGATTGGAAGGAGAGAAGTACAGTACAAAGGCGTCTGGCCGTAGGAAAGAGTCAAGTTGGATGGATCCCATAAGAAAACTACACGCCCAGTGCCGACCTATACTATCTGGTCAACAAGATGCGAGGCAGACGGATCTCTTTACAACTACTAATACACCATCATTGGCATAAAATATATACAAGAGGGTCCTATACTAACCCTACTTACTGCGATTGCTTAAGGTCCCCACCGTATAAGAAAACAAAACTATATCCCTTTTAAGAAATTCATGAAGGTATTGGAGGAGGACATGCAGGAGGCAAAGCCTTAAGTTACAAGAGTCTCCGCGAAGGATGTATTACATGGCCAACGCGTTAACTCTAGAGATGCAAGTAGCATTTCGCCGTAGAAATGTGATGCCTCGCCAAGCGGCATTCCAAGATTCAAAGATGACCACCAACACGCTTCACGCCAATTATTAGCCTCCTACTTCCGCTTGCTATCCGGGGAGTTAGTTGATCTCCTAGGGCCATTTCCCACTTCAATTCGACAAAATGTGAAGCTTCTTTTTGATACGTGGCTATCGATTACTTCACCAAATGGGTAGAAGTTGAGCACTTGTGGCCAAAATCACGGAGAAAGCTTGTCGTGGGTTCTTATGGCTTAATCGGTTATCACGTCGATTGAATTCCGGCCGCCATTTCATTTTGATAATGGGCGACAATTTGATAACAAGGCTTTCAAAAGCTTTTGTTCAGAGCTCGAAATTGAATCCAGATTAACTTCTGTGACACATCCCCAAGCTAACGGCCAGGTAAAGGTAACCAATCGCACCATGCTCAAAGCTCTCAAAACCCGGGTCTCTAAAAAAGGAACTAACTGGGTTGAAGAAATTCTGAGCTTTCTCTGGGCTTACAGGACAACCACAAGAACCCTATAGGAGAAACTCCGTTCTCTCTCACTTATGGGGCAGAAGCTGTCATCCCTGCAGAAATAGGAATGCCTACTCTACGGACACAACAAATTTTCTCATAAGAAGAAAATGAGAAGAATCTCCGAGCGGAACTTGACTTACTCGAAGAGTGAAGAGAAGCTGCGGAAACAAAGGTAGCCATCTATCGCGAAAGAGTAAAAAGGTTCTATGACACAAGGGTAAAAAGAGTCTTCTTCCAAATCAGCGACCTGGTCTTAAGAGAAAATGAGTTCCAGGGAAACAAAAAGCCGAACGGGAAGCTAGCTCCTAATTGGGAAGGCCCTTACGTCATACGTGAGTAAATTGTCCAACAGTAACTATTATCCGTAAACATGGAAGGAAAATACTCAAGCGTCCATTTCATGCGAAACACTTGCGGCGCTTACTATCGATGAATCTTAATCGCCTCCTAAATGTTCCATGGAATAAAGCTTAAGCCCTTTCTACAAAAATGAGGTGAAAATCTCATTCTACAAAAAATGAGGTGAAAATCCCATTCTACAAAATGAGTCGGAATTATCCTACAAGGATAAACTTGATAACTCTCATCCGAAACAAGGGAAAAAATCCCGATCAAATATGAGGCAACAATCTCATTTACAAAGGCAAGGATCTTACTCAACAAATCAAAGTCCCTGCATTGGACTAAGAAGAGAAGAACCTGCTATGAAGCTTGACTTACAAGCCAAATGAAGGAAAAAAGACCTTGCGAAGGACTTCTTAAAATGGTTAAAACCATCGCTCGGAAATAAATCTTCACCAAAGAGAAAGGTTTGTGTTTCATTCATACAAATTGAAATTACATTCCAAAATAATTAGGTGTTTACAAGAACATGTCCTAAAAAAAAAGCCTAAGAACTAGGGCCCCTGATTGGCCACCGCCTGGAGGAACTTGGGTTGGAGGTTCGGAAGGGGGTTTGGGACAGAGCCTGGAGTCTTTATAAGTTGCAACTCTTTTAGCTCCATAAATTTCTTCAAGACTCCAGCAAGCCCCATAGATAAAACGTCCGCAGGAGGAACATGGTGACTTACCTGCTGCACTACAGAATAAATGCGGGTGGCCCCTTTTTTGGCTTTCACCCTAAGCCCAGCGACCTTTTTCTCCAATTTATCTGCTCGTTCAATTAGGTCTTTCATCTCTTGCGAGTCGGATTTAGGGGTCCTCTGTCTTGAAGCCAAGTCTTTCTTGAGTGTGTCACGCTCCCCCTTGAGTTCCTCTAACTCAACCTGAATGGTGGCGAGTTCCGTAATCCTTTCAACTTAGACTCCATTTAAGGCGTCCAAGAGGCTCATCTTCGAAAGCGCAGATTTAAGTTCCTTCTTTAAATCGCTAGAGTCGCCTGTAGTCTTTTGATATCCCCTTAGTAGCCTCAAGAGAGCCCGGAACTTCGCCCGAAATTTGGCCGCTAAGTCATTTTTCTCTTTCTATAGCGTTAACTGTTGAAGTCGCTTTCGGCTTTATCCTTCTCAAAAGTATGGATAATAGCGAGCTTCTTTTCTTTTCCTCCAAGGCCTCCCACCTTAGAGTTTAGTCGGAAATTACGCCCCTAATTGCTTCCATCTTCAAGCCAAGTCCTCATTGACAAAGATTGCCGACTTCGATCCGCCCAATGCTACAGCTCACGAGATAACAAAGGAGTTATAGGCGATACCAAGTTTAGGAGCAAAAGAAATGTAAGAACGGTTCCCTTACCAAAGCATAGCTTTATAGGAAAAGGCGGCAAGTGGCCTCTTCCCTCCCGGCTCCCCGTAGCTTAGTAGAGAGTTGTTCGGGCCGCATAGCCATCAAAGCATTTTTCACAAAAGCAGCATCCCGAAAAAGGATGTCTTCAGAGGGCAACTCCTTCCCTTGAGTAGCCGGTCATCTTAAAACTGAGTCTGCCACCCTCAGTTTATCCAAGAGAGCCGCTTCTCCGCCTCACCAGAAACAAAACCTAAGTTAAAAAATTATTGCAGAACAATGATACCCTTAAGAAGTAAATCCTTACCTCCTTGAGGAGGATATCTTCTAGTTGACTAGAAGAGGGCCCTTCGGAAATTGGCGATAAAGCCGGACGAACTTCTTCCACAGGTGAATTCACCTGTTCAATCATAATTCCGGGACCAGATGCGTCCTCAGAATTCTTCCTCTTCGTCCTCCTCTCCCGTGAGGACCACGGGAAGGGGTCGCTTTTGCCCCCTTTCTTGGAAGAATCAACCTCTTTTCTCTTCCTCTTCTTTTTCTCCTCCTTGGAGGTATCAACACCTTTACTAGAGGCCGCTTCCTTCTTCTTCCGCCCACGAGGTAAAGGCGGATGAACTTCACCTTCATAGGAAGCCAGGAGGCCCTTAACGTAGCTCAAGTCTTCATCCTCCATCGAACTTTCTGCAAAATAAAATTCCGAATCATGTTAGATATCGCGATTGAAGATCAAACTAAGATAGATATACGAATAAATCCTACCAGCAGATACTATTAAACGACACTTAACGAGGTTTTTCTTGGTCAAGAACTCATCCATATAAACTTTGGATAGCCCCGTCATTGACTTAAGAAGAACCTCCTCTTTTTTCGTCATTTCCTCACAAACGATATCCGTTCGGGGAGCCTCCCACTTGGTTCGGACATCCCACTCGGATTTATTTTTGACAAAGAAAAATTTACTCTTCCACCGCTTAATGGAAGAAGGAACTTTCCCTAAAAACTTTCTTCCGGAACGAGCCGAGAAGTAATACCAATCGGCATTAGACTCTAAACATAGACTAAACAACATATGGAACCAACGGACGGTCGGACTTATTCCGTAATTTTTGAAAACAATAACAAAGCCGTTCAGTAATCTCAAAGAATTCCGAGTCAGCTGTGAAGGACACAGATGATACTCCTCTAGAATCGCCTTAGCAAAATCAGAAAAAGGAAGCCTAAGGCCACCCGATAACGCATCTTGATAGATAGTTATCTCTCCTTCCATGGGAGAACTCGCCCTCTCCCCAGAACAGGGAACCCTAACCTCAAACAGAGAAAGATCTATCTCATATTTCTCTGCCAGGTCATCTACATCCTTCTGCCCAAGAAGACTTATGGATGTACCAGACCCCCTACCCATGGCCCTAGAAGCAGGATGAACGTGAACCTCGGACTGAATATCCCTAGGTTCACCTGGAATCGCGACGGAGACTGTGGGGTTGGACGGAGAAGGGATCAAAGACCCGTGAGAAGAACTAGAGGAAGAAGAGGTAGCACTAGCCATTACCTTAGAAGAGAAAAGGACAAGAAAAAGACACAGAAAGCTTAAGACCAAGTCTCGCCGGAGAAGAAGAAGTTTTCAAAAGACGCAATTTGACTTTTGAAGTGAAGCCCTTTTTTGCCTGTACGATTCCGCTTATATGTAAAGGGGATAAATCCCTGGCCGTTAGATCCCGGAGCTACATCCCAATCGAACCGTTTAACCAAGGGTTCCTAAATCACGGGACCGTTCGGATATCCATCATCACTTTTCCTCAAACAAATCAAAAATTACTACGTCGACATACCAAAGGCCGCTCACACATAGAAAACCGCTTATCATGGCGTTGACAAACGCCATACGCGCCAAGGCATATCGGGCCACTATCTCCCTTTAATGCTAAATAGTTTGGGAGACACGTGTCATCTCAGGGAATAACAGGCGTTGTGTAAAGCCCACATCATAAGAGACAAAGCGCACACATCGCAACATAGGATCACCAGTGATCATTTCTTCTTGAAGAAACCGAAGACTTTACGAGCAAATTAATAAACTTTATTCATATTACAACGACGGTAGTATTAAAAAGCACACAACAAAGCAACATGGCAAACCCTGGTAAACATGTTATCCGTCGGAATTCCCCAGTTAACAATCCACAGATCCGTCCGAGGACCATTTCCGAGATAAGATTCTGAGGAGACTACGACGGACTTCCACAACCGTCACCTGTCCTCAAGTTATCGCTAGGAAATCACGACAAAGCGCGTGGGCGAAGATGGGGCCCACTTCTACTGGCGGGGAGTCGCCCTAAACATCTCAACTTCAAAGCGCATATCCGGCTTATAAGTAATATCTAAAGTGATAATTATAAGATCCTCTGCCTATACTTCATGGTCAAGTTGGAAGGTTTCCCTCACTTCCTCTATGCTTATCTCACCTATTACCCTATCAACAACCAAAGATTGATGGCCATACACGTCATTCAGATTTACCAATTGGATAACTTTGGTCCCTCAATTCGATAAATGTTCGTGGAAATGAACTTGGAATTCGTAAGTAGCGAGAACACCGGTAAAGTAAAAACTTAAAAAAAGGACAAACGTGAGCCATTTTACCAAAGCGCAAAGATAGCGTGAGAATGGATAAAAACACTATCCATACTAGCTCCTTAAATAGCAAAACTTGGTGACACTATAGATCTAAAAATTCGGAGAAAAAATCTACCTCGATTCAAGACAACACAACAAGTGTCGGTTTACCTTTTAAAACACATGTATCTAGAAAGAAACCTACACCCACATAGAACCACGCCTAAAGAAGATACTTGTTCGAACCAAGCTTAAAAGTGAAATTTGACTCCACTCCCTCGCTGCATTTTTCAACAAGTACACTCTAGGGGGACTAGTGTTACTAAAATATTTAGTAAAACACGCTGTCACTTTGCCTAAATGGCCACCGTCATAAAGGGCTACATTTCTTTTGGCCACAATGATTGATCACCACCAAATTCATTAGCATAAATTCCGTCCGGCAAATAAGGAGAGGGCTCACCACCACGAAAAGTCCATCTGGAATTATACAAGAAGGAAGAGGTGATAGCCGGTTTGGGTAAGAGCGTATCTAACGCCTCTGATAAGTAGATCTTATCCACTTGCCTCTATAGTGGGCGATATTTTCTACTTACACACGTAGTACCTACACCTGTATGTAGATATTTTCTACTTACCTTACGCAGGCACCTAAGCACAGAGGCTGAGATATTTTCTTACCGCCTTAGAAGATATTTTCTTCACCGCCTTAGATCTATATTCTCTCATTCACGCCTTTACTCCACCGCCTTTCCTAAATCAGCCTTTAGGTTGCTATAAAAGACGAAATGTATAATAGAAAAAGAGGAAAAAAATCATCACACAAAAGAGCTTAACTCATGTCTAAGACCGCTTCTTACGCTTTTCTCGAGCTTAAGCATCGAATGAATCAGGCGAGAAAGGCTCCAATTCCGGACCGCCCTTTTCTCCCTCTTACAGATTCATCCCAAAGGAAAGGAAAAGCTGTGGTAATTCGAGCGGATTTCCAAAGCATTCTCCATGTTCTCCGCTCGGAAGTTGAAGTAAACGTCCACACCAACTATAAATTTCAACCGCTTGTCGAGGCGGAGACCCGGATCCGCGAGGCCATAATAGCCAAAGCGTGAGGTGGACCAGGGTTTTGGCATCAACACTATCTTTTATCTTCTTGAGTCGTAATGTTTCCCCTGATGTTCACAAGGCTATGAGCATGCTAAAATATTAGCCCCAATTCTTCCCTTAATTCAAGCGCAAGACTTTGGAAATAAAGTCCTGTAAAATCTGGAAGTCTCGGCTTAAGTTCTCCTTGTTTCTTATCTTTCTATCCATTTTATTAATTCTTGTTTTATTGAGGACAACGCAATTCTCGGCGTGTGGGGATGGGTAACTATAGTCTTGAAATTCATTGATAATCTTAAGTGTGGGGATGTGGGGATGGTTTATCTTGCATGCAAGTGTAAGCCAATGATAAAGCATAGAATTAACTCGCTTCAAATTCCTACTCTACTTTTTAGTATACACCATATAGAAACACATTTTTTCTACATTCTCCTATGAAATTCCACTTGGACAATTAGAGACAATCTATGCTGACAACTTCATATTTGTTTGGAGATAATAGATAACCCATTGCCATGTTTAGCTTGACCTATAGTGTTAAGTAAGTATTATTTTCAATGGCTCCAAGAGTTTTCGTGATTCTAGTCTGCATTTCTAGCCCCCTGTGAGTAAAGTTTAAGTAAATAAATGAACAATCAGTATATAGATTTTGTAGGGAATAAAACTGAGATAGTGCTCCTCTACTCTTGGTGATTTAAGTAAGCACGGGTCCTTTTGGCTCCTAATTAGAGTATTTTTGAAGAAAAGTCCTCTCATGTGAGCACGAAAGCACGCGTATATAGAGTTGTAATTTTCCCGAGTATTTACGTTGTTTCGATTAATACGAATTAGTCGGGTATGTTTTTCCTTTAGAAAGGGAAATCCACACTTTATGTTAATTCCGGTGACCCGAAAAGTCGGATCCAGTAGGGACGCCTTACCGGGGTTAAAAATAAATAAATAAATAAATAATAAAATCAAATCAAATAATTTTCATAATGGGCTAGTTATCTAGAACTTAGAATCCCAAGGAACCTCTAGAGTTCATTGAAGTTATGCTTACTACTGTAGGACTTAAAAACATGGCATGTGGAGTGAGTGAACTGTGTCTAGAGCTATACTATAAATGTCAACGTATTAACACAGAATTGAAATGGGAGAATACACATTTTGATTGTAAACTTTGAGTAGAGTTGGACTGATCCCTGTGTAGCTAGAGGTTGAAAATCAATAATCTACTTGTTTGTTTTTCATTCTGTCTATTTGCTTGGGGACAAGCAAATGCTTAAGTGTGGGGATGTTTGATAAGTGTTCAAATTGCAAAACTTGATTATTCTAATTGTGTACATTTATCATGGGATTCCGATAATTTATAGGCCGCTGGTACTTAAAATATTTACTCTTGTGAATTTGGACAGACCAGAGCAATTTGATGAGGAAATTGTAAAGTTAAGCAGGATTCAGCATAAGAAGTCTAAATCACGTGAGTCAATAAAGTTGTCCAGCCTCCGGATATGACCCAATCTAAAGCACAAAATGCCAAACAATACCGAGCTACATCTAGACAAGACCGTGCGTCTACGCGGTGAGGAGGCTAGAGTTCATAGCCACTTACCTAACAAAACCTTGTACAAAATGGATACAAGATCGGTAATGGGGTCGAAATCCAATTTCACGAGACGGTGGATTCATCCGTGATTGAATAGAAATTGGGTGATCTAGATGGAGCCAGCCTACATTTAGACAGGACCGCTTAGGAGTCTGGGATGCACACGAATAATACTTTAATCTAATTCCGCTAGAATTATGAATGAGATCGTTGGCGCGGACATTAGATCAATGTCGGAGCTATTCATTTCAAAAGGAGAACACCTAGACGGCCCCATCCCCTTCCTTACACCTCCGTTTACAACAAGCTCACAATGCAGAAACGTGATCTGCCTATTTCAAGTCCCTCGTAAGTTGTATTCCCACCCTGATAGCACTTGGAGCTATAAATACCCAGGATTAGGGTTATGAGAGTATCTTTCAATTCCATCATCCATCCTTGGAGGCTCTCACCAACATCCATCATCTTCAACCATCCACTAGAGGAGATCAACCTGTCTTGAAAGGGCACAATAGTGCTAGAGCACGAGTGGAGCATAGCTTAGTATTAGGGGAGTGTATACAACAGTCGTTGCCAACAGTGTATCACTGTCCCATATCTTTACTAGAATTCATTATTGTAATTGCAATGTGTTCATCATTTATGAGGAACTAACTTCTTAGATACTCGGGTTAGGATGAACTTTTGGTTGTTATTAGTGTATGACAGTATCTGTTATTTGCTAAATTAATTGTTGGATTGAGATCTATTGAGTGTATTCCATTCATTGCATGCTTACGTTGCGACAGTCCTAGTATGTCAATAGGTTCATATGAGGGAAGAAGAGAATGCCTCCTCGTATTAAAACTACCTCACTAGAGAGGACTGTGAAAGAGACGAGAACTAGGGCATTTAGGGTTAGAATTTGTAGTCCCATAGTCCTTCTAAGATATAGGTTCCCTAGATCCCCGTTCAATGTTAGTAACCTAGCCATGTTAGCAGGGGTCAAAGCAATATAGGAATCCTTAGTCCAATCTATATTAATTGGCAATTAGAAGATATTGTGTGTATCTTTTGTGAGAACCCATGAGGGATTCCTGCCCGAGTATCCCTTCTCTTGACTGATCTTTCCAAATTTCGTCTCAGCACAGTGACTGATCTTGCCTGAGACGTGGACCGATCTTCTCCTTCTCTCTCGGTCACGACGGTTGCACTTCTAGGGTTTGGGGTGCTCTCGCTCAAGTTTTATAAGAGCATCACAGGGGATCTGGAAGTGCTGGGAAATCCCGTAGATAGGGGGATCAAACACGCAAGATCATCGCCCACGGATGGCTAGTCCGAAATCAGCGAAGGAGGAAAACTTCAACGTGGTTATGTGTGTGTAAGGGAGATACTGGTTCCTCCATTGGTCTCATGATCAGCTTTTGTTCAAATAGGTGGCTGGATCTCCGTTCTCGCGTGGCTAGCGGTATACTAGCTAGAGATTAATGAAGATGCGTTTCCAAACCCTTTTCTTTCCATAACCTTAGGCGTTTTCCATTATGACGCCTAATGCGTGGTAAATTTGGGTCTACGTAGGGATGGACTTCATTTTACTCAAATTCGACCTCCGTCATGGCCATTCGGTTCAAACAAATAGATCAACGTGCATGCTTCTTTCCACGAAATTTCAATAAAGAACCCTCCACTTTCTTTAGATTTGCAATCAAGTCCTCCAAAGTGTGAGAGAATCACATTTTTCCATTTAAACGCCTCTCCTTTTGTAATTGCTAATTGGTCTTTATTTGTTTTCAAACACGAGAAAGGGTACTACTCTCAGATAAGTACACTTTCTTTAGATTTGCACCGAAGTCCTCCAGTGTGAGAGAATCACATTTTCCATTTAAACTGCTCTCCTTTTTGTAATTGCTAATTGGTCTTTATTTGTTTTAAACCTGAGAAAGGGTACTACTCTCAGATAAGTCCTCGACTTTTCCTGAAATTACCAAAAGGTCCCTAATAGCCCCAATTAACACTAATTAAGGCATTTATCAATTTAATCCCCATTTTCATATAAAATCCATTTAATTCCAAATATGGGGAATTTCTTTAATTAACTAATTGATTAAATAAATTTAGCGAAACATTTATTTCAAAAAATCTTGGATTTTATACCCTGCTAGGGCTACTCCCTGCTCAATTGTGTGCAAGCAAGAGGAGTAGTTTCCGCTACAGCTGAGTCCCGCTACATAGTTGGGGCTGCCCGGGAGCCTGAACTTTTAGTCGAGCCTTCCCTCCAAGCCACACTAAAGGCTCTGTTCATTATCGATGTTTGGGATTCCTCACCTCCCACTTTGCTTCGCTTGTCTCTTGGTTGGAGAGTTTCCGTTACCAAACCTTAATAGCTCACCACACTGACTCTATGCTCCTTCTTTTGATCTTTGCATCCACAAATAAAGTCTCATTATCCCGAAGGGATGGCTTCAAATTCGTTCTCGTGATCAACTCTGTCTTTATTTCATAACTCTCCAAATGTATCTTACTCAAACCTTTGAATAAAACTTTTCTGTGAATTTTCCTATTCTTTGACTTTCATTCAACAAGTAAATTTCTTTACGTGTCTTTCTGAATTTTGTTTCTACCGTCGGAGAGGCGATTGGCCTACTCCATATGTAACTAGTTCTCAATCTGTGAGAGAGCTTCTCCTCCTGCCTTGTTGAATGTCTTTTAAACTTTCTCCTGGAGAGACGACCTAACTATGTGGAGCATTCCTTCTTGTGGATTTTATTGACCATCATTTGTACTCTCGTTACAAGTGACAATCCTACTGGGCGGGTTGGTTAGTATCTCGCGTGCATTTCCAATCATCATTTTCACTCTTATCAGGAGAGACGGTCCAATCAAACCAGGCTGGAAGTATTCCCCAAGTTTAAAAGGTCATCCTTTCCACTCCCTTTAAGAGCGAAATTCTGGTCATGGTGGTTTGCTATCTTTTCTTGTCAAGCTATCGAGGCTGCTCACCGAGGTTCTTTATGTCCCGGGATCATTTTCCAGCTTTTCCTGAGTGATCTTCTTACCCGAGCAGTGAATTCCCGCCTACTCGTCCCCAACCGAGAACTTTATGAAATCAGACACTTCTATGCCTAAGAGCGGGACTTTGAATAAAAACAGGAGACACTTCTCTGCATGAGAGCGGGATTTTGAACTAAAGCGCGATGCGCTTGATAAGTGCATAATTATACACTTGGGACGGGCCTTTACTATCAAGAGGAGGCTAATTACACCCTCAGGCTGTATAGTGCCTCCATTGAATCTTATCAAGGTGGACTTGGCTAGCTCTAGGAGTTCTAGCCCCATCCCTAGCTTCATGAACGCATCCTAGAAGATCACGTCTTCTGGGTTCCTGTTGTCAACTAGGACTCTACAAACCTCATAATCTATGATGTTGGTTGCGATAACTAAGGCATCTTCGTGAGGGTAGCTGACTTGTCGTACGTCCTCTTTAGAGAAAGTAAGGGGTACCTCATAGCAGAAATTCTTTTTAGGGCCTCCGGTTTAGCTTCGCATCCTGGCGTAATTCTTTAGCACGGAGCTGCTCTCACCACAGTTTGTCGGTCCCCCAACGATGGTAAGGATGACCACAACTTGTGCCGGTTCCTCTGGCGGTAAAGGTGAACTTCACTCTAACTCTTTCTTCAGTTACAACTAAAGGCGTCCTCAATGGATTACTTTCTTTATCCCTTCATTCAGGCGAATATAATCTTCAGTGTCATGACCATGGTTTTGATAGAAGTGCGTAATTTCTTGTTGTCCCTTTATTTTTTCCCTAGTTCTTTATCTTAGGGAGCCACTCTCGCTTTTGAAGTCTTCAATACTTAGTAGAATTAGTTCTCAGTTGGCATTGAGGGGAGTGTAGGTGCGATGTCAACTTGGCTCGTCCCCTCGAGTGTTATCCCTTACCGAGGGCTTCTGCCTCTTGACTGGTTCTCGTGCTTTAGGCACTT
Source organism: Dioscorea zingiberensis (assembly GCA_026586065.1). Taxonomy (NCBI): domain Eukaryota; kingdom Viridiplantae; phylum Streptophyta; class Magnoliopsida; order Dioscoreales; family Dioscoreaceae; genus Dioscorea; species Dioscorea zingiberensis. The sequence goes on along the minus strand of CM048823.1, from coordinate 18,612,180 downwards.
GGGGGTGGTCCCTCCTTAGCTTTGGGGTTTGGCCTCTATTAGGACTTGCAGCTCATCCTCTTCGGGCTGCTCATGTATTTTTGACACGGGTAGCCATACTCCTAGCCGAAGCTTTTGCATCGTGAAAAATGAAAGAGGGATATTTTTAGGCCCCTTGCGAGGTGATGGTCACGCAACTTCGATCGACCAAATGTCACTTCAAAATAGGGATATTGAACCTTCGTGATGTAGTCGCTGAGGCTCTCTCCTTGGTGTGTGAGATCCATCACGACGGCGTGTCCGCTTGTTGCCGCTTCATCGCCGATTCAAGGCGGCTTGGTAAAAGAGGTCAAACAACTCTTCTAAGGAGTCAACGGACTCGGTGGCAAGTAGTTGAACTACGTCTAGGTGGCCTTGCTCAAGGTTGTCACTAAGGTAATGCGACTACATGACTTCGTCTCGGGCCTTGTGGAGCAGCATTTTGGCCCGGAACAACTCCAAGTAATCAACCCGGTCCGAAGTGACATTGTATTCTACCAAGGATGGGACTTTGTACCTCTATGGTATGTTGAACTACATGATTCTGCAAGTGAAGAAAGAGAGGTATTTTGTCTTTTCCTTGGTGAGGGGAAGGACCTTTTCTTGTCGGGTACTAAGAGCTCCCTCAAGTGGGGACGTAGGACTGAGATGACTAATTGTCTTTTCGGCGTTAGAGGCTGCTAGCCATCCGCTCTTCCTAGAAGATTTACGCATGCCCCTTGTTGCGTGTTGCTAACCTCCTCCCAATTACAATGGACTCCGGGAGAATCCTTGCCCTACTCCAGGGTCGGGCAAGCCTGGTCGCGCTCCTAAAGTACTTTGGTTAGCACCTCACCGCACTCAAGAGCTATTGGATACAAGCCGCCCCTTTGATCAACTTCAGGATCCTGCCGCTAATCGACATTGAAGGGTCTCTGAAGGTTTTGCTCAATAATCCCCAATGAATGGCTGCCAAACTCTGTTAATACCCCAAATAAATGGTGCAACGCCCCCAAATTTTCTTAATAATTATTGTTTAATTATCAAATAATAAATTCAGGTTATTAGTAACAAAATTAAGAATTGAATATTCTAAACCTCAAGTAGAAAGATGTCATGTTTATGGGCCTTAAATCTAACCTTGAAAACTTGGACCCAAGAGTAGGCCATAATGGCCGTGTCTCTTTCACCTATACTATTGGAGGTAGAAAATAACCTAATCCAATAATTAAGATAAGGTTTGGATTAAACCCAAATTAATTAGGGTTAATGAGAAGAGCGTAATTATTGGTGAGATAGAGCAAACCGAGATCCGGAAATATGGATCTCGGGCCATTTGTTAAATCGACTTGTGATGCTAATGCTACACTATGATGTATAAAATATTAACTTAATAAAGCAAAGGTTGTTACTTTAATTAAAGGAAAAGAGGGGAGGGGTATGATTGAAGAGATAAATAAAACACTTCTTCATTGGTGAAATCTAACATTCCTTGCCTTACACCTAAGGTCGCTAACTTGGGGTTTTCTCGATCGGCATTGGTGGGTCACAAAACCAAGTTCAAAATCAAAATTAAAAGGTAACGATGCTGCGGCCGAGACAAAGATTGGGTGCAAACTTTATTGTTTATTATCGCTTATTCTTGATCATAATGAAGAAGTCTGAGCGTTTACTACTATTCTTTTATTGTTCATTCTCATTATCGTTCATCAAGTAGCACCTCGCATCAGTAGTCTGGTGGATAGAGCAGTAAATTGGGTACGGGCTCTATTCGTATTGGGTGCAAACTTTTACCGTCACTAGTGAAATAGCGGCGACTCCAATTGCGAGAAGGGTCGCGACTCCAATTAGCACATGCTCGCACCGTAGTAGGTAGGGTATGTGCCGCTAGACGTAGATTGCGCGGCTCTAATCGGATAGGGTGCAAACTTTCACCGCTCATTACCGTTCATTATTGTTCATTACTATTCATTGGCGCACTGCATCAAGTAGTTTGGAGTGCGCAAAGCGAAATGTAAATTAGGTGCGGCTTTATTCAGATTGGGTGCGAACTTTTACTGTTCACTAGTGAAATGGCGGTGCACCCAATTCGTGAAGGGTCGCTACCCAATTTGTACACATGCTCGCACCATAGTAGTAGGTAGGGCATGGGTGCGGCTAAGCGAGATTGGGTGTGGCTCTATCCGCATTGAGTGCAAACTTTTATCGCTTATTACTATTCATTAGTGAAAATGAATACACACCCAATTACGTGAAGAGTCGCAATTTGCACATGCTCGCATACCGTAGTAGGTAGGGTATGGGCGCCAGGACGTAGATTGGGTGCGACCTTTGAACTTTTATTGTTTATTACTATTTATTGGCGGTGCACCTCACGTCTGCTGTAGTGCAGGTGCGGCTCTATTTAGATTGGTGTGAACTTTTTATCGCTTCATTACATCGCTTCATTAGTAAAATGACAGCTGCATCTAATTCATCGTAAGGGTCTCACCTAATTTGCACATACTTGCACTGTAGTAGGTAGGTTTGAGGGCCGATAGAGATTAGGTGCGACTCTATTCAAATGTAAGTAACTTTTCATCGTTCATTTCGTTACGGCAAATACAATGCACCTATCAGCGGCCAAGTAGAGAAAAGGTGTGGCTCTATTCAGATGGGTTGGACCCACGGCTGGGTCACAAAACCCAAGTTAGGCTTACCTTTGGGTAGATAAATCAAGGAATGTTAGAACGCACCAAGTCCTCTCTTCTTCTTCAACCGAGCATGCATCCCTTTCCTTTGTACTCTTACCAGAGTCACACATAAGCCAAACCTCAATCCCTCACCAGATCCGCATGGATCTCCAGCGAGAGAGCCATTCTAAAGAAGCCTCGACCCCGACCTCAGTCAGCTCTCCTCGACCGAAAGCACCACCCCTACCGCCTTCTACCCTCCCTCTTCCATGAGCCTTCCTACACAGCGTAGCCGAGGAGTTCGACACACCAAACGCACCTCCGCTACTCCTCTCTTTCCCTTTCCCTCTCGCCTCCGTGAGAAGATTGGAGGTCCTCGACACAGTCATCATGAGGTCCGACAGCCATACTCATTCCGGTGAGGCCCCAGCGACGTAGACTCCAGTGATGACTACTATCCAACTCCACACAGGCGATCAAACCGCTTTTAGACTTTCCTCCTCTTCTGAACTCCGGTAACCGAGCTTCAGCTGGCCTCAGAACCGAGAGCGAAATTGGGGAGCCGGCTGGTAGCTACTCATCCTTGGTAAGCTTGGAAAGGGTTGATCTGAAGATCAATGTTAATTTGGTGTGGGGAGTATAAACAAGTGTTATGAATGAATTGAACTATCTTGTTTTCTCTTGGAATATTGATCAGGAGAACAAATCAGAGGTTAGTGAGTCGATTTATGTTTGTAGAAATGAAAATTGTATGGAAATTATGCATGATTGTATGATTTTAAAGACTAGAAATCCAACTTTTGTGCTGCCGAAAATCTATTTAAATATGCATGTGATTTGTTCGATAGATTGGCGCAGTGAGGAATGTAGTTAGCTTCTAAAAATTCTATTCGCTTAATTTATAATAGTAGTTAAGACACTAATATCTCTAAGGTTAGCATTTTGATATAGTTTATAGATGAAGGAGAATAGATGATCTAATTAGTCATCCTGTTATGTTTACAAGGAGTAAGAGGCTTAGCATAATTATCTGTTAGACAATATTTCCTCTTAGGAAATGAAGATTTAATCTCTATCTCAATTCGTTTTAATATTCATACATGCATGTTAATGAGTTCATGCTTGCATCAATATGAGATTTTTATTGAGTATATGGGCATGTGAAGGTTATGGAAGGATAGAAATGAAATGAGAATCTATGCCCAAATTATGCTCCAATATAAGTATAAAGATATGTATATATGGGTGGTTAGATTTATATTGTGCCATAGACAAGGCGTATACTATGTATTGAAGATTACAAATTGTATCACTTATTTATGAAGAAATGCGACTCTAGTTTTTATTCTTTTATTATGATTATTAGGGAAAGGAAAGAATTCTATGGGAGCGGTAAAAGGACCGAGTAAGACCTAATTAGCGAAGGACATCATATAAGTGGACATTACTTTGTATTATGTTTTATAAATATGTTTTATCGCGATTCGATTTACTTGTGATTTGTATGAATTTTCATCCCAGTTTGTGAATGTCATGGTTTTGACTACTATTTAATAATAGTAGAATTTCATGTGCTATACTTGCTATGTGATTGAAAATGATATTGATAAAAAGAAAATTAAAGATGTTAAAAGGAAATGAATATCGCAAGATGTACCCTGCCTAGATCCTACATGTTCCATTACGTAGGGCTGGATTGATAGAGTTAGGAGATCTTTGAATTTGTATCACGTTATCAAGTTGGGAAGGGAGTTTTATAATCTCTGATTTTTATTTCCAAAACCTTCTATTTTCAAAAATTCTAATTTTCAAAGAAAAAGCCCTTCCTATCCCTTGGGGTACTCGGTATCATGTCCCCTATGTTTCGTAAAGACCTATGGGATCACACCAAAAGGTTTTACATTATATATGCCGATTTTGAGAAAGCTTCAGGATGTTGATTCTATGTGGTAGGGTGATGTTTGATGCTACCCAGAGTTTGTGGGTCATTCATATGTAGTTAAGCTGGGTACCTGCTCGATGTGATATGAGGCCTACAGTTTCTATTATTATGAAGTGAAATTGTGTATGTAGTGATTGTATGATATGTTTTCCGGGTTTTCTGATTATCTTGGTATACTAAACCTGATTAAATATAATACATAGATATACATGTTTTGGATTTCCTTATACTTGTACTATTATGTTGATAGCAATGATTGAGGATGTACGGGTTTGTATATTACCTAGCGGCATCGTCTGATTCACTAAGCTCGTGTAGCTCATATCCCACTCTTTATTTAATTATTTTTTTATATTGCAGGACCTAGAAAGTAATCCGGATAATAGCTCATGTTTCGTTTAGGGGTCGAGGTCTCATTGTGGCTTTGGCTTACCGCCTATAGTTTGTGTAGAATTTTATATAATGTGTCTATATTTGTGGGACTATACCGATTAGGACACAAATGTTTATTACATTAGTTGTTTTATTATATAAATTAGACCTTTATGGTTGAAATTATGTTTTAATTTATTAACTTGATCTTTTCTTATCGTGTCTTAATTTTGAATGTTCTTTAGGTTACCGAGTGTTGTGTACTTGATTTGGTTGGTATGGTATCCGTCCTCAAGAAAGAAATGGATGTTACATACGGGACCTCAAGATCCGACCACCACCTAAGATCAACTATGAAAAACTTATTGTGGTTGAATAGATTAGGGACTATGTGTGCTTCTCCCAGCCTTCCAATGGCCTCCATTGAGGCCAATGAGGTGAGAGGTGGTTAATGATGGGAGCTCCTCATTTCACGCAAAATAAGCCTTGGGTTCCCCCCCTCACGAGGCTCAAGTGAAGTGGAGTTGAAGAGGAAGGAAGAGGGAAGAATGAGAGAAGTGGGGAGAGCTTTGGAATTACTCTCTTGGAGACAAAAATCATATCCTCTTTGGTCTTCCCTTGGTCCATTTTTATACCTTGGCGGCATCCTTGGAGGCCATTAGATGGGAACGTTCATACGACACCTGTGAGTAAGGACTCCGCCTTTGTGCTAGGGACCCGCGTCTTAAATGAGATGTGCCCCTATACTGTGGGGGATGTCTTGCACCGACATCCGCGTAGAGGGATGTTCCTTTAGCAGAGGATAATGGGAAAATCTAAACATGACTCCCCGAGGAAGTCCAAGTAGTTGGAGTGGTCCTGCCCCTCGGTTCTTGACCTGATGATGCCACGTATCCCTCATATTTTTCTTCTACAACAATGGTAAAACCTAATAGTGAGAATCATAGAACTTAATGCAATCATGGGGCAATTGTTTTAGTTGTATGCGAATTAGGGTTTGGTCGTCGAGAGATCAGGATTAAACTAATTTTGGGTTCCTCATAGTCCAAGAAAAGATCAATTAGATAGCCAGTATTAGATAATTAGTCGAGCAAGGAATTCCTTGGGGGACAGAGATCCAAGGTATCATGATCTCTGTATTTATTTACCCTAGTTTTGCAAATTGTTCACCTTAGTTTTTCTTTAGATCTCTTAGTTAGGATTAGATTACCACTCATATTTCTAGGCTAAATAATAGAAGATGAATTAGTACTAGTAGAGCCTGTCCCTATGGATTCGACTACCCTACACTTGGGGTACTTTATTTCTTGATCTATCTGGTCCACTTGCAGGAGAGATGGCATATTGCACATTATCACTTATCTGTCCAAGAGAGGGACTTTGAGCAAGAGCACAAGGTGCTTCCCAGGCTGAGAGCTGGGCTTTAAACGAGAGCACGAGGTTCCCTGTATAACATTATAGCTAGAAGGGGATCAAACCACCAAAAAGTTGGTAGTCACCACCACTTGTCGAGAAGAGGTTCCCACTCTGAGCTTTAGAGTTACGATTCCTTCGTACAGGACCGTCTAGTGGGGACCTTGCTAGTGTAATTTGTTTTTCTCGATCCCTAGCTTCTCGTATACATCCCAAAGGAGAACATTGACTGAGCTCCCACTATCTTTGGGGACTCTTTTGATTTCATACCCGGCGATGTTTACCGTCACTACTAACACGTCATCGTTGGGATGCTTGGCGTCCTTTATGTCATCTTCATAGAACATAGCGGTGTGGTTGAGAAAGGCTTCTTCTTTGGCTTGGTTGGTCATTCCTTTGGGACATCGTGAGCATACCTCTTCCGAGACAAGTTGCTCTCCCCTCCTGTCGTGGGTTTTCCTGCAATCATATAAATCACCCCTATAGGATCTTTTTTCTTTGAAGGAAAGGATGGACCTTTTCCTTACTTGTTCTTCTTTAGACATTAAGTTAAGCATACCTTACAGATTAATTTCTCTATCTCGTCCTTGAGTTGGATGCATTGTCCGTGTTCTGCCTATGGTCTTGGTGAAAGAGGCAGTACTTATTGCTATCCATTCTTTTTCCCAAGTACTTATTTTTCTCAGGCCATTTGAGTACTTTTAGGTCTTCAATGTTCATGAGAATCTCTTTCCGACTGGCTTTCATGGGTGTATAGTTGCAGTATCCCATATTAGGTTTGTCGTTATCCTCCTTAGCGGGTAATCTTCTCCCGCCATACCCCTTATGATTTTCTTGCACCATATTTTTCCCTTTCCTAGCCTTCTCTTACCGACTTTCCTCTCATTTAGCAGCCTAGACTTCCTCTGCATTTATATACTTCTCGGCCCGAGCTAGAAGGTTCACTAAATCTTTTTCCTGCCTCTTTAACAGAGAGAACTGGAACGTGGACCTTTGCAACCCCTCTTTGAACTCGATGACTGCATAGGTCTGGCCCACAGCGGGGATTTTCATCAACTCCATGTTGAACCTATGGACGTAATCGTGAAGGCTTTCTCCTTCTTGTTGTTTGATCCTCATGAGTATGGTAGAGGTCTTCCAATATTTTTTGTTGCTCATGAGATAGACTCAATTCTGAATCCCGAAAACCAGGTCTAGTTTGTGCCTCTTAAAGTAGTCTGAAGGCGATAATACATGATCTCACACCGTGCTCCATGAAGGAGCATCACTACCGTAAAAGTCTTTAGGTGGTCTATTGGATCCAAGGTCCCATTTTATGTCTCTATCGGAGGTATCCTGGACACGAAAACTTGACATGGGTACCTATAGAATACCTCGGAACGTAATGGGGAGACAAGGTAAGGGGAATACCTCGCATGTCCCCTTTATTAGTCTTCTAGGTGGAGAGCCTACATCGCAGATGGGGTAGCTCCTCGAGGCGAGCTCGGGATTGTGTGGATCCTTTATTACTACCTAGAAGGGACTCTCCTTTTCTCTCCATGTCCCAGCTTGGGTAATCGGACTCATACGGGCCGCATTGATCTCCCCTTAATCCCGGCCATTGTACTTCGAAGCACTTCGGCTGTTTGGGAGTCCGAGGGATTCGCCTATGTTGAACAAGGAGGGCTTTGGTAAGCACTTCAATTACTGGAATATTTCGATCCGGAGTTCTTGGGGGTCTTCTTCAGAGACCATAGCTCGCTCTAGGGGAATGTCTTAGGTAGCGGGCTTTGCGCCTCCTCCCTTGAATCCTTGATCGATAAGAGGAGGATCGGTTTCTTTTTGTCTCTTTACAATTGTCGTGGTTGACATAGCCTTTTTATCAAGTCCCCACTGACGGGCGCTTGACTTTAATGCCCGGAATCTACTTCTTGGGATTAGAGCCAACTGATTAACGAAAGTAGAATTTGTAATTGGGAGGAGACTCCCTTGCTTCGGGTCGTAGAATGATCCATCGCCAATGAAGGCATCAAGGTTACGATCCCTTCTCTCTCATTTGCCAAGACGTAGCTTCTCTCTCAAAGATCATCCCGTAATGGAAGTCCCGGGATCTTCTCACTCTAACCCTCGACAATAAAAGTCGGATGATGGGCTCCGTAAGGAAGGAATCCATGGAGACAAGAAGAGCTTTACATGGCGGCTAGAAAAAGATAGAATAATGAGAGCGTAACGGGAGATGATAGAGAGAGAGAGAGAGAGAGAGAGAGAGAGAGAGAGAGAGTCAATCCAATGCTATAGAGAGGGTCCCTTTTAATAAGCCATTTGTCACCTTTTTACCTTTCCGTCTCGCCAGGTAGTCCACGGTGGCTTGCTCCCCAAACTTCCCTTGCTTGGCGCCAAGTAAGCTCCATCCGACCGCCTCAGAACTGCATGTAGCTTTTCGAACCTTCACCGGAGTTTCACAGAGGCCTTGCCTAATGGTTCTTCATCCTCTTCTCGCTTTTGTTAGTTGTTACTCTGGGTATTCAGCTTTTATTGTTCCCATTTACGTTGTTTGTTAAAGAGAGCCACGGATGTCGCCATGTGTCCCTTTGGGTTGGGTCGTGTAAAATCCGCACAAATTATGGAGTAATTAAATCCTTAATTTGGTACTAATCATTTTTAGTTAAATAAGGGTCTAGTTTGAAATTTAATTAAAGGATGGAATTAAAATGGAAATGGACATTCAGGAATATATATATATATATATATATATATATATACTTATGTATATATATTGGCTGAGGGCAACATCAGCATGATTGGTAGAATTACATTATATAATGTATGATATTATATAATATGATGTGATATAATATATGATATTACATTATAGCTACGAATCTTAGTGGTCAGGAATTTAATTTGAGTTGACTAGAAGATGAGACTAATTATATATATATATATATATATATATATATATATATATATATATAGTAGGAGCCCATTGTTTAAGGAGGACGTGCTTTGAGCCAGCAACAATGCTGGGAGAATTGGTAATTAATAAAACACGTGGCATGAGTTGAGCCACATGGTGCTTATTAATGGGAAAGAAACGATGATGCTGAAAACATGAAACCATATAGTAGATGTCAACTCGTAGCGCCACGATCAGGACGAAGACGCACGTGGGGAGACCAATTTATGAGGGGGAAACTTTTTTTTCGTTTATTCTCCTTCTCCAGACTCTTTACACTATCACAGGGCGGCATGGCCTTGCGTGCGATGAGATCCCCGTACACTGTTATGCAGGATTCACTGTACCGACGAGGCGGCGCGTGGCAGTGTTGGGTCATGTCACCACCCGCCTCCCTCGAGCCTCTAAATGCCAGTTTGAACCATTAAAAGAGGAACTAGTAGTGCTAGTTTGGTAAACCGATAAGAGCCTCACAAGTTCCACTCTCAGCTACAATCTCCTGTTCTCTTGACAACGGCCAACTTGGAAGGACTCGACTTCATAGCATTTGAGTAACATCTCGTTCAGCGGGTGAGGGGCGAACAGCTTGTATCGGGGAGAATCGGGGTGAGAATCAAGGGAGGTCAACAAGGAGGTGCCGAGGAGCTCAGGCAAGCCTTGCCACCTTGGATTCCTTGACGTCGTTGTCTCCTGGTAAGCTCTTAACTCGTGAAGAGTAATCGCGTGAGCGCTAAATACATGTGCATGCAGGAGTAGCTAGCTGTATGAAGTATGCCTCACATATGTACTCAGTCAAGGAGATATGTTGGCTTGACTAAGATAGCTTAATGAACCTAGTTAGTTACATGTCCCTGCATGGCTGGCTTTGTGTACAAAATAGAGGAGTATATAGAGGTGTTTTAATTCCAGATTACATGCATGCTTGTATGTATGAGCGATGGGAATGGCCTATGAGTTGGATAGATCATGCTTAGCCTTGTATTTGTATGTGTTGATAGCCTTCAATTAAGATGGGTGATATTAGAGGATGCGCATGTGCTTTAGGATCAAGTTGTTGGGGTTAATGATAGTGTTTTAAAAAGTTAATCAAGCTAACGAACGGACACTAAGTTAACATGGCATTATATGAGAGTGAAGATAATGATGTGGGTAGATGGTTTGATACATAACAAAGCTCATACACCAGTTGGTATGGATCGGATAAGAGGCTAAGATAGTGAAGAAAAGTTAAGAAATAAGATAGAGATAGAGAGAAAAAAAAATGGTGTATATATATATATACATATATATATGCATGTGCAGGAGAAGCCAGTGATAAAAAAAAATGTGGGATATTTAAAAACTTTTAATTAAATATCACACACCATATTAGAAGGGTATATTACATGCATCATTAATGTGAATACACCCGATCGTAGGTGATCACTTTTGTGTACGTGTACAAGGTATACCGAGAAAATAGATTTTATTATCGATCCCGATTACGTGGAATGAGAGTCACGCCGTGGAGAGAAGTCCTTGACCATTGTTAGACCCTTCTGCACACTCAGGTATGTGCCTTTGGCTCCTTCTTTTATCATGATAATCACTAATCACATGCTTGTCCACTTCCAATCACTGGTTGATCGTTTCTTGGTTGGTTGATTCCATTGATACTTATTTGATGCCTTGGAGTATTACCTTGTTAATCCCATGCTTGTGCACGTGTGTGTAATTGTATGGTGTTCTTTTCCATTCAATATGTGTTACTGTTGTGGAATCTTAGCCGGATCGCTGGAGCGTGGGGGCTCCTGCGTGGGAGAGTCTTCGGGGCACATGAACACCCCTCGGCATTCCTCGATGGTTCCATGCACGGGGGGAGGATATTCTAGCCGCCCACCCGCCGCCAGGTGGATGATACACCGGCCGGTTTCGATACATAAGAGTGGTAGCCTCATCTGGGATTTCCGACCAAGGGTCGATACCACAAAGCAGTGATGGTTGACCAGGATACGCCATAAGAACCTTATTTTGGAATATCACTTTCTTCCGGGACTTGAGGTTGTTGTTGTGTTAGGAGTCCCTATCTTTGATAATTCTTTGTGGTAGGGTTGAGACTTTGTCACACTCCGTCCCCGGATTCCTGCAGGCCCCAGAGTACGCAGCTGGGCCGTAGGTACCCAAGTAGAGACAAGCTCAACTCGAATACAAGGCCTAAATGTGAATCAACAGATAACAAACCATAACATAAACTAATCTCAAGTCCAAATGAACAAAGAGTTAAAAGGGTCCATAGTCCCTATACAGAGTCAGGTCCCTACACGGGTCCTATAAAATAACTACTCTCAAATATCAAAGGACAACTCAAGGAGACTCCCAGACCTTAATGGCTCCTAACACGGTCTCCTCAGCAACTGCTCCCTAAACCTCGGGATCTGTAAAATATAGAGAGAACAAATGCATGAGCTTTCGAATGGAAAGCCCAGTAAGCACCCCTGCGGGGTCACAAAGACATAATAAAAGCATCAAGTCAAATTAAGGATCGCACCCCCAAGAAAAACACAGCATTTAGAGTCTACCACAAATAAATTTGCAGTGCGACCCCTAATAAGAGAAGCTCTGAAGCTGCAATGTGAAGTTTCAAAGAAAACTCAAGGTTTACTCGCTGCCGTACATCTACTATATGCGCGTAAACCACGACCCTCACGGTCGATTCGACCCTCTCCGATTAGGTAAATTTGGTGTCTGGTACCTCTCATACTTGTCAACATGGCCAGGTATCATTCCCTACTGACGGTGTAGGACAACCAGCATCGCCTGCAGCGGCAGCGTGAAATGCCGTGGTGTCCGTCCACGTACATTTCCCCTAATGGAGCCCCACGCTTCCAGCCGAAGTGGGCAAAGAGACCCACAACAAGCGAGGATACCAACATCCCAAACAAAACATACATGCCAACATGAGAATTTAAAACAAAAGATAGCATGTACGAAATCAATAAAGCAACTATCAACATGAAAACAACAAAGTCAAGGAAACTCCGAAGAGTGAGCTTAAGGAAAGTGTACTTAACTCTTTCTAGAACTAGAAGCCTTTCCTAGTCTCCTCGTGAATGCCTCTAGGAATCCTTGAGAGTATCTGACAGACAGAGTTTCTATTAGAGCCAAAATTCTAATAAAACCCTATGTCTTTAATTAGTTGCATATGCATGACTCTCACTCTTATTGGGCCTAGGCCCATTAACGGGTCCTAAGACCATCTCCATGGTTACCGACCCTTTTTCCTCATTTCCATGTCCTCTAGTTAACTTTCAACCATCACTTGGTCAACACTAGTCAACTTTACATTAAGTTTTCATAATCCGAACCCTCATTGATCATTTCTAGTCATCTTAGCTAAATTGGGTCCATCAACCAAGCCCAATAGCCTAGCCCAACCTTGTCTTGTTTAATTTAACTTAGAAAGGGTATCCTTTATCAAGTGGTTAGCCATGTCCCAAAGGGTTATGGCCCTACCACATTACTTAGGTGGTCTAGGGTTCAACTCCCTCCACCTACAACCCTTTTTTCTTATTCTTTATTTCATTGTTATTGTTTAATAATAAAAACTGAACAAAACAGCTATTTGGGCCCAGCCCATTGGACCCTCCAACCCAATGGACCCATTCTAGTAAAATTAATCCCATGGAATAACTTAGGCACTTTAGATTAATCAATTTAATTAACTAAACTTAACTTGGTTGAATCGACTCACCAATGGCCTACCCATGCCTATTAAATTTAATCATAACCTAAGTTCCCAATTGATTAATCACTTAATCGAACCTAGGTATCTCGATTAATTTAATTGACTCGGGTGGGTCCAAACTTACTTGTTAATGGGCTAACCCTAGTCAACTTATTTAATCAAATAATTAGTACCAAAGTATTAAATTTGATTAATCATCAAAACTAAAATATTTTATTTTCCAATTAATCAAAACTAAAGTGTTAAATTTAAATTAATCCCTAATTCAACAATTTAGTACCAAGGTAACTACTTTTTACTTAAAACTAAAGTAGCTGATTTTATTTCAAAACCAATAATTTGTTTCTTATTATTATTATTTTTTATATATCTTCTTCTTCCTTATTCTCACTTTCTCGTCCCTTTAGTAGAGCTTCACGGCTGAAGCGCCACCGGAGAACTCCGTCGTCAGTGGGCTTCGGCGTCGGACCCATGTTTCTCCGGCCGTCTGCACTCCTCCGAGGTGGTGGTCGTTGTCACCGCCTTCCCCAAAATCCTTCCAGTCACGGCCAAGCGCGCGTCAACTCCGGCGAGCTCAAACGAACACCCAAACGTTTGCATGAAACTCTAAAAGAACACTGGAGAGAGTAGGAGCTTACCGGAAGAGTTGCTCACGTCCCTTACTCCACAAGACAACACTATCAGACCATGTACGTTCACCTTCTTCTCTGATCAAGCTCGGCTTCATTCCAGCCTGTGAGCGACACCCTCTTTTCCTCACTGTCTCCGCCTTCTCCCCTTCTTCTCGGGAGGCGATCACGCGTCGGCCGGACGCGATCTCGGCGGTCGCGGCAAGCATCCTCTCGCTTCTCTCCGGCTCATGATCCACCGGAGAGTTTTCTCTGTGGAGCTCTTCCTTCGTTCAATGCTCCAGCTTGAGGTGTGGCTACTCTTTTATAGACAAGGGGAGAGGAAGCAGCGAGGCGTTCTTGAACAAGCGCCGCCCGATGCGTGGCCGGACTTCAGCTGGCCCGTAACGGCCCGGTAGCGATGCGGTGGTGCTTGCGGGTGTTTTAGCGAGAGAGAAACCTTTGCCTCGGGATTGACTCTCGCGGATGAACGATAGAGATCGCCTGATCGTTTTTTACGGTCCCGATTGTATTAGCGAGTCTCGAATCTAACACCGCCTGAGATCAACCGCCGAGATTGTTTGAAAACGGACGGCCAGATGTCAGACGTTTACCTCGAACTTAAACCATCAAGGCTGATGATTGCTTCTAAGCTTGACATGTGGCTTCATGGATGGTTAAATAATGCTCCGAGATCAGCAACCCACACGATCTTTTAATCCTATCCATCCCTTTCCTTTAATAAGAGTTTTTCTCTTGGAAAATTGTCCAGAAGTCCCCGCCCTTTTTTTTTAGGTTAGGTTACACTTTAGTCCACCATTAGGGAGAGAGAGCAATTATCATTTAGTCCTTGATATTTTACAAAATTACCAAAAGGTCCTCTAGACTCCCAACTAACCCTAATTAGGGTTTTAAACATTTTAAACTTAATTTTCCCCTCTTAATTACACCGTTTAATTATCTAGGGAACTTATTTAATTAATAACGTATTTTTAAAAGAATTATAGCACATTTTTTTTTCAAAAATCTTTGGATTTTACAGACTCCTAGGTGGTTGTTGGTGTGGGGTGCGGCCCCACATGCTTGGTTTAGTCATGAAATTGGTTTACTTTACTTGCTTATTCCTAATACATGACCTGTTTATGATCCCTGCGGGGGTACTTACTGGGCTTTCCTTCCGAAAGCTCGTACACTTGTTCTCACTCCTTTATAGATCCCGCGGAGGAGCAGACATGAACTGCCGGAGCTGTACGTGGGGCCTTGGGATTGTTGCTGAGGTTGGCTACCTCTAATTTCATTACTATGAGTGAGGATACTTGTGATTTGGTCGATGCGGGCCAGTTATGTACTTGACATTATAGGGTGCTTGTACCCTTAGGATTTATCTTCCGCTAATATACTCCGACTTTATATTCATGATTTTTACTATTTTGCTGCATATGTGTTGTTGCTTTATGGTCACTTAGGCCTTGTATCCGAGTGAAGAAGCCGCCTCACTTTGGAGTACGGCGGTGCAACTCTGCTACCGATGCAGGTCCAGGGATTTTGGGCTCGAGTGCGTGTCGCTTCCGGATCTAGCCACTTGTGCAGCAAAATTGTGTGTGTGTGTGGATCAGACTTGATTCTATGTTAGGAATGGACATGTGATCTTCTGTTACTATTAATGTTAATTTCATTTGATTTAACTTAAATCTGTGTGATCTCGTACTGATTTAATATTTTTTTAACTCTAGCCTAATGCAAATTTTATCCACGAGTTGATTTAAATGTTATCCATTTTAAGATTTTATTTAAATATTGTAAATTTCTGCTAATATATTTGATTTATTCATTTTATAAACATAAGTAAATAAAATCACATAAACTTGTACAACCACATCATGTAGAATCGAACTCATCATTTGTTAATGAAGTTTTTATCATTAGCAAATCAATTTTCAGAGATTATAGAGCAAAAATGATTTTTAAATTTTTTTATTTCCTTTCTCAAGAATGATTATGAGATTTCATCCAATAATAGGTAAACCATGTAATCTACATAATATTTTATTATAATCACTATCATCTTTATCGTTGTTATCAACGAGATTACCTTGATCTAACTTTTATTATATAAACAAAACACTCCCATAGGAATCATTTTACTTCCTATGAAAAAAATTCTACATAATTGTTTATTTTTCATCCATATAGGGACTTAGAGCTTCAATCTCTACAATTTAATAATGAAACACTTGGTTTGTTCTATTATAAAAATCCATTCTTTTAGTCAACCATGCATCATATATTGCAAACATTTCCTTCTCAAACTATGATTGGTGCTAAAAATTAACTTTAATATTATTAGCCAATAGGTTATTAACCACTGAAATTTCTTCTATTGTTTTGGTCTTCATTCCTCCAAAAGTGTCATATATTGTTACTGTGATCTTAACAACATAGAAAAGCATTGGTGCTAGTCTTAAAACTTTATATTATATACTTGAAGAAGCAAAATCTACATGTGTATTTATATTGAACAAAGATTTGATTTGTTTGGTTTTGTTTATGTTGGAATGAGATGAAACAAACACAAAAAATCAATCGTATAACAATAAAATATTAAAAAAAAGAAAATAAAAAATTATAAGTTTTTAATAAAATCCCCAATATCAGTGAAAAACCACAAGTAGAGAAGAGTAAGATATTCATTGTGTCGGGATCAAAGCTTCTTTTAATATAATTGATTTTTTGTGTTTGTTTCAATATAAATACTTATGAAACCATAATACACTTTGCCCAAGCCCTCCTCTACCACCACAAGCTTCAAATTTTTCTTGAGCGACAAAATTTTCACCAGGTCAGATAGTAAGCGAGTTAAACCTGCTCAATAATTCAAGTCACATATAACATTTAAAATTGGCATTTGCTTCCTATAGTTTGTAAGGAGCTATTAGATCTTAAAATAGTGCTAATTTAGTAGGCTTTTATTCCATGTTTTATATCAAATTGTTTTGATTAGATTAAAAAATTGTTTGCTTTTGGTCCGGAAAAAAATCAGTTGGCATTTTTGGTTGCTCAACTTGATTTATCCGTATTTTGTGTCTATAGAGACTAAACTAAGTGAAATATGAATATATTAGGTAACACTATACAGAGTTAGTGCAAAGTGGAGAAGCAGGACACCTAAAAGGCAACCAAGTGATAACGTTGCGACGCCACTCAAGGACATTGTGATGAGATAAATCAGATGACTAGCCCAAAATTCTTAGGAGTTTCAGAACGTTGCGATATGATAATGTCGATTATTAGCATGACATAATTCATCATATGAAATATTAGATTTTTCAAGCTTTCCAAAAACGTAGCGACATTGTTATGGGCATCACGACATTGTGCCTAGGCTATAAAAAGAGAGGTTGTGGGTTTAGGGTTCATCATCTTTACCTTGGACGAGCTGCTTTAAGGCAAGGTAACGATCCGAGGGCGTTCAACAATGCTTGAAACTTGGGTTTACTCAACATAAAAAGATGGACCTTATCTTCATTAGTTTCTAATATTTTAATCCCTTTCCTATATTGGACATGGATGTTTACTTGTCTATTTGCTTCATTATGGATTCAATGTTTCTAAGGGTAGCGTAAACTTCCATTCTAGGGTTGTATGAACTCAATGACTTGATATTTCAATTATCCTATGGTTTATTTGATTGAGTTGTTATGGATGTGCCTATGAATTAATATCATATCTAATCGTTTGCCAACAGGCGGCGACAAATCATGATTCTAAATGCATAGACATATGTGTGTGTGAATCGTATTAATTTCATAGGGTGGAGATATGGAGTGACAGCCATAGACCCTCATAGCATAGATATATGCATTGGTTGGTACACGCACAGGGTGCGCGACAACTACCCACAAGTTTATTGGGTCGATCAAGTAATAAAGTACCCAAAGGTAGGGTTATCGAGTCCATAGGGACTGGAATACTAGTACTAACTATCCTTGCTATCTAGTTCAAAACTATGGAAGTGGTTGTGATTGGTTGATTATCAAAAGGAAACTACGTAAACAATTGGCAGACTCTGAGCAATCAGAGATGAGCGTGGCACCTCGGATCTCAATCCCCTAGGATTCCTTTATTAATAACTGAATTCTAAATATTAGTTATCCAATGTTTAGTTCTTGGGAGTATGACAATTGCACCATCTAGATGCCATATCCAATCTCTCGGTATGCAGATCGAACTCATTACCTATGTCTAGTTGTAACCTAACTAAGAGAGATATGGATCTATGTATAAAAGAGACATGCAAGTCAAAACCCTAAGCGTACTTGTGCCTTGCTAGAATATAACAAGGTATATAACAATGGCTCATGCAAAGTATAATCACATAAATCAAGCACAGACTCACAATAATCATCAATAAAGGAAAACTAATAAATAAAAGAATTCAATTAATAAATCATCCTAGGGTTCATGTGTCTGAGGCACCACCGAAGGGGTTTAGCCTATCATATTAATGGAAACACTAACAAATATATTTGAGAAAGACATAATTGAGAAACATGAGAGACTTCCATGATGCGATGTCTTCTCCTCCCTCGATCTTCTCCAAAACCCTAACATCACTCTGAACACCCGCCGAAGACTACTCTGCCAAAAGTCCCAGAATTCTATGCCTTTAACAAGTTTATATAGAACTTTATCCATTTAGGCACTTACTGTGAAGTGGGCATTTAATGCCTGCCGTGCCAACTCCCACTTAATCTCTACATATTTTTGAATTCATTGAGTTGCTTGGGAGTGTACTACGGTTGTGCCAAATTGTAAATTTCGAGGCGATGTACATGCATACATGAAGGGTTCTTTTAGATTATTTAGCCTTGTTTCATCCTGTTTCTTCTTCCTTCTTCTCGGGGTGTCTATTTTACCTGCTCAATCTCAAAAAAATTCCAGAGGAGCACAAAAATAGAGAAATTGATGCGAAACAATGGGATAAGTATATGTAAATAAGATAGAAATATATATGTAATTGTGCACTTATCATTGGTCTTCCAAGGTGTTAATTGAGTCTAGGTACTATAACGCTTCTCCTTCACCATAGATATATGGATAGGTTTGAAATGTGTTCCTTAGACATAGGGAACCTATAGGTTGCACCCAAAGTACAGACAAGTACCCAAGCTTCTTATTAAGTCACCCTTATCCATAACAACAACATAATTATTAATCATAGGAGAACATCGTTACAAGTCGTTAGAGCCATACAACCCTAATCAAGACAACAATCCCAAGTAACCTTCGCATTTCTCCTACACACTTAGGATTTATGCAACCTTTTGCTTAAGTGATTGACATAGTATAATCTTTGTAACACCCATCTCGCAAATGAGACAGATGTTACACAAGCTGGGCCAAGAGTGCACCCAACCCATAAGCTGTGTAATTTAAACCTGAAATCAAGGATCATGTACTCTAAATAAGATTCATATGACATAGCATAACGGTTACACAGGAGCCATATACAAATAAAAGTCATAATAGAGTACAACACTTTCAGTGCGTTGAAGCAACTACATTCTAAATCTGATGGAAGAAGACATAATTAGAGTCTAATACAACCCAATAAAAATAAACATAGGAACAGGTACACCAGAGCCAGCTAGACCTCGATCCCTACTCGAACCACAAGCTACTATCCCGATCCAAGTCTAGATCCTATAACATAAAAACATAATCCAAAGGGGCTTAGCTATACTAGCTCAGTGAGTAAGAACTACTCCGCCAGGTATTAGACATACATGTCATCTGTACTAAAGTACTAGTACCAAGAACAATGCAAGTATAAATCATGAAGGTCAACACAGTTATCTTAAATCTTGATAAGAATGCTAACACGATCGAAATCTTGAAGAAAACACATAGACAATCTCATATCATATCAAGCATATAGTGAACATGTATATCACGATGGCCTTAGATCATACAAGCATGCACTCTTAGTTAAAATGTCTCGTAAGGACTCAACTCCCATCGGGAATAGTGGTATACATCTACATGATCACGATAGCGGAAACAACGGTATATATCTACATTGAGTCAGATACTCTGACGACCACCAGGTATACATCATCTACATATGTACATCAAGTATCAATCTCGTATTCGATACGGGCCCTCACAAGAGACAGGAATGGGGTTTTTATAAAAATAACGACTTTCGCAAACATTTTTAGTTTTAAGGAAAACGATGGAAAACAAAACCCCTTCCTTAGCCCGGTCTCGTCTACTAAAATATCCGGGCTCTATCCCGAGCCCTTGCTAGGTCCCCCATACATAACTAACTAAGGTGCAACTTATGATACATGCAATAATCTTTAACTACCCCTTAGGGTTTCCTTAATCATATCTCATGCTTTTAAAGTTAAATCAATTATACAAGCATGAAAACACAGTTCAAGTATAACAATAAATCCTTCGGCATCCACAAACCGAAATAACACTCATAAGTATACGATAAAGCCGAAATCCCGATAAATACACGAATTAAATCTAGATCTACGGTAAAGTCCCCTCACCTGAAGTCCTCCCAAATTCCTAGGATTTGCTCGGTCATTTGGCAGCTCCCGTTGCACATTTGCCTTTTTCCTTTATCTCCTCCTAGAATTGAAATACGAAAATCATGAATATGAAGACCGTATTCTTACTCGTACTCTAATTTAACCTTGATCTAATACGATAACTCATTAATTTCTCTAAGTAGGAATTTTTACTTAACATCTAATACATGTTTCTAAAGCTCATAAATACTATGCTTACCTTTCATAGCTTTAGTTCTATCGCTAAGAATATGATAAAATAAATTTGAAAGTTCAGGAATACGGAATCCGTATCCTTATCTTATACTCTAATTAGACTCGTTAGAGTATGATGATTTCATCAAGTTAAACAAAGTATGTTTTCTCTTAACATGAAATTAGTATTTCTAAAACATGGAAATACGGAATTGTTCAATTAAAGGATTTAGCTCTAATCATCCTAAGCTCAATTTTAAAGTTCATTACATGCTCTCCAAAAGTGGTTAATTGTTAAGCATGATCATGGGAGATTAATCAAGCTTTAATACTAAAATTTTCTACGAAAATTAGGCAACACCTCCTCTATTTGGAGGGCCCCGAAATCATACAATCATACACTCATTAACCTAGCTAATTAACACATTCATAACATAGAATGAAATTTTTAGAACATTACTAGCCCATTTCTCCCCTAATTTCTTTCCATTCAAGATCATGGATTTTAATTTAGGTTCATGCAAACTCTAATTGACTAGAATGGAGTTTTCCCCAATTTTCGGTAATCATTGTCGCAAGGGAAGGGACGATCAGTGTTCCTTGTAGGAAGGAGGGGGAAAACAGAGGCTGTTGGGTAGATCACCGGGGAGAAATGGATGGCCGGTGGCTAGGAGGCTTCCGGGCGGTGCGCGCGAGCTGAACGGGAAGCACCGAAGCTGGGACTGCGGCGGTTCGCTGGCCGGCTGCAGGTGGTGGACAGGGCTCCCGGGTAGCGCAAAGCTGAGCGCAGCTCCAGGCGGTGCTGCTATGCGCCGGCGCAGCAAAGGGGGCGACCTGCGGCTAGCGGTGCATAATCGGGCAGAGGGACAATGGGGCGGACGACGCGCGCGTAGGTAGCGCGGCTGCAGCAACGCCTGCGGCGGCGGGGGACCTCCGACGGAGCTGTGGCAGCCGGTGGGTGGCGAGCGCGAGTCAGGCCGGTGGCGACCGCGAGTAGGGGCACGGCGAGCTCAATCGCGAGATAGAGCGAAAGGAGAAGAACGATGAGATGAGAAAGCCCAATGAGATTTAATTTTCCTCTCACTTAGGTCTGCCCCACTTTTATATATATATATATATATATATATATATATATATGTTATAATAGATAATTTAAATATTAAATTCAATTCTATGAATTCCATTTAACTTCAAACTTTTTGTTTAATTTAACTTATTATTTCCCTATTATCTCATGGGTTTAATTACCCTAACTTATCTTTAGCTTTATGTCTCATCGCCCTTAATTATTATTATCTTTTAATAATTCATCGACCCAGATCCGGGGATCCCGGCCAATGATTCTAGTCATCACGGGCGTAGTGTAGCCTCACGGGGTCTGTCTCTCGTCAGACCAGATCCGGGAATACCGGCTTTTGACTCATTCGATCGACTTTATCGGAACTCTAACATTTGTCCGATTCTCCTACTTAATTAATCTTGATTAATTAACACTTAAGAGATCTCCCAAATAACTAATCGAGGTTATCTTTACCGTCCACCTCCAACCATTCCATGTGTAAGCGGCCTGGCCCAATAAGGCCTTCCCTAGGTCTATTAGTTGCGAGGCTGGATTTTAATTCATTAACCGTCGATTTTCCTTTAATTGGACTTTAAAATAATTAATTTATTTTCCGTGCTAATTAATCTCATTAATTGTCAAAAAATTTCTGATTTAGTTACTTAGAAAATTCGGGGCGTTACACTCTTGCTCAGTTAGACCTAGTTAACATTCGCTGAGGAAATTGACCTGGCACGTACCAGTATTTTATTACCTACAACAACGTACACTTGCGTGTAGCTGCTTGAGTTTTCTTACTCATAGTTGTAGTCAACAAGAGCCTATAAAACTTTGAGTATCTTCAAGAAAAGATTAAATAGAAAGCATACATATAACAAATGTGGTAGGTTGAACATAGAAAGAAATCACAAACAAAATAACTAATGCCAATAAATATCATCCTTTTTACCAAGTGTTCTATGATGGGTTTGACAATGGACCAATTCTCATCGTTATCTACACTTTTTTCAAGCATGTGTATGATTGTACACTTGTTTCAAGCATGTGTATGATTGATCAATGAAAATTAATAGAAATTCATTGTTGATGTGAATGTGACCGCACATTGAACTCTTATACAAATGCAACCTATCTTTCTAACCTATGTTTTCCTATTATTCTAAATATAGGAAAACATAAGTAAAGAAAAGTAGTTGAAGCTCATACAAAGGTATATATTTAAGCTCCTTAGTGTAGACATTAGTAGTGTCACGCCCTGGACCCGGCTTGGGACCCTAGGTACGTAACAGACCGGTCACACCTAAGCAAGGATGGTCCCCTCTCAGATGCAAGGCCTCAGTGAATAAATACAGATAATAATAAAAACTCTAAATGTTGAAGCAGATAATTAATAAAATATAAGTGTCGAGATAATAACAGGTCATATAGCCCTACTGTGTATAAAATAGAAAAGTTATACAAGGTAACATCAACCTTAGTTAGAAATGAAAGAGGTTCACAAACCTCGACTCAAGTACCCCAGCTAGGATGTCTCACGGATCTGAATCTCTTAGGTTTGCTCCTAACTACTAGACATGATCTGTAGTGGGGCAAAATCAAGTGTAGTGAGCTAGAAAGCTCAGTAAGGATCCACTAGAATAATATGGAAGACATACTCGGAAAATGCATGATGACTATTATCACATATGAGTCTATACTTGGCAATTTATGAAATTCTAAATATAGAATTAGGAAAAAGAAATGCCAAATCAGGAATATCAAAAGAAATAAGCACATCACATGTCATGAATGAATAATAACTAAAACAAGCACACAGTTATAAAATATTAGACAAGTCATACAAATCATCTCCTTGGCTCTAGTATGGACATATAGTATGTGAGTGACAGTAAATAGAAGTATCCCAGCTACAGCTAGCTAAATCATCGGCTGCAGCTAGAATTGACCGTAGTCGAGGAGGACTTGCACGTCCGGTAGCGCTACTAATAGTAAACGTGTACACACGACCAGGAACTACTCCCCTTGGTTGGGTAATACTAGAGCTTACTCCCCCTGGTTGGGCAATAGAACATTATGCCATGCAAAGAGATGAAATAAAGAATCATAATAGAAAACAAGTAGTGATGACTCATGTCAACCCGGCTAGCTCGCATGCTCACATATTTCCATGGTTATGGGCTTGCTCTCGAGTGGATATGGTCATATGTGAAACATAAATTGAGATACAATATCCAGAGAATCGTGATGCGCATAAAACAAGAATGCAGTACAATATACGAGTAAATCATGCGTCAGGTAATCAATATAATTTGCAAGTCAATAAATACAAATTTGCATGATTTATATATAGAAAATAATCATATTAAAATGGTAATAAATAAGATATATAATTACAACATTTATTTAGAAAATACTTACAGTGATATTTATATTGCGTTAATACTTGTTGTTTTCTCTAGGAATAGTAATATCGGGATCTAACTCCTCCCATCGCGATTCATAGCTTTATAATAGGATCTATACAAAGAATGCAACCTTAGAAATTACTTATCTGTGAATAAATTCATACTATGAAACATCCTGGCTTGAGTATGAATTTTAATATTAATACAACTTAATATGAATAATTTAAATAAATTCCCAACTGAGATGACTTATGTATAACTATGGCCTCAGCCATGCCTTATATTCAATAAACATGCTTAAGTAGTCTTCTATAACTCATGTATTGTCAATCTTTCATAAGGTTGTCTACCTGACCACTTAACTCAAGCCAAGAACAGATCTTCTTAATCTTATCATTGAATCATTGGTTGTACTTTAAGATAGTTAATCAAATGATCAAATGAAATCATCAAACTACATTATATTATTCATCCACTACAACAACTATAGGTTCTGATAAGTGGAAGCTCTAGCAGTATTTGTGTGGTATTAAGAACTCTGAATTTTATTTGATAAACCACTAATGTTCCTCCTTAATCAAGGTTTATCTACTGCTAATTAAGTATATCCAGACATTGTCATACTAGATCTAGCATGATCGAGATCTCTCTACCAATAAAGCAATTTAGATATGCAAATTGGGGCTCTAGCACTAGCAATTTGGAAGCATTAAGCACAAATAGATGGTTTACAAGAACAAATCAAAACCAATATAATAGAAAAGGAAATAGTCACAAGTTCATCCTAGGGTTCAAGAATCCGATGCACCACAGAAGGTTTACCCTCTCATACTATGGAAATCCATAATTAATAAGATCTATAGAAGAAGACATAAGTAAAGATGATGGACTCCCTAGATCGATGTCTCATTCACCTTCAATCTCCCCCGAAACCCTAGCCGTCAGCGGAAAAATTGCCAAATATGTTGTATTATACGATCTTTTGTAGACTTCAAATTTACGAAGCACGGTCGTGGGTAGGGGGTGTTTAGCTCGTGCTTATCTCTGGAACATTCAGGAATTTATTCAAAGTGGTTTCATATAATCTTGTGCTTGAGCCGTGATCTTCTATAGAATATGCCTTTTCAGCTCTTTTTGCTACAAATTGAGTTGAGTTTTGCTTCTTTTGTTCCTACCACCTATTTTCCTCTCCAATGACAACAAAATACCCAAAAAAGCACAAAAATAGAGAAATTTGTATGAAAATATAAGTAAAGTTCATGCAAATATTATATTAAAATATGTATGATCATGCAGTTATCAGCTAACGAAAGGCTTTTACAACAAATCTTTGTTGTTACATATAGAGAAGAGGGAAGTGTAAGAACACACACCACACACACAATCACAAATCCTTACAATTATTAGGATTGGCTTCTAAGTTCTCATACAACATAAAACTTGGATCAAGAGTAATAACATAACTATACCTACATTATCTCTGCAGTTATGCTACATCCTATCAAAGCCCTTTTTATCTAACTTCAAGCCCCCATGGAACTCATTAATACACCAACAAACATCCCATTGAACTTGTTAATACACCTAGAGCTCAATAACTCCCTCAAGAACTTTTTAGTATCATGATAGACGTATATCCTACAGCCATTATAAGAGATATATGTGTCACGCCCTAGGCTGATAGGATCCACTGGGACCTCTGCATCGTCCAACTGAGCCGGGCCGTACTCCAAGCGAGACAAGCTCAACTCAAATACAAGGCCTAAATATGATAAGCAGATAACAATCCATAATATAAATCAAACTCAAGTTCAAAGGAACATGAGTCATCAGGGTCCATGGCCTTATACATAGTCTGGTCCCTATACGGGTCCTACACAAAGTAAAGCTCACAAAGTAAAAGATAAAGGAGACTCCCAGACCTCGGATCTCCTCCTGACCTCTCCTAGTCAATCTCTCTCTCCAGTGTCTCCCCTAGACCTCGGAATCTGTAAAAGAGAGAAATAGCAAACTGCATGAGCTTTCGAATGGAAAGCCCAGTAAGTACCCCTGCAGGGTCACAAAGACATAAGTAAATATTATGTCAAATAACAAGGTCACGATCCAAAAAAAACAATCCTAGGAGTCTACCAGAAACAACCCAAAGGTAAGACCCCTAATAACAGAAGCCCTCGAGCTCTGTGAAGAGTTTCAAAGGAAAAAAAAACTCAAGGATCACTCTGAAGCTAGTATAATACAGCTACTTGCTGTAAGCACGACCTTCTGGTCGTTCGACCCTCCTATCACAAATCGGTAGAACTACCTTTCATACGTGTTAACACGATCATCGTACCATGCCCATTGACGGGTGAGACCACGGAGAATGCGCCTCTACGGCAAGGTGCAAAATGCCGGGGTCCCTGTCCCCTGAACATTTCCCTATCGGAGCCCCACGCCCAATTAAAGTGAGGCAGATGAACCCGCGGCAAGCGGGGATACCAACATCCCGTAAACAAATAATACATGCTCAACAGGAATCTAGAATAGGTATGGATGCATGTATGTCATCATTGAAGCATAAGCATTTAAGGCATGAGCAAGTTCAAAGAAAACCCAAAACCGGGTGGGAACTAGGCAAGTGTACTTACCTCCTGGTGAAATTTGAAGTCTTCTTAGAATCCCCTGGAATGCCTTACGTCTCCCCGTGAGTATCTGGCATATATATAGGCTCTATTAGAGTCAAGATTTCAACAAATCTCTATGTCTCTAATCCCACATGCATGCCTATCGTTGCTATTGGGCCTTGGCCCATTAACGGGTCCTAAAGACCATCTCTCGGGTTAGTGGTTCATATACTATGTTTCCATGTCCTTTTGTTGTCTTTAGACCCAACTTGGTTATACCTAGTCAATTCTATTTTATGAGTCTGAACTCTACTTGATCATCTTGTGTCATGTTAGATGATTTGTGCTCTCTTCTAAGCCCCTTAGCCAATTTAGCTTGCTGACGTTTTTTTTTTTTTTACCGAAATAATTAACTAAATCCTTTTTAATTAATTATTTTATCCGACTTTCAATTTATTTTTCAAATAAATTCATCAATCGGATTTGACCATCCAAAGTTAACAAGGAAGTCGATTAATCCACCTAGACATAACTTATTTAAATATCTTAGTGCAAAAGTTAATTTCCCCTATTTAAATAAATCATCAACTGGTTAATTGACTCAGCTACTATTAGGCATACAAAATTGTCACAATATGATAATTCAATCCCTTCTAATACTATTCAAATAGTTAGCTAGTTAATTATCCAATTAACCGCTAATTATGATTAACTAACTAACTATTTAGATAAATTTTTCTCAATTATCTCACCATAAACTTGACAACTAAATAATTGTCACACTAATTTATTTATTTCAAATCTTGTACCAACTAGTTAAATTGATTAATTCACCCAACTAGTATAGCTAGGTTATATTTAATTTTTTTTTTTGCCACACTTCTATTTAATTAATATTACAATTCCTTGAGAAAACAAAATATCACTAATCAGTACAATTAATCAATTAATATGTAACACTATTGTTAGTTAAATTAATTAATCTTTAATTATGTAAAAATTTTTATTTTCCACTCTTCTTCTGCCGTTTCCTCTCTCTCTCTCTAGCTATTGAGGCTCCATTTGTATGCGTCAGGGTGTCTTGACTTCGCCCGTCGGACCCGATACCGCCTAGTCCTTTGACCTCCGATGGCTGGTGAGAGTATTCATCCTTCTCCCGGGAACCAGCAAGCGCCTTCTCCCCCTTTGTTACCTCACCACCCTTTCTGTGAACAGTGTTAACTCCAGCGAACCTCTCACGACACGGAGAGCATGCATAGTCTTAAAACATTACAGGAGAGAAGAAGGCTCTTACCGGAGGGACGTAAGCGGCGATCGTTACCTCCCGTGAGCGCCCCGTCGTTTGGTAGGCGTTCAGACTTCTCCGACGAGCTCCCTCACACACTTCACGTGCAGCACCACTTCAAGCTCACCGTCTCAGTCCCCTTTCTCTCCCGCGACACTCCCAAATGGCCTCGGGCTCGACCGAAGGCGCGAAGCAAAGTGGAGACTTCCTTCTCCTTCTCCGGTGGCATTTCGTGAACTCACGGACTTCTCCTCTTTGTGCTCAGAAATAGTGAAGGTGTCGCCCTTTTTTATAGCCCTCAGAGACCCAGACGAACGGTCACCACTCGCGACCCACCTTGCCGCTTAAGCGGCCGTGACTTGGCTTAACCGAAGCGGAGGAGCGGGCAAGGCTGGCCGTTGGGTGGCAGGGAGGCGAGTGAACGCCTCGAGGATCGTCGCTAGATCCAATCCGACGGGCATGATTACTTATTCATAATCAACGATGGATACCCCACCATATCGCCTAGGATCTAGCATCCTATTTGATCAACGGGCGAGATTTAAAACAAACCAACGGTCTGATCTTATTACCATGCCTCGCATCCAAACCCCATTAGATGATTTAATCTGAGAATGTCACGAGGCTTCTGAGTTTGTAACCCTTGCCTCGCGATCTATCATGATCAGATGGATCGGCTCTCGGCTTAACACTTGGCATCCCATGGGCCACTATAATGCTCTGTGATGAGTTGCAACCTATGATAATATAATCTCAGCCGTCCACTTCATTGTATTTGTGTTTTTTTTATATGGAATATTTTCCAGAAGTCCCCAGTTTCTCTTAACTTACAATTTAGTCCCTCCTCTGTGAGAGAGGACATTTTACTTTTAGTCCATGGTATTTTCGAAATTACCAAAAGGCCCTTTGGACCCTCCATTAACCCTAGTTAGGTTTTTTTTATAAAAAAAAATCACATTTTCTCCCATTATTTAATTCCTTAGGAAGATTTTCTCCAATAATCCAATTTAAAAAGGAATTTAAACACATATTTTATTTCCACAAAATCCTTGGGTTTTACAATGTGGATGTGGAGAGACCTCACAGGTGAGATAAGTTTCAACCTATTGTCTGTCTAGATTCTATTAACCATTCAACTCATCAATTGTTATATGATTATTGTTGCCTTACCTGAACAAAGATAGTTCTTTACATTGCTTTAAAGTACATCAACGAGCTCTAAATAGCTAGAGAGCCATCTCCACATTGTCCTTCTTAGATTTAGAAATCCAAGCAAAGGAAATCCTCTAGCCTTCACTACAGTCTCCAGCAGTTTTCCCTGTGGACAGTGAGCTAAAGAAGGAGATGAAGATGAATTTGGTAGTGGGTTAGGGGCCAAAAGGGAGTAATGTTGGATGCTCAGCCATAGCTTAAAGTCTAACCAGAGTTAAGAGCTACAACTCCAAGTTTATAATGAAAGAAACCCACTTATCTCTCTCGTTAAAGCTCCCATCTCTTTACTTTGAATAAAGTCAAAGATGCAGCTTTTGGTGAACATATGGAGATTATGTTCTGCACCTTGGCAACACTTGGATGAAGCTTAACATGCAACTGCCACGTAGAGGCAACATGCAAGCATTGAAGAGTTATGAAGAGCTCTTCTCATACTGACTATGCAAGAAGGGTGTCGCTATAATTTAGCTACATTTATAGGCTGAAGAATTGATAAAACATCAGAAGCAATCGATGCTTTAACCCACGATTTAATGAGGCTTTTACTTTACTTTCGTGGTTTATATGTAACCCATTATTTCTCCAGCTAATGTTGCTAAATACATTTATTGGTAGTTAATTAAATCACTAGATGACTTGTGTGTTTTGTTATCACATATAATAGTAATCAGTCCATATATTCCCTCTTTTGCATAAAAGCACACTTAATGGTTATCTTGTGAAAATAACTTCATTAAATATTTTGATCCCCCTTCTTAATCAAAATTAGTCCAAGATAACATAAAATTAACTCAAGCTTTAATAAAGGGTTTTAGGATTTTATTACCCATAAACAGTGCGGCTTTTACAAGTAGGTGATACATCATCCCAAGTGTGATGATAGGGGATGTAGGAACCTGAGAAACAAATTAATGTTGAAGTAAAAAACAACGTTGTCATAATTTGAAAACATAGAAAATTAAAGATATGAATTTAATTAAACAAATATATTTCTCCATCAACTTGGGATTTGTGTGTCTCTCATTGCCTTCAGATTTGTGTATTTTTCCATCATCTAGGAATTTTCAACATCTTTTTATAGGCACTAGAATTGTGCACATATATCTCTCGATCGTCTAGGGAATACATGTTCTCCATTGTTTTGTGATTCATGCATCTCCATTGCCTCAAGATTTGCATGTTGCTTCATCAACTTAGGATTTGTGTATATCTCTGTCATCGTAATATTTGTATTTGTGTATTTCTCTATTATCTCCATCATCTAGGATTTGTGTGCTATTGATCTCATCTATTGTGGGTTGTACACAATAAGTTAGCTCGAGATGTGTCCCACAAATCTCCCTCGCCTTGGCATATATGCTATACATCTCTTTCTCCTTAGAATGTGTGTTACAATTAACCTTAGGATATGGGCCACTAGTCACGGATGGTGATACGACAACGAGGCATGGATAGCTTGTTACTTTGATGCATGGGAAGTAATGAAAAAGTAGGTTTATGTATTTAGTGGATTTTATATATGGGAAGGGAAGAAAATATTTCACTTTGAATGATAACAAGGCATAAAATAGGGATATGGGTTCCTGGCTTTGGTTTAGGTAAGAGATGGTACAAAAATATAAAATGAAGAAACCTACATTCAAAATTCTCTACTCTATTTCTTCTCCCTCTCTTTATTTTATATATTAATTTATCAAAAAATTATCCCATATTGTCAAATTTGCTATAACTAGGTGGATGTTTTGTTAAACTTACATTTGATATGAGTTTTTTCACCTCATATACACCATGATAGTCAATAATTAATTATTACTCTTAGCTATCTCCTTGTTCATCTCAAACATTTCATCTAATTCTTTTCCTTCCATTCTCTCTCTCTCTCTCTCTCTCTCTCGTGCTAAAATTATCTTCTTTATAAGTTATGGCTTCCAAACAATTGAGCGTATTTTTTATGTGATAAGTAGGTTTGTTGATGATTGAGTTGGCTCAAAGAAGTTTGAACTTGATTCAAAATTTCAAATAATCAAGACAAGATTGATCATAGACTATGAATTGAGCTCAGTTTAGTAAGGAAAAGAAAGTACTATACACACATGCACGTGCACACACACACATAGACACTTTAATTCATAATAAACACTGACCATTGGATGTTGATATTTGATCCTTATCAAATGGTCTATCATGTTTGAACATAAATTAAGCTAAAAACGAGCTTATATCTTAATAAGATCAAGCTTGACTTTTATTTCAAGCTAAATTGAGCTTGGCTTTAACTCGATCTTAATATTAGATTCAAATTGAGCCCAAGAAAACATGATCAAGTTAATATTGAGCTTGAGCTTAAATTAATCAATTTCAAGCCAAGCTCAAGTTGACCTCGATCGGATTAAACTCGACTTGTTTATGGTCCAAACAGAAGGTTAGAATTCTAACTATGGACATGATTATTCAATTCATAAGAAATATTTAATCTTTGATATTATGAGTTAATAATTAGAGTTTGACTCTATAATTAAAATGTATGACATGTTGATTTTAAAAATCCAAAACAAGCTTCATGGTACTCTCACCATTTCTTGCATTTGTGATTATAACACTTGATAAACAAATTCCAAAATCGTGCAACATATTACAAATATTATACCAAATAGAAGATGAAAATGTTATAAATCAATTTGCAACATAGAAGCAAACTATGGTGTAAGTGATCGAGAATATAGTAAAAAGGCTTAATGTAATTGAACTCATACTATATTATTGCTTCCTTCATCCAAACCAAAAACCAAAAAAAAAAAAAACAAAGGATGAAGGCAACCTTATAAAATGTGCATAAGACTTGTAATTCATTCTTCTATGGAATTATAAAGTTATTGGCTATTCATTTTGTTGTTATACTATTCTTTTAGTTTAATCCTACCTTTCCAAATATTTTTCTTATACTTGATCATACTTGGCGCTTAGTATGATCTTCTTATACCTTACTTGTAATTGATTATGGCTCTTTCCTTCTTACAGTATTGTGAAGGTGCCAGCTCCTATATTCTCCTCCATTGGTATGTAGGATGCCTTGTAGTGTTTGAATTCTTTCAGTTTCCCTCTGTATTCTTCAGTCATAATTTTTACTTCGAATTTGGATCTGCTCTTCTCTGCTGCATCAACCTTATTAGTTATTGGTTGTTCGAGTACTACTGTATCTCTACTTCCCAAGATTGTCAATGGCCTGATTCCTTCAATCATTTTTGTCACTTCTCCCTCGAATGTCGATTCTGCCTTGCAGACACCAGCTCTCGAAATACACATTTCATTGCAATAACTGATTACAATATATTATATACCTGCTATTTGCTCACTTGGTTCCCAAGCGGCATCTGTAAAAAGTAAATGTTTAAAGTACTCCCTTTGGAGCTCCTAGCTTTGTTTATTAGCTCCTTTGTTGTGGTTTTGTGGTGAAAATACTCTTACGCCAATGTAACACCTTTACCGGCGGTCAATTTAGGTTCCTCTCTTATCTTGCGCAAAATATGGTTACACTTGGTCTTCCATAATTGTTACAGGGTAAATCCCACTATAGCTGTAACACCCTTCTCCCTAATGAGACGGATGTCACACCAGCCCGACCTGTGAGGGTATCCACAGGCCCAAGGTTGTCAAACAATAACCTATCATGCGGAAAATCTGGAGACAATAATAAGATATCATGCATAATCATAAGCTCTTCCTTAGAGGAGAGTCTCACAAATACATCAAACCACAGATTATGCATCTATGTCAAGTCTCCAAATACAAATACAATACATCAGAGTTCATAAAACTAAAAGCATCTAAGGGACGCTAGAGCCATCTACCAGACATCAAGCCTCGCCCGTGGGTACTAGCCACTAGCCAAACCCCTATCTACTACTTGTAAAAGAGGGTGAAAAAGAGGACTAAGCTACAAATGTCAGTCAAATGTGACCCCTACTGTCAGGAAAGATATCTGCCCGTGCCATCAACAAACTAGATAAGCATTTATATCAAAGTAATCTGTACACATATATAATTAGGAAAATCATCAAAGCATGGGAGTCTTTTCATTATCTTTCAATCTAGATATCATGCAATGCAATATCGGTAAAACCCGAAAATATCATCAATCACAATCAGGCCCGATGATCCTATGTGTGTGTACATGATAAATGAGCGTCATAATGATTAGATTACATCCTTATGGAATTACTTACTAAGGTCATCAGATAATTCACCCTTGAGGTTCCCCCAATCTAGGCTCAATAGTCTAGCCGTGAGGCTTCCCCTAATCTGGGCTTATTGTCTAGCCGTGAGGTTCCGCCCAATCTGGGCTTTTTTTGTGAAGCCATGAGGTTTTCCCCAATCTGGGTCTTCACTCATGGTACCAAGCACCCCAAAGAGTTGGGAATGGTTTTAATAATAAATTCATTTTGAAAGCAAGATTTTCAACAAAGTAAAAGAAATTCAGTTGAAAGCAAGAAAATCCTTCCCCTACTTGGTATCGTGCGAGTCATCAGCTCAACATAGAACCGCATCTGCATAGCAAGGATAATTTCATAAGCTGCAAATATCGATGCTCAATGTTATTATCATTTCTTTCATTTACCATCATCTTTTCTTAAAGAACTTCATTATTCTACAATAGAAATACTTATCAAATCATTCACAAACCGGAATAAAATTCATATAAGGAAAATAATGTCAAAACACGATAAAACTCGATCAAACACGAGAATGTTCAGTAGGTCCACTCACTTGAATTCCTTCGCAAGCTTAAGTGTGACTTGGTCCTTGCTCCGCTCCCGCGGGGCCTTTTCCTCTTCCTAGTAATAATAATAACTTAATATGAATTTCTAAGATTCCTTAATTGGCTTATAATACATGCAAACTTCAGTGATAAACTAAGTAATGTAAGTCTAAACCAGGATGCAGGAATTTTTTGCTGATTATGCGTAGTCTGACCGTTCTGTCCCTAACTTCTATTCTAGACATCAGATTTCTCCAATATAGACCTTGTTAGAAAGATAATTTCAAGACTGGCTTTCCATTGACATATTACACACTCCGAACTAAGGTGTATAGAGAGTGCAACTGTCCCTCGAATGGGACATCCAGACTGCAGGTTTATCATAATTATAGCATAGAGGCATACATACGAACAGTTGATAGACTCAACTATAAACAACCACCATACTTAGCATAACCATACCAATTGCTTCTAGCTTACAATATAGATACACTAGAAAGGATTCTAAGCATGGAAAACTACAATCAACCCTCTAAAAGCCCACTATTTCCATTGAAATATTCTATCGAGCACTTGATGTGCATTTATGAAACCCAATAGAATTCATTACAATACAATTCTATAAATCCCCAAAATTTACAACCATTCAATATAGATTGCAACCATGCTTTCCAACTCTAAAATTCCATATATTAAAGCATATAAAATCAGCCTTTGATTTTACAAACAATCATTAAGATGACAATCCATTGAAATTCCATATATTCAATACTAATGTCATGCTTTCATGCATAGACTCTACTTGTAACTACCCCTTTCCTTGTGGCATTTCATCAAGTATTTCATTAACATTTCAAACCTTTTAACAACAGTATGTCATTTCGTTTCTATAACTCAATTGTACAAACAAGTGTTCATGAGATCTAAACCCCCATATATCAATCCAAACTAATTTCCCTCAAAAATTCTCATAACCCCATCAAGACAACCGCGCCATACTAACCGTGGCTGTGAGCAACCCGCCGGGTCTCGGCTCCGCTCGGGAGAGAAGGAGGAGGGGGGGCGGTGTCACGGTTGCTTATCGGAGGAGAGGGGTCGAGGTTCTCAGAATCTCACCGGATCTCGCCAAATCTCGTCGGTTTCCCGGTCATCGTTGGGTTTGTGGATCGAATGGAGAAGGGGACAAGCATGAGGCTTCGGTGGGCTGATGTCGATGAAGAGAGGAACCGTTCCTCTCTCTCTCTCCCTCCCAGCTTCCTCAATAAGCTACCACATTTAATTGAAATTATGAACTATGACAATGCATTTTACTAAAAAATCCCTTAACTCCCACTTAATTCACATGAGATCCTATCATGGGTTTTATACCATTTAACTATTTATCCCTTCTAGTGTAGGTTAATTATGCACTAACACTTATAGATTTATTTTTATAGCTTTAATCATTTATTTGTTAGCTAATAAGCCCAATTTATTATTCAGAAATTATCTAAAACTTCCTAGGAAAATTCGGGGCGTTACAATAGCAATATCTTTATTTGTTAGCACCTGGGCTCCCAGTCTCCTTCTTAGGATCCGACTAGCATCTTATAGATCATTGGAGTTGATCTTCCACATCACTAGGTGGCCTATTTTTTTCACTTCCTCCCATGTCATTCTCGTCCTCATGCACTCAATGAATAAGTGGTTGATTGTTTCAGCTTTAAGTTTGTAGATTTCACATGGCTCATCAGGACCAAGGCCAAGTGTGTATAGATATTGTTTGGTTTCGCAATCTTCCATGGAGCATCTTCCATAAAATTGTCATCACCCTGGGGGATACTCTCATTTTCCACATTAGGCTCCATCCTTTCCATTTTAGTTCAACCGTAGATGTAACGCCCCGGTTTTCCTAGTGATCACTGTTTAAATTTCTGAAAAATAAATAGGGTGTTACTAGTTCATAAACAAGAGTTTATGAGTAAAGACAATAAAATGGAACGGGAATGGGCCAACAAATCTGGCTTGGGCCCAACTCAAGCATAAGAGAGTGATGAGATTAATGTTGTACATGATACTATTCACTAACTAATTAAATGGATAATATATAAATATTTATAAGCTCTTATGATAATCGAGTAAATATGGTAATATTTGTGACAAATGATTAGAAATTTAAAGCATTGTTTATTTAATAACCAAGTAAATAAGTAAATAAATTAAATGGGTGTATTTAATTGGGACATAGGAATTGTGATAATTAAAGTGGTTAATTAATAAAGCATAGTTGAGGATTTAAATAACTAGCGGCAAATAAAGCTTGGTTGTGACAAATAATAGGGTTGATTTAAAAACCCAATAATGAAGCTTCACTTAGTCATACATATGTGTGACCATTAATGGAATTAAAATTTTGTAAAATAATAAAATTAATCAATTTGATTAATGGGCATGTGACAAAAAGCATGGGGGATAATATAATTAAAAGATTTGAAAATATTCATAAAGTTAGAAGAAGATGAAGGATTTTCTCTCTCTCTATGATTTACTTTATCGCCTTCGTTCCTCTCTCTCTTCTCTCAAATTTCAATCGTGCCCTAATTAAAACCCACGCCTCCATTCCCTCTGATTCCTCGGACGACCACCACCTCCTCCGGCGAGCCTTGGCGCTGTGGCCCCCTCCCAACGAGCACGCCGGCCTCCAACCAACCTCCGGTAGGTTGAATTCAAGGAAACATTGCCGGTTATGTCGGATTTAAGAGCAAGGATTTCAATGGAATTTGGGCATGAGATTAGAGAATTTATGAAACTAATGAATGTGTACATGCTTGATTTCAAATTGTAGAAATGAATATTAGAGAGAATGTCATGACCAATGAATGCATGTTTGTATAACTAGAACCTTCAAGATTCATGGATGTTATGTTCTTGTTTTAGAAATGAGTATGCCCATGTGGTGTTTGATGAAATGCTAAAATGATTAAGCCTTTAAGGAATGTTATGGGACATGTATGTGATTGTCTCTAGAGCATGTTGTTGTAAATTCAAGTGTTTATAAAATTTGTTGGAGTGTGGATCTGTGATATTTATGAAGTTGCACTTTAGATGTTTGTTAGAATGCCTCAATGAAATCTATGAGTCTCTAGAGCCTTGAAGTTGGATTTTTCATGTTTAGGATCCCTTCATGTGTATTTAGATTTCATGTTAGAGGCTACTGATATGAGTATGCTAGGTATGGGGTTTACCATGGTTGTTTCTCTTCATCGCCGAGTTAATATCTTCAAGTAGGAATGCCCAAATACGTATTGAACTCAAGAAAAAGTCATTCCTTCGAGGGGAAGCCGCCCCTCTGCATACATTGCATTGGGTTGTGTTACATGCCGTTGGAAAGATCTTGACGTCATCTTTCTAATGAGCATTAGATGAGAGAAATCGATTCACGGTTTAAAAGATATGACCATTTCTTTCCGGTACCGCTTGATTGGCGAAATTTCCGCATTTACGGTTTGGGGCCTGCAGTCTTCGCATTTCGGTCTCCTTCGTAGGACAGCTGGGACTCGTATACTACTCCGTTCGGAGTGTGTAATACGCGGATAGAAAGGTTAGGGAAAGAGCGTTCTAATGAATTTTAAATTGGCCAAATCGGAGTTACGGAGTGGAAGATATCAATGTTTTACGGAGACTGCGCTAATCTTCAGATTTCTGCAGATTCCCCTTTCTCATATCTGAATAGTAGAAGCATGAATTAGAATACCCTAGTACTTATTTAGACTTTAATTTCGAGGCATGTGCTAAAGTAATATTAGTAATATCTAACTTAGACAAGGGAATGCTTTAATTAAAAGCTTCTTGTTCCTAATTGCAAGTTATGTCTTGGAGAAGTAAGATGAAGTAATTCTTCATGAAATGAAAAGCAAGATGTTAATTAGAGACATATTGATTTTGTGTAGAAGCATGCGACTATTATTTTAGAGTGAAATGCTAATGTTATGGAAAAGTATGTATCATTAATGGGAAGAATTAAAGCTCACTAGAGGTTAGAAATCCAAGTAGAGGGTTTCTGCAGGAAACACTGTAGCATAGCAGGACACCAATTTAATTCCATTCAAAGGGGTGATTTGAGAAGAGATAATGAGCCCCAACTCTGGTAAAAATGAACTATAACATTGGAAGATGATGTGTTAAATGTTTGAGGAGGAATGGGGAAGTAGTTGGGCTTCGAATTGATGCTTCAACTCCAAGGAAACAATAATTATTGTAGCAGAAGTAAATGAATGCCTATGTAAAACATTGGTAGCTATACAAATACATGGAATCCAATTAGAATATGTTAATTGTTAAGAACATATATGTAAACCATTCTTGGGGATAAAGCTAAGTGTATATTAGAAACCTTGTTATTGAAGATTAAGAGTTGGTCATAATACTTGAGAAGTGTTAAATATGAAGTAAGAAACAGTTAAGGGTAATCTTACTCCAGTGTTATTATAATGGAAATTAGAGGGTAGTTAAAACCTCTAAAGCAATACAAGTGTATTAAATACATTTCTTATACTTGTATAGGATAAGCCGAGTAGGGGAACACGCAGGAGGTTCGGGTCAAGCTAAGATAGCAAAGGACCTCAGGTGAGTGATTACACTATATTTAGAATATTTCTGTGATCGGGTTTTGATCGTCGGATTTGTTTTTATGAGTTTTATCTCGGTTTGTGAATGCCGATGGATTTATCGCTAAACATGCATAGTATTTTTATGCTTGTATGATTGATTAAATGTTAAAGAGCATGAGATACGATTAAG
This sequence comes from Dioscorea zingiberensis, assembly GCA_026586065.1. NCBI lineage: Eukaryota > Viridiplantae > Streptophyta > Magnoliopsida > Dioscoreales > Dioscoreaceae > Dioscorea > Dioscorea zingiberensis. Next base: position 18,573,638 of record CM048823.1, on the reverse strand, counting down.
GAAACCCTAAGGGGTAGATAAAGATTAATTCATGTATCATAAGCTGCACCTTAGTTAGTTATGTATGGGGGATTCAGCGGGAGGGCTCAGGATAGAGCCCGGTTATTTTAGTAGACGGGACCAGTGAGGAAGGGGTTTTTGTTTTCAGCCGTTTTCTTAAAACTAAAATGTTTGCGAAAGTCGTTCTTTTATATAAAAACCCCCTTCCTGTCTCTGATACGGGATTCTTAGGAACTTATTTAGCCTAGGTTATCCGGGGATCATGTAGAGGCATACCGCCATTTCACGATGGATCTTTGGAGTCCTTCCGGAGACATTTTAGCTCGGGGTGCACGCTAATATAATACGCGGCCTCAACATACACAATTACGTGATTGTGATATGCTTATGATGATTGAAGTTGCATATGTGCTTTCTTCGGGTTTTCTGATATGCTTGGCATGTTAATTTAATGAGCAGATATTGCATATGATTAGCATTATTTCTGGGATTTGTAAATCTTTCATTACATATATTTATTTTCTAATATTAGTGATTTTCACTCAAGTGAACTACTTGCGCAGGTAAGTGAGCGTGAGTAATCCAGTAGATGGCTCTGACATAGCAGATAAGAATAGTGCCTGTATGCACTTGTTGTTTAGAATTCTAGAACTATTCCACAAATTTGTAAACTCTGTATAAGATTAAACAATTTGTGCGTCTCTTATGAATAGTAGTTGATTATTATCATCATGAATAGGTTTAAATTAAACAAATTTTATGGGTTTTGGTGTACCCCGGCCAAATTTGGCAGTGACATCAGATCCACATGTGCATGTGAGAAATTCAAATTAAAAAAAAAACAAATAAATTTTTTTAATTGGCAGATAAGTCATTATTTTACTAATTTATATTTATCTTTGAATTCCAAAGTGAAACAATTATCACACTCGTTCCACCCCTCAAACTTCTTTTGTTCAATCTCTTCCCCGCAATCCCTCTCAAACCCTCCAAGTTACTCTTCTGAATTTATGGTAAGATTTATTTTAATTGAATTTTGTATGTGATATGATCAAGTGGAAGGAAAAAGAAGAAAGAGAAATTTTTTAGAAACCATGTAGAACGTCACAATGTAATTTTATATCAAAGAAATTATTTTCTAAAATTATGCAGTTTTTGCAATATTATCATGCTGACATGATATGTCACGCTAACTCGGGTCCTGTGCCTCTACAAGACGCTGACAGATGTCAGCGTGCTTATAGGGTCGCCCCTAGAAGCACGCAAGGCTAAGTAACACAAGCAGATAAGTAAATCAGAGTTTAAATTATAAATCAGCGGAAGAAATATATATAAGGTTTTTATAAAACCCTAGCAGGTCCTGCATGGTACAACTCTCACTCAGAAAGAAATGGAGGTCCACAAAACTTCGACTCAAAAATATCCCGACGCCATTTAGCTACTACATCTGCGGAAGCTCCAGAAAATCCATGATTTTTGGAGTGATTATTTCCAAATTCTTCTTTGATTAATTAAAGAAATATTTACCACATTAGAAGTGATTTTTGGGATCGATTGAGTACAAAGGTATATATATATATATATATATATATATAACAAAAGTTTAAATAAATAAAAAAAATGGTAAGCTTTGGCAGCCATTAATGGTTTGAAGCTTTGGCAGCCATTAATGATTTGAAGCTTTGCTGCCATTGTTGAGATTGAAAGAATAAAATATATATATATATATATATATATATATATATATATTATAAAACATATAGTTAATATGGGATCACAAAGCTGATTTAAAGTCAGGGCATATTAATAATATTTAAATAATAAATAAAGGAATAAAAAAAAGGAACGTGCTGCATGGGCGGGGTGCAAACGGGTAGTGATATATATATAGAGAGAGATTGGGTATTTAAAAACGGACGTTGTGAATGTCTTCAGCCGCGGTCATTAACGGTCAGCGATGAAGGATAGCGGAGGCGTTTGCGCAGCCGTTTCTTGATCGGAGCACCTCAACGGTCTCACCACGGCTCTATATAATGAAGGAGAATGTTTTGCAACTCCAGCAGCACCTCAGGAGTTCTCTTTTTATCGCCCTTTGTTGTTGAGAGGGAGAAACGAGGTAGGAGCCATTCTTACACCGCGTGAAGCTGCTGAAAACCGGACGGAGAGGCTCCGTCACGCCCAACGATTCCTTGTGGTAAGTCCCTTGCTTCCTACGTCTTGTATCTCTTATGCATGCATGCGTGGGGAAAGGGCGAGGAAACCAGGGCCGGTTTGAGTTCTGTCAACGGACAGGGAGGACATGGTAGCCTCTTGATCCCTGGCTTGTGTGAAGATGCTATATATAAAAATTCAGTGTATGTGTGAGTAAGTGCTAGAGAAGCATGATCTAGTTCATAGGGTGGTTATGAGAGTAATGATTTTAATGTTTTCTTTATTCTCATAGTCAGTTGGTGATCAACTATGTTTCTGGAAAACTTTAAATTCATGTAATGTATTTTTTTTATTTGATAGTATCGTGTGTTGATCGAATAGTGTTGAGTCTTGATGCTTGGAGGTTTAAGAGGTGTGTCAAAGGTTTAGTTTGAGGAGTTCAAACAAAACATTATGGTCTAGTTATAGACAGATTCAAAGGAGTCTAGTTTCTGTGTGTCCCTGTGTGTGAAAGAGAGATGATAGTAAATGGTGTTGTTTAGGTGATCACAAGGGTGTGCAGATGCTTATGAATTATAGTTCATAAAATATAGGTGGTTCCTTGGTTTTGATTTAGAGATTTCAAATCAACATTGAAGTGTACATGGTTGTACATGACAGCTTGGGGGAAGGAGGGTGGTTCAGGCCCCGTGGGTGGCTACAAGTTGAGATGAATTGATGGTGGGGGCTCTCTTGAGACTGTGATTAAGCTTTAAATCACTATTGCCTATTAGCAATTTGTTGTAATAGTAACGTCTGGATATATACATATAAATATATATATATATATATATATATATATATAATAATAATAAATAATAGTAAGTAGTTGGGTTTTGTACACTTGGGATGTTTGGACATGGACATGGGATCTTCTGAGAAATTCTAGCGCTCAAACACTAATTAAATTTGGTATTCAAGGCACAGGTTCACTAGTGAGAAGATTGATTGAAAACTAATTTGGTTTGGAACTAGTTGGCAAGCCAATATAGATGGGACTATGGATTAGTCTAAGTTAGAAGGCTAAGCTTGAACAGTTTAAATTAGTTTGGGTCCACTCAATCAAACTCATTAGATTAGCCCTAAGGGTCAAGACTAATTGGTCCAACTTAGTCAAATTAATAAGTAGAATTGATGGTTGGGTCCAACCAAGGTGGGTGAATAATTAAGTAAATTATTTAAATAAATTAAGGTTGAAAAAGGAAACCATTAGTAGGATTGAGTAATTAATTTATTACCTATTAACTAGGTGATTAAAATTAAGCTAAGAAATGAGTGAGTGAGGACGGTAACCCGGTAGGTGACAAATGGGACCCGGTGGTGGGCCTAGGCCCATCGAATGCGAGAGTGGTGCATGAGCATCTAGAAGTGTAAGGGTTTTGTTGAACGTTGACATTAATAGAGACTCTTCTGTCAGATACTCTTGAGTGGGCTTAGTGGAGTTACCAGAGAAGACTCGAAAAGTTTTCCCGGTCCTAGAAAGAGGTAAGTACTTTTGCCTACTATCCCACTCTACAGAATGTTCTTGACTTTTGTAATTGCCATGCTTGTAAGTACACTTGCTTCGTTCCCACCCGGTTTCGGGTTTTTCTTTGGACTTGCTTATGCCTTGTTCGATTATGCTCATTGATATCATACATGCTATTTGTATCTGTTTAGGTTCCTGTTGAGCATGTATGTTTGTTTCGGAACGTTGGTGTCCCTGTTTGCTATGTTCTACTGCCCGGACTCAGTGAAGCTAGGGAAGCTCCGATAGGGAAATGTTCAGGAACAGGACCCCCTGGCATTTCTGCCTGCCTTGCCAGAGAGGCAATTCTCTGGTGGTCTTACCCGTCAGTGGGCATGGTACGCTGACCGTGTTAACACGTATGAGAGGTAGTTCTACCAATTTGGCGATCGGAGGGTCGAGAGCAGCGAGAAGGTCGCGGCTTACGGCTAGAAGTAGCTGGGCATACTGGCCGGGAGTGATCCTTGAATTCTCTTTGAAACTCATCACAGAGCCCGAGGGCTTCTGTAGAAGGGGTCATACCTTTAGATTGTTTCTGGTAGACTCCTAGGACTGTGTCTGTTGATGATGTGACCTCATTGGTTGACATATTGCCTATTTATGTCTCTGTGACCCGCAGGGGTACTTACTGGGCTTTTTATTCGAAAGCTTATGTGTTTTACTTTTCCTCTTTTACACATTCTGAGGTTTAGGAGGGGGTGGAGCCTGAGGAGAGGTCACGAGGAGATCCGAGGTGTGGGAGACTCCTTTGTCTTTTATTTTGTGAGCATTACTATGTGTAGGACCCGTATAGGGACCGGACTATTATAGGGCCTATGTACCCTGATGACTCTATGTTCTTTTGAACACGAGTTCATTTTATATAATGGATTGTTATCTGCTTATCACCTTTTTTTAGGCCTTGTATTTGAGTTAAGTTTGTCTCAGCTTAAATACGGTCGGTCTGTTGACGTGCTGGAGGTCCCGGAATCTGGGTCGGGGCGTGACAGATTAAAGTGGTCAGAGCGAGAGAAGGTTCTCTAGATAGAGCAGATAGCAGACCCTAGATGCCCTTAGCCAGTTGCATAGACTGAGTGTGGGACTGGGGTAGTATAGCTATTGGTACGTTAGATTGACACCTGGTTTTACGTGCAAGATGTCGGGACCATCATACCGTGATGATTCATCTGACGATGAGGTGGAGTCCGTCCGGGAGAACACTCCACCACCCCGAGCTGATTCGACTGAACCTGCAGAGGTCCTCGCAGAGATGAGGAGGATGGTTGAGGCCACTAACCGCAAGGTTGACAGGCTTCAAGAGATAGTTGAGGTACACAGTCACTATGCTGGTCCGCGGACTTAGAGACCAAATAGCTATGCAGAGGCCAGTGGACGTAAGACCGAGGGTTCCACTAGTGCAAGAGATAGTGAGCCTGAGTATCCCTCCCCGGCGCGTGTGTCGAGCTCGAGACTACCGAGTAAGTGGGTGGGGTTCGGCTTGAGAGAGAGCTGCAGTTCCATCTCCTACCGTTCTCAGGATCTCCTGGTGCCGACGGTGTGGAGTCTATGGGCACCACATGGCGGAGTGTAGGTGCCGTAGCTGTGGCAGTCGGGAGCACCTCGCCTTCTACTGTCCAGCGGGTGCACCGGGACCTAGCAGGGGACCACAGGGGTCCGGAGGACATCGACCTTGTGCTGAATACACTCCACTGTCTCCTAATGAACATCATCTTGACTGAGTTTTAGATTCAGTTGTTAGAATAATCACAGTCTTACAAACATTTATGTTGTATGAACTACTTATATTATGTCCTTTGGTATCTTTTGCTTTCAGCATGTTGTCTCTAGTCGTTACTCTTGAATTGAATAAAAAGTATGTTTTTTTGTCATCACTTTTCTAGCCGGGAATAAAAGTAACCTTGAAATCCTTATACAGCTAAACCATGGATCACTTACGTGGAGGTCGAGGTTTTAGGGGTAGGGGAAGGAGTAGGCGAGGACGACCTCGTCGTGCTGAGATGCCACAGCCGCCTGTGGAAGAAGTACCCCAACCGCAGGATGGGAATGTACCCCAACCTGTGGACGAGATGGAAGTTGAGCAGGAGGTGCCTGCTTAGTCAAATGCTCAGGTGCCTCAAGCAGAGGACCAAAACCCAAGGGGGGAGGTACCCCCCATGAGCATGACGGAACTCATGCGAGAAATATCGGGACTGATCCAGGAGACCTGACAGTAACGTGTACTACCTCCATCAACCACCCCCACGTCAAGCAGAGGATTACTAGGGGAGATCAAGAGACCCTCTCCCCGACCTTTCGAGGGAGCTGTAGATCCCCACGCAGCCGAACAATGGATAAGGGAGATGGAGAAGACCTTTGAGGTCTTCCAGACCACTGAGGCGGAGAAGATCAGGACCGCCGTTTATATGCTCCAAGGACCCGCGGAGGACTGGTACTTTGGAGAAATCAGACTGAGGAAGGGTGAGGCCTTCCAGACTTGGGAAGAATTTCGCACTGCGTTCTTCGCCAAGTACTTCTCACGGGGACATCTAGTACAGCTCGGACAGCAATTCTCCCAGCTGGTACAGGGAGGCTCCACTGTGGAGCAATACGAGACGGAATTTGATAGGTTAGCTCGTTTTCTACCTGACATGGTTCCGACAGAGGCGAGCCGAGTAATGAAGTTTGCGGCCGGACTGCGGTTATCACTGAAAAAGATCGTGACCAGCCACATGTGTAAGACCTATACCGAGGTCTTGGCTAGGGCCAAGTATACTGAAGCTTCTTGCCAAGGGGACGCCCAGGGGTCGTCCCAGAAAGAGAAAAAGGACAAAGAGGCGAATAGCTAGGGTCAATCATCTGGAAAGAGCTCTGGGAAGCGTAGGCCTGATAACAAGTACCGACCTTATGGTAAGCCGACCAGGTCTACAGCCTCATCTGGAGGTAAAGGGTCATCAGCTAGTGTGACCCAAACCCTGAGATGCTACGAATGCAAGGGACCGCATAAGAGGTTCTAGTGTCCAAGGATAACTGGAGGGTGTTATCTCTGCTTGGCTTTGGATCACCAGAAGGCCCAATGTCCGCAACGACAACAAAGACAGAGTGTGGTGGGAGGAACCCAGGGATCACAACAAGCTTCCCGGCAATCGGTAGGACCGCCACCAAAACCACAAGGTGGAGAATAGAAGGGGAAGGCGACTTCAGAACAGCCTTCTATACCCAATCAACCCGAGCAACAAAGGCCGATGACCCATGGTCGGGTGTACCATTTGACGACCGAGGAAGCACATGCATCAGCTGATGTCGTGGCAGGTACCATTTCAGTTAGTTCATTCTATGCCTGTACTTTATTTGATCCTAGAGCCACAAACTCTTTCGTATCTGCACGGTTTGTACGAAAACATACATTGCCTACTATAGATCTACCCCAGGAGTTGTGTGTAGACACCCCGGTAGGAGCTGCCAAGTTGGTAAGGAAGATTGTACCGGCATGCCCAATAATGATTGAGGGGGGGGGGGGGGGGGGGTGAGATTACTTGCAAACTTACATGTAATGGACCTGAAGGATTACGACGTGATCCTAGGGATGGATTGGCTGGCTTCGGTTTACGCGGTGGTAGACTGTCATGGGAAGAGAGTTGTGTTTAGGATGCCGGGAGAAGAAGAATTTACCTTTAAAGGCAGCCAAACTTGTTCCTTGGTACAAGAGATTTCAACACTTCAGGTTCGGAAGTTACTTAGGGGTGGATGTATAGGCTATTTGGCTTCTATTTCTGAGGTAAAGAAGGATAGGAAGATCGGGGTCTCAGACGTACCAGTGGTGAGGGAGTACCCTGGTGTGTTTTCGGAAGAGTTACCGAGATTACCCCCAGAAAGAGAACTGGAGTTCTCTATTGATTTTTTTCCTGGAACGGCTCCTGTGTCCAAGGCTCCTTATCGGATGGCGCTTGCGGAGCTTAAGGAGTTGAAGACACAACTAGAGGAGTTGTTGGATAAAGGTTTTATCAGACGTAGTATGTCACCTTGGGGAGCACCTGTTCTTTTTGTCAAGAAGAAAGACGGGTCGTTAAGGTTATGCATTGATTATAGGGAGTTGAACAAGATGACAATAAAAAACAAATATCCCTTACCAAGAATTGATGACCTACTGGATCAGTTGCAGGGAGCTCAGGTATTCTCCAAGATTGACTTGAGATCTGGATATCATCAAGTGAGGATTAAAGAGACGGATATTCCGAAGAGTGCTTTTCGTACTAGATACGGGCACTATGAGTTTTTGGTAATGCCGTTTGGGCTTACCAATGCTCCGGCAGTCTTTATAGACATGATGAACCGGGTATTCCGTCAATTCTTGGACCAATTTGTAGTGGTTTTCATCGATGATATATTTGTTTACTCAAGAAGACACCAGGCACACGAGGAGCACTTAAGAATAGTGCTAGAAACCTTGAGGGAGCATCAGCTCTATGCGAAATTCTCCAAGTGCGAATTTTGGCTGGACGAAGTTGCTTTCTTGGGTCACGTGGTAAGTGGAGCTGGAGTTTCAGTAGATCCCAAGAAAATTGAAGCTGTTGTGGAATGGAAGAGACCAACTACTGATGCGAGAGATCACGGAGTTTTAAGGATTAGGCTGGCTATTACCAAAGATTCGTTGAGGGTTTCTCGGTTATAGCAGCACCATTAACTAAGTTGACTAGGAAAGATACCAAATTCGTTTGGACCGACTCCTGTGAAAAGAGTTTCCAGGAGTTGAAACAGAGGTTGATTTCTGCACCAGTGTTGGCGTTACCGCAAAGTAATCGTGGGTATACGGTCTATAGTGACGCCTGCAAGACTGGTCTTGGATGTGTGTTGATGCAAGACGGGCGCGTGATTGCTTATGCATCACAACAATTAAAGCCCTTCGAAGAGAATTACCCTACACACGATCTTGAGTTGGCAGCGATTGTGTTTGCTCTAAAGATCTAGCGACACTTCCTCTACGGTGTACCCTGTGAGATTTACACCGATCATAAGAGCCTCAAGTATATATTCACACAAAAGGAGTTGAATATGAGACAACGGCGTTGGTTGGAGCTAATTAAGGACTATGATCTCAGTGTCCATTATCACTGCAAGGGCGAAGCTGAGCGTGGTGGCGATGCTTGAGTAGGAAGTCTGGATATGGAGTTGCCGCTATGTTAACGACTCAGAGGCTGCTATTGGAGGACATGAAGAGTCTCGATCTAGAGGTTGTTCTGCCTACGATGGATGTTTCATTGGCTAGCTTGCATATCCGACCCTCGTTATTAGAAAGGATTCGGGATGCTCAGGGTCAAGATCCTGATCTAGAGGAGATCAAGGAACACTTAGGCCAGGGAGAGCGGACACGGTACAGAGTCCATGAGGATGGTACTCTAAGGTTTGATGAAAGGATATGTGTGCCAAATGACCCTGATATAAGAAGGGAGATTCTGGAGGAAGCTCACTATTCGGGCTACGCTGTTCACCCTAGAGGTGCCAAGATGTACAGAGGGTTGAAGGACCATTTCTGGTGGAAGGGAATGAAGCGAGATGTTGCGGAGTTCGTGGATAAGTGCATCACCTGTCAGTTGGTAAAGGCAGAGCACCAGAAGCCGACAGGGATGTTACAACCCTTACCCATTTCGGAGTGGAAGTAGGAACCTATTAATATGGATTTTGTGACAGGGTTTCCACGTACCCAAAGGGGCCATGAATCAATCTGGGTTATAGTGGACTGACTGACTAAGTCGGCCCATTTTATACCGTTGAGGACGGGAGCACCCTTGGAGAAGTTGGCCCAGCTGTATATAGATCAGATCGTCAGGCTACATGGAGTACCGGTGTCGATCACTTCTGATCGAGACACTCGGTTTTTTCTCGAGATTTTGGGAGAGCCTGCACACAGCTTTGGGCACAGGATTGGCATTCAGCACAACTTTTCACCCACAGCCTGATGGACAATCCGAAAAGACCATCCAGGTGCTAGAGGACATGTTGAGGGCATGTGCGTTAGATTTTACGGGGTCTTAGGATGAGCGCCTAATCTTGGTAGAATTTGCCTACAACAACAGCTAACAGGCAAGCATCAAGATGGCCCCGTATGAGGCACTCTATGGGAGAAAGTGCCGAACACCTATTTGTTGGGGTGATGTGGGCGAGAGGAAGCTGGTAGTTGAGGCAACACTTGAGCAGCCAGATTTTGTTAAACAGACGGAGGAGCACGTTAAATTAATCAGAGAGAGACTCTAGGCTGAACAAAGTAGACAAAAGAGCTATGCGGACCGTAAGAGATCTGATCAGGAGTTCCAAGTAGGGGATCTTGTGTTCCTGAAGGTATTTCCTATGAAAGGGGTAGTAAGGTTTGGACGACGTGGGAAACTTGCTCCACGATATATCGGACCTTTTGAGATATTGGAGCGCATAGGAGTTGTGGCATATAGATTGGCCTTACCTCAGGATCTCCCTCAGGTTCACGACGTCTTCCACATTTCAATGTTGAAGAAGTGTATTCGAGATCCAACACGAGTAATTCCCCAGGTTCCTGTAGAAGTCTACGAGACATGTCCTATGAGGAGCGCCTAGTAGCTATTTTGGGCCGGGAGGACAAGCAACTAAGGAATAGAACTATTCCCTTTGTTAAAGTGCGATGGAGCAATCACACTGATCCCGAAGCGACCTGGGAACGCGAAGAGGATATGAGGAAGCGCTACCCAGATTTGTTTGCCATCTGATGTTTCTGGTTGGAATTTCGAGGACGAAATTATTGTAAGGGGGGAGGATTGTAAAATACATGATTTTTGGGGTGATTATTTCCAAATTCTTCTTTGATTAATTAAAGAAATATTTACCACATTAGAAGTGATTTTTGGGATCGATTGAGTACAAAGGTATATATATATATATATATATATATATATATATATATATATATATATATATAAATAATAAAAGTTCAAATAAATAAAAAACATGGTAAGCTTTATTAATGGTTTGAAGCTTTGGCAGCCATTAATGATTTGAAGCTTTGCTGCCATTGTTGAGATTGAAAGAATGAAATATATATATATATATATATATTATAAAACATATAGTTAATATGGGATCACAATGCTGATTTAAAGTCAGGGCATATTAATAATATTTAAATAATAAATGAAGGAATAAAAAAAGGAACGTGCTGCATGGGCGGGGTGCAAACGGGTAGTGATATATATAGAGAGAGAGATTGGGTATTTAAAAACGGACGTTGTGAATGTCTTCCGCCGCGGTCATTAACGGCCAGCGATGAAGGGTAGAGGAGGCATTTGCGCAGCCGTTTCTTGATCTGAGCACCTCAACGGTCTCACCACGGCTCCATATAAGGAAGGAGAATGTTTTGTAACTCTAGCAGCACCTGAGGAGTTCTCTTTTATGTCATGGCTATTTGTTGTTGAGAGGAGAAGCGAGGGTAGGAGCTATTCTTCCGTCGCCATGAAGCTGCTGAAAACCGGACGGAGAGGCTCCGTCACGCCCAGCGATTCCTTGTGGTAAGTCCCTTGCTTCCTGCCTCTTGTATCTCTTATGCATGCATGCGTGGGGAAAGGGCGAGGAAACCAGGGCCGGTTTGAGTTCTGTCAACGGATAGGGAGGACATGGTAGCCTCTTGATCCTGGCTTGTGTAAAGATGCTATATATAAAAATTCAGTGTATGTGTGAGTAAGTGCTAGAGAAGAATGATCTAGTTCATAGGGTGGTTATGAGAGTAATGATTTTAATGTTTTCTTTATTCTCATAGTCAGTTGGTGATCAACTATGTTTCTGGAAAACTTTAAATTCATGTAATGTATTTTTTTTTATTTGATAGTATTGTGTGTTGATCCAATAGTGTTGAGTCTTGATGCTTGGAGGTTTAAGAGGTGTGTCAAAGGTTTAGTTTGAGGAGTTCAAACAAAACATTATGGTCTAGTTATAGACAGATTCAAAGGAGTCTAGTTTCTGTGTGTCCCTGTGTGTGAAAGAGAGATGATAGTAAATGGTGTTGTTTAGGTGATCACAAGGGTGTGCAGATGCTTATGAATTATAGTTCATAAAATATAGGTGGTTCCTTGGTTTTGATTTAGAGATTTCAAATCAACATTGAAGTGTACATGGTTGTACATGACAGCTTGGGGGAAGGAGGGTGGTTCAGGCCCCGTGGGTGGCTACAAGTTGAGATGAATTGCTGGTGGGGGCTCTCTTGAGACTGTGATTAAGCTTTAAATCACTATTGCCTATTAGCAATTTATTGTAATAGTAACGTCTGGATATATACATATATAAAAAAATATATATATATAATAATAATAAATAATAGTAAGTAGTTGGGTTTTGTACACTTGGGATGTTTGGACATGGACATGGGATCTTCTGAGAAATTCTAGCGCTCAAACACTAATTAAATTTGGTATTCAAGGCACAGGTTCACTAGTGAGAAGTTTGATTGAAAACTAACTTGGTTTGGAACTAGTTGGCAAGCCAATATAGATGGGACCATGGATTAGTCTTAGTTAGAAGGCTAAGATTGAACAGTTTAAATTAGTTTGGGTCCACTCAATCAAACTCATTAGATTAGCCCTAAGGGTCAAGACTAATTTGTCCAACTTAGTCAAATTAATAAGTTGAATTGATGGTTGGGTGCAACCTAGGTTGGTGAATAATTAAGTCAGTTATTTAAATAAATTAAGGTTGAAAAAGGAGACCATTACTAGGATTGATTAATTAATTTATTACCTAGTAACTAGGAGATTAAAATTAAGCTAAGAAATGAGTGAGTGAGGACGGTAACCCGGTAGGTGACAAATGGGACCCGGTGGTGGGCCTAGGCCCATCGAATGCGAGAGTGGTGCATGAGCATCTAGAAGTGTAAGGGTTTTGTTGAACGTTGACGTTAATAGAGACTCTTTTGTCAGATACTCTTGAGGGGGCTTGTGGAGTTACCAGAGAAGACTCAAAAAGTTTTCCCGGTCCTAGAAAGAGGTAAGTACTTTTGCCTACTATCCCACTCTACAGAGTGTTCTTGACTTTTGTAATTGCCATGCTTGTAAGTACACTTGCTTCGTTCCCACCCGGTTTCGGGTTTTTCTTTGGACTTGCTTATGCCTTGTTCGATTATGCTCATTGATATCATACATGCTATTTGTATCTGTTTTAGATTCCTGTTGAGCATATATGTTTGTTTCGGGACGTTGGTGTCACATTTTGCTATAGTCTCTTGCGGGACTTCGGTGGAGCTAGGGAGCTCAGATAGGGAAGTGTTAGGGGACGGGACCCACGGCATTTCAACTGCAGGTGCCAAAGAGGCAATTCTGCGGTGGTCTTACCGTGGGTGGGCATGAATGCGCTGACCGTGTTAACACGTATAAGAGGTAGTTCTACCAATTTGCGACCGGAGGGTCGAACGACCAGAAGGTCGTGCTTACAGCAAGTAGCTGGGCATCGTGGCCGGGAGTGATCCTTGAGTTCTCTTTGAAACTCATCACAGAGCCCGAGGGCTTCTGTAGCAGGGGTCATACCTTTAGATTGTTTCTGGTAGACTCCTAGGACTGTGTTTGTTGATGATGTGACCTCATTGGTTGACATATTGCATATTTATGTCTTTGTGACCCGCACGGGTACTTACTGGGCTTTTTATTCGAAAGCTCATGTGTTTTACTTTTCCTCTTTTACACATTCCGAGGTTTAGAAGGGGGTGGAGCCTGAGGAGAGGTCACGAGGAGATCCGAGGTCTGGGAGACTCCTTTGTCTTTTATTTTGTGAGCATTACTATGTGTAGGACCCGTATAGGGACCAGACTATTATAGGGCCTATGGACCCTGATGACTCTATGTTCTTTTGAACACGAGTTCATTTTATATTATGGATTGTTATCTGCTTATCACCTTTTTTTAGGCCTTGTATTTGAGTTGAGTTTGTCTCAGCTTAAATACGGCCGGTCTGTTGACGTGCTCGAGGTCCCGGAATCCGGGTCGGGGCGTGACAAGCTCTCTCCTGAGTTCCGCTCCTAGCTACTCGTAAGGTCCTCGTCTAGTCCCGACCCTACTCCTCATTGTCACCTGAGAAAAAAATCCATCAAGTGCATGAGCCAAAGAAAGGCCCAGTAGTATCGCCAGAAAAGTAATAAAGGTGGCGAAAGCCATAAGCAAAGATCAGAATAAAGTAAGTGCAAATATGAAAGTGCGATAACATCACAAGCACATAATAAATCTCAGGAAAGTGGATAAATCCACAGATGTACTCAATCTCTGGCATATGTGATACTAAGATGTCTACGACATCAACGACACCATCCGTATGGTCTTTGGCCTAAGCCGGATAATGCTATAGCATACATGTGCACATGGTCAGAAAATGCCGCCCTCTGACTGAGCCAGGTGGCCAGATATTATACGCCCTCTACCGGGGCATCCGTCCGGTAGAGCATCTAGTGCTCGTGGCCAGATATTATACGCCCTCTGCCGGGGTATCCGTCCAATGTACCATGCCTGAAAGTAAGAGATTACTAGTACAAATACCTAACAACAGGTATACATATATATCCAAGGCAGCAACATCTTGAATATATACAGATCAATGACCTCATCGAGATCGGAAGTCAATACGTATCTAAGGAGTAACCTCTACTCAAATACGCATAAGAAAACATGCAAGCAACAATCTCCTCGAGATATAAAGCAAATACATATGAGGAAACCCATCTCGAATATGTATTGGAAACCTCTCGAGGAAATAAGAGCACAACATCAAAGTAGGGTAGGAGGAAGGAATACTCTCAAACCTCCAGTGCGAGAGCCTACCTGGCTAGAAGCAAATCACAAGCAGGGTAGGAGGAAGGAGTACTCAAACCGAGTATCAACAGACTAAGCAGAGCAATATCAGAAAGCTCAAACAAGCATAAATAGAAAATCACACTCAAAGTAGATCATATCAGAACATACAAGCTCAGATAAATGCAACAAGCATAACATGTCAACCGACAGAGCAGGTATCAAAAGATGGACTCCAACATCCATCTAGCACAACAACAACAAGAATCAAGAGAATACTATGAGTTAGAAATACTCATAGCACCCGTGCGATATCCTACCTTATTCGCCTCCAGGACCTACCCAGGTCCGAGCCTTCCACTCAGGTCCTCGACCGCCTCACCACATCCTAAACATGGTAAATGTTCATCACATAACATTTTATATCAAAAGGAATGCATTACATGCATTTAATTACCTTAATCGTAAGTTTACCGAAATGTCGGCTTTTTAATTTATAACCGATAGGTTAGGGCCATATAACACATGCCGCACCATTTTTATTAGTTTAAATACATCCCCGAACTATCAAAATGATCGGAATCGAATTCCGATGCTTTTGGAGGACATTAGAATTAACAGTTTACTTTTTGTCGGTAGCTACAGTAACTCTTCAAATCATGAAGTTGAAACCTCAAATTGAAGCCCAAGATCTTTACTATTCCTTCCCAAACTTTCAATACATTATCTTACCAATATACACTTTCATTTTGATTAAAAATTGGGGTTCATTACCATCACCTCATAGCTCATTTAAAAGAACCAAATCTAATGTCCTGCAGTGCTACAATAATTTCTGCATTTTTCTTTCACTTGGAGTTCAATTCTCTTCAATAAATTTCTAATCCTTGACGTCACGCGACTGGATTTCTCACATATTTCAATAGTCATTTTCATAATGTTATGCACACATCTCTAATTACACCTGCACCATAATCATATTACCAGGTCCCTTGGTATTTAAGCTTGACCCGAACCTCCCGGAACATCCTTCCCTCTTTCCTGGTATCCAAAATGGTAATTTATAATGAATACTAGTTCCATGATTCATGAACTTTCTACTTAGTAATTTTCCTAACTATCCATAAACCCAATTCACATGTAGTTCATTTAGGGTCCTATTACATTCATAACGAGGGACCCATTTATATTTTAGGTGTGGCTTAGCACTCTTCTTCAATTAATCAAAAAAACTTAAGTTCATTAATAAAATCTAGCAATTCCTTACTATGAAGAAGAGCTCGTGTCAATTGGGCCCACAACCAAGGTTTAGGCCCAATTTCTCTTGTTTAATCACAACACCAAATGTTTGCTCAAACCAAGGCCACCATGGCAATTACAAGTAGAGATTAGTGTGATAATTTATCATGTAACACTCAATGAAAACAACACTTTCATTGAAGTTTATGTAATATAGAATTAACAAGGGTCTCACATCCAAGCATCTCCTTAGACTAACTTAATTTACATGATTAACTTGACTAAGCTTGAAAATTGAAGCCCAACCAAGTGTTAAGCCATTATTGTAAACATTTTAACTAACATGAAGACCTATCAGCTTAAACCTTAAGAATATATTCATGGCAGCCCGTGTATACAATGCCACTAAGGGATTTAACACCCATTCAATGTCCAACTACAAAAAATGCAGAAATCTGTCGATCCTGCGCAGCTGGAAAGAAATGGTCATATCTTTTAAACCGTAAATCATATTTCTCTCATTTATTCTCATTAGAAAGAAGACCTCAAGACCTTTCCAATGACATATTACACACTCCGAACGGAGGTGTATAGAAAGCGCAGCTGTCCCACGAAGGGGACAACCATCTGCAGGACTGTCCATAAATACATCTACTTAAGGCACTCAACAAACTGGTTCTTAGAGGCATTTCTTCAAGCACTTAGCATGCAACCTTAATTAACATTTAAACATTAGCAAGGCTGATTTTCTAATTAACCAACTTAGCATTACAGCGGTCAAACTTTGGCTTAAAACATACAAGTTTCTCATGGCATTTCTACAAGCATAAAATGAGCCTCAAATTATATTCAACACATACAACCACACCTCCATATAACTCCAATACCTAATAGCATGTTTACAAGTTATTAAAGGTTATAATCAAGCTTCTAAATACATGGAATCTCTTAAAGAGAATTCAACAAACACCTTGAGTGCAAGATCCATATTTCTAAACATATATAGTAGAGAAAATGTTCAGCCCTAGATACACGATTAAGAATCATTTTCACATCTTCATCTTCATCCTTCAAAGCCCTAACATAATCCGTGGATATAGGGTTTCATTCATGCATATAATCAAACAATTAGAGATGCATTTCCCCCAAATCCCAACACACAAGATGAAGGAGAAAGGTTGGCGAGGCTGCGGTAGGGAATGAGAACAAAGGGGATGAAGAAGAGGCTGGACGTGCGTCTTGGTGACCGAGACTGGGCTGCCAAGCCTTGAGGAGCTTCGAGGCTGGTCGGTGGTGTGGTGTACTTGGCTGGGGGCCTTGGTGGCCGAGGGAGTCCGACCCGGTTAGTGGAGAGCCTGGCCGGGACTCATTTGGCGGTGGTTGGCGTAGCCTTGAGGCTCACCCGTTGAAATTTGGCCAAAGCCGGTCGGCCTTGAGGGAGTGAGTCGTCGAGCTTCGAGCTCGAGAGAGAGAGAAGGAGAAGGGAAGGGCACAACTCCTTTCCTATGAAATTTGATTTCCTCTTTTAAACCTAAGTCTTCATATGTATATTCATACATTTAATATTTAATTATTTTACTTTATAGTTTGGTTCATCAATTTAACTTATCCCCAAACCTGTAATTAATTTAATTATTCTTCAATCTTTATGTTGACCAGCTTTAAATCAACATTATCTTCCCCATGATTTGTCGACCAAGATTCAAAGAGGATCTGGGTCAGTGATTCCAGTCATCACTGGCACACTATAACCTCACGGGGTCTGTGTCTCGTTAGACCAGACCCGAGAATATCGATTGAAATATTTGTCTATTTTTTTTTTCAATAATTAACCTAGATTAATTAATACTTAATTAATATGGATTAATTAGATCTTTAAAACTTTACCAAAATTACTTCACTTACTGTATTAAATTACTACTTAATAAATTCTGAAAATAAATAAATAAAAATTCTTATTTATTTCGGGGTGGGTTTTACATGATAAACAGAGTAAATGTTTTATACATTTGAGTGTCCCAATAATAAATCTTTTTTATTACAACAGATGTATAAACTCCATATTTTATTCTTTCAATTAACATGCTATGTACTAATTCCCATGATATTTTTAAACTAGGGTCAATAGCAGAAGCATATACCAAAAGGATAAAGAACTCAAAAGAGAATGTAAAATAGAATTTTATATGTCTATACTTGTGAAAACGAAGACCTACAAATCAATTAATACTAACCTTCAATGCTAAACATGTTATTAAAATAGGAAGAGCTTCGTTAGAACAATACGAGAAAATTTCATCTACAATAAGTGTAGTTGAGAAAATAATTTTTAATGTTGAATTTAAATCACATTGATGTGGCAATTTTTAAAAAATAATAATATAATTATTAAATTTGAATTTAAATCACGTAGTTGTGGTAAAAATAATTAATTATTTATATTTTTTTAAAAAAATATTTTTAAATTTTTTTTTGCAAAAATAATTAATTATATTTTAAATTTTGAAAAATAATTTTTTTGATTTTTTTAAAAAACATTTATTATATTATTATTTTTTAAAAAAAAATCCACATCTGCATACTATAAATATCCAATTATTTTTATAAAATTGCCACTTCAGCAAGATACGGTCACGCAAAAATAAAAAATTTTAAAAAATAGATCATATGACATCTATGTTGGCACGTCAGAACCAGGGATAGTATTGAACAGGTGGCTTTAAGCTATTATTATATTATTCAACATGTTTATTTATTTATTTATTCATCCATGTTATGTTTATTTAATTTTATTATATAAATTTATTTTATTGATTTTAATGTTCATTACTTATTTTATTTATCTTATCTATTTATTTATTTGTTTTATTATTATTTAATATGTTATATATTAGGTCATTAATAAATTACTTAGATTGGATTCCAATACATGCCAATATAATACAGTACATGATATATGATATGATTGTGCAGATTTAAATTCGTTATGGATAATACATCAAGAGAATTATTTAGTTCACAATTACAAGCTAAATTAGCCAGACAACATAGGATGTTGTTATTGTACAATCAGAGTAGACAACATACAAATAAATATAACTACCGTATTAGAATTCTTCACAAAATCTTACGTTATTATAGAATTGTCACGACCCGACCCGAATTCCAAGACCTCGGGCACGTGCACAGACCGGCCGTATCCAAGTGGAGACGGGCCCCACTCAGATACAAGGCCTAGGTAATTCAGAAACAGATAACAAAATATCATAAATAATTCAAAATTTATTTATGAGAGTTACAACGGAGATAAAATAGAACTTATACACCCTACAGGGGTCCAACAAGTCAGAACTAGTGGAGATCTTCCAACCTCACCAAGTGATAAGTGTTCAAATGAGCATATTTACTTATCACTTATACACATTTTTTTATATCAAATGCATTGATTTATAGCCTACTGGTACTTAAACTGCTTCATATTTTGTAAACAGGGCGTATTTAAGCAACCCCGACGTAGAGGAAGCATTTATCAACAAAATGAAAGACAAACGAAGATATTTTGAAGAAAACATGGGTTAAACGGCCTAGTGAACGGCCATTCACGCCTGGGCATAGGAGCAGACACCCAAGGAGGTGAACGGCCTTGTAAGCGGCCGTCCAACTGCCGGTTCAGAGCAACCTGTGAGCTGAACTGCCTGATGAACCGCCAGTTGAACTGCTGGTTCAGAGCAACCTTGTGAGCTGAACGGACTGATGAACAGGCCGTTAATGAGGCAGTTCATCGTAACCTTTTGCAGTTCCACGGGCCCAATCAAGGACAATGTTGTAATGTCTTAAGTGAAGCCCTAATACATGGGTATAAATAGTCAAGTAGGAGAGTTTAGAGGAGGTTGGCTTGGGAGAGAAGCTAAAAGAGAGAGATTAGGGTTTGGGGGTCATCTCCCCCAAATCTTGAGAATAGATAACCATTGGAGTTGCAATCTTGGAGGTAATGGTGTTCTCTATTACCTTTTCATTAGTTTGTAAACTTTTCCATTTTGGTTTGAGTTCCCCATTGATGGGGAACTAATCTATTAGTACTTGGGTATGATGAACTTTTGGATTATGCATTAATTGGCAATGAATGTTTATGAGGATTTGTTGGTTTGTTCTTGAATGTCTAATGAATGTTTCGTATTGATTGTGATTTCATTATTAGAAATTACTTGAGTGCATACAAGGGTTAGAGCGGACGCCTCCTCGTATTAGGAACCTACTTCATTAGAAAGTATTATGAGTATACCGAGGAATTGGGTACTAGAAGGGCGAACGACTCTTTCAAACTACTTCACCCCCATAATCCTTCCAATATTTGAATTCCCTTGATCTTAAGACAATCCTAGGAGATTAGTTATCCAATCACCTTGGAAGAGGGATTGAATATAATTTAGGAATTCTTGGCACAAGAACTATTCATAAATATCCTTATTTATCTAAAGAATTTAAATCCAAAAGGGATTCATGCCCAAGTATCCTCTCGTGCTATTGATTTACCCCAATCAACTCTCGATTTTCAGTTCTTACTTTCAACCTTTTTAGTTCTTTAGTTTTGAAAACCAAAACCCCCCAATTTACCATTTAGACTCGGTTATTAAAGCTTGGTTTACACTTAGCAATCTCTATTCCCTGTGGTTCGACATCCGACTTCCCATAGTCCACTTTATTACTTGACCACGACCCGTATACTTGCGGAAATCATTCATCAAGTTTTTGGCGCCATTGCCGGGGAATAGGATTGCTAGCTAGACTCGGATTTTATTAATCTAGTCTCCTATGCTCTTGTTTTTCTTTCTTTTCCCTTCTTTTATTCTGATTCTTTATATACGTACCCCGTGTACTAATATCTGCGTCATCTCATTGTACGAGGTACAACATAGCGGATCCCAAGGACATGATGTTAATAAAATTAGCCATCTTAGAACAATGGATTCAAGCCAAGCTTTTCGAGCAAAGCAACAACTTACTCCGAGAACAACTGGTTGCTATGTATTCATGTGGTGCATCATACAATGTGTGCAATGCATCCTTGCAACAAGAGGAATATTTTATGGACAGTCAACAAGGCTCCTGGGTAACAGATGACATGAATGTGTCAAGCTTTTATGGTAGTCCACTACAGTATGATCAGAATCGATTGGAAACACCTATGGTTGAATCACCTTATTATAACAGCCCTATGCAAGCCCCAACGTCATCAAAATTCATGTTCAACAGCTTTCAGCCCGCTAAAGGAAAAGACCCATGGATTTTTACCTGACAGGAAGCTTGATCATTAACAATATTCCGCCTAAATTGGAAGGGGATATCACGTTAGATGCAGAGAAGGACACTTATCTTACAAATCAATTCTATGAAGACCATCAAATTTTGGGGGTAGAGGCTATACCTGAAGAGTTGGGCAATGATTTGTTTAGGTTAAAGCCATCTATTGAAGATCCACCCCAAGTGGAGCTAAAGGAGTTGCCAAAACACCTTGAATATGCATTTCTAGCTGACAACTCCCAACTTCCAGTCATCATCGCTTCAAACCTAACCTCATTGCAGAAGGAGAAGCTGTTACAGGTCCTCCGCCGGCACAAACGAGCGATTGCTTGGAAGATCTCTGATATAAAGGGCATCAACCCATCTTTTTGTACTCATAAGATTTTGATGGAAGATAACTACAAGCCATCCGTTCAACCACAACGAAGAATGAACCCGAACATGAAAGAAGTGGTCAGGGCCGAGGTTATTAGACTTCTTGACGCTGGCATAATTTATCCTATTTCAGATAGTGCGTGGGTGAGTCCAGTACAGGTGGTACCAAAGAAGGGAGGCATGACAGTGGTAGCCAACGAGAAAAATGAACTGATACTGACAAGGACCTTCACGGGGTGGCGAATTTCTATTGACTACCAGAAACTAAATGATGCCACAAGAAAAGATCACATTCCTCTCCCATTTATTGATCAGATGCTCGAAAGGTTGGCCGACCACTCTCATTATTGTTTCCTGGATGGATTTTCAGGTTACTTTCAGATTCCTATTGCCCCTGAAGACCAAGAGAAGACTACTTTTACTTGCCCTTACGGCACCTTTTCCTATCGCCGGATGCCTTTCGGGCTGTGCAACGCCCCCGCCATTTTTCAAAAGTGCATGTTGGCTATTTTCGATGATTTTGTGGGAGACAACATGGAAGTATTTATGGATGACTTCTCAGTTTTTGGGGATTCCTTTGACCTTTGTTTGAGAAATTTGGAAAAGGTATTAGCCCAGTGTGAGGACACAAACCTTGTACTCAGCTCGGAGAAATGTCACTTCATGGTTCAGGAGGGCATTGTTTTAGGACACAAAATTTCAAGCAACGACATTGAGGTAGATAGAGCCAAGGTGGACACAATCCAGAAACTACCTCTTCCCACTTTAGTCAAGGTTGTTAGAAGTTTTCTCGGTCACGCAGGCTTCTACAGGAGGTTCATTCAAGACTTCTCCAAGATCTCAAAACCTTTAACTAAGTTGCTGGAAAAAGATTCTCCATTCGATTTCAATAAGGAGTGTTTGGAGGCTTTCACGTTTCTGAAAGAGAGGTTGATTCAAGCACCTATAATGACTACGCCCGATTGGAACCTCCCTTTCGAACTCATGTGCGACGAAAGTGATTTTGCCGTTGGAGCTGTGTTGGGACAAAGGAAAGACAAACATTTAAGACCCATATACTATGCTAGCAAGAGTCTGATTGAAACACAAGCCAACTACACCACAACCGAAAAAGAACTTCTAGCCATAGTCTTCGCATTCGATAAATTTCGCCCCTATTTGGTGCTCTCCAAGATTATAGTCTACACTGATCATTTGGCATTACGCTACCTATTGGCCAAAATGAATGCCAAGCCACGGCTGATTAGATGGATCTTGCTCTTGCGAGAGTTCGATTTGGAGATCCGAGACAAACGTGGGGCAGAAAACTTGGCCGCCGACCATCTATCCCTGCTGGAAGATCCAGATAAGCGTTCAAGTCAAGAAGTTGCTATTAGAGAGGAATTTCCAGATGAGCAATTGTACAACCTTCAGATAGTGCGGGATCACTCCTTCGCCACTCAGGAAAAAGAAGCACCACCTTGGTTTGCCGACTTTGTGAATTTCCTAGCAGCCGGAGTCCTCCCAAAATCTTACAACTATCAGCAGAAAAAGAAATTCTTCGCAGAACTGAAGCATTACATCTGGGATGATCCTCATTTATTCCGGATATGTGCCGATCAAGTAGTTAGGAGATGTGTCCCACAACAAGAAGGGTGGAAGATCTTGATGGATTGCCATTCAGGCCCCACCGGTGGACATTACTGCGCGAATAGAACAACCCGAAAGGTCCTCGATTCTGGTTTTTTTTTGCCCACCTTGTTTCAAGATGCCAAGGAGTTCTCCCGATCATGTGACAGTTGCCAACACACGGGTAGCATATCCCGCCGTGATGAAATGCCGCAACGCACCTCCCAAGTATGTGAGGTATTCGATGTATGGGGGATTAACTTCATGGGACCTTTTTCGGCATCCCAAGGGAACAAATATGTCTTAGTGGCCATAGATTACTTGTCTAAGTGGGTAGAAGCCCAAGCGTTACCCACCAATGATGCTCGAAACGTGATCAAATTTTTGAAGAAACTCTTTTCTCGGTTCGGCACACCAAGGGCGATAATTAGTGATCGAGGGACTCATTTTTGCAATGCCCAATTTACTAAAATTCTAAAGCGATATGGAGTCACTCACCGCACCTCCACACCGTATTACCCTCAAACAAGTGGCCAAGTGGAGGTTTCCAACAGAGAGTTAAAGAGAATCCTGGAGAAGACAGTTGCACGGAATAGGAAAGATTGGGCAGAAAAGCTTGACGATGCACTGCGGGCATACCGGACAGCATACAAGACTCCAACTGGGAGCACGCCATATAGACTTGTATACGGAAAATCATGCCACCTACCTGTTGAACTTGAGCACAAAGCATACTGGGCCGTCAAGTTCTTGAACTTTGACCCCACCATGTCCAGCAATGAAAGGAATTTTCAATTGAACGAGCTCGATGAATGGCGTTCTTCATGCTATGATAATTCCAGGATGTATAAGGAGCGGATGAAAAATTATCACGATAAACTATTGAGGCAAACAAAACAATTCAAGGAGGGAGACAAGGTCCTGTTATTCAATTCTCGACTCAAGCTATTTCCGGGTAAACTTCGATCAAGGTGGTCAGGCCCTTTCACTATCTCCAAAGGACACCCTCATGGAGCTATAGAGATTCACCAGGCCGATGGAGACACATTCAAAGTAAACGGATACCGGCTCAAGCTGTATTATGATGCGAATACTAGAAGGCCCTCGACTAATTCAACCCACCTTGAAACATCACTAAGAACGTCAAGCTAGTGACGTGAAACAAGTGCTTTTTTGGAGGCAACCCAAACTTCGAATCCACAGCTCCAATAGTCTAGACACCACTCTTCAGTTTATTTTTATTTTTATTTTTATTTTTATTTTTCATTTTCTTCAAAATAAATCTCTAGTCATCGCTCATAGGATAATAATTATCGTGAGGAGGAACGCGTGTCGAACAACCATTAACTAACCTGTTCACACCCTCTGTTAAGGGTGAACGGGGTAGTGAACGGCCATTCACATGGCCGTTCATACCTCAGTAGTTAAAGTTCTCACAACGTTGAACGGGAAGGTGAACGGCCCGTACACGGGGCCGTTCACAACCATCACTATATAATGCAGGGTGCCCTAATTTCCCCAATTTCTTTGCACGATTAGCCCCCTATCCATCTTCCTTGTCGTCGCCCATCCGTGAGCAGCATCTCACCCACACATCTCCTCCGCACCGATCCCCAATCCGGCGCGTTTCCAGCCTAACCCTACACCCACTCGCACTGACCCTACGCAGGTGCGCTCGCTCAACTCCCTTTTACCGTTGCATTTTTCTGGATCCCATCTCTAGCACAATTAGGGTCGACAATAGGCTCATAATTCTCATCAAATCCATTATTACACTCCTCCTTTCGTCGGGGCTTGTAATCATCGACCACCTATGTGCGCCATTTACTGGAAATAGCACAAGATCCGCGCATAAGGTTATGAACGGGCGTTCATCAGCCCGCTCACCTCACTGCCCCGTCTGAACGGCCCATGAATGGCCCGTTCACGGGCCCGTTCATACCCCAATTCTTACTCTTAACCACTCACTGACCCCCTGTACCACTTGCAGCAATGCCGAGGAAAGAGATTGCGAAGCGCCGTCGGGATGACGCTGGACCTTCCCTCCGACCACCGCGCTTCACACAAGAGCAGCATCAACAGTGATACGCCCGCCTCGAGGAGTTACCACTCAGCTGCACTTTCCTCCTCGACTGGGATCCTCTCGAGCAACTCCACATCGCCGACCGAGTCCGCAGTCTGCTCTCCGTTAATGGTTGGGAAGGAGTCTTTACCATCAACGAAGCGACATATCGCGAGCATACACTCGAGGTACTGAGCTCATTCGAGTTTGACCGCCTGACTCTTGGCTGGCGCCAACACTGCCATATCATTCCATCTTTATGGCGTACCACACCAGATGAGTCCCGACCGATTTGAGATCTATATGGGGATCTATGATCAGGACTTCCTTCGACTCCCTGGCACGCGGCTTCTCACCTCTTTCCCTGGCCACATCATTTCTCATTCTAGATACTGGTAGCAGCTGGGGGGGGCGCCCCAACAAGAAGGCCTCGAGCATGACTGATCCGATATACCGCTATATCCATGCTCTGGTCAGCCGGACTATCGCTGGCCGCACCGACAGCACAGGAGTAGTCACCGTCTCAGACCGGTTCCTCCTCTATAGCATCTTCGAGCGCACTCCCATCCATCTCGGCTATGTGCTTGCTGACTACATAGCCCACCAGGGGCAGAGTCACAAGCACAAGCACATTATCGCTGGGCCCTACATCACTCGCTTGATCCGGGGGATGCCAGTGGAGCTCCGCACCGATGGCATCGAGCGCCTTCATCTGATGCAGCCGCTGGGGATGAGCACCCTCCTCCAGATGAAGCTAGTCCAGCTTTCTGGAGGCGGCTACAGACTCACAGGACAGCATTTAGCGAGCTCTGACAGCAAGGACGCCGACTCCGACGACTCTCCCTCCGACACCCAGGCAGGGCCTCCCTCTCCGTCCACTCGCAGTCGTCTTACTCGCATTGAGGAGCGCCTCACCGAGGTCTATGATATGCAGACTACACTCCTCGAGGAGCACCACAACCTCTGCGACCAGTTAGAAAAGCTTTTCTCATACCTGCGTTCCCAGATACCCCCCACCTCGGTTCCTCCACCCTCATCTGACCCGGCATCTGACGCGCCACCCTCTCTCGATGACTGAGATTATTTAGTTTATCTTTTATGTTATGTTGTTCCTGTGTTCGTTTTATAGACTTTGTCACAAGGGTTCTACCCTATGACCTGTCCTCTATCTACCTTTATGCATTATTGACTATGCTATCTCCATTGGAGCTATTTCTCTCTATGACTCTCTTTTGCAGACACACATGCTGGAACACCTTGGCAAAAGTTCTCATTCTTAAATCGAATTGCCACATCATCGACTTCATTAAACCGGGGAAGTTTCAGTTTGCCCTCCTCCTCATTCTTATTGAAATTTGTTTACAATACAATCTAATTGTGTACATTGAGGACAATGTACGACTTTAAATGTGGGGATGGGTAGCTCCCTTCCATCGAAAAATTTATTGCAAAACTCTAAGTGTGGGGATAGGGAGCTAATTATTTGAAGCTCATAATATTCATTGAAAATATCTATACACAGGAGCAGCAGGTTTGACATGGACCTATGATGGCACTATTAAGGAATGCAATGTTTCACTCTACTTCTTCTTCACCATTTTAGTACTCAAATTTTTTTAGAATTCTCCTATGACACACCATAGACATCTAGAGATTATATTCATGCAATTCAAAAGCTCTAGTCACAATAGATAACCCACTGCCATGTTTTGTTGACTTTATTTGCTAAGCATTTCCCTCAATGGCTCCAAGAGGATCCGTGGCACTAGTTTAGCTTCTAACCCTTTATAATTCAACTTAGTGGACAAGTAAGAGAAAAATAAAATAGTATGTACATAGTAGTTGAGTCACTAGAGCAATAAAGACGGTGTTCCGCTACTTGTTGTGATGAAGTAGTTTGGGGTCCTGGCCCCTAATCAGGGTGTTCCTTAATTCGAAAAGTCACTTCTAAGTATGAGCACATCTAGGTAGAATTGTAACCCTCTAAGTACCCCGGTGTTCTGGTGCCTAAACATCATGTGCATCCTGAAGAAAAGAGGACCTACACTCTACACTGATTTTTAGCACGGGAAAGTAGGATCCATTAGAGATGCCCTACCAGTTTAAAGAAAAAAAAAAAGGACTCTCGAGCTTGTCCACCATTTTCTCATTAGAGGGTTAGTTGTCATAAAACTTAGGGCCTCAAGGACTCTCTAGAGTCCATTAAGGGAATGCTTGTCTTGCTAAGACTCTAGAACATGGTATGTGGAGTGAAAACACTCATCTAGAGCCGCGATGACATTATACAAACTCTAAGTCCAGGTGTGAAAATAGGAGAACACACACACTTCGATAGTGAACTTGAGATAGAGCAGACTCATTATCATTATTGTCGGAGGTTGAGCACTTATCATTTCTTTTACTTGTACTTTCATTGTCTTGTTTGCTTGAGGACAAGCAAATACTTAAGTGTGGGGATATTTGATAAGTGTTCAAATGAGCATATTTACTTATCACCTATACACATTTTTTTATATCAAATGCATTGATTTATAGCCTACTGATACTTAAAATGCTTCATATTTTGTAAACAGGGCGTATATCAGCAACCCTGACGTAGAGGAAGCATTTATCAACAAAATGAAGGACAAACGAAGATATTTTGAAGAAAACAGGGGTTAAACGACCTAGTGAACGGCCATTCACTCCTGGGCATAGGAGCAGACACCCAAGGAGGTGAACGACCTTATGAACGGCCGTCCAACTGCCGGTTCAGAGCAACCTGTGAGCAAAACGGCCTGATGAACCGCCAGTTGAACTGCTGGTTCAAAGCAACTTGTGAGCTGAACGGATTGATAAACAGGCCGTTCACGAGGCCGTTCATCATAACCTTTTGCAGTTCCACAAGCCCAATCAAGGGCAATGTTGTAATTTCTTAAGTGAAGCCCTAATACATGGGTATAAATAGTTAAGTAGGAGAGTTTAGAGGAGGTTGGCTTGGGAGAGAAGCTAAAAGAGAGAGATTAGGGTTTGGGGGTCATCTCCCCCAAATCTTGAGAATAGATAACCATTGGAGTTGCATTCTTGGAGATAATGGTGTTCTCTATTATCTTTTCATTAGTTTGTAAACTTTTCCATTTTGGTTTGAGTTCCCCATTGATGGGGAATGATGGGTGTGTTTTCCGCAAGTATACGGGTCGTGATCAAGTAATAAAGTGGACTATGGGAAGTCGGATGTCGAACCACAGGGAATAGAGATTGCTAAGTCTAAACCAAACTTTAATAACATAGTCTAAATGGCAATTTGGGGGGAGTTTTGGTTTTCAAAACTAAAGAGCTACAAAGGATTGCGAATAAGAACTGAAAATTGAGAGTTGATTGGGGTGAATCAATGGCAAGAGAGGATACTTGGGTATGTATCCCTTTTGGATTTCAATTCTAAAGATGAGCAAAGATGTTTATGAATCAAAGTTGGTATTTCTTGTGCCAATAGTCCCAAAATTATATCCAATCCCTCTTCCAAGGTGATTGGATAACTAGTCTCCTAGGACTTGATATGAAGCTCAAGGGGTCATTCCTAAATTACACCCAACCCCTCTTCCAAGGTGGTTGGATTACTAGTCTCCTAGGACTTGATATGAGGCTCAAGGAAATTTATGTATATTGGAAGAATCATGGGAATGAATTCGTATGAAAGAGTCGTTCGCCCTTCTAGTACCCGATTCCTCGGTATACTCATGAAACTCTCTAATGAAGCAAGTTCCTAATACAAGGAGGTGCTAGCTCTACCCTTGTATTGCACACAAGTAATTTCTAGTGATGAAATTACAATCAATACATAACATTCATTAGACATTCAAGAAGGTACCAACAAATCATCATAAACATTCATTGCTATTAATGCTCAATCCAAAAGTTCAACATACCCAAGTACCAATAGATTAGTTCCCCATGAAAGGGGAACTCAAACGAAAATAGGAAAGCTTACAAACCAAAGAAAAGGCAATAGAGGACACCATTACCTCCAATGCTTGCAACTCCAACGGTTCTCTATTCTCAAGATTTGGGAGTGATGACCCCCAAGTCCTAATCTCTCCTCTAGCCTCGCTCCAAAGCCAACCTCCTCTCTAAACTCTCATACTTAACTATTTATACCCATGAATTAGGGCTCCACTAAAAAAAATTACAACATTGCCTTTGATTGGGCTCATGAAACTGCAAAAGTTACGATGAACGGCCTCGTGAACGGCACATTCATCGATCCGTTCAACTCACCGCCTCTCGAACGGCAGGTCAACCGGCCGTTCATCACCCCGTTCACCTCACAGCTTGTTCTGAACCGGCAGATGAACGGCCATTCACAAGGCCGTTCACACTCTCTTTGTGCATGCCTTTGTGCCCAGGTGTGAACGGCCATTCATAAGGCCGTTCACCCCCTATTTACTTCAAAATGTATTCGTTTGTTCTTCATTTTGTTGATAAATGCTTCCTTTTCGTCGGGGTGGCCTATTTATGCCCTGTTTACAAAATATGAAGCATTTTAAGTACCGGCGGGCTACAAATCATTGCATTTGACATGAAAATATGTATATATATGGTATGTAAATATGCTCATTTGAACGCTTATCAGGGAACTAATCTATTGCTAATTGGGTATGATGAACTTTTGGATTATGCATTATTTGACAATGAATGTTTATGAGGATTTGTTGGTTTGTTCTTGAATGTCTAATGAATGTTTGGTATTGATTTTGATTTCATTATTAGGAATTACTTGAGTGCATACAAGGGTTAGAGCGGACGCCTCCTTGTATTAGGAACCTACTTCATTAGAAAGTATTATGAGAATACCGAGGAATCGGGTACTAGAAGGGCGAACGACTCTTTCAAACTACTTCACCCCCATAATCCTTCCAAGATTTGAATTCCCTTGATCTTAAGACAATCCTAGGAGACTAGTTATCCAATCACCTTGGAAGAGGGATTGGATATAATTTAGGAATTCTTGGCACAAGAACTACCAACTTTGATTCATAAATATCCTTGTTTATCTAAAGAATTGAAATCCAAAAGGGATTCATGCCCAAGTATCCTCTCTTGCTATTGATTTACCCCAATCGTCTCTCGATTTTCAGTTCTTAATTTCAACCTTTTTAGTTCTTTAGTTTTAAAAACCAAAACCCCCCAATTTACCATTTAGACTAGGTTATTAAAGCTTGGTTTACACTTAGCAATCTCTATTCCCTGTGGTTCGACATCCGACTTCCCATAGTCCACTTTATTACTTGACCACGACCCGTATACTTGCGGAAATCATTCATCACCAAGTTATGTTCTAACACTCCTGAAACCAACTCAGCTAATCCCTCAATCCTGAAAGAGGGAAAAAGAAAATGGAGTGAGCTTTCAAAAGGAAAGCTTAGTAAGTTCCCCGCAGGGATCACAACGAAATCATAATGATAAAGGAATGCCAAAAGTCAACATTCAACAAGTCAAACATCCGAGGCCATGCTCCGCACAAACAAATTTCTAGGAGATAAGGAAAGAGGAAACTCCTACATTAAGAAACAACTAACTTCTCCGGTCAGCACCCAGTCTCATTTGAAATCGACCTCGGTCCCTCGTACGTGTCAACACGGTCAGTATATCGTCCTACCGACAGGTTGGACTACAAGGGTATCCTCCCCTTGCATAGAACTATTAGAATGTCAGAGTGTCCTCAGCCCTGAGCGCTCCACTTGAGCATCTGCTCCACTAAACCGGCAGAATAAGAACTCACCTGGTACACATTTGCCTGGCCAGCACATAAGACCATGTGTTTATGATTAAATGTCGGTCACAAGGCGGTGTGCCCAACGAACAAACCAAACCACAGACAAATAAATTTCCAGCCTATCGACTATGCACATACAAAGAAGGAAACAAACTATATGCACACATTCCAAAAGCAAATAGATAATAGACATGCTAAAAGAAATAGTAACAATAAAATCAAGGAACCCGTTGACGGATGGAAACTAGGCAGAGGCAACTTACCTCTATTAGCGATATCCAAAGTCCTTCCCTGACCATACTCCTGATAAGTCTCTATGTCGGTATCTGGCAGTAAAGTCTAATTTAATAACAATAATAAATTAAAAAAGTTTCTAACAAGAACATGCATGATGCCCTAATTCGACCCAAGCCTGATATATGGCTCATTTTATTTTCTAAGATTTTCCCTTTTTTTTTTAATAAGCCTTCTCTACTCATTACAAAACAACCAACTAATATAGTGGTTAATGCCCACAAAGCCCAAAAAGAGATCCCTGGTTCAATCCCCCTTCTCTACACCCCTTTTGGAGATTTTTATTTTCTTTTAAAACTTTGGCCAAGCCCAACCAGCTAGCCATCTTGACTAAGTCTAGCCCCTTGAAGTCGATTGAACCCAACCTGATTAAAACCTAACCAGCTAGACCCATTTAACTAGATTTGATTCAACCAACTACTTAAATCCAGATCAACTCATCAGACCCAAATCAATTAATTGATTAATCTAACTATGAACCGGTTTAGACCAAATCCTTTTAATCATTTCAACTAACTTTAAAATCAAACCCAATCAGCCAACTTAAATCAATTAAACCGACGCCCAACAAACTTGACTAAATCCAGTTAATTTGATTTAATATGGATTTGGATCTGAGCCCAAATGACTTGGTTCAATCACCTTAACTTACTTATTGGATTTTATTTTAGAATTGAGCTCGGACCCGTTAACAATCTCAAACACGTTAGCCTTGTAAACCAGACTCGTTAACCCGTTAGCATCACCATCTTCATCCTTTGAACTTGTCTCGCCGGAGAGGAGGGATGGTCGGTGGTTTCCGACGGAGCACAGAAAGCTGGAGTCGCCTCATTCCCATGGTCCCTGTCAGTCGCATGTCCGAATCAGAGGGCCTTCAAGTCCTCATCGCCGGAGCGCGTCTGTCCCCAGTTGAGACCCTGCCTCACCGGCGTTCACCCCTGCGGCCATGGACAGACGAGAGAACTCAACCGCTCCCTCTCTTTCTCTCCCTCTTCCTTTCTCTAAACCATATGCAGGCATTACTGTTATCAAGAACTCAAGAAATCAGAGCGAGAAAGACTTACCAGAAGGCGGTGGTCCTTGTTCCGATCCCACAACGAGTTCCCCTTCGACGTGCGACCACAGGTGTCTGGCGATCGTCCCCCTGGCTAACGGTGAGTCGCGCTGTTCTCCGATGAAGTCGTCTAGATTCATAAAGGGTTTTCTCTATTTATAAAGCTCGCGGAGAGCTTCCACATAATCTACTTTTGATCGGGTAAAACTTTATCTCTTCTTTAAAATCTATTTTGAATGTTTGCAGGATTGGATAATGTCGCGCGGCCGCGTACGCGGTGGCGACGCGTTGGAGACACCCGCCGCTGCTGCCTCCCGATCGATCCCCTACGTATGGGTGGCCGTGATCGTGCGCAGAAATCCAACGACCCTTGTTTTAATCCTTCTCCTCGTATCTGGCTTCATTTTTTTATCAACGGCTCTGATCGGACGAGAGCGGGCGACCAGATATCACCCCCGTGCCTCGAACTTATTCGCGATCTGTGGACTATCTAATCCTTACTGTCCATTCCATTTGAATATCCTCTCTGCATGTTTTATTCGTAAATTCACAAATAAGTCCCTCTCTGCTATTTATATTACATGCAAGCCCCTCGTCTGAGAGAGAGATACATAATTCTCGTTTGGTCCCTGAGTTTTATAAATTTAGAACTAGGTCTCTGATTCAGAGAGGAACACATTATCCTTCAGTCCCTGATCTTTTCCAAAATTACCATTAGGTCCTTAATGACCCCAGTTAATCTAAATTATGGATTTAATTATTTTAAATCCTTCCTTTATAATTCCTCTCCTTGTCTAATTATTATCCTGTATATAAAACTATATGTTAGGAAGTATCCTCTTATTTAATCACACCCCTATCCTTATCTCATCAAATAAATATATTAAGAGATATTCTCTAGAAAAAAAATACAAAGATTGATTTTAAATCTTATATAATTTAATAAACCCATTTCTAGAATATAATGAAGACGTGGAATTTAATATTTGTCACACCCCGACCCGGTTTCCGGGACCTCGGGCACATGAGCAGACCGACCGTAACCAAGTAAGGCTCACCTCACTTGGCTACAAGGCCTCAGTAAGTAACAACAGATAACATAATAACTAGATAATAAATCTCAAATATCCAAATAAATAGAGTCTCAGCGGAAATAACACAGAAAGGGATCAAATGTCCGACAGAATGTTAGGCCTCATAAGGTCCTACAAACATAAAGTTTCTCACACACAATGAAATGAAATGAAAATAGATCCTTGGACCTCTGCAAAATACCCCGACTCTCAATCGACTCCTGAGCTCAAGTCTCCTACTCCGCAGGATCTGAAAAAGATAAAACAAGTACTTGAGCTTTCGAATGGAAAAACCAGTAAGTACCCCTACAGGGTTCAAAATCGTAATATCAATAAAAAAGATCAACCAAGTCAAACAACGGGGACACGCCCCTCAAAACTAACCCTAGGGGTCTACCACAAACAAACACCACGGTACGACCCCTAACTACATCAGCTCTCAAGTTTTGCAACGAGTTCGAAAGGAAAGCTCAATA
This sequence comes from Dioscorea zingiberensis, assembly GCA_026586065.1. NCBI lineage: Eukaryota > Viridiplantae > Streptophyta > Magnoliopsida > Dioscoreales > Dioscoreaceae > Dioscorea > Dioscorea zingiberensis. Next base: position 18,539,947 of record CM048823.1, on the reverse strand, counting down.
AGACGTCTCCCCCTGCCAGCATCATTAGCAACTTGCTGGATCTCGACCCTCCGGTCGTGCGGCCCTCAGGTCGCATGTCGGTAGCGCCAACTCTCAGACGTGTTGACACGGCCAGCGAATCATCCCCACTGACTTGAAGGACAACCAAAGTATGGTCCCTCTGGCATGGAAAGTCGAAATGCCAGGGTGTCCTGTCCCTGAACGTTTTCCATACGGAGCCCCCACGCTCCACTATATCCAGGCGGAAGACCAAACAACAAAAACAGGGATACCAACATCCCGAAACAATCAATCATACTCAACATAATTTCAAACAAATCAAGAAAGCATGAATGATCTCAACAAGGCAACAATATCATCAACACGATAAAGACAAAGCCAAAGAAATTTCGAAGAGTGGGTACGAGGCAAGTGTACTTATCTCAACAATGTCGTCTTGGATTACTCAGCAAAAATCCCCCCTGTCACGTCTCTATGTCGCAACTTGATAGTAAAACCTATATCAGTGTCTTAAAATCTCTAGTGAACATGCATGATGCCCTAAACAGGGCCCAGTCTAACTTGAGGGCTTTCCTTGGTATTCCTTACCATTTTCCTTGTTTTCGTATGTCATTGACCTTAATTAACCAAACCTGAAATTTTCAATAAACAAACTAGGGTGGCCTGGTGGCCAAGGCCCGCCACAAAGTTTTGAGAGGTCTCTGGATCCATTCCCTTCTCTTTCTTTATTTTCCTTTCCATAACTATATCTGGTTAGATTTAGTTTAATTAACCAAACTTATCATATCCAACCAAGAGCAAAACAAGGCCCTGGTGGTTAAGGCCCACCAAGCCCATGTGAGAGGTTTCATGTTCAAACCCCCTCTCTTACGCCCTTTTTGTTTTTATTGAACTTGATCAAGTCAGCTTGACTATAAAATAGATCTAGACCCAATCTAATTCAACAGACCTGATCTACTAATTTGGCTCAACCCATTAGAGCTTGATCAGACCCAAGCCAAGCCCAACTCAATTTGATCGAACCCAACCAAGTAAAGTAAATTAAAATTTTAGACTTTGCCCCAATAGATCAAACCCAAATCCATTACTAATTCAATTTGGTCAAACCAATTTAACTTAAATTGCAACCCAAATCTAAATAGTTAACAAGTTGGCCCAACCCAACTATGTTTAATTAATTAACCCTAACTGATTAAACCTAACCAGTTTATGACATAATTTATTATATTTTATTTCCTTTTTAATTTTTCTACAAACTTAATTGCCTCTCTCTCTCTCTGTTCTCTTTGTCAGTCGAGACTCATCGGTGATGGGCTGCAGTCGTCGGTGAGGCCGCAACGATCAAGCTCCACCTGCACCGAGCTTCTCTCGGTCGGGGAACTTCCTGTGCGCTATAGCCACCTCCCAAGGGACAACCTGCTCCACCTTCACTCCCACCGGAGTTTCAACCATAAAACTATCTCCGGCGAGCTCATGGCCATGATTTTACACCATCAGATAATAACAGGAGAAGGACATACCTGACCGAACGTGTGCCTAGCAACCACGAAGTGGCACTCAGGTGCTTTGAAGGTCCTGGGGTCCTCTTCCTTCCTCCTCTGATACTGCCGTTGGAGACGTTCCTCTTCCTCTCCGCTTGGGCCCTACCAACAATGTCGGAGTCCACACGCTCTCTGTCCCAGCTCAAGGCAGACCCGCATCGCCACTCCCTTTCTCTCATGAAGATGAAAGCTTCCTGCCACCACTCAGTTGAGGCTGCGCTGTTAGAATTGGAGAGGAGGGTACCTTTTATAAGGGGTCGCAGAGGTTGCACGCACGATCGCGATCCCACAGATCATGTGGAGAAAAAGGAATCCTTTTCTTTCCCTGGTCGTGTTTGAAAACCTCCCATAAGAGCTCCGCGATGACTGTGTCATGCCCCGACCCGATTTTCAAGCCCTCGGGCACATGCATAGACCGGCCGTACCCAAGTGGATGCGAGTTCCACTAGGATACCAGGCCTAATGTATGGTGAAACAAGCAACATAATAAATTCAAATTTCATAAATATTCAATGTATTTACAACGGAATTCGTAATAGGGGGTTCAGTCACCCTATACAAGACTAAGCCATACAAAGGATCTACTAATTTTCTCTCACACGTTCATACGAGGTTCTCGAACCTTAGTAAGCTAGTTCAATCTCTTGCGCAGCTCTTGAAGTCACTCCGGCTAATCCTCCAACCTGAGAAAAGAAGAAATTTAGTGAAATGAGCTTTCGAAAGGAAAGCTCAGTAAGCACCCCCGCAGGGGAAATACAAAGAAGCAAAACGGAAATAATCAAACAAAAAGTGATCCGAACATGTACATATCAGAACACAAGAACAAAAACCAGGATAACTACAGTAAGCGATAGTCAAGAAATCTTTCACGTCATCTCCCGGTGCTCATCTTAATCACATCTAGACCCTTGAGTCTGGTAGCGCTCCAATGTGCACGTACACGGTCAGCGTATCATCCTACTAACGGGTGGACATCCAGGGTTCCCTCCCCCTAGTAGGATTACAGGACATTGAGAGTGTCCTCACCCTGAACGCCCGCAACTTATCTGCACTTATTGGAGAATCTTCAACACAAGATGTGCTAAAACACCAACCAGGACGGAGCACAGGCTCAAGTGTTTCCACGACCACAAACCGATCAACAAGAATGGTATTTCCAGCAATCTCATGCATATCAACAAACATGCACTAACATGGGAATTCAACAAAATAGGATAACTAATACGTGCATGCACATCAAGCAATAACACATCACACATGGTGTCTTCAAGGCCGATAAGCAATGAAGCAAAATTAAAGAGAAAAAAAAATATCGATGCCAAACAACTTTCAAACAAGATCAAGGATTCAAATCCAAGAAAACCCAAAACAGGGTAGGAACTAGGCCGAAATACTTACCTTAATAGCAATATCCTGATTCCCACGGGACTCCTTCCTTACACGTCTCTACGTCAAATCTGAAAATAAATTCTATATAAGCAACGGTAATTATTCATAAACTTTACATGTCTAGATGCAGTTGTGTGTCCCCACTAAATGGCTAGCCCTAGTCTTGCTTGTAATCGACTAAGTGCGTTCACCCTTAAATTATTAGAATCCCTCATCTTACCAACAAGCTACTGTAGCCCAGTGGTTAAAGTCTCTAAATATGAGTGTGGGACTTGGGTTGGAATCCTAGCACCAACACTAGCACAACTCCAACTACCAACATTCCAATATTACTTTTCCTCTCATTCAATAGCCTACCACCAGAACTAATCCTTCTAACATAGTTTGAGAATTCAATTAAAGTCCCGAACCCATATTTCTTAACTTGACTCAGCCAACCATCTACTAATTAATTATAAAAATCAGACCCACATACATAAGATACGAAAGGAAATCCAATTGATAACCTTCACCCCCCACGTGACCATACCTGGGCACCTTAAGAGCTACTGTAGCACCCATTTCGCTAATGAAACAAATGTCACACCAGCTGGGCCGGGAGTGCACCCAACCCATAAGCTGTACAATTAAACCTGAAATCAAGGATCATGTACTCTAAACAAGGTTCATATGATCTAACATAATTGGTTACACACAGGGAGTCATATTCAAATAAGCGTCATAGTAGAGTACATCACACAGAGTCATGGGCAACTACGGCCCCAAATACAGCGGAATAAAAACATAATTAAAGTTTAATACAACCCAACAACAATAAATATAGAAACAGGTACGCCAGAGCCATCTAGACCTCGATCTCTGCTCAAGCCAAGAGATCCTATCCAGATCCGAGTCAAGATCCTGTAACAAAAAACAGTATAGAAAGGGACTGAGCTATGCAAGCGCAGTGAGTATAGACTACCCCAGCAGGTATTACACATACCCGTAATCTGTACTAAAATGCTGTAACATAATCAATGCAAGTACAACTCATGAAAGTCAGCATTATTATCTTCAATCTTGATAAGAATGCTAGTACGATAAAAAATCCAGAGAAAACACAATGAGAAATCTCCAATCATGCAAGCACATAGTGAACATGTATACATGCCATGGCCTAGTATCACATAAGCATATACCCCTTGTTAAAATGTCTCCGTAAGGACTCCAACAATCACCAGGATTAGAGGTATACATCTACCTGATCCTGATGCCGGGAACAGAGGCATGCATCTACATGAACCCGACGCCTGATAAACAGAGTCATACATCTACATGAACGTCAAGCGAGCATATCGTATCCGATACAGGCTCTCTCTCTCACAAGACAGGAAGGGTTTTTATAAGAAAACGACTTTCGTAAACATTTTTGGTTTTAAGAAAAACGATTAAAAACAAATCCCCTTCCTTAGCCCGGTCTTATCTACTAGGAAAATCTGGGCTCTATCCTGAGCCCTCCCAATGGGTCCCCCATACATAACTAACTAAGGTACAGTTTATGATACATAAATTAATCTTCATCTACCCCTTAGGGTTTCCTTAGTCATTACTCATGCTCTTCAAAAATTTAAATTAATTGTACACGCATGAAAACATTAAACATGCATAACCATAATTCGATCGGCATCTACAAACCGAAATGAAACTCACAGGAAAACAAAAAAGCCGAAATCCCGATAATTCACATAAAATAACTCTAGATCTACGGTGAAGTCCCCTCACCTGAAGTCCTCGCAAATCCCTAGGAATCACTTGGTCCTTGGCTGACCTGCTTTGGACTTTTTCCCTTCCCTAGGATCAACAAGAGTACTAATAAATATAAAGTACGTACTTTCCATAACTTAGTTTTATAACTCAAGGATACAAAATCTAAGAATACGGAAGTCGTATTCTGAATTCAAAGTTCCATTTAAGCTCTAAGGGGCTTATAAGAGACATTAAACTCTAAGCATGCTTCATTTGCAAGTCCGATCAATCTACAGCACATAACATTTAAACATGATATTCATGTACATTAATCATACCTAAGTGTGTCATCATAATCACTAATAGAGTATTTATGCTTAAGGATTTCAAGAAAAATCGGACAGCGCCTCCTCTATTTAGAGGGCCCCGAAATTAATACAACCAAGAACATACTTAATAAAATTCGCATTTCATGACAATCGTCTCTTATAAAGTCCAACTCCATGTTTAGTTAATGAATCTAGCATGCTCTTAGCAACTATATAATGACATTTTCATTAATTAATTCAAATTAAACCATTTCATGGCACTCTAACCCTTAATTAAAAATTCATGCACACCAAGCCCCTTAATCTAAGAATTAATTTGTTTCCCCAATTGAAACTTGTTAGAAATTTACTTTAATACGAGAACCGTCGAAGCTCTTGCGCAAACTACTCTCAATATTAGGAGGTGACTATTAGCAAGAGAGAAGAGAGAAAGGGTTGGCAGGACCGGGAATCGTCGAATCTGAGCTCAGAAGACCGGTTGGGGGCTTGGCGACGGGCTGCGTGAGCAGCCGCAGTCACTTCATGATGCATACGCCTGTGGCTGTGGAGCCGTAGCGAGGGCGAACTCCAGCGTTGGGGTGGCGGAGCTTCCCGTTCCGTGGCGTGTGCGGCCATGAGACAGCTGCCCGGCGTCAGTATCTTGAGGGAAAGCGGCGGCCCTCTGTGGTGTAGCAACCGGTGGTGAGGGACGATTCGGTGCAGGCGTCAAGGGTGGCGACTGCTCCGGTCGGCGTCGAGTGCTCTAGTGCTAGTGGTGTTCGGTCGTGAGGGAGAGAGGAGCAAGGGTCACAATGAGGGCTCTTAATTGAGATTCATTTCCCCTCCAACTATGGGCTGCCAAGTTTATAAGCATGAAAATAACATTTAAGTTATATTTTATTCTATTTCATTACTATCATGAAGCCCTTGAGTTAATTAACTTATCCTCTCAACAATGTCACATGGCTCTACTAATTAATTTTATCCTCTCCCTTACATCATCCTATCGCCTTCAATTATCTAACTATGTTTACTTAAAATAATTTAATCATTAAAGTTCTTGTAGTATCACATGAGTTATTGTAGCTTCACATGTCCCGGCTCAATGATTCTCCTATCTCACTGTCCCGACCCTGATCCACAAATTCTGGGTCAATGATTCCAGTCGTCACGGGCGCACTGTATCCTCACGTGTCTGCCTTTCGTCAGACCAGATCGGCAAATACCGGCTTTTGACCCGCCCGATCTACTTTACCGGAACCCGAACATTTGTATGATTCTCCTACATAATTAACCTTGATTAATTAACACTTACGATCTTCCCAATTAATTAATCGAGGAAATCCTTACCGTCCACCTCCAACTATTCTAAATGTACGTGGCCTGGCCCATTAGGGCCTTTCCTCCGCCCATTAGTTGCGAGACTGGATTTAAATTCATTATATCTCGATTTTCCCTTAAATTGAGCTTTAACATAATAAGTTTATTTTCCGTGTTAATTAATCTCATTAATTATTGAAAATCTTTCCGATGTATTCACTTTGAAAATTCGGGGGGTTACAGATCTCCCACCCTTAAGAAATTTCGTCCCCGAAATTTCATACATGTACATCTAAGATAGATGAGGGTACTGTTCTCTCATCTGATCTTCTCTTTCCCAAGTGGCCTCCTCCACTTGGTGATGACTCCACAGTACCTTTACCAAATTTATCGTCTTGTTCCGCAGGGCTTGCTCTCTCCTGTCAAGAATACGTACTGGTCCTTCTACGTACGTCAAATCTTGAGCCAGCTCCATAGTTGGTCCTGACAAAATCTGATGTTGATCTCCAAGACATTTCCGTAGAACTGATATGTGGAACACGTTGTGTATCCTCGACAGTTCCTCTGGCAGGTCAAGTCGGTAGGCCACCAGGCCTACTTTGTCCACTATTTCATAAGGCCCAATATACCGTGGGTTCAACTTTCCAGCTTGCGGAACCTAAACACACCCTTCCATGGAGATACCTTAAAAAATACTCTATCTCCCACTTCAAATTCAAGAAATCGCCGACGGTTATAAGCAAAACCCCTTTGTCTGTCTTGGGCCTTCTTCAACCGCTCTCTAATGAGCTTTATCTTCTCCGCGGTTTGTTGCACCAGCTCTGGGCCGAGTATCTTCCGTTCGCCCTCTTCATCCCAACACAAGGGGGTCCGGCATCTTCGACCGTATAATGCTTCATACGGTGGCATACCGATACTGCTCAGGTAGCTGTTGTTGTAGGCGAACTCCAAGGTCCCAAATTTTCATCCCAGCTACCGGGAAGTTCCATGATGCTCGCCCGAAGTAAGTCTTCGAGTATCTGGATTGTCCTTTCGGACTGTCCATCGGACTCTGGATGAAATGCCGAGGTGAGGTCCAGTCCTGTCCCAAGAGCCTTGTGCAAGCTTTTCCAGAAATGAGAAGTAAACCTCAGGTCTCTATCGGATACTATTGATACGGGTACTCCATGCAACCGCACTATCTGGTCCACGTACAGTCGTGCCAATTTGCCCCGAGAATAAGTCATCTTAATTGGAATAAAGTGAGCTGACTTGGTCAATCTGTCGATGATCACCCAGATGGCATCTTTACTCTGACTGGTTTATGGTAAACGGCTCACAAAATCCATCGCTATCTTTTCCCACTTCCATTCCGGAATTTCCAAGGGTACCAACAACCTTGGTTGCTTCTTGTGTTCCGCCTTGATTTGCTGACAAACCATACACTTAGCCACGTACTCCGCAATGTCCTTCTTCATTCTTCTCCAGACATAGTTCTCTTTGATATTCTGGTACATCTTGGTGCTCCCCGGATGCATAGTATAAGCAGAGCTATGCGCCTCTTCCAAAATCTTCAACTTGAGAGCCATCTCATTGCGTGGCACATAGATCCGAGTACCTACCATAATCGTTCCGTCTGAAGATAGAGAATAATTACACTGACCATTCCTTCGCCCCCATAGTCTTCGATTTTGTAGTTCGCTAGCTAGCTTCATTAACTTTGGGTCCCGTAGTTGAGCTTTTTTGATTTGGGAAATCAGCAGTGGTCGAAGGTGGAAACTCGCCAATAGAACCCCCAACTCATCCATAGAAAGTTGCGCTCCCGTGGATCTCAGATCGTGGAGTTGGGTAAGGCTGGTGGTCCCCAATCGCGCCATCGTCTTCCGACTCAAAGCATCGGCTACCACGTTCGCCTTCCCAGGGTGGTACTCAAATGAGCAATCATAATCCTTCAATAACTCCATCCACCTTCGCTGTCGCATGTTGAGTTCCCTCTGTGTCATCAGGTACTTCAAGCTTTTGTGGTCGGTGAAGATTTTACAGGCTTCACCATAGAGATAGTGTCGCCATATCTTCAATGCAAAGACCACTGCAGCTAACTCCAGATCATGTACGGGATAGTTTACTTCATGGGTTTTGAGTTGTCTGGAGGCATAGGCAATAACTTTGCCCTGTTGCATCAAGACACACCCTAAACCTTGGTATGAAGCATCACTATATATATCGAAACCTAGTCCGGGTGCTGGTAAAGTTAGAATGGGAGCCGACACTAATCGATTCTTCAGCACCTGGAAGCTTTGTTCGCAGTCTTCGGTCCATTCGAACCTTGCGTTCTTCCTCAACAGCTTCGTCATCGGTAGAGCAATCGCTGAAAAGCCCTCCACAAATCTCCTGTAGTACCCAGCTAGCTCCAGAAAGCTCCTAATCTCCTTAACATTTGTAGGAGCTTGATAGGATGTGTTTTCTGCAAGTATACGGGTCGTGATCAAGTAATAAAGTGGACAATGGAAGTCGGATGTCGAACCACAGGGAATAGAGATTGCTAAGTGTAAACCAAGCTTTACTAACCTAGTCTAAATGGTAATTTGGGGGGTTTTGGTTTTCAAAAGTAAAGAACTAAAAAGGGATTGAAAGTAAGAACTGAAAATTGAGAATTGATTGGGGTAAATCAATGGCAAGAGAGGATACTTGGGTATGTTTCCCTTTTGGATTACAATTCTAAAGATAAGCAAAGATGTTTATGAATCAACGTTGGTACTTCTTGTGCCAATAGTCCCTAAATTATATCCAATCCCTCTTCCAAGGTGATTGGATAACTAGTCTCCAAGGACTTGGTATGAAGCTCAAGGGATAATTCCTAAATTACACCTAACCCCTCTTCCAAGGTTGTTGAATGACTAGTCTCCTAGGACTTGATATGAGGCTCAAGGGAATTTATATATATTGGGAGAATCATGGGGGTGAATTCGTATGAAAGAGTCGTTCGCCCTTCTAGTACCCGATTCCTCGGTATACTCATGAAACTCTCTAATGAAGCAAGTTCCTAATACAAGGAGGCGCTAGCTCTACCCTTGTATTGCACACAAGTAATTTCTAGTGATGAAATTACAATCAATACATAACATTCATTAGACATTCAAGAAGGTACCAACAAATCATCATAAACATTCATTGCTATTAATGCTCAATCCAAAAGTTCAACATACCCAAGTACCAATAGATTAGTTCCCCATGAAAGGGGAACTCAAACCAAAATAGGAAAGCTTACAAAACAATGAAAGATTAATGGAGAACACCATTACCTCCAATGCTTGCAACTCCAAGGGTTCTCTATTATCGAGATTTGGGGGAGATGACCCCCCAAGCCCTAATCTCTCCTCTAGCCTCTCTCCCAAGCCAAAACTCTCTCTAAACTCTCATACTTAACTATTTATACCCATGAATTAGGGCTCCACTAAAAAATTACAACATTACCCTTGATTGGGCCCATGAAACTGCAAAAGTTACGATGAACGGCCTGCGTGAGCGGCACTGTTCATCCGCTCAGATTCGACTACCGCGGCACATTACGAACGGGTGGTCAACGGCCATTCATCACCCCGTTCACCTCACAGCTTGTTCTGAATCGGGTAGTGAACTGGCGGTTCATCAGCCGGTTCACCTCACAGCTTGCTCTGAACCGGCAGATGAACGGCCATTCACAAGGCCGTTCACACTCTTTTTGTGCCTGCCGTTGTGCCCAGGTGTGAACGGCCGTTCACAAGGCCGTTCACCCCCTATTTACTTCAAAATGTCTTCGTTTGGTCTTCATTTTGTTGATAAATGCTTCCTTTTCGTCGGGGTGGCCTATTTATGCCCTGTTTACAAAATATGAAGCATTTTAAGTACTGGCAGGCTACAAAACATTGCATTTGACATGAAAATAAGTATATATATGGTATGTAAATATGCTCAATTGAACGCTTATCAGAGCTTGCCAGTTCACCACTGCTTCAATCTTTTGGGGATCCACATATATTCCTGCCGCTGAGACGACATGCCCCAAGAAATTAACTTGCTCAAACCAGAACTCACATTTGCTGAGTTTGGCATACAGCTGCTGCTCCCGTAGTGTTTGTAGAACTATTCTCAAATGATTGATGTGCTCCTCCACATTCCGAGAGTACACCAGTTTATCGTCGATGAAGACTACAACAAACCGGTCTAAGTAGGGTGCGAACACCATGTTCATCATTCCCATGAACGCAGCTGGTCCATTCGTCAACCCGAACGGCATTACTAAAAATTCGTAATGCCCATATCGAGTTCGGAACGCCGTCTTTGGCACATCCTCCTCCCGCACCCGTAGTTGATGATAGCCCGACTTTAGATCAATCTTGGAAAACACACAGGCTCCCCGCAGTTGGTCAAACAGATCATCAATGCGTGGTAGCGGGTACTGGTTCCGGATGGTCACCTCGTTTAGTTGTCTATAGTCGACGCACAACCGCATGGAACCGTCCTTCTTCTTTACGAATAGTACAGGTGCACCCCAAGGGGAGACACTAGGTCTAATAAACCCCTTCTCCAGCAGCTTATCTATTTGGGTCTTCAATTCTTCCAACTCTACAGGAGCCATCCTGTAGGGCGCCTTAGAAATCGGAGTCGTTCCTGGAACCAACTCAATCGAAAACTCCACGCCTCGGTGCGGTGGTAATCCGAGTAAGTCTTGGAACACATCCGGATACTCGCACGCCACAACCACATTCGTCAGGTAGGCTTCTTCTGTCTCGGGTCGTCTCCCGTAGAAAAGTATCTCCGTCTCTCCCGGACGCTGGAAACGCACCATCTTCCAGTAGCAGTCAACGTGAGCATGATGAAAAGCTAACCAATCCATCCCTAGGATTGCATCAAAGTCTAGAATCCTCATAGGGATTAGATCAACTATCAAATCCTGATCTCCTATCTTTACATCACATCCCTCATAGACTAACTTAACAATCATAGAACTACCTATGGGGGACGCTACACTCATAGGTTCTGCTAATCTAGTTGTATATACATTGTCAGGTACAGGAAAAGTGACAGCAATGTACGAATGAGTAGAACCAGGATCAATCAATACGCAAGCTTCGATATTAAAGATTTACGCATTACACCTGCTATCACGTCGAGGGGTGTTCCGCGACTTCTTTGTGTCATCATAAACGCCTTTGGGCTGCAGTTGAGATGGGGCCCCACGGCCTCCTCCACGAGACCTTCCGCCCGTTGACCCAACTCGATTGTCTCCAGCTCCACCCATGACTGAAACTCCCTGTGTGTGATATGCAGTATGGTCTCCAGTGGTAGCCTGTGGAACAGCTCCACTCCCTTGAGTCAGCAGTGGGCACTCCCTCTTGAAATGTCCTGGTTGCTAGCAATAAAAGCAGACATTAGCACTGTAGGTCCCGTAGTGATATTTACTGCGAACTGTACACTGCGATTTTCCCTTGCTGTTCCCACTTGTCGAGGAACCACCGCTGCTGCTACTGTTGCTCTTTTTTGTGGGTCTGATGTCTCCTCCTCCTTGGGAGCTTGGGCTACTCCTCTTATTCCACTTATCAAGTCTCGGTTTTTGCTTGTTCAGGCCCTGCTCAACACGGAGTACAGACCGAACCACTCCTCAAAAATCTTCAAAACCATGAGCCATGATCCGGATTTTGATCTCATCCCGCAGTCCATCTTCAAATCTCCTACAACAGTTATGGGGGTCCACCACCATCTCTGGTGCATAACGACTAAGAGCAGTGAACTTGGCCTGATACTCGGCCACAGTTGAATTTCGTTGAGTGAAATAAATGAACTCTGTCCTCTTGGCGTCTCGGTGTACTTGGGGTGAGTACTCCTCTTCGAACGCCCTCTTGAATTCCAGCCAAGTCCAAACACCCGACCTGGGGAGACACACCTGAGCCGACTCCCACCACATCAATGCATCCTGTCCCAACAACAGCTGTACTGTTATAAACTTTTCCTCTTCCGGGATCCTCATGGCCTCGCACACCATCTCCAGTTGTCGGATCCACGCCTCCGCTTCGGTTGGATCCTGTGTCCCGAGGAAGTGACTAATCCCCATTTGCCGGGCCTGAGTCACAAAATCCTGACTCCTAGATTGTTGTTGTTGTTGATACTGTTGTTGTTGTTGCTGGAACTATTGCTGTTGTTGTTGAAAGTTTGGGAAAGCATCGAACGACTGAGCCATCTGTTCGAAAAATTACTACATCCCCGGAAACTGTTGTACACCCGGGTTGTATCCCAGGGCAGGATGTGCATGTGATACATCGCCATACTCCTCCGCTGTAGGAGCATCCACGTGCGGCTATTCCTGGGTTCCCTCACGTGGAACCCTCGGTGGTCTCCCACGTCCTCTCTTTGGCGGCATTCTGCAACATCCGATAAGTGTCAGTTAAAGACATAACCCTACTTAAAAATTACACAGCTACTTCCTTATATCAACTGACTCTGACTCCCACCCTAAGGCTCTGACTACCTCAAGAACTCTAAGGTCAAGGAGCAAACCGCTCTGATACCACTAAATGTAACACCCATTTCGCTAATGAAACAGATGTCACACCAGCTGGGCCGGGAGTGCACCCAGCCCATAAGCTGTACAGTTAAACCTGAAATCAAGGATCATGTACTCTAAACAAGGTTCATATGATCTAACATAACCGGTTACACAACGGGAGTCATATTCAAATAAGCGTCATAGTAGAGTACATCACACAGAGTCATGGGCAACTACGGCCCCAAATACAGCGGAATAAAAACATAATTAAAGTTTAATACAACCCAACAACAATAAATATAGAAACAGGTACGCCAGAGCCATCTAGACCTCGATCTCTACTCAAGCCAAGAGATCCTATCCAGATCCGAGTCTAGATCCTGTAACAAAAAACAGTATAGAAAGGGACTGAGCTATGCAAGCTCAGTGAGTATAGACTACCCAGCAGGTATTACACATACCCGTAATCTGTACTAAAATGCTGTAACATAATCAATGCGAGTACAACTCATGAAAGTTAGCATTATTATCTTCAATCTTGATAAGAATGCTAGTACGATAAAAAATCCAGAGAAAACCCGATGAGAAATCTCCAATCATGCAAGCACATAGTGAACATGTATACATGCCATGGCCTCGTATCACATAAGCATGTACCCCTAGTTAAAATGTCTCCGTAAGGACTCCAGGAATCACCAGGATTAGAGGTATACATCTACCTTATCCGGATGCCGGGAACAGAGGCATACATCTACATGAACCCGACGCCTGACGAACGGAGGCATACATCTACATGAACGTCAAGCGAGCATCTCGTATCCGATACAGGCTCTCTCTCTCACGAGACAGGAAGGGTTTTTATAAGAAAACGACTTTCGCAAACATTTTTGGTTTTAAGAAAAACGATTGAAAACAAATCCCCTTCCTTAGCCCGGTATCATCTACTAGGAAAATCTGGGCTCTATCCTGAGCCCTCCCGCTGGGTCCCCCATACATAACTAAGGTACAGCTTATGATACATGAATTAATCTTCATCTACCCCTTAGGGTTTCCTTAGTCATTACTCATGCTCTTTAAAAATTTAAATTAATTGAACACGCATGAAAACATTAAACATGCATAACCATAATTCGATTGGCATCCACAAACCGAAATGAAACTCTCAGGAAAACGATAAAGTCGAAATCCCGATAATTCACATAAAATAACTCTAGATCTACGGTGAAGTCCCATCACCTGAAGTCCTCGCAAATCCCTAGGAATCACTTGGTCCTTCAGCAGCTTCTGCTGGACTTTTTCCCTTCCCTAGGATCAACAAGAGTACTAATAAATATAAAGTACGTACTTTCCATAACTTAGTTTTATAACTCAAGGATACAAAATCTAAGAATACAGAAGTCGTATTCTTAATTCAAAGTTCCATTTAAGCTCCAAGGGGCTTATAAGAGACATTAAACTCAAGCATGCTTCATTTGCAAGTCCGATCAATCTACAGCACATAACATTTAAACATGATATTCATGTACATTAATCATACCTAAGTGTGTCATCATAATCACTAATAGAGTATTTATGCTTAAGGATTTCAAGAAAAATCGGACAGCACCTCCTCTATTTAGAGGGCCCCAAAATTAATATAACCAAGCACATACTTAATAAAATTCGCATTTCATGACAATCGTCTCTTATAAAGTCCATCCCCATGTTTAGTTAATGAATCTAGCAAGCACTTAGCAACTATATGATGACATTTTCATTAATTAATTCAAATTAAACCATTTCATGGCACTCTAACCCTTAATTAAAAATTCATGCACACCAAGCCCCTTAATCTAAGAATTAATTTTTTTCCCCAATTGAAACAGGAATTTACTTGAATGCGAGAACCCTCGAAGCTCTTGCGTAAACTACTCTCAATGATAGGAGGTGACTATTAGCCGGAGAGAAGAGAGAAAGGGTTGGCCAGACGGGGAATCGTCGAATCTGAGCTCAGAAGACCGGTTGGGCTCTTGGCGGTAGGCTGCGATAGCAGCGACTGCAGTCATCAAGGTCAGTGCGCCTGGCTGTGGAGGCGAGTTGGCCTTGAGTGAACTCGGTGTTGGGGTTCGCGGAGCCTCAGGTTTCGGCTGGCGTGTGCGACCACGGCGGTACTGCGGTGTCGCTGTGTAGGGAAAAACGGCGGGCGGCCCACTGTGGTGGCACAGCCGGAGCTTGTGAGGGACGAGGCGGCGCCGGCGTCAAGGGTGGCGACCGCTCAGGTCGGCGTCGAGTACTCTAGGGCTAGTGGTGTTCGGTCGTGAGGGAAAACGGAGCAAGGGTCACAATGAGGGCTTTTAATTGAGATTCATTTCCCTTCCAACTATGGGCTGCCAAGGTTATAAGCATGAAAATAACATTTAAGTTATATTTTATTCTATTTCATTACTATCATGAAGCCTTGAGTTAATTAACTTATCCTCTCAATAATGTCACATGGCTCTACTAATTAATATTATCCTCTCCCTTACATCATCCTATCCCCTTCAATTATCTAACTATGTTTACTTAAAATAATTTAATCATTAAAGTTCTTGTAGTATCACATGAGTTATTGTAGCTTAACATGTCCCGGCTCGATGATTCTCCTATCTCACTGTCCCGACCCTGATCCACAAATTCTGGGTCAATGATCCCAGTCATCACGGGCGCACTGTATCCTCACGTGTCTACCTTCGGACGGATCACTGAATCCGCTAAACGCTTTGACCCGCCGATCTACTTTTAGGAACACGAACATTTGTCCATTCTCCTACATAATTAATCTTGATTAATTAACACTTACGATCTTCCCAATTAATTAATCGAGGAAATCCTTACCGTCCACCTCCAACTATTCTAAATGTACATAGCCTGGCCCATTAGGGCCTTTCCTAGGCCCATTAGTTGCGAGGCTGGATTTAAATTCATTATATCTCAATTTTCCCTTAAATTGAGCTTTAACATAATAAGTTTATTTTCCGTGTTAATTAATCTCATTAATTATTGAAAATCTTTCCGATGTATTCACTTTGAAAATTCGGGGCGTTACAGCTACCCAAGTTTTATGAAACAAGAGACCAACCAGGTATAGATTCAATCCTTGGTTATACCCTCCCATACATACATATAGGACCATAGTTATATCCAACCTCTACATTAATGGATTATCCTCTGAACCTTTGCATGCAATTGTACAAGATCAAAGCAAAACCATAGAGAATCAAGTCCCACTAACTCTGAGTCAAACCCTCAATAACCCAAAAATCATCAAGCCCTCATCCTCTTTATCTATGTTATCATTCATTCATGAATTTTATAAATTACTATTCCTATAATTCATGTAACAACCCTACACTACATATGCTTGTCCAGGTTCCAAACATTAAGAAAGCTTCTACTTAAACTCTTCATAATTCGTACATGCATAGGTTTAAGAGAATAAACGAAACTCCGGTGAATACTCCCTCTTCCTTCTCATGCTAATACTCATTCATGTCATAAACGAAAACTTCTCATAACCCTCACTGAACCCAGGCATGAATAACGAAGAACCCAAACCCATGCATGCAAGATTGAACTCCAAACCAGGGAACAGAGAGCTTACCGAATTCATTGGCGATCCGTCAATCTGACGGAAAGAGTCCCGGCACTGCCTCCCTGACTCTTCAGACGCTCGCGTGGCTCTCCATTTGATGCCTCTCTCTAGTCTCTCGACGATGGTGGTGGCGGCGATGTGAGTAGCGGACGAAAGACAAGATGGTGGCTAGGGTTCCCAGGAGGCCTTCTCTATTTATAAAAACTCACGTATGAATTCGGATAAGTTTCTGAATCAAACATAAGATCAGATAATGCCTATCTTCCGGTTTAAATCACTTTTTATAGCTGGCCGACAGAGAGGTAAAGGCGGTGGTGTGCGTGCTCGCTAGCGAAGGAGATAAGCACCTTATCACGCGTTTTGTTTCAACAAATAAACATTCAACCATTAGTCCTTGCCACAACAGTTAGATTGATTTTTGTTATTTTAAATCCTAATCATGGCCGTTGATAGCTCCACAATGCAACTCGTGCATGGACACGTTTTAAATTCACAAAAGTAAACTCTATCCACACATTAATGGCTGCCATGCATATATTAGTATTATATTATTATATATTCTCTTTTTGAATTACAAACTCTAAATCATATATATATATATATATATATATATATATATATATATATGTTAGTGCGAAAATTGGATTTAGGGCCCAATTTCAGCCTAACAATTGAATTTGTATTTTGGGAGTGGCTATCCTAGATAGAGATTGAAAGAGAATCGAAGCAAGAGAGAGAGAAAACAGATTTACGTGGGAAAACCCCTAAAAGGTGGGGAAAAAACCACGGGAGAAGAAATTCTCACTATGAATGGTCAAGAATACAAGAAATCTTACAACCATTCTCGAAATGGAAAGTTGGAAAGAGGGTTGACTCCGTTTCCAATTTCGGCAGAGCTTCACTACTTGGATCTCCAGAATGTCCAAAATGAACAATGATCCTTGCCTTTTATAGGCATGGGTAGCGTCTTTGAAACACATTTCTCAATTTAGTCACGTGTTTGCTATCAATCCGGCTAAGCGCCCGGCTAAGCATCCGAATGTCTCCGGTATGCTTGGCATTCTAGAACTTTACGGAATGCGGGTTGTCCACAATTGTCCTTCTTCTAGAAGATTGAAAGCGATATGGTCAATCAGCCGGTTACATCATACCTGCATATGTTTGATTAGCTTCTTTCCGATACCGATATGACTCATAGCTGCTTCGTCATATCGATTCATATCGGATCGGCATAGTGCTTCGTGGTGGATTAGTCCGATACGATGAGTTACCCATATCGGAACGGTATGCTATAATGCCATATCGGAACGGTATGCTGTAATGTTTACGTGAACTTTTGGACTGTCGTTCCGACACGTGGTTTTCCTGGATGGGTGCCACGTGTCCCAATACTTTCATCCCTATCAATAGTCCCCCATTAAGTATGTTTGCGAATGAAATGAAGCTAAGCATTACTATAATCTGACTGTGCTGGGACTATTACTTCAATATTTGCTTCAGTATCTTTATTCTATACATCTTCTTCCATTCGTACTGTACTTCGGTGACTTATTTGTCAAAACATTCCTTTTCATTTAATGTCCTCTATTTGGCATTGATTATGCCCCATCCTTTACTGTATCGACACGGCTTTTGGAGATTGTAGTGAGACAAAGCTTATGATGATACCACCTTTTTCATTCTCCACGTGTCAAGAATTTGAAACGTTTTAAGTTTCTTTTTGGCCCTAGCCGTCAGATCAAGGGTTTTGAATAACTACTCAGATTGATCCTGACCGTCGATTTAATTCTCAAATAGTGTTGGAGATCCCACAATCAAATTTCAAAATCGTTTGAAGGTGGCTGCTTCCGTGCAGAACGTTCTTCGTCTTATTCTTCGATTCACTTTGTCTTTCGAGAAGCCATTAAACCTTCAACTCTGAGAGAGGATTTAATTGTTCAGGTACGAGGTTCTTCTTCCAATTTCAAGATTTTAGATCCTCATTGTTTTGGGTCTGGATTTTTACTGCTTTAGGGTTTATTTCGTCAGTTCGTTTAAGATGCCGAAGCTTGCTAGAGACCCAAAACGCTGTTCTTACTCCATTGTTAACACCCTTTCTGAAGATAAGATAGATAATCTAGTGAAGAAATACCATCTTTCATCTTCCAATATCTCTTATCGGGTTCCCTCGCTTTCTGAGCATGCACATTCTCCATCTCAAAAAGAAGATCTCGTTGTCTATCAAGATGCACTCATAGCGGGACTTAGGTTACCTTTTCCCCAAATCTTCGTAGATATTTTTCGTCACTTCGGTCTGAATCCTTCTCAACTAACCCCGAATTCTTGGAGGATCCTCTGTGGTTTTGTTGTTGTTTCAATGCTTTGTGAGGTTGAACCATCTGCTCATCTATTTAGTCTTCTTTTCAATCTTAACCAAGATAGACAGTCCGATTGGTATTATTTTGGTGCCAAATCTGGCGCTACTTTTCTTGGTTCTGTTCCTGATTCGATCAAGGACTGGAAGAACAAATATTTCTCCGTTTCTAATACCGAGAGTTGGGGTTTTAACACTAAATGGGGGAATCCCTTTACTCCATCGGGCTCCAAAGCTAAAGAAAATCCAATTGAGACTGATTGGTTCAAAAGATTCAAGGGGTTCAAGAAGACTGCATTAGATAAATTCTTCCTATCAGATAAAAGGCTTCAAGAGTGTGGATTGTACTTAGCTTTGGGTAGGATCACTTCGAGTTCCTGATCTGTATTTCTTAAATGATTTTTACTGTTGTCTGATCTGGACTCATTTGCTTCTTTTATCAGAGAGAAACATGCCACCAAGAACTTTAGCTGAGAGGATGAGGGCTATTTCTCAGATTGATAAATCCAAGAAAAGGGGAAAAGAGGTCTTAAGTGAAGAAGTCCCGGATTACAGTAGCTTGAAGAGGCGAGAGAGGTCCATCCGATAACGCTCCTTCTCAACAGCTTGGTGTGGAGCATAGAAGGGAATCCGACACTCCTATCAACTACGAACCCGTAACGGCTCCTGTTATCGCTAGCCTTCCTCCTATTCCGGTTGAAGGTCATGTTGCTAAAAAGAGGAAATTAAGAAAGGTTGCCGATAAAGCTACCTCTGTCTCCGTTCCTTCCGTTCAAGCTTCTTTAGAGAGCATCATTAGAGATGTATCTGGTCCGGTTCAGGAAAGAAACACTACTTCCTCTCCCTCCCTTCGGACTATACCGAACCCCAATGTCACTACTATATCAAACCCCGATGTCACTATCTCCGATGTGCCTATTGCATTTCCTCACACTCTTCCCATCGGATCGGGTTTCGATATAGAGATTCCAGATCAACCAGCTGATTTCAGATCGGATGAGCCTGCTCGTTCAGAAGGAAATGCCTCATCTGGATCAGGACCGGTCATCCAACGAAAGAAAAGTATGAGTTCGAAGACTTTTATTGTACTCTTGATACTTTTCGATTTCATTTTGCTACACTGCATATCAGCTAAATTGTTTTCCTTATCTTGATTTCAGGGGTAACGTGCATGGTGGGTCCTAATGCTGATAACTCAAATGCTCAAGGGACTGGAGTTAAAGTCCTCACTCACCGGAAGGATAATGTTCTTCCTGTTAATGTCAATGCGATCAGGGATTCTCTCCGTAGTTGGCGACAAGGGGATGTCAAAAATCACTTGAATCAATTTAACTTAGAGGAATCCTGTGCTCATTTTCAATGGTCGATGGCCTAGGTATGTTTTTTTGATCCTCTTCTTCAACTAAGATCGTAATTTCATGTCTCTCCTTTCTGAAACAATTCTTTTTGCAGACTGTTTTATGGGGTGATCGGGTTGTTGCATTTTGCAACCAAAACAATTCTGAAATGAAGACCCGCATCTCTCAATTGGAGGAGGAAAATAAAAAACTTTCGGAGAATCTTCTTCTCAAAGATACTGAGATAATCAAAGTTGGAGAGGAGAAGAAACTTATTTCTGCTGAATTAGAGGAGTCACTGAAGGCTCATGGTTCGCTAAAAGTTGAGCAAGAGAATTTGCAAGCTTCTCTTTCTTTCTCCGAACAAGCTACCACTGCTCTGAGATTGGATCTTGATAGTTGCAGGAAAGAGAGAGACTCCCTTGTTGATGAAAACAGAAAGCTTTCTGAAACGATTTCTGAGCTCAACCATAATGCTTCTATTGAAAATGACTTGAAGAAGATATTGCAATCCAGGCTCAAAAACGTTGAAGGAGAAAGAGATCTCTTATCTGAACGGCTGAAGGCAAAAGAAGTCCTTCTCTCTAACGCTCAGAATGAAATCCTCACTGCACAAAGATCAAACGAGGCCATCAAAGAAGAAAAGACTTCTCTGCAGTCTGAATTGAATAAAAGTTGGAAAAAGAATATGGAACTGGAGGCTAAGCTTGATGCAGCGAAGAAAAGAGAACTTTCTGATGATGAAATTCGAAGAGTAACATCAGAAGTTTATTCAATCTTAAGCTGTGTTCATTCCGTAGACCCCTCAATCAATTTTCATCAGACTCCTTATGATGAGGTGTTGGAATTTTATTTCGCAAAATGTCCTGTGGGAGAGGAACAAAACCAAGATCCTGTGGCTGAAGAAATTAGGACTGATGTTTTTGCTGCTGAAAGATTGGATCCCGATGCTATATGTCTAGAGGGAGATCGGGCTGCCTCTGTATCGGAAAAAGAAGCTTCCGATGTAACAGTTCTCCCACCATCTTCATCAGATCCAAAAGAAATTCCGGAGTGCGGGAAAATTATATCGGATCCCGATCCGATATATAGAGCCATCCTTAACGAATCAGAACTTTCCCTTGAGAATGTGGGAGGTGAAGAAAAGGCGGATCACGATCAGAGGCCGGTTCTTCAGGGGAGAGATCATGAAGCCTCAACCAAAACTTCTTCTGCCATCATTGAAATTGAAGATGACATCACAACAGAAGCATGTAAGTCTTTACTAAGCCTTTTTTCTAATGTCTCTTATAACATAATTTTTCATTCATCCTTTTTATCCAGCCAAAACTGCTCCCAGTATTCCAGATGAAGGAGGGTCTTCCAAAAATGCTAAGGTTATCTCTTCCGACACTAATCAGATAGCAGCCCCAGAAGTTGATCTGGAAAACAGATCCTCCACTGTGCGTAGGAAGGAAGGTTAGCTAAATTCCTTTAGTTTTTCTCTACTTCTTTTTAATCACCTTGTTCTTTTTTTTTTCTTCCCGTTAGATCCCCCCGAAATGGACAACTCCGGAACAAAATTCAAGAGCTGAAGGCTGTCCAAGAAAAGATCCTACGTGACAGAGCAAAGAAGTCTGGTGAAGCCCTTGAAGCTAAACTCCTTCTTTGAGGGCTGCGTCGGAGAATCTTTGCAAGATCTGACAATTTGGGGCTTCATCTGATGAAGAAATTGACAGTTTTGTGTAGCTTCTCATTTTGATGTAGAAACTTGACTCGAATTGTATAAATCGCAAATACTTCGATTATTTCTTTGTTTCCTTTTCTCTTTTTGAGAATGAATGAGATTGCCACTTGACAAATTTTCACTAATTGTTGAGTATCGATTCTCCCGATGTCGATCTGTTTCTAGGTTTTATACTAGGCCCGGTGGTGTTTCTGGTACTTGTCATTAGTGAAAACGTTATATCGGATCTGTTAGCGTCGATTATTCAGTCGTTCGTATCGGATGGGTTTTGTCTTTGAATACTCTCTTTGAAAGAGGTAACATTAATTCCGTCAAATTGAGCCTTTAATTCTGAAGCGTTTCAAGGCACTCTATCGAAAAGACCAAAAGTCGCTCTTCATGACTTAAAACAATGCGCTGTCAGATCTTTTTGATATTCTGGGACTTTAAGAGAAGCGTCCAACGCCTTTTGGTATTTTGAACCAACATTAACTGTCTTCGCGAAATTTCTCAATATAAATAGGAGGAATTGCAGCCTGTTCAGAATATCTTTCTTCTTTACCATGGGTAATAACAGTTGCTCCTCTTTCTTCAAATTCTTCCTCAGTGATAACTCCCAGTACCTCTGGATCCCCAGGGACTTCCATGGCCATATGAGGGCGTTCTTCCAAGCAGGGCCTGTTAGATTGCGCGGACCCAGCGGAAATTATTGGAATGTTACATTATCCATGTTTCCGGAACTTGGAGATATTAGATTCTGAGCAGTGGGCTAATTTAAGTGAGGGATCACCTGGCTAGTAGAGGAGAGTTCTTTGGTTTTGTTCTCCGAGAGGATCTGTGTTTCGAGGTCCATATTCTTGAGAACAATCACTGCCAAAAAGCATCAACACTTGTAGCTGCACCCTCTCAAGTTCTTGACGGCTTCTCGTATTCGAATCTCCCTGTTTCTTCTGATTCTTCTTAATTTCTGCATTGTCATTGTACTTTCCTTTTTTCAATTAGTAAACTTCATCTTTTAGCTATTTGTCTTTTTCTTCCTTGCCTTGTTGCAAAAGAAATAAATTGCCAAAACATTGTAGAAATGAGAACTTCTGTTTTACTTGTATGAAATCAGCGTAGCTTGTGGATGTGATTCGTCCGTGCGATGATTCCCACGATTTCTTGATTGGCGTAATTGTTTATCTTGATATAGTCTTTGTTGATAAATTGTTGGCATAATTGTCCCCTTTTTGGAGCTGCTTTGGCATGTTGATTCTTTAGGATCAGTGTGTTCTGTTGATATTGTAAATCAGCTTGGTCTATTGGAGCGGTTTGACTTGTTAATGCCAATATGATGCATTGGGATCAACATGGTTTGTTGAGCCGGTATGGGCGATGGAGCCGTTATGATCCGTTAGGATCGATATGGCTTATTGAGCGGTATGGGCGTTGGAGCCGGTATGATCCGTTGGGATCGATATGGCTTCTTGAGCCGATATGGGGATCGGTATGATCCGTTGAGCGATATGGACTTGTTGGGGCGGTATGGCTGTTGTTGATATTGATGAGAATATCGGGATCGGTATGATCCGTTGAGCCCGATATGGGCGTTGGGGCCGGTATGGCCTGTTGATATTGATGAGAATATCGGGATCGGTATGATCCGTTGAGCCCGATATGGGCGTTATAGCCGGTATGACTTCTAAGGTTGGTTTCTCCTTTCTTTGTTAGTGAACAAATTTTTCAAGGAGTAAAGTAGAAGTAAAAAATAGAAACACATATGGAAGTAACTAATTTTATTGATAGTACCTCCGTAGATGTTCCGAATGGTATGGACGCTTGAGCTTACGTCCATCCATTTTAGAAAGCCAGTATGTACCGGGCCTTACAATTTCTTGTACAATATATGGACCTTCCCAATTGGTATTGAGTTTCCCAGTTCGACTTTTATTGCCTTGAAAGATGTTCTCTCTCAATACTAGATCTCCGACCTGGAAAGTCACTTCTTTCACCTTAGCATTGTAATACCTCTTGACCTTACGCGATAAATTATTTTCGAACATTAACGCAATCTCTCTTTTCCTCCAATAGATCCAGTTCAGCCCGGAGTTGTTCCTCATTTCTTACTGGATCAAAGGATTGCATTCTTGGTGTTGGTAAGGTGACTTCAGCTGGGAGCACAGCCTCCACTCCAAACGCTAATGCGAAAGGAGTTTCACCGGTTGGGGTTCGAGCAGTCGTTCGATATGCCCATAAGGTATTCGGAACTTCATCAACCCAGTTCGACCCATTTCTGAGAACTCTTGTCTTCAGGCCATGCAAAAGAGTTCTGTTGGTTACTTCCACTTGTCCATTCGCCTGTGGATGAGTAACAGAAGTAAGCCTTGACTCAATACCAAGATCTGTGCAAAACTTCTTGAAAGAAGGATTATCGAACTGGCGGCCATTGTCAGTGATGAAGGCCACAGGCAAGCCGAAACGATAAATGGCCGATTTCCACAAAAACCACGGCAAGTCTTTCTTTGTGATCGACGCGCTTGATGGTTACGCCTCCACCCACTTAGTAAAGTAGTCAATCGCCACAATCAAAAACTTCCCATTTACTTTTGGCAACTTCTGAGGGGAATGGCCCAACTATATCAACTCCCCACAAAGCAAAGCGGTCTCATTACTCACAACCCGGTGAGTGAGTAGGAGGGGCGCTTGGCGAATGTTAGCATGGCGTTGACAAGCATCACATTTTTCACAAAATTAATTGCATCCCTGTTCAGAGTTGGCCAATAATATCCTTGTCTAAGGACCTTATGACTCAATGCTCTTCCTCCCAAATGATCTCCTGCAATCCCTTCATGAACCTCCTGAAGAACATATTCTCCTTCCGATGGCCTTGGCACTTTAACAAAGGAAGAGTGAAATATTTCTTATAGAGCTGTCCGTCGACTACGCTGTATCGGGAAGCTCTTATAGTGACCCTCCGTGCTTCCTTTGGATCCTGGGGGAGAGTTCCATCCTTCAGATAACTCAAGATTGGATTGATCCAACATGGCTCCTGATCGATATTCATGAGTTCCTCACGGTGGCCTACAATCAATTGTCCTTGTTGCTAAGTCTTGAATGTTGTTGGTACATGCATAACTGGCATTTGCCGAGGCAATCTTTGATAAGAGATCACCCACGATTCTCTAATGCAGGAATTTTGGAAATGTGAAATTTCTCGAAGCTTGTGGTTAGCTTCTGCAACAAGGACTTATATTTCACCATGTGATCCTCTCTCGCCTCAAATTCTTCACTCAGATGGCCCACAACCAGTTGTGGAATCAGTATTAGCTTGCAAATTTTTCACACCAAGACCACGAGCCAGCTGTAATCCTGCTATCAAAGCTTCATACTCAGCTTCATTATTGGTGGCTTTGAACCCAAACCTCAGTACAGTTGAAGTGTTCCATCCCGATGGTGATTGCAGGATCAGTCCTCCTCCTGAACTCTCTCCAGTGGAAGACCCATCTGTGTGTAGAGTCCAACAAGGTGAAGGATCATCTTCGACTTCAGACAACTTGATGTTTGATGGATCATCATCTGTAGTTGTCGTGAGCTCAGCTATGAAGTCAGCGAGTACTTGGGCCTTTATCGAAGTTCGCGACTCGTAGCTAATATCATACTCCGCCAGTTCAAGTACCCATCGGGAGAGGTGTCGATGTATGGCCGATGTAGGATCTGCTTTAACGGTTGATCGGTCAGTACCCTTATCCGATGTGATTGGAAATAGGGATGAAGCCGTCGGGCCGCAACCACTAACGCATAGGCCAGCTTTTCAAGAGAGAGATATCGGGACTCAGTATCAGTGAGGACCTTGCTTGTATAATACATAGGTTTCTGCAAATTATCCTCAATCTTCACCAGTACTGCACTGACAACAGCGTCGGTTGCCGATAAGTAAATATAGAGCTCCTCCCCGGGTCGGGGCTTTGCTAACAAAGCCGGTGATTGCAAATACTCCTTCAACTGTATGAATGCTTTCTCGCATTCCTCATTCCATTCAACTTTGGGAGCTTTTCTTAATGCTCGGAAAAAAGGAAGATTCTTTTCTCCTGACTTGGATATGAACCTCCCCAAAGGCGCAAGTGGCCATTTGAGTCTTTGTATCTCCTTGATTGTTCTTGGGGATCTCATTTCTAATACAGCTCATATCTTCTCCGGATTTGCTTCAATACCTCGATGCGTGATCATGAACCCCAGGAACTTTCTTGATCGGACTCCAAATGTGCATTTATTGGGGTTGAGACTCATTCCGTGTGCTCGAAGCGCATCAAAGGTTTCTTGCAGATCGGCAATATGTCGTTCTGCACTAATACTTTTCACCAAAATATCATCAACATACGCTTCCACATTTCTTCCGATCTGGTCTCTGAAAACCTTATTCACTAATCTCTGAAAAGTGGCACCGGCATTCTTCAAGCCGAAGGGCATGACTTTGTAACAATATGTTCCTCTGCCTGTGATAAAAGATGTTTTCTCTACATCGACCTCCGCCATTTTGATTTGATTGTATCCCGAGTATGCATCGAGAAAACTTAGCATTTCATATCCTGATGTGGAATCTACTAAGTTGTCAATTAAAGGCAGGGGGTAGCAATCCTTAGGGCAAGCTTTATTCAAATCTGTAAAATCCACACACATTCTCCACTTTCCTGTGGATTTTTTCACCAATACTACATTGGACAACCACTCAGGGTAATAAACTTCACGAATGAAGTCAGCCTTCAGAAGCTTGTCCACCTCTTCTAGCCTGCAGCTGGAGTCGTCTGCAGCGGGCGAAGCTGCGCGCTTACGTATAAGCTGGCTTATGTCACGGATCAACATTAAGCCGATGTTCTATGATCTCCTTGGGACTCCCGGCATCTCCTCACCGTCAGGGCAAAGATATGACATTTCTCTTCAAGAAATTCAATATCTCCTCTTAGCTGTCGATGGCGGACTTGCTCCTATCACGGGCCGATGCACGCTCGGTTGTTCTTCTTTCAAAGGCATGATCCTCGGTTCTTCAACCGGAGTTGGGCGGCGCTTTTCTCTCTCATCATCCTCTTCTTTGAATATCTTCTACGGTGAGAGCTTCTCGGTCAAATTTTGCTTCCCTCACCGTGCCCTTTGAGCATTGTGGCATAACATGGCGGGAAGCAAGTTGATCACCTTTTACTTATTTGCAACCATTGGGTGTAGGGAATTTAATCACCATATGGTATGTTGTGAACGGCTTTCAACAAATTGATTGATGGCGCCTTCAATGAGTAACATTGTATCTTGAAAGGACATCATACAATCGGGGAAGTTAATGGCAAGCAGTAGTAAATCTTGGGGAGTTCCAAGAGTCAAAGGTAGAGATCATACCGTCGAGGTTGAAGTGGACTCCGTTAAACCCGATGAGTGGAGTCCTTATCGGCGGGTTTTCCACGGTAGCTTCATTACATCAAAGGCCGATGAAAATATAATATCCAGCGAACTACGGTGTGCGATGAGGACTTCGCTCTACAATGAATACCCGATGCATTTTGTGATTCACGAGGCGTCATCATGAGGATAATGAACTCCTCTCAAGTCCTCATCCCGAAAAGCTTGATTTGCATAGGGCCTGAGGCCTCTTCAAGGAAGTTACATTACGAGCGGATCCAATCTCTCTCGTATGGCTCTTCCTTGACCTTGAACTCTCTCCCATCCGGGCCTCCATAATGCTTGTACCCGTGTGTCACAAGGAATAATAGGTTGAGGAGGCGGAACATGCTCGATCTCCGGTTCCGACTCCTTTTGTAAAAATTGTTCCAGTTTTCCTTCTCTGACAAGGTTTTCTATAGCATTCTTCAGTTGGATGCATTCCTCAGTAAAATGCCCTTTATCCTGGTGGAACTTGCAGAATTTCTTGCTTCTCTTCCTCTTAGGATTATCCTTCATAGGCTGTGGAGGCTTTAAGATTTTCTGATCCTGAATTTGAGAGAGAATGTCTTCCAATGAGGTGTTCAGGATGGAGTAGTTGTGGTACTTCTCTCCCCTTTCAGGATCGTACCCCCGATGTGGCGGGGGTCTCCTTTCCTCAAACCGATCTGCTCGATTCGGATTTCGGCCCCCTTCTCTCCGAGGTTTATCACCTCTCGGAGCTCCTTCTCTCCAATCCCGGTATGGCTGAGGATGATGAGTCTTCTTTTTAATTTCTTCAAGCTGCAAGAGATCACTCTCCCGCCACATTGCCTTTACTTCTTCAGAAGCAATATATTTAGCAGCTAGGCTCTGAAAATCTGAGAGACCGGTGGGGGGTTCTCTAGTTAAGGAATCCTTAAATGGCCCATCCTTCAACCCTTTCACGGCTATTCCCACAACCAGAGCTGAATTCATGTCTACCATGCCATTCACCTCCTTGTTGAAGCGGCTGATGTACCCGCGAAGACTTTCCTCCGGTCTTTGTCGGAATCCCAGCAACAGCATGGGATTCTTCTTCAGTTTCCTGTTGCTGGCAAAATTGCAAAGGAAAAGATCAGAAAGTTGTTGAAAATTATGCACAGTTCCCGGAGGAATCCCCCTGAACCAATCGTGGGCATCCCCGCTAAGTGTCCGAGGAAAAGCTCGACACATACTTGACTTCGATGGTCTGTTGACCATCATTACATCTCTATAACTCTCCAAGTGCTCCTGGGGATCAGAAGTCCCGTCGTAAGAGCGAACATTTGGAGGTCTGAAGTGTTCCGGGAAGGGAGCTTCCCAAATCGCCCTTATAAATGGGGAAGTAACATGAGGAACCAGTTGCTGGACTCGTTCCTTCTCCGTCATATACCGTCGAGGAGGAGAGTAACGGTGATATGGTGAGTCGCGCCGTGGAGACTGACGCCCTGAATGAAAACGGTGTGGAGATCGGCGTCGAGGGGAAGGATGCCGATCCGATGAGTGATACCGTTCTCTGGACCGATACGTCAATGATCGGGTCCTTCGCCTCTGATCGAAGGATTGGTCTGGAGAACGTGAGATTCCCCTCCTTCTCACTTCTCTACCTCCATCTCTCCGATTATGGCGATCACGATGATGTCTTTGGATCCGAGCTTCGGTGAAGGTTCCTTGCTGCGATATCTATCGGTGATGCGTGCGTGGCGTTTTGGAGGCTGATGCGCCTTTCTTTCTCGGCTCTCCTTGAGAGGTTGTAGATCATGAGGACCACTGTCTAGGGAACACGCCGCTGGCGGCGTGCTTCTGAAGAGCTTGCTTGACTCTTCAATTTCTGCGCCATCCTTACGGCGCGTGCGGATCATTTTGAATCCCGGCGATTCACGGAGGAACTTCGGCTCCGGGGAGGCACTATGCCTTCCGGTGGAGGGTTCTTTGAAACTCCTCTTCCCTCTTCACGAGATTGGAATCTCTTAGATCTTCTACGTATTGCTGCCATGAACTTTTAGTTCTCCTCCCCACGGGGCCGGCCAAATTGTGAGTGCGAAAAATTGGATTTAGGGCCCAATTTGACCTAACAATTGAATTTGTATTTTGGGAGTGGCTATCCTAGATAGAGATTGAAAGAGAATCCAAGTAAGAGAGAGAAAGCAGATTTCGTGGAAAAACCCCTAAAAGGTGGGGAAAAACCACGGAGAAGAAATTCTCACTATGAAGGGTCAAGAATACAAGAAATCTTACAACCATTCTCGAAATGGAAAGTTGGAAAGAGGTTGACTCCGTTTCCAATTTCGGTGACTTCAGCTACTTGGATCTCGGAATGTCCAAAATGAACAATGATCCTTGCCTTTTATAGGTATGGGTTACGTCTTTGAAACGCGTTTCTCAATTTAGTCCACGTGTTTGCGGTACATTTGTCAATCCGATAAGCGCCCGGCTAAGCATCTGAACATTTGTCTCCATTTATGTAGCGTTCTAGAACTTTCTGGAATGCCAGGTTGTCCACAATTGTCCTTCTTTTAGAAGACTGGAAGCGATATGGTCAATCATCGGTTACATTCATACTGCATATGTTTGATTAGCTTCTTCGAATCTGGAGTATGACCCATGCATTTTGCCCGTCATGTATCGATTCATATCGGATAAACGCGGTTATGCCGTGGTGGATTAGTCCGATCACGATGAGTTACCCATATCGAACGATATGCTATAATGCCATATCGAAGCGGTATCTTTTGTAATGTTCACGTGAACTTTTGGGTATGTCGTTAAATACGTGGTTTTCCTGGATGGGTGCCACGTGTTCCAATACTTTCATCCCTATCAATATATATATATATATATATATATATATATATATATATATATATATATATATATATATATATATATATATTAATATTTTATTATTCTCTTGAATTCATTCTAAAGTATTTTAACCAAATCATTCATATAACGTATATCCATTAAACCAAATCAACTTTAATATATATTAAATCTTTATCTTATCAAACTCACACTAATAAATATTTGTTTATATTTTGATTTATATCTTAAACCACATAGCATAAATTAAAAGATTTATTTCATTCATATATTTATGTATATAAATCCTACAAATTATAAGTTTTGGAGAATTCATCCAATTATCTAACTAATTGAAGAACACCAAGAAAATATTCCAAATTAATTAAAGTTAA
Source organism: Dioscorea zingiberensis (assembly GCA_026586065.1). Classification (NCBI taxonomy): domain Eukaryota; kingdom Viridiplantae; phylum Streptophyta; class Magnoliopsida; order Dioscoreales; family Dioscoreaceae; genus Dioscorea; species Dioscorea zingiberensis. Next base: position 18,509,554 of record CM048823.1, on the reverse strand, counting down.
ATTACATCCTATCTTAAGGACTTTTATTAACCAATGCACCAAAGTAATAAACTAATTAAAGACCAATGTAAACACATTTATTCTCAAATAAACTAAAACCCTAAAAATCATGGATCCTTGGGCTGCTTGAGATCAGCGGGGACGAGAGATGCAGCGTGGTGATGCTTTCATGGCGGGAAGACGACGTCGCCTCGAGATCATCTCTCCCCGGAAAGGAGCAGCTCGGATCGTTAGGAGATCATATCAAAATCCTCGGATTTGTCAAAACGCCTAGATGGATGATCTAGATCAAACGAGAGTGGACGGTTAGATCATCCATGTCGCCTCGAACTCAAACGAAAACCCGGATGAGTGGCTAAGATTTCTCCTAAACTCTAAGAGTAGATGAATGGCTGGAAACTCATCTTGCGCTTCAAACTTAATACATTTACGAGATGAACAGTTCAGATTAATGCTCGTGTGTTGAGGATAAAAGGCTTGGATCATATCCCTTGCCTCGAACTTAAGTGGAGATCTTTGATGAGTGGCTGAGATTTGTCCGCACGGTAGGGGTGCACACACCATCGTGTTGGAACTTGGAATGGACAGTTGGATGAAGCCTGTTTGCCTCAAACTTAAACACCATCTCACGATCTTTTGATCGTGGCTGTGCATTCCCTTTAAATTGTTGAGGGAATTCTCATACACTTTTGCAATTACACCCCGTAATTTCTTCTAGGTTACATCTCGGTCCCTCCTCTGTGAGAGAAGTAAAATTCAAATCAAGTCCTTAGACCCCTCTGTTATTACAATCCGGTTCTTCTCTCATAGAGAAAACAAATTTCTGATTAGTCCCCGAGCTTTCTAAAATCACGGAATGGTCCTTGGCAACCCCAATTAATTCCAATTAGGAAATTAAGCAATTATTCCCTCTTCTCAATCAAGTCCAAGTAATTTCCAAACTTGGAAATTTCCATTAATTAAATCAATAAATTACTAAGAAATTAACGTTTATTTATTTATTCTCTTCTAAGTTTTCCAATCACACTTAATTACCAAAATGTCCTTGGTAGTCACAATTAAACCCAATTAGGGTTTTAACTTATTAAACCTTCCTTTTTCAAATAAATCCTGTTTTAGGGAAGTTAATTCAACTACCAAAATATTAAAAAATTCATTTATTCTAAATAAAAGAAATCTTAGATTTCACAATATTAATGCTGATGAAGTTGCACAACAGACTTCTACAACAAATCAGTATTCTCGAGGTATGTTTAGATATTTTATACTACGCATGCAACGATTGTCATATATTTTTGTTAAACAATTGCTATGATTAGGTACTGGTCGAAAAGAATATTTTCGTCAAATGTGGGAATTTTCTAATGAGCGGGTAGAATGATGTAACTATTGCAAGGCAGTGTGGATTGAGGAAAAACTAGCAATTCAAGTATTGAAACCCGACTTTTCAATCTATGTTGTCAAGATCGAAAAGTGTCATTGTCATTATTGTCCTCGACTCCCAACATTTTGCAAGAACTACTTTATGGAAAATATGATATGCCAAAAATGAAATATAAAGATATGATAAGAAATTTTAATTGTATGTTCTCATTTACTTCTATGGGTGGCAAAATTGATTACAACTTGATTGATAGCAAATGTCTATACTGCTTTCGTATTAGTGGAGCAAATTATCATCAAATTGGATCTTTACTAGCACCTGAGGGAAGTCATCCAAAATTTGCACAGCTATATATTTTTAATTCAGAATATGAACTTCATTGGATGTAAGGAGATGAAGCTAAAATACGTGACATAGAAATAGTAATAAAATTATTGGAAAATATGCTTGATGCTGTAAATCCATATGTATCTGTATTTCGATCAACAAGAGAACTACTTTTTATTGATAGTAGTATAGACTTGAGAATACTACTTTTTAAAATAGAAAATGATAACAATATTCCCGCCTAATGGCAAGTGAGGTTGAAGCTGTTATGATAGGAGATGGATCATAAGAAGTTAATGGACGCGATATTATTCTTCACTCAAAAGTTGGTCCATTACAAAGAATTAGAGAAACACATCCTAGCTATATGGCATTGCAGTATCCTTTATTATTTACCTATGGAGAAGATTGTTGGTCAAATACAATACCATATAGAGCAGATCGAAAAAAGCAAAAAAAAAAAGAGACTCCATGTCAATCAGGGAGTTTTATTTGTTTCCATTACATGAATGATATAATGAAGCAAACACATTATTCCTTTCAGGAAGATTATTCTAGTAATATGTTGTTGACCGTTATGCTATTATTGAAGCCGAACGTCTACAATGGGTCAGGCAGAGTCCAAAAGTTTAAGAGTTGAATTATTTCGAGGTTTACAAGATGCTATAACCACTGGAGAGACAATTCTGGAGCTATTGGAAAACGTTATATATTGCCTTCATCTTTCTATGGTGGACCAAGACATATGTATCAAAATTATCAAGATACAATGGCTATTTGTCGTGTAGTGGGTTTTCCATATTTTTTCATTACATTCACCTGCAATCCAAATTGGAATGACATAAGAAGTTCACTTTGACAGAACCAACGGGTTGAAGATAGACAAGATATTGTTGCACGTGTTTTCCATAAAAAGATGAAGCAATTTTCAAAAGATATAAAGAATAAAATATTCACAAATATTTTGGCAGGTACGCCATTTTATGTCAACAATCATTTAGTTTATGTCACATTCATTAAATTATATCTAACATATTTTTACAAACAGAGTTTCATGTTGTTGAATTTAAAAAGCGTGGATTGTCACATATTCATTTATTGGTTACAGTTAGCAACCGTGATAAATTGAAGACCCCGGATGAGGTAGATCTACTAATCTCCATTGAATTACCTGAAAGAAGTCAAGATGTCACGCCCCGAACCCTGGTCCCGGGCCTCGGCGCATGCGACAGACTCCGCGTACTTATAGGGTCACCCCTATAAGCACGCAAGGCTCAGTAGCATAAGCAGATAATCAATACAGAGTTTAAATTATTAATCAGCGGAAGAAAATATATAAGGTTAATACAAAACCCTAACAGGTCTTGAATGACACAAGAAATCTTCACTCAGAAAAGAATGGAGGCCCGCAAACCTCAGCTCAAATATCCCCAACGCTGCTAAGCTGACCCACAGAAGCCCCCTCCAAAGTCCTGCCCCTAGTTACTCATCATCACCTGGGAAAACATCAAGCAACCGAGTGCATGAGCCAAAGAAAGTCCCAGTGGGATCGCACATAAATCAATAAAGGTGGCGAAAGCCATAAGCAAAGAACAGAATAAAGCAAGTACAAATATGCAAGTGAAACCACTTCACAAGCAAATAACAAGTCTCGGGAATGTGGATAAATCCACAGATGTATGCAATCTCTGGCATATGTGATACTAAGATGTCTACGACATCAACGACACCGTCAGCATCGTCTTCGGCCTAAGCCGGATAGCGCTATAATAATCATGTGCGCATGGCCAGAAAATACCGCTCTCTGACTGAGCCTGGTGGCCAGATATTATACGCCCTCTGCCGGGGCCTGGTGGCCAGAAATTATACGCCCTCTACCGGGGCCTCCGTCCGATGGAGCACCAAGTGCTCGTGGCCAGATATTATACACCCTTCTGCCGGGGCCTCCGTCCAATGTATCATGCCTGTACGTAAGAGTATGAATACCTAACAACAGGTATACATATATATCCAAGGCAGCAACATCTCGAATATATAATAATTAGTGATCTCCTCGAGATCGGAAGCCAATACGTATTTAAGGAGTGACTCAACTCAAATACGTACATAAAATAAGGAAAGCAACAATCTCCCCGAGATATAAAGCCGATACATATGAGGAAACCTATCTGAATATGTATTGGGAACCTCTAGGAAATAAGAGTACAAGAAACATAAGCAAGGTAAGGGAAAGGAACCCTCAATGCAAAGAATAAAAAATCAACATACTGCTATGGAGTACCACCCCTTGAGCATCAGGGTGCAAGTAGGATGCGGAGGGTACTCCACTGACAATATGCCATGGAGTATCACTCCCACTGGCCATATGCCATGGAGTACCACCTCCTGGCCATCCCACAACAACACAAGAAGAATGTCAAGGGATATTCCCTCAAAGCAAATCATATCAAAACATACAAGCTCAGACAAATGCAACAAGCATAACATGTCAGCAGACAACGCAAGTATCAAAAGATGGACTCCAACATCCATCTAGCTCAACAAAAACAGAAATCAACAGAATACTATGAGTTAGAAATACTCACAGCACTAGTGCTAGAGCCTACCTTATTCGCATCTAGGACCTACTCGGGTCTGCGACTTTCGCTCAGGTCCTCGACCTCCTCACCACGTCCTAAACATGGTAAATGTTCATCACATAACATTTCATAACAATCTGAATGCATTACATGCATTTAATTACCCTCATCTTGTATTAGCCGAAATATCAACTTTTTAATTTATAACTATCGGGTTCGTGCCCTATAACACTTGCCCGTACCATTTTTATTAGTGTAATTATATATCCGAATGGAGACGCATCGGTAAAATGGAATTCCGAGTCTTTTTGAAAATATTGGAGTTTATAGTTCACTCTTTGTAGGTAGCTACAGTAACTATTGAAAACTTGAAATGAAACCTCAATTTGAAGACTGAAATATTTATCATTTCATCCCAAACTTCTAGTATATTATATTCACAATATTAACTTTCATTTCCAACAGGATTTGCTCATTATCGTCTCTTATACGGCCCCCCAAAAATTTAACAAAATCAATGTTTTGCATGTGCTACAGTAATTCCTGCAGAATCCCAATCATACCACCAACAACTAAATCATCATAAGCTCAACCCATCATTCAATTAAATAAACCTCAACGAGTGGACTTCTAAGATTAATCATGCTTGAAAACCATTAATCAAACAATTAAGATGTATGAATTCTAAGTAAATTTTGGCGGCATCTCCCCTATTTATCGGGCCCCGAAAATATACAAACATTCACCAAATCATCCATTACACATGGATTTCATAGTTTATACAACACTTATACATGACATTCAATTTACATGTCTCTTTATAACACATGCATACAATCTATACTAATTTCTTATTTCATATAAATTGAATACTCAAGTTTAACACATTAGCTTGAAGGGAGAAGAATTATTTATTAGCCTTAGAAAATGAAGAAGGCATGAGTCAATGAACTAAGTTTGGCCACATTAGAATGTAACCTCTAGTATCTATGCATATTGAATCTCACTTATAAATTTCACAACCTCTATCTTCCAAGCCATAGTTATTCTCCTAATTTCCTCAATTAGGTTTGTATGGATCATGGTATAATGGATTGTTAACAAAGACATTAAAAGGCCTTTACACATGAGATGCATTAACCAATGCATAGTAAGTCATCAAGCATGTATTTAGTATAGTTGGTCTTCCAAGGCATTTCTACAAACACCTAATGTGCAAGTTCAAATGCACCATCAATATATAGTAGAACTTTCACTTAATTGCTTATTATACAAATCCAATACCAAGGAGAGGATTACAAGCTTATACCAAGTCCATCAAGGCCTCTAATTGCATGACCAACCTTGTGAAGCATTTCAACAAACATCTAACATGTACCATTAATTTCTTCACTTCTATATATCGAAACCTTTCTAAATTGTCTCCAATATACAATCAAACACTTGAAGAGTAAACATACTAACTCTTCACCAAGGAAAACTCATTTATTCCCATAAATGTATCGTTGGGGCATTTTCTCAAACACTTAGCATGCATGCTTAAAAGAATCACCAATACATGGAAGCACATCTATGTAATTCCTTATTACACATGTCATATACTAAGAGAAAGATTGCAAACATCTTAACTTCCATTAAGCTTAAACAAAAACCATTTCTCTTATGAGACTAATCTTAGTCCAACATGGCATCCATTTCAACCCACAAATCTCTTCATGGCATTTTAACAAACACTTCATATGCATATTGGCTTCCTAATCAAGAGCATGGCATTCGTAACCTCAAAGCTCTTAAATCAAACAACTCATGCAAGTATGCATCATTAGACTTCATAAAATGAGTCATACATCCATACCATTCTATTAAGCCAAAATCAACATGGATATATACTAATTCTCATAACTAAATTCCTTTCACAAACCTAGCATCCATCCATAATTTCATAATCTCATTCATCAAGTTTAGGAATCTTACTATCGCGAGGGATAAAGGAGATCGACGAGTGGGGCGCAGGCGGCGTGGTACCGCACGCCTTGCAGGCGGTGATGGGCTGGAGCACTTGGCAGGCGGCGTCTTGGTGGCGCAGCGGTGTGCGGTGCATAAGCGACGCTAGCGGCCGCAGCGGCTATGGCAGCTAAGTACGCGCCGCAGCGTCTGGGGTTGGGCGCTCACAGGATGGGTGCATCGGCCGGGCGCTTGAGCATGCGTGTAGGTAGGGTGCGGCGCGGCGTCTGGCGCGCAGCAGTGGCGTGTGGCTCGCAGATGTGGGGCGCAGGGCTGCGGCTGTGCTGGGGCGGTTGCAGGCGGCGGCCTAGTTGCGGCGGTACCGCTGCGGGGCGGAGGGAGCGGCGCCAGCGCTTAGCGGCCGCACCGCAGTGTAGGTGCGCGCCAGAGGGGCGTGGGCGTGGGGTGCTCGAGCGGCGAGCGGCCGGCTGGGCCGGCGGCGATGGCCGCACCAAAGTGGCGGTGGGGAGCTCACCTTGGGGAAGGGAGAGATCAAGAGAGGGAAGGCTGAAGCTCGTGAGGGAGAGAAAGGGATTTGATTTTAATTGAAACTTGATTTCAATTTAACTTAGCCCTAGGGCAAAATGGTAATTAACCATTATAACATTAACTTTTTTACATTTGTAATGTTTCCATTAACCCTCTTATGTGACAGCTAATACTAGTTTCATTATGTATACTTACCAAAATTAAATACAACCCATCCTTTACATGGTTATCCTCTTCAAGTTTAAAGTCCAAGCTCTCGGCCCAACACACCAAAATATTGGCTCATCTTCTCATGCAATGATTTTCCTTTTATTCATTTATCTTAAATCATTTAACTTGTCATACTTATTTCCATTACTATAATTTTCCCGATAAATTATAAATTAACTCCTGGAAAATCGAATCACCGCCCGGCCTTAGTATTAATCGAACAAAAGGGAGAATACTAAAACCGAACCATTAATTGATGTACGGTAAAAATTCAAATTTTTGCCGAATTTTTCGAAGTGGTTATTACACAAGATCCGTATGCTTATTCTTTGGTTGTTGATTACTTGATTCATGTACCATGTGGCGCTTATAATCCACGTGCCCCATGCATGGTTGATGAAAGATGCAGCAAAAAATATCCTAAAGAATTTAGGAATGAACATATGATGGAAGTGGATTTGTAAAATATAGAAGACGAGATGATGGTCTTACTACAATAAAAAATGGTCATGTGATTGATAACCGATGGGTTATACTGTACAATATTGATTTACTCACCAGGTTTAATGCTCACATCAATACTGAAATAGTTGCTCATCAGAAGATATTCAAATATTTATGCAAATATGACCACAAAGGCAATGATCGAGCAACTATTGTTATTGAAGATAACAGTGTCCTTGATGAAAGACATGGTATTAAAAAATTTAGAAATATAGATGAGGTAACAAATTACCTTGATTGTGGATATGTCTCTGCAATAGAAGCTTATTGGAGAATATTTGTTTTTGAATTGCATGGATATTATCCACCAGTTGAAAGACTTCCTTTCCACTTGCCACATGAACAAAGCATAGTTTTTGAAGATAATGTAAATTTACAAGAGATCATAATGAGAGATAATATTGACAGAATGAAGTTAACCCAATGGTTTGAAGCAAACAAGAATTATGAAATGGCGAGAAATCTGACTTATGTGGAATTTCCTACAAACTGGGTATGGAATGTCCAAAAAACAAGAATGTCGTATACGACAACGAAGATTATGTGTAGGGAGAATGTATTACCCTCATCCTTCATCAGGAGAAAGGTTTTACCTAAGAATTCTTTTAAATATTGTAAAAGGTGCCACTACAAGAATGAAGACATATAGTGACGATTTTTTTGTGGCCCCCAATCATTTCGTCACAAATATAAAGTTTCTTGTGATGAAATAATTATGTGGCACAATTGTTTGATTTAACTGTGATGACTTGTTTGTATGTCACTAATATATTAGTAATTGTGACGGTTTACGCCTTTTCACAAATGAGTTGTCACAATTAATACATTAATAGTGTTGAAAACTGTTTTATCACAATAAAATTGTCACTAATAATGTAGATACTTTTGTGATTTAGAATTTTTGTATTTATGTAGTATATTTGTGTGAAAGCGTATTTGTAACACTATTATTTCTATTTGTTGTGATGAGAAAGTGGTTTGCCACCAAATTTAATAATCTTTTGTGACTAATAGTACCATTATAAAATGTAATTGTGACCAATCATATTTTAGTCACTATTATTTTCAACTCTTGTGACGGGAAAGTTGTTTGTCACATAATCCATTACTTTTTGTGACTAATATTTTCTTCAATAAAAATCCCACTAGCTAATAAGGTTGTGCATGGTTTAATCCGGTCCCAAACTAGTCTTGGAACCGGATCAAGCTGATTAAACCAATTTGAAAAAATTTGGATCGGACCGGACCAAATAAGAGAGGAAAAACCGAACTGGTCCAAGCCGTTTTGGACTAGTCCGGTCCATCCGGTCCCAGTTATTAAAGTTGAATTTTTATTCCTAATGTACAAGCAGTTGGTTTGCCGAAGTGGTTAAGGGGAAGACTAAAGATGTGCGCATTGGTTCGAACCCCTTAACTAGTTAGATTTTTGCCCAACAAATTAAAAAATTTATTCAAACTTTATCTTTTATTTGAATATAATACTAAAATTATAAATTTATTAGGTATATAAAAAGACAACCATAAATAATTTTATATTTTAAAAAACTAAAATAAATAGATTTAATTTCACAACTTACATCATCAAATTAAAAAAATAACAATTGAATAGAAAAACAAAAAATTGACATCATAAAAAGATTTTCAGAGAAATTAGAAACTTAAGAAAACCATCCAAAGTGAAAAAAAACAATGGAGATATGAAATGATCAATATCTATATCACCAATTATATTTTATAAATATAGTTATAAATTAAATACTAATAGACATATTGTTTTGTCTAAGAATTTCAAAATTTGAAACTGATCAACTGCTTTTGGAACAGTTCTAAAATTGGAAAAAGACCGGGTTATGGCTTTGATCCTTTTGGAACTAGGATCATGGGATTCTAAAGCAAAGCGGTCTAGTCTGGTTTTCGGTTTAACGGGTAAAAAAGTTTTATGCACAACTCTAGTTAATAAGATTTTTTTCTAGGGGCCAAATAAAAAAGAATTTTTTTTGGGTGCTAAAGAATAGATTTTTTACAATTATTTTTCTAAAGTTATAATTTTTTTTATACTATATATACTAATTTCTAAAAAATATATTTTATATACTTTATACTAATTTATAAAAAACTAAGGGGCCAAACTATAAAATTCCACAAATATTTGCTTAAAAATATACGTTTTTTTTATACTATGCATTTTAATGTTTAAAAAGCCATATGATCAAACTCTAGATGTTTATAAATATTTCCTTAAAAATATAATTTATTTATATTATATATATTAATTTGTAAAAAATGTCAATTCTAGTTGTCACGATTTTTTTGCATTATTATTAGGTATAAAAAATTTTAAATATTTTTTATAAAATATTCATATTATAAATATTGAAAATCAATCATATTTGACATTTGAATAAATTCTCTGTGTATAATTTTAGAACCTCATAAAAGGAAAAATAAGAATAAATAGATATAAAAAATAAAATTTTAAAAAAAACTTATACTAGAATATTAAATAAAATTTCTCAATCTATATAAAATTTAAAAACAAATTTAAAGTCTTTTACTTAATCATCTTCATAGTAACTTGCCTTGTCCTAATTTACAACTCATCGTCATCAATAAAATTATATTCATTATGATTAGTTTCTTCTTCTTCTTCTTCTTCTTCTTCTTCTTCTTCTTCTTCAGTGACACCCATAATATCAATATCTGATGGATTTCCTTCAACAATTGTAGCTGCTAAATCAGATCTATGCAAAGGTACCATATCATCATCCTGTGAAGTAGTTTCATGAAATGCAAATCCAAACTCTTCATTTTCTTGGCATGGCTCATCTCCTTGATTGTCATCAGGAAAATCATATAAATCACGAGGTTTAGTTTTCACAACAACTTGCCAATTGGGCTCTTTAATATCTCTCACATAATAAACATGTTCAAATTGAGAAGCCAAAACATATGGTTAAATCAGTTTTCAATTTGGCATGACATTGACCATAGGAAAACCAAACTTGTCAACCTTAAACCCACCTTTATGATACACATCCCACCAAATAAATTCTTTAAATAATGTAACATTGTTTTCCCAGGTACTTTAATTGTATGATATCTGTTAACACGCCAAAATAATCCAAGTGGCCTGTATTCTCATCTCCTTTCACAAGAATTCCACTATTTTGTGATTTCAATTGCAAATCTCTATCCTTTATATTAAACCTCCAACCATTGATAAGAAAGCTTTTGTAGCGATAGACTCGCCTATCAGGCCCACAAGCTAAATTGAGTAATTGATCATTAACCAATTCACTTCCTTCACTATGCAGTTGGGTGACCTTTGATAAGAAATAACCATTAAACATTTAAATTATGTATGAATTATAAATAATAAAAGTTAGAAGTAAAAAAACATATTTATGGTACTTACATGTTCTTGAAACCATTGATGGAATTCTTTTTGGTGTCTTCTTTCTACATTTCTAGGATCCACTCCCTTGAGTGTTTCCTTATGCAAGCTTCACATTAAAAACAAATAGAATATGAGTAGAAAACTATAAAACATATAAACTATAAATCAAATTATGTAAATGATTAACAATAAGTTAGAAGACTTACTCTACAAACATTCTGATTTCGTCGCAATTTTCTAACACATACATTCTAGCTTGAGCCCATTCAGTTAAGGTTAACTCTTCATATTTCTTTCCAAGTAAGGGCTTACCAGCTCGTGAAAAAACTTGCAACCCCGAATGAGAATGGTCATCACCACTTTCCTCATAGTTTCTTTGAACACGATTCAACCTAGTCTCGGTTTCATGCAAATACCTTGAACAAAAATGCATGCATTCTTGCACAATATAAGCTTCAGCAATTGATCCTTCTGGGCGTGCCTTATTTCTGACATATGATTTAAGCCTACGCAAATATCTCCCTAGAGGATACATCCACCGGAATCAGACCGCCCAAAGAAAAGTTTAGCCTCCCACACAAGATGAATTGTTAAATGCACCATTATGTCAAAAAATGAGGGAGGAAATATCTTCTCTAATTTACAAAGTGTCAAAGGAATTGATTTCTCAAGCCTCTTCAAGTCATCATTATGTAGGATTTTACTACATAACTCTCTTAAATAAGTGCACAACTCAATTAGCGCTTCACAAACATTTTTATCCAACAAACCAATGATAGCTAAAGGGAGATAGCGATACAAAAATACATGGCAATCATGACATTTCATTCCAAAAACCTTGCATTCAGTAAGATTCACACATCGGGAAATGTTGGAAGAATAACCATCTGGAACTTTCAGATCAATTAAGAACTGACAGAATGCTCGTTTTTCATCTTTAGACATTGAATAGCAAGCAGGATAAAATGCATACCTGCCATTGCTTGTAGGAGTTGCATGAAGCTCAGCTGTATACCCATAGATTCTAAATCAAAGCAGTATTGAGAGTATCTTTTGTTTTCCCCTCAATGTCAAGCAAAGTTCCAATTATGTTGTCACATACGTTTTTCTCAATATGCATTACGTCCAGATTATGTCGTAATTCAAGGGTTCTCCAATATGAGAGCTCAAAAAATATACTTTTTTTTCTCCAATTTCCAAGTAGTAGAACATCTCCACGTTTTCTTTTATTTGGAGCCTTACCAAATTTCACCTAGTTAAGGGAAAAGGCAATGTAAAAAAAATCAAATTAAAAACATAGAAATATAAATGACATAAATGAATAATTGATGAAGATATCACCTGAGAAAATTGATTATATTGTTCAATGACATCATCCCCTGATAATTGTCTCGGTGCATTTCGCTTCTCTTTAGTGCCATCAAATGCTTTAGCATTTTTTCTCCATAAATGATTAGTTGGTAAGAAACGACGATGACCAAGATAGCATGTTTTATGTCCATTATGAAGCCTACGAGATGATGTATCCAAATTGCAAGTAGGACATGCTAGTTTGCCTTTAGTGCTCCATCCTGATAGATTACCATAGGCTGGAAAATCACTTATAGTCCATAAAAGAGCTGCATGTAATTGAAATTTTCTCTTTGAAAATGCATCATATGTCTCCACACCTGTCTCCCAAAGACATTTCAACTCATCTATCAATGGCTCTAAGTATACATCAATATCATTCCCAGGCGCTTTAGGACCAGGAATAAGCAGTGACATAATGAAATAAGGATCTTTCATGCAAAGCCATGGTGGAAGATTATAACAAACCAATACTACTGGCCATACACTATAAGAAGTGCTCATATTCCCAAACGGGTTAAAACCATCACTTGCTAGTGCAAGTCTAACATTACGTGAGTCTGCTGCAAAAAAAGGATGTATCGCATCAAAACTTTTCCAAGCTGGAGAATCCGCCGGGTGTCTCATAAGCTCATCATTATAAGGTTTTTCCTTATGCCACCTCATATCCTTAGCAATATTTGATGACATGTACAACCGTTGTAAGCGTGGAGTTAACGGGAAATGTCGCAAAACTTTTTGTGGAATCTTTTTCTTGCCACTATATGCATTAGTCATATTCCTTATTTTCCCATCATTCTTCCATCTAGATTCACCACATGTTGGGCAAGATTCAGCATTCTCATATTTCTTTCTATAGAGAATACAATCATTTATACAAGCATCTATCTTCACATATGAAAGCCCTAGATCTTGAGAAATTTTCCTACTCTCAATGTACGAGCTAGGAACTTTGTTGTCTTTAGGAAGCCATTTTTTCATTATTTGAAGTATACCATCGACTGCATTTGCACTAATCCCATAGAGACATTTCCAATTCAATACTTCAACAACGAACGATAGCGTGGAAGATTCAGGACAACCAGGATATAACTCTTGTTCTAATTCATTCAACAATCTATAGAATTTAACAGCTTCTTTGTTTGGACCAGTAGGATAACCTTTGATAGGATCACCAGTTTCTTCATATTGAGCATTAGGATTATCTCTCATTTGAGCATCAAATTGATCAGTATATTCTGCATTACCACGTCTAAGATCATGTAAATATATCACGATCCCATCATCATCATCATCATCATCATCATTATTTTCATCACTTTTATCATCAATATCACTATCGTAAAAGTATGGTAACTTCTCTCCGTGATGGTACCACCGCTTGTAGTTTCTATTTATCCCATTCAACAACAAATCTTCATACATCAATTGTCGGGCTTAAATTTATTATTGTGACATTTCTTACATGGACAACGAAATGCTTTTGCTTTCACGCCTTGCCCAAACACAAAATCAAGGAACTCATTAACACCGCTTTCATATTGTTGTCGTGTTCTATCAATTATATCCATCCATGATTTATCAATTACCATTGTTCTACAATAGAAATTAACTAAAATTAAAACAAAAATCATAAAAAGATTTAATTACAAACATAACTTCAATATTTTAAGCACTATCAATTTCTTTGCAAATTATACTCTCTTATTTTTAAATCATAAAAAATATTTTAATATGGGACAACATTGAATTTAAGAATGAAATCTGATCCCGCACACCAACAAAGACATGATAACTAAAATTTAAAAGCAAAATAATTAATAGAGCGACCAATGGTAAAAAGAAAGTCCTTGGAAAAAGATAATATGTAAGACAATTTGCATGTATCTATAGATAAATACATATTTGTTGCAATGGTGGGCAATCGGTTTAATCCGGGTCCCTGACGGCCCAACCCGCCGATTCCGAAATGGGCAAAAAACCTTGAACCTAACCGACTCACGCCAAAGCCACAAGGTTGAACCATCGGACTGTGAGGTTCACATCAACTTTGGGTGACCCGTGAACGCTCGGGCCACCTTATATAGAACTGACAGTGAGGGCCCAACCCGCCGGTTTTTTAATTTTTTTAATTTTAAAAAAAATATATATAAATGTATATTTAAAAATAGCAAAAATGGAAAAAAAAAATGTTAAAAAAACTATGATATTTTGATATAAAATAGAATGAGAAAATTTTATAAAAATTGAAAACTATAAAATTCATTATCCTACGCTCATTATTCAAATATCAAGAAAACCAAAAAAATTATAGAATTAAAAAAAAAACATATAAATGACAAGCTACTTAAAAAAAAGGAAATAACCAAACCCTTCATTATTGACAACTAGAGAATGCAAAAATTCTCTCTTGAAGGAAAAAAATCAATCTATAAAATTTATTATCCTCCTACACTAATTATTCAAATATTAAGAAAATAAAAAAAAACATAAAATCACAAAACAACATATAAATGGCAAGCTACATAAAATTGAGGAAATAACCATAAAAGCCTACATTATTGACAATCAAAGAATGTAAAAATCTCTCAGGAAAGGAAAAAAATATCAATCTATAAAATTCACTATCCTACATTAATTATTTAAACATTAAGAAAACCAAAAAAATTATTAAATCACAAAAGAGTAAATAAATGGCAAGCTATTTAAAAATAAGGAAATAAGTCAATAACCATAAAAAGTCTTCACTATTAACAATCAAGGAATTCAAAAATCTCTCTTAAAGGAAAAAAACTAAATATATAAAATTTTATTATCCTTCCTAATTATTCAAACATTAAAAAATCAATATATATTTCCATGATTTTAAAAATTTGAAAAATTTGAAAAAATTAAAAAATTAAAAAAACCTAATCCCATCGGTTGACTCGGTCAACCCGGCCTACTCGAGGGGTAAACCCAACGTCACGGGTTGGTTTTACCCGACCAGTAACCCAGACTGCTATCAGAAGGCCGATTACATGCTTTTCGACCCTACTTACCGTGTCAACTGACTCGATCATTTTTTCTGGCCGCCGCCAGTGCCAAAGTTAAAACCTGCATCGCCCCCTCTAATTTGTTGTGTAGACATACAAATAAAGGTAATTTCAATATTAGAGAAGCTCCATATTAATAGAGCCATGTGTACCTTGAAGAGTTAATTTTGTGATATTTATAAGTTAAATTTAAAAAAAAAATTCCACATAAGATATACACCAAGCAAAATCAAAAAGTAAAACTATCAATTCCTTAACAATACTAAGAAGAACTCATGCTACTACTAAGAAGAAAGAAGTAAAATATGAACCTTGAGGTTGTGGAGGCCATGTCCACCACGTATGCCAAGTTGAAAGAAAATTCAAAAAATAAATTTTTATTGCTTGCTCTAATCAACCACAACATGCCTTTAAATAGAGTTTACAATCCAAAGAAAACAAACTAGGAATAGAAAACCTAATTAAACTAGGAATAGGAAACAAAATCAAACTAGGACTAGAAATCTAATTAAACTGGGACTAGGAAATCTAATTAAACTAGGAATAGAAACAAAAAGACAAATTAGATCTAGAAGATATAAATTGCAAGCTATTTAAAATAAGGAAATAACATTGAAAAATCTCAATTATTGGTAATTAGAGAATGCCAAAATCTCTCTTCAAGAAAAAAAAAGCTCAAATATATAAAATTTATTATCCTTCCTAATTATTTAAACATTAAAAAATAATCAATATATATTTACATTAGTTTACAAACTTGAAAAATTTTGAAAAAATTGTAAAACAAATTAAAAAAAACCCAACCTTACGGGTTGACCCGGGTCAACCCGGCCCGGCGTGGCGGGTAAACCCACCGAGTCATGGGTTGGGTTTTACTCCGCAAGAATCCGGCCTGGCTATTGTAGCGGGCTTGCTATGGTTTTCCGACTGCATCTACGGGTCAACTAACCTGGCCCGGTTTTGTGGTAGGGCCAAGTTAAAACCTAGACCATGTCCCTCTCTAATTTGTTGTGTAGACATACTAATAAAGGTAATTTCAACATAAGAGAAGCTCTATATTAATAGAGCCATGTGTACCTTGAAGAGTTAATTTTGTGATATTTATAAGTGAAATTTTAAAAAAAAATCCAAGTAAGATGTACACCAAGCAAAATCAAAAAGTAAAACTATCAATTCCTTAACAATACTAAGAATAACTCATGCTACTACTATGAAGAAAGAAGTAAAATATGTACCTTGAGGTTGTGGAGGCCATGTCCAGTACGTACACCAAGATGAAAGAAAAATTAAGAAAGTAAATTTTTTATTGCTTGCTCTAATTAACCACAACATGCCTTTAAATAGAGTTTTACAATCCAAAGGAAACAAATTAGGAATAGGAAACCTAATTAAACTAGGAATAAGAAACAAAAATAAACTAGGACTAGAAATCTAATTAAACTGGGACTAGGAAATCTAATTAAAATAGGAATAGAAAAAAAGACAAATTAGAACTAGAAGATATAATAAAGAATTATTGTAATAGTTTCATCAATTAATCAACTCATTACTATAATAATTTTCCCCAAATTAGCACTCTCTGACTCAACCATTTTCACAAGATGTTCAACTATCTGATCCCTTTAGTACCTCGTAGATCCGAAGAAAACATTGTTGGAGTAATATATATTGAAAACACTTGCTCCATAGGCTTGTTAATTAGATGTGTACCAATAAAAATGAGGTGCCATTAGGAATGAAAATTTAGAAATATCAACCTAAAAATTACAGCAAATATCAACTACTTTTTTTTCTATAAAGGCAAAATTGATGTCACCCACCTAAATTTATTAGTTTTTGCCTAAATACATTAATTGAAGTGTCTAGTTTCGATCGACTGATCGTGCCATAGGTGAGAACGACATTTGAATGGTAATCAGAGTATGTATCCCCAATACATATTATTATCAACAATTTGTTAGTATGATCATCAGTTTCAAGTATGAGTTATGCAACTTGTGTCTTGGTCCAAGTTAATACAATTTGCAAAAATTAGGCTCAAATGAGTTTTTTATTTTTTATTTTTTTTTAAAAAGGAGCATTTATTCCATATACAACAACTTCTTTGAAAATATCAAAGTAAAGTTTTAGAAGATTAAGTTTGAAGCAAATACCCGGTTTTCTCTATCTAGTTTTAATTTTAATTTCTCATGTATTCTTAAGTATCGAAAAAGTTTTCAATAAACAATGGGTTGGAATGGAAAGGGTGGTTCATGTTTCCCTTGTTTATTTACTGTTTTACCCTCTATTCATTTACTTTGTGGATAAGGTTCGGCCTATCTAACTTGTGGTACGACGCCTCCTTTGTCCTCTCACTTGGACTTGGGAATGGATGGATGATGGATCAATGGATGGATTTTCCATTGATTTTCCATGGGGACTCTATTTTTACTATATTTATATTTTTTTCTTTATTTATTTATTCTTCAAAATCAATAAACTATTCATGAATTGTGTGATTCGTGCAGGTAAATTGCAAAAAAAAAAAAAAGAAGAAAAAAAGTGGGGGTGTATTTTACTTTTATGATGTGGACCTATGAAAGGTCTAAGACTCTCTTATATTATATAGTTGCCAAAGAGGGAATAAGATAATAATCTTGATAATTAAAGTTTGAGTGTCATTCATAACCTCTATCATTACACCTTATCTGTAACTATTCATTCATATGATGTGTTTTATTTCGCATAATACAATAAAAAAGTTTGGGGATATTAATTTAAATTAAGGTTTAGATAATATTTGAGTGTGATTTATAATTTGGATAAATTAGGCAAAAAAATATTAATAAATTTTTTTTTTCTTTTCTTTATGTCTCTGCACGCAGTACTAACATGGCTTCCCTCAGGTGTCTGATGAGAAACATATTGTAAAATAAAAATAGAATAAATAGAAAAATTAACATTAAAAATTCATCTATCCTATCCATCGCCTAATAGACTTCTATTTTTGTATTAGTAAACAACTTGGTTTTACTTGGTGCTTCTCAAAAGGAATCCATAAACCTTTTCAAATCTGCAATAATTTTAGCAAAGTTCAAACCAAAATAAATAAAACATAAATTTTTCGAATGGGCGGCGCCACTGGCTGAGGCCGCCAGCTCTGCAGGAGGAGGCTTGTGGACGGATCGGCAGTGGTAGCGGGCCAGAAGTGACGGACGACCTACACGCAGCGGCAGAGGGTTGGTCGGGCTTGTGGGTCGCTCTGGAGACAGGGAGGTCGGCCTCGGCGGCGCCAGGCAAGTACCAGGAAACTCGGGCGGAAGGCGTGGCCGCCGGAGGAGGCATCGCAGTGACAGTGGGCGGAGCAAAGCGGCGAGGAGACGGCCAGCGGCGGAGGGAGCTCAGGCGTCGCAAGTGTGCCTCACCGCTGCTCACGGCCTTCCATGAGGAGAAGAGAAGAGGAAGAAGGGGGTGGTGGCCGCCACGTCGGAGAAGAAGTCAGGCGCGTGAGGGGCGCACCAGTAGGGAGAAGAGGTCATGCATGTGCTCTCGAACGGAGGTCAGCCTCGAGGGAGCTCTTCCCGCCTCGTGAGAGGCTTGGATTTGACAGCCGGCTGAAGGGAAGGAGGGAGGTCGTGTGGGGAGTGAGGATGAGAACCTGATTGTCTCATTTGTTTTATTTTAATTAACTTTTTATTTTATTATTGTAACAAAGTATTTAAATTTCAGATTTCCCACAATATAATTTATCTAATAATTAATTATATGTGATTTAAATTATATTTTATTTCTCATGTGATAGGCATCCTTATCTTTTCCCACTTAAATCCAATGTGGCATAATATTTAGTTATATTTTATCATCAGAACACCTAGTTTTTAAATCAACTAGCTTTGTCATCTTAATTTATTAAAGCCTTAGTTAATTAATAGATTTTAACCATTAACCGGTTAATACCATGTATTATATGTAACACATTAATTTTATTTTGTTTTACTATGTTTATGATTTTAATCTTTATTTATTGGGTAATCACCCTGTTTATTATTTGGTAATCTTTCTACATGTAATCTTCAACTAAATTTGGAGGTTTATCTTTAATAAAATAAAATATGGTTTATCTACTTTTTTTTAAAAAAAATATCTATATATATATATAACTTCATATTTCTTTGTCTCCAACTCACCAATAAGAGTATAAAATTACAAATCCATATAAAATATTATGATTGTATAGAGAAAAAAAGATTTGGAGAGAGAGTGCCAAGCATAACAAAACAACTTCCGTGGAAGCCACTTCTCAAGTAAGTATTTTTGAAGATTTCTACAAATCTAATTGTTTTAAAGGACAAACTATGTTGTTTTTTATAAAAATTGTCCATTCTATCTTTCTTCTTTGATTCATGATATTTTTTCTCAAATTTTTTATTTATTTTAGATGTTTGATTGAATTTTATAGGATAAAGTGAATTTTTATATTTAAACAACAGAAAATTTCTTCCTCCTTTTATGCATTATTTTAATAGATATTATTGTTTTATGATATATGAATATATAATTTATAGATATAAAATTTTCTTTGAAAAAATATTTATATGTTTAGGGTTTTTCTGTAAGTTTAGTTGAGAGAGAGGAAGCACCATCATCCAAGTCTTTTTGATTCAATACACCAATAAATTTTTTTTAAAGGTCTAATTGATTTTGTAGAGTGGTAGGAAACATGTAACTTATTGGGATTAAATAACTAAAAATTTCTTCAATTTTTATATGTGCCTTCCTAATTTTTGGGGACAACCTCTAGTTGGATTTTTTATATATATCTATATATATTATATTAATAATAGTATTATCTTTTACCGAAATATATATAATCACAACTTCATCTTATATATATAGAGACACAACGATGTATGAATAAATTGACTGCAAAAAATAATTTGGCGGGAGAATTTCCAGCCAAAAATTTGTAATTCTACGTGCTTAGTTGTAGATTTTAAATTTTGTTTTAAATATTGATTATTTCTTTTAGTTTGAAATGGAAATTTAGATTTGTTAAAAAATTTGCTTCTTGATATCATGTTGCATATTTTATTAAAAGATTTGCCTATTAACATGTCATTATTAATTAATTATCTACTTATCTTTTTTAAATGTATTAAATATCTATAGGCACAGAATGGTAAAAATTTCAAATAGATCTTGGACAAACTGTCACGATGAGCAACAAACTCGTGATATAGCAGATGAGGTTGAAACTACAAATTCATCACTTTATCAACAAATTACCAATTGCACTTCTAATGACACATCTGAACATGTTGTTCCTACAAGAGGTTAGGTTATCATTTTAACACTTGTATATCTTAATTTTATATAATATTATATATTTTTTAATTATTACTTTTTTTCTTTTAAGGGAGTGGAAGAACTAGAAAAAGAGGGAGAGGACCAACTATAAATACAAAGCTTGCTAAGAAGAAAGCAGAAGGAAAAGAAATTGATATTCAATTCCACTCCCTCCATATTATAAGCCATGTGGTAAGCATGCTAAACTTTTCAAGGCAGAGGTCACTGTGTGCATTCGGCAAAATGCACCTCTTCGCATCACTAAATGGAAAGATATTCCTGAAGATAGAGTGAAGACAATATGGAAAATTTTAAAGGTATGATTAAACATAAAATTATTTTTAATATATAAATATTAAATTTATTCAATTGAACTGTTATTTTATTTAATGTTATAATGTTATGTCCTTTTATATGAATTTTAGGTCCAATTTAATTTTTCTGATGAGGTGCAACCTTATGTGATGAAACAAGTACAAGCACAGTATAAGAATCGTCAATTCCATTTGCATCAAAGGTACCTCAAGAGAAAAGACTGCCCTGAAGATGTAAATGAAGGTGACTGGAAATGGTTGATTGAGAATAAATGGGAGACACCAAAATTTAAGGTAACATTAGTATTCAAGAATTTATCTTATCTTATCTTTTCAGGTTAATTTCATATAAAAATTAATTGTTTATCATTTTGTAGGATAAAAGTGAAAAAAACAAAAGTAATAGGGGAAAACAAGAGATGAAATCAGCTTGTTGGCACAAAATCAATTGTACAAATGGCATTTGAGATGGTAAATTAATAGTTTTTGAGAAATTATTTATTAATTATATTTTTTATTTTTATTTTTTGGTTTTATATTTTTAGAAAGACAAAGATTCTGAAGAATGGCCCGATGCTGTCAAAGTATGGAAAGCGACACGAATGAAACCAGATGGAACTTGGGTTGTTTCAAATGGAGAAGAAATAATGGTATATATAGAAATTATAATCAATTTTAAATTTTTTTTGTGATCATATTAATATTTATTTATTAAAATCTTTGCTTTTTATTTAAACATGCAGAACAAGCTTCAAGAAGAGGGAGAGAAAAATAAGGAAAAGATTTCATCTGCACCTCTACATCTAGTTGAGCATTTCTCTCTTGTCTTTGGGAAAAAGTCAAATCACTCATGTGGCGTAGGTGTTAAAGGTATGACATCTACAACCCATGAAAAATGTTGGATTCTTGCAGAAGCTGAGGCCGCGAAGAAACGTGCAAGTGAATTGGACATTGAAGTTGTAAGGCTAACTGAAAAAATGAAAAAAACAAGATGAAGAGATTCATGCCCAGCGTACTAGAATTGAGAAGCAAGGCATGGAAATGAAGCGAGTTTTACATGTTTTTGTACATTTAGCAAGCAATGGACTAATTCCTAGCTTTCCACTCAATGCATCTCCATCAAGTACCCCAACTAATGATTTAGCAAGCCCCACAAGTAATGATGTAAGTATAGTAATTTATAATATATTGAATAGTTAATTTTACTCTTATTATTATTATTATTATTATTATTTACTAATTAATTGATATTTAATGTTTTTGTTTTGCAGGAAACCAACGCATAGTGGGCATGGGTTTTATTCATCATCCAAAAGAAAGTTGTAGCTTGTGTTTTATTTGGTTTAATTTTTATAGCTTGGTCCGAAATGTTAACTAGTCATTTAGTTATTTGAATGGTTGTGAGACATATTTCTATTAATTTCATAATTGTATTTGAGAATTTTATTTTGCACTTTTTTCTATTGCAAATTAAGAATTTAACAATTTAATTCATTTTTATTTACTTTTCAATAATATTAATAATTTTTATGTTCATTATTAATTAAATCCATTAATTTGTGACAACAATGAACATTGGTGGCAAAATTGTCATAAGATAAAAAATTCCACATTTGTGATAAATTTTGTTAAATACTATGGCCACTAATGCAAATTTTGCTAGCCACTAATGCAATTGAATTATTAAATCAATAATTTTATTAGTGACAACAATGGATATATTTAGTGACAAAATTCTCGTAAGATATAATTTTCATATTTGTGAGAAAATTTGTTAGACATTAATGCAATTAAATTATTAAATCAATATTTTTATTTGTGCCAATTATGGGTTCATTTGTGCCAAAATTGTTGCAACACATAACTTCCATATTTACGACGAATTTGTTAGACACTATTGTTCTGAACATTGGTGACGATATAACTTTCACTAATGCAAATAATATTAGTGACGCATTTTATCGTCAAAGCTCTCAATAATTTTAGTGCTAATAATGTCGTCACAGCAATATATGCAATTGCCATGATTTTTTCGGGCACAATTTAAAGTTTTTTGAGACAATAAAATTGACACAATTGGTTGGAGTTATTGTGACTACACCAATTTCTTTGGACACCATTGTTTTGAACATTAGTGACGATATAACTTTCACTAATGAAAATAATAATAGTAACGAATTTCATCATCACAGTTCTCAATAATTTTAGTGTCAATACGGCCGCTACAACAATATACGCTATTGTCACGATTTTTTCAGTCATAATTGGGAATTTTTTGTGACAATAAAATGGTCACAATTGGTTTAGTTATTGTGACTACATTAATTTCATCACCAATATTCCACTTTTTAGTATCAACATATTTGTCACAAAAATATTGCATAATTGTGACAATTTATAAATGTGGCCACTAATGAAATAGTGACGGGGTTATTTGTGACGGCAAGTGACGAAATGAAAAATTGTCACTATAAGTTGTAGTGGCTATTTATTAGACTTTTAAGGAGACTTGCAATGCACGCGGATTGTTAGAGGATGATTATGAATGGCATGAATCCTTTCAAGAAGCTATTGTTTGGGCAACGCAATTAAGACATTTGTTTGCATCATTATTAATGTTCTGCAATGTTACAAATCCAGCTTCTCTATGGGAAAGATATTGGAAAAGTATGACAGATGATTTCTTACACCTTTTAACCAATCAGGGTGGAATAAATTCACAAGATATAGACCCTGAACGGTTGAAGTAGAAAGGTTTATATGAGTTGGAGAAAATCTTGAATACTAATGGAAGATCGCTCCATGAATTTCCACCTATGCCAATTGTACTTGATGGTGACAACAATTACTTTAGTAATGGCCTCTACACGCGGAGCAATTGGACTATAAATGCAAGTGCATATAGAGATGAATATGAACAGCTATCTTCAAAACTAAACAATGAGAAGCTTATGGTGGTTGATTCTATCTTAGAGGCAATTAAACTCCGTAATAGAGGTGTGTTTATCATAAATGGAAGTGGAGGAACTGGTAAAACTTTCATATGGAAAGTTTTACTTGCTGAATTAAGGAGTGAAAAAAAATAGTTCTCACAGTAGCATCATCTAGAATTGCATCTTTGCTTATGGAAGGAGGGAGAACAAAGACATTCTAGATTTAAAATACCATTAAAACTATCGAAACTTCCACGCGCAAAGATTTCACGTTAGCCGGAATTATCGTTGTTTTAATAGATGGAAACATGCTATAGATGTCACCACATATGATAATGAGCTTGAGAAAGTGCGATATATGTACGACTATGTCAATAGAATATTGTCTATAGTATATGGACTATTTTAAATTTATGATTAACTTAATCATGTTTTAAACAAATGATGTTTCATAAATGCATTGATAAAATACAAAAATATTGCGGGAATGAAGTGACTATTGATATGTAATTATTATTTTAAATAAAAGTACTAATCAAATATTTTATAGGATGAGCCAATTGGAATATACACCCTTCAGGTTGATTTGCAATGAAGGATCTCTGGGTTTAATTAAAGGAAGAATAGTCAAAATGCTGGATTCTCACAAAACAGAGAAGAAATGGGGCATTAATCAAGTATGGAAGATGGTGTTTATGGATATTGAGGTATGAAAAATATTGCAATTTATTTCAAAAGTTTGCATTTTGTGTTTAACAATATTTTCTATTCTTATTTTTTATATTTTCAACTTAGGGGTTCGAGATGGAGGCCATGGTAAGAAATAAATGTATACAATTATTAAAGGATATACTTCAAGAAGGAAAGATTTATCAAATTTCGGGTGTTAATGCAAGAAGATCACAAATGAAAAATAGGTTGATTAACAATGAATATATTTTGCACCTCACGGCCAAGAATGAAATTATACAAATGAGTGATTCATGGCCACGTATCCTATACTATCTTCTCCCTTTTAGCTATATGGAAGCTTATGCAACAAGAGATTTTCAATTGATAGGTACTTATCTAAATAATTACTTATAGAATAATGATTCAATTCACCAATGTTAATTCTTCTAATATTTGGTTTTTCTTAAACTCAAGTGTGATGTAATGGGAATCGTCATCCACATAGGGAATGTGATAGACTTGGAAATATCAACATCTCACAGGTCACTAAAGAGGGATATTATTTTACTTGATAAAAGGTAAATTAATAATTGAAATATATTATTATTTTATTAATTGAATTTATAATCCAATTATTGTAACTTACAGCTATATTCCTATCACTCACTCTTTGGGGTCAACATGCACAAGTAGAAGGAGAAAACTTGCTTTGATGGTTCCAAAACTAAGCAAATTTTACTTGGCCTCGAAAGTAAAAGCAACAAAGTATAAGGGTATAACGTAATTTCTAATTTGATATATTCACTTATAATTTATACTTTATATTGCTTCTTTAATCACAAAAATTATTTGCAGGTTATGGATTGTCCTCCATTATGTTCAGTAAATTCCACATCAATCCATCTATCAAGGAGAGCATTGAGTTATATCACTGGTAGATTTCAAATTCAAATTAATAAATATTGATATTCAAATATATTTGGAGGTATATTTTAATTTGTACTTTGTGAACTTCAGGTGTGAAAATGACTCAAGAGCTCAATACGTCATTCCTTTTTATGCAAAATTTGGACTCTATGCTGATATAATTTATAGATCAACAAGAATATCTGTCAGTTGATTAAGATACCAAAAAGAAGATTCAATAACGGGGGTATGTTAATTATATGTGTTTATATCCTTAGGACGACTAACAATATGTTTTTTAAATTTTATGCAGAATTTTCTTTTCCGCATTAATGCAAATGTCTCATGTATTTACATCAATAAAGGCTACCAATGTACGGCATGTAATAGGTGTCACCTAAAATTAGATCCAGAAAACAACAATAGATGCAATGGTTGCCGTATCCTTAACCCTCAAGTAAAAAGAAGGTAATCTAAAAACTATATATGAAAAGAAATGAATTATTTATTTTACACTATTTGTGTCATTTATTCTTTGGAATGTAAAAAACATAAAACAATAAAAGTTTTCATGTTCATAACTGTAGTCTTAATTGAGGCATGCGTTATCTTACATTATCATTAAATTTGGCAGGTATGTCATACATATACAAATATGTGATGCTTCAGGAGTTGCAGATCTTACTTTATATGGCAAAGATGCCGAAATTATATTAGGGAAAACACTTGAAGAGTTTTGCAACATCATGGAACAAGTAATCAAAAATTATTTTCATAATATATCTTAAACATTTTTTCATTTTATATTAAATTATATCGGTAAATAATAGAAAAATGGAGATATGAGCTTTGAGGAATATTTGGATTCACGCATATATGAAAGATATATTTTTTCATATCCAAAGAATGACTTTATCGGTGAGATGATTAAACTAATTGAGACACCATGATCATGGTAGATTTCCAATTAAATGACGAAGATAAATATAGTCATTTAGAAGCAGCCTATCAAATGGCAATCAAACAAAAAAGGTACAACTTTTTTATATTTAATATTTCATATTTATCATACTCCTAAATCTTTAAAAAAAAACTAGCATCTTATAAATTTTCAGACTTAAGGAATGAAAAACTATGACAAGCTCAAATATAAAAGATAGAAGCATGTAATTTTTAATGTTATTTGTTTCACATGAATTGCACTGTACTGCACAAGATTTATTTGCAAGTATATGATGATTGTGTATTTTGTTTATCTAATTTATACATTCTTTGAGTAAATTTTAAATATATGCAATTCTTGGAGGTTTATATATAAAAAAAAAAATTATATTTTTATAGTTGTATTGCTTAAATGTAATTTAGAGAAGATCTACACATATATATATATAAGATTTCGATACCCCTTACGTATCAATATCAAAAAAATAATATCATATTTAAAAAAATTAATAATATTTAAATAATTTTATTTAAAAAAACCTGAACAACGCAAGGTGATTTGCTTGTATTAGTCTATTGGAACTAGGTGTAACGCCCCGATTTTTATGATCGCATATTGTATACTAGTACATAATTAATTGGTGTTAATCAAATAATGGGCTTAACATAGGGCTGCCATTCAAGTGGGCCGGGCCAAAATTGAGTGATGAGAGATGAAAAGGAATTGATTGATGAAATTAAACTTTGGTTTTTAATAGAATTCAGCAGTGATATAATCATGTGACAAAATAAATATTAATGCCCAGGTTTTAAAAATAGAGTTAGTAGAAATTAGTATTGTTAATAAAGGATGAGCATTAGTTGGGCTATGGAAGCTAAGGTTAAATTGACTCTATTGGGTTGGGTCTAATAGGACTGGTAGT
Source organism: Dioscorea zingiberensis (assembly GCA_026586065.1). Taxonomy (NCBI): domain Eukaryota; kingdom Viridiplantae; phylum Streptophyta; class Magnoliopsida; order Dioscoreales; family Dioscoreaceae; genus Dioscorea; species Dioscorea zingiberensis. The sequence continues at coordinate 18,482,260 of CM048823.1, read as the reverse complement.
GTAATAGAGGAGAAGAAGGAAAATGGAAAATAGAGGAGTGGAGCTGGTCTTTCTCCGATGAGTCAGGGAGAGGGAGGTAAAAGGGTTGAAGCAGCTGCTGGAGGTTGGAGCTGGAGCTGGCATCGCGCATGCGAAGGAGAATGAGAGGCTGCCACGTCCTATGCGTCAAAGGGGGTAGGGAGGAGAAGATTGCTTGAACTTCTCGAGGGGATTACTGTGACGCTCGGAGGAATGAACCAATGGAGACCTCTGGCACCAATCGCTTCAGCACCCCCCGGCCAGCTCATCGCAACACCGGCCAGTCCCTGCTCTCCTCGCTTTTCCGACCAAAGACTCGAGTCATCGTCTGCAGTGTCACCGGCCTATCCACGGAGATCTCAGCAGGTCCTCTCTTCCTGGCAGGTTGGTGGGAGAATGATTGTTGTTTGCTAGGTTGTTATTGATCTATTTTATACCTGTCCTTGTGTTTAGTTGTTGTATTGATGTAAATGAGTCAGTAGTTGGCTTGATCTGTATGTAATTGGACTTCAGAATTCAAAGAGAAGAGTTGATGATTGTGCTGTTGTAATGGGTTGTATAACTTGTTTTGTATTCATTAGAACATATTGTGAGTAAAGAATAGAGTTGCTCTTTTGTATGTTCATGATGCTCCATGGTGTGTTGGCTTCTAATTGTCATGAGAATCTCAAAGGGTAGTTAGTGGTTAGTTCAGTCGATAGTAATGCATGAATAAGGTAACAAGAGCCTTGTATTATTGTTGAGGTATGCCTTGTAGGAGTTTGGGAACTCAAGGTCCTTGAAGTGCTCTTGTATTTCATTCATGCCCAGCAAATGTTGATGAAATGCCCAGTTGGGCTCTTGGGCTACGATGCATCATGTTTTGGAGGCTTTGTAAATGAAATATGAGGTTGTTAAGGTTTCATTATGGTCTCATGAAGTTATGTATGCCAGCAGTATTGATTTGCCCTAATAATCTTGAGATTTTGATGTCTCAGCTCCAGGTATCTAGCCTTGTGTCTAATCTCTAGTTGTGAGAAGTGTGTGGGTGTAGTGATTGTGGCTGTTGAGGCTACGGTTCTTGTTGTGTTGAGTGTGCTTTATATTATTTGGGAGTGTGGAATTCCATATGGAGTAGTTGTGTTGAGATTTGTCCATGCTTATGCTAGGTTTGTTAATTTGTTTTAGAGAGGTAGTGGCCATGAGGTAGTGCATAATAGGAACTCATACCTTATTGCATAGCTTGCTTGTTCTCTATGAGAGGGTGGAGCCAACTACAAAGTGTAGATGTCAAGCTTGGTCACTTGGTTGATGGCATGTGTATAAGAGCCATAAATATGAATGGGTATTGTAAGTGTGTTCTTAATAGGTTCCATGTTAGTTTAGTGATAGTATTTTTAATAGAGTGGCAGTGAAATGAGTTGGTGAAGAATGATATTGTTGTTTTATTGATCCTTGAGTTGAGTTTAATGAACGGTAGTAGTATGGTGATAACCACTCATTTTAGGGTTGCTCGGCTACAGTCCTGCTTGTGAAATGCTTGCTTGTTGGGCCTTAGTCTTATGGACTTGGGTCCATAATTGTGTAGGCGATGTTTTGGAATAGGGTTTGATGTTATAACTGCATGTCCTAGGGAACGAAAAGGGCAAGTTGGGAACCTCGGGAGGTCCGAGTCAAGCTTGACTTGTAGGGACGCCGGGTGAAGTGGACCTCTTGTACATCCCTCGTGTTTGATCGTGTTTTTATCGTGTTTTCAGCTTTATATTTCTGGCTATGATTTATTCTCGGTTTTGAGAATGATTTCGATTAATTACGTACTATTGTAGATTGATGTTCTCAAGGTATGATTAGTCAGAGATCATTGAGATAGATACATGACGAGAGCATCGATATTTGCATCCCGTTTAGATGATCCTTGCTATGCGCGTTCCGTTGAGCCGAGACCGCCGGATAATCGAGTAGGGGAAAGGTTTTCTTGTTTTCAAAATGAATTTCTAGCCTCAAAACCTTGTTTCAAAATGTATTTATCTTAAAACCCTTTTCCAACTCTTTGGGGTGCTCGGTACCACGGGTGAAGACCCAGATCGGGGGAAACCTCGCGGCTTCACATACAGCCCAGATTGGGGGATACCTCACGGCTATTTATCTGAGACCTTAGCAAGTGATCCTACAGAGTTGCATTCTTATCGACAGACGCTCACATATCTAGACATCTCATGAGACGTAGACAAGCATGTTAGTGACTGATGACTTTTCGGTTTTTCTCGGACATTGCATTAGATGATCTTCCTGACTGGGAAGATAATGCATAGACGTTCATGCTTTACTGTCTTTCTACATGTATATGAGTACAGTTATTTTCCATATACATAGATACTTATTTTTAGATGCACGGGTCTTAGTTGACCTGACAGTAGGGGTCACATATCACTGAGCTCTGTAGCTCAGTCCCTCTTTCTTACTCACCTTGTGCAGGTAGTAGACAGAAGTTCGAGTACAGGCTAAACACGGGGAGATGTAAGGACTCTTAGCTGGCTCTGGCATCCCATATTAGCTTCTATGTTGTGCACTCTGTAAATATGTGTATTTTATTTTTTGGAGACTAGGCCTTGAGGCGTATAGTGCATGAGAGTGTTGTATCGCTCGATTATGACTCTTTTTCTCGGATGAGTTCCAGCATTTATTATGATTTATTATTACCGCCTCCAGATTATTCCTTGTGTTCGCTTTATAGTTTGACCTTTGGGCTCAGTGGAACTCACCCGAAATGGGCCGGGTGTGACACGTGTCCCTATTTGGGATTAGGGTGTTACACTAGGGGTGTAAACGAGCCGAGCCGAGCCGAGTATTAGCCTGCTCAAGCTCGGCTCGTGAAAAAAACTCGAGGCTCGAAGCTCGGTTCGAGCTCGTTCGAGCCTTAATTTTGTTGCTTTCAAGCTTTCTCGCTTATTAATCGAAAGCTACCGGAGCTCGGCTCGTGAAGCTTCGAATTGCTCGAGCTCGTGAGCTCTACTCATGTATTAATATATATATATATATATATATATATATATATATATATATATATATATAAAGCTTTCGATTAGGCTTCCATGAGTCAAGTTCGAAAGCACTTTGTTGCTCGAGCTCGGCTCGTGAAATTTTGAGTCGAATTCGAATATTATCCGAGCCGATCTCGAGTAGCTCACGAGCAGCTCTGCTTGCTTACACCCCTAATTGGAACAGGTATAGGGGAGAATTTTTTGGATTTTATTTTTAAGTTAAATTGAGATAAATTTGAAAGTTAAAGACATTTTATAAACTGTTGCTTACCAAAATTCACTGTCGAGTACGTCACGTGATGACATCAACAATGGCGGCCAATGGCTGCTGGTTCTTCTCCTACAATGCATCGAATCTATCACCTTTCGCAAAGATCTAGCATTTCCCCCCTTCCTTGAAATCCAACCCCGTTCTCCGCGATTTCCCATCCCCAAATCCTCCGCCCCATCAAACCCTAATGCACTCCCCTTACTGTTCAGATGAGTTGATTTTCTCGCTCTATCTTGCTCATTATATTCCTGCTTTTTCTTTTTGTCTTTTTTATCTTTTTTGTTTTTTTTAATCTTATGGATGAATTCGAAGAATTATATGAGAAATGTTAGTGTGGTAAATGGAGCAAAGTTTGATGCTTTGATCGGTTCCATCTGTGATTCTGATCGAGTGAAGTCATGTCTCTGCGATTTAGGGTATGCCTTTTTTTTGTGGTTTTATTGATATATTTCTTTTGAGAAGCTTCAAATTCCTTCTTTTTTTGTCCAATTAAAGATGAGAAAACCCTAAATCTGAGATCTTTCTGTATTGATGTTGCTATTATTTAGCGCAATGAGTTCCCATGTCTCGAAGATGTAGAAGAAGTTGGAGAAGACCAGAAATCGGAGATCTTTAAGTGGAGACGAGCAATATTAGATTGAAATCAATATTTGTGAAGAATAAGAAGAAGGAAAAGGTATTTGAGTTTGAGGCTTGAGCTATCATGGAGGGGAACATATCCAGTGGGAATATGATGCCAGGGGCTTCTTATGGTGTTTTGGATTTACAAGGTTCTATGCATCTTCATCACCAAGAACACCCACACCCATCTCTACTTCACCACCAGCAACAGCCCAATCATCCCCACCATCAGGGCTCCATGGTCCACCCGCCGATGCATGAGGTTTTCCCATTGTCAATGAATCAGATGCATGATGCTGATAAACAGCCGATGATCCTGGATTATAACAAGGCAGAGCGTGGCAAGACCTCTGGGAGTGATGATGAGGACCCGAGCTTCAACACTGAAGATGGTGTCAACGGTCATATTGATACGGGCAAAGTGAAGAAAACATCACCCTGGCAGCGAATGAAATGGACTGATGCCATGGTTAAGTTGTTAATAACTGTGGTTTCATACATCGGTGAGGATCTTTCTGATTGTAGTAGTGGCGGGAGGAGAAAGCTTGCGCTTCTGCAGAAAAAAGGGAAGTGGAAGTTGGTGTCGAAAGTCATGGCCGAGAGGGACTGTTTTGTGTCACCGCAGCAGTGTGAAGACAAGTTCAATGATCTCAATAAGAGGTATAAAAGGCTTAATGATATACTTGGAAGGGGTACTTCTTGTAAGGTTGTAGAGAATCCTGCTCTCTTGGACTTGATGGACCACATACCAGACAAGGCAAAGGATGACGTGAAGAAGATATTGAGCTCAAAGCACCTTTTTTATGAAGAGATGTGCTCATACCATAATGGGAACCGTTTGCATTTGCCTCCTGACCCTGCTCTGCAGCGATCCTTACAGTTGGCGCTTAGAAGTGGAGATGACCATGATGCAAGGAGGGCGGTGCATGAGGATCTTGAGGATGATGATCATCAAGGAGAAGAGAGTGATGATAGGGAAGATGATGTTGAGGAGGATAGCGGATTACATGGTGATGTTGGGGGTGCCTGCTTTACCAAAAGGATGAAGCTTGGGGCAGAGCTTGGAGATTTTGGTTTTGGGAATGCTTTGAATGCTCAAGATTGTAACAAGCATCTGGTTGGTTCATCTGTGGATATGAACCAAACTTTTCTTGATGTGTCAAAGCCCACCTGGGCAGCAAAGCAATGGATTAGTTCTCGGTCAGTTCAGCTGGAAGAACAGAGGTTGCACATTCAGGCAGAGATGCTGGAACTTGAGAAACAACGTTTCAAGTGGCAGAGGTTTAGTAAGAAAAAAGACCGGGAATTGGACAGGATGAGGATGGAGAACGAAAGGATGAAACTTGAGAATGAACGCATGTCATTGGAATTGAAGCGCAGGGAACTAGAGATTGGGCTTAATCAATCAAATTAAGGTTTAAATTGCAAGGACCAACTTTCATCTGTGGCAGGCCATCAGTTGCACCCAAACAGATGAAGCACTTTATTTTGACAGATGGTTATTTACCAGGCGATTTATTCGGACAATGACAATTATATCAGCTGTGATACTTTGAAATGTCTTTTTATTTAGTCCAGAGTATGTTTTGCTACCAAACTTTCTAATGCATATATGGGTTTTCTCTTAGGTATTAAAGCTTAGACCGTAAATTCCTTTTAGAGAAGTTGAATGAGCTCCTGGTTTTATTTGAGATATCTATTTTTGTTTCTTATCATTTTTGTTGTCCAGCTCCAAATTATGTGGCATTTTGGTTTGTCATGATCCAAGCTTCCAATCTGTATTAATTTAATTATGTTTGAACTCCATCTTACTGATACTTGTCATTTGCTAATGTAATAACTTCTGAAGTATGGTTGAATGCAATGATTTTTGGCATGGTACAACTGATTCAATTATTAAACTATTACTTAAATATTAAATCCATTTCCAGAAAGTAGTTGAACTCATCAATGCAATCAATACCTATGACAAAGATAGAAAGAATGGTACTTGTGCTAAATAACAATCACAATATATTGTGTGTTCACTTTAAGCTCTGCATTTTTTTTCTGATCAAGCATGTGATTTTTTAGAATTATCATGTGCATTTTTTGGTGTATCAGAGCACAGTTATCCTATGTACCGCCTATCGGTGAATACTTACTGTTTTACATAGATAGACATGAACAAACATACGACATTCTCATATAGAATCTTAGATATAGAGAGCATACTTTTCACTGTGCTCATAAGTTTGATAGTATAAAAGCACCAAATCACTCTTCTAGGACTATCAAAATCTTTGGAGAATGCTTTGATTTGCTTACCACTTTTATAATTTTCTTAATGGACTGAGTAAACCACAACATCCTTGTTTGTTCTTTATCTTCTATATCCTTTTCAGATACTATAACTCTTTGCTAAAGATCGCCATAACTCACTATAAATTGTTAAAGGTGTGTTTTAATTCAGACAAATGGAGGGAGAAAAAGAAAGATGAGAAGGAAAACCGTTTTGTGTTTGCTTTGATGATGAGATTTCTGCTCTTGTGTAGGAACATCATAAACATTTCTATTCTTTTATCTTCATCCATTTCCATGCAATCCGACCAAGGAGCATAAAGATATTGATCATCAATAAGAGAGGGACATGGATAAAGTACCCTATAATTGTGGCTATTTGAGTGAATTCGCCCTAGACCCATGTTTCTGACATTATTTTACACTTTTACTGCAAACTATGGTTTTTCATTTAACCTGCATAAAAGGTCAATGCATGGTAAATAGTGCTTAAATGTTTAGCATAGAATAGCATATAAAGAAGTTACTGTTTCAATCAGTAGCATGTTACTGGTATCCTCTATTTTTCTTTGCTTGTTTATGAGTATTTCTCCTATTCTCTACATATTTGGTGCTTCTCTCGTAGATCGTCATAATTTACAAAGTTTTTTACCTTGGCACCTTGCCCCTTCCGCCATAACTTTGTGGTGAATCTTGTTAATTACAGTTGTGTTTCATGCTTGAAGGAGGATTTATCCTTCAGTTGAAGCACTTGTGCTATTTTGTTATTATGATCACTTGCTGCACGTTTGGTTCTTGCAATGATCTATACATGCGATTTATAATATTTATCAGAAATTAGAACAATTATTGATTTCCAGTTAGGACCTTAGTATGATAGCTGAGAGGGATCATTTCATATTTATGGTCTTTTGGAAAGATGTTCTCCCTGGTGATCGATTACTGCCAATATTTTTTACTGCGTTTATTTGGTTTCTTGCCATTGTTAACATAACTGAAATGTTGCAGATTAGAATCTGTATATCTGGAGAAAGTCAACCTTCAACTTTCTAAGGTGTGTTTCCTATCTTCTATGTGAATTAGAATAAAACTGGTAATCAATGTTCCTTCACTTATTAGAATGATCTTTCTTTCCATCATAGTGCACTGCCATTGTTGATCACTTCACAAGCTTGCCTCTGCTTGCTTGATCTTGTCCATATTGTTTTACAAACTAAGCTTGGAATTTATTTCCACATTTGTTACAACACAGGAACACACACACACACATGACTAATTTTGAGAATTAACCATTTGAGTCTCATTAAAGCATGCAGTCTTGGTTTCTTCAGCCACAGGTATTCTACTATCCTTCATCTCCTTGCACTGCCCCCATAAAACACTATAGAGGCCTCCTATCATGATAACTCCACCCAAAACACTGCAAGAATACGATCAAATTTCAAAATTAGTTTTTGATAAACTCCCTAAAACTTGCCTTATTTATGTACGACTCAGTAATTTGGTCAGTTTGTTTTGTTTTTCAAATTGATTCAAGCGGTTTGATTATATTATTCAGTTTAAATCATGAGGACCAGGCCATTCAAACCAAACGGTCTTATTATGAATAATTTTAAATAAGAAATTAAGAGTGTAAATATGTTTTGTTATTTTTTAAACTAGGTCTTATAGTTATTATATATATTTCACCTATTTATTATTATTATTGTTGTTGTCGTTGTTGGTTTTTTTTTTGTTTTTGTTATTATTATTACATACATATATATATGTCGGGCATTTGAATTTGCTAATAAAATCATTTTTGTTTTATGCCTATTGAATTATAGATTGATATCATCACAATCAGTTGATTTTGTTTTAAATTTTAAATAAATGATTTTTTTTTTTTCAAATCATGCAAATTTTATAACTGATTTAATTGACAATAGGCCTGTAAATGAGTCGAGCTTGATTGGACTAGACCTAGCTCAAGCTTAGACTGATTTTAATTTCGAAAGTTAGAAATTAAAATTGAATCGATTTAATTATTTAATTACAAGTTTTAGTCCAACTTGATTTAGTTCGAAATTATAATTCATTTATAGCTATTTTTTCTATACTTTTACAATATATATATATATATATATAAATATATATATATATATATATATATCATCATCATCATCATCATCATCATCATCATCATCATCATTTTTTTCAAGCTAAGCTTGAGTTGCTCATAAATAGGATGATTGGCAATATTTTATATTAGAGAGGAGCATGAACAAAAACCTAGATTACCTTCCCAAATTAACAAGCTCTCCAAGGAACAGGGAGGAGAAAGTAATGGTGATTAGTAAAGTCAGTGGGGTGGACATTGCGAAGAAAACAGGTCCCTTCTTCTCCACACACCAGGACTGCAAGTAGAATGAAACTCCTGTAACTATGATTCCCTGTTCCACAATTACAGAGAAAAAACTTGAGGTAATGAATACAAGTAGGTTTCCTATGTTATGCAAGATCAGTAACAGGTTTGTTAAAAAGAATAAACTAATCAATTATTTTCTGAGTATTAATGGAAATGTTTAGTGTGTTTACACAATAAACAATCGAGACCAAGCTTATCTCTGATGACAATTTCCATTTCGAAAAGTCTCTTTCCATGACCAGAGCTATACAAAATGATTGAATTGTGCTGAAGAAACACTGCAGGGCAGTGAAAATTAGTTTGGAAGGGTACTGCTTCAGCAAAGGCCCCTGTTCAAAGCAATGTATTTTACTATTAGAGATAATGACCTTACATCGGCTAGTTAAACACTTACATGACAATCATGGTATTGGAGCCAGTGCACATACCTGTAACACCAGCCACAGAGACCATGTTATATTGCCGATGGTCATAAGGGAGGTGCCAAGGACCCAAATCTTCTTATTAGAATTGACATGGCCTCCAATGCTATGATTATTTCCATGACCAAGGAGGTGGTGATGGTTCAAGGATTTTATATACGGTCCTATATAGCAGGCTATCATCACAACACCAGCTAAAGACAGTGCTACTCCCGTGATCTTCGCAATCCCTGATTGCTTCCTTAGTTTAATAGACTCCATTCTGCAGTTTAGATTTATCAAACATAATGATTTATGTGATCAATTCATCTAACTAGTTTTCCTCTTTCTGCTGTATGTTTCCGGTTGGAAAAAAAAAAGATATTTTGATTTAAAAGTTTAAGAGAATCAATTACCCAAGAATTACTGACAAGATGAATGTGATTGCTGGAATGGAGTTGCTTGCTGCTGATGACAAGGTTGGTGTAGTATAATCAAGTGCGACTGTGTGTATGTTCATTGTCAGGGTTATTCTGATATGAAGATGAAGGAAAGGTCGAAATTATATGAGATTGTGTTAGAGATACAGAATAGAAACTTATCCAAATGAAATCATGTTATTTTTACCCAACTAGTGCTAGAAGGAACATCTTGAAGCAGATCTTGAATTGAAGTGGGGGAGCAGTTTTTCTGAAGAAAACAGAAGCTACTAACAATTGTTCGAATCACAGAAATTAATGGAATCCCAACAAAGATGAATAATCAGCAGAAAGAAGAACCTTTCGAGAAAGAATGTGATCGGTGCCAGAAAAATGGTAGCTAGTGCTTGTCTATAGAACACAAACACTGCCGTGCTCATGCCTCCGTCAAATGTGGCCTTACTGAGGATTTGTAAGCCTGAGTACTGTGCTCTTATGATGAAGACTGTCAGATAGAGCTTAATGTTATCCATGTTTGTAAAAGATTCAACTTGAGCATGTGTGTGTTTAACTCCAAACGGTGTTCAAATATAAGCAATCGATTGCTGTATGTCAATCTTAATTTGCTTGAGTTGTATTCCCTTGTCACCAAAACCTGTCAGCAACTTTCAGATGTATTCCATGTCACAGATTTTATGGACTGCACTAATGCATAAACAAATGCCGAATTCATTCTTATTGCGGTTCTTTATCTTATTTTGTTTCTGTTTATTGATGAATTCGCCCAAATTCATGAATCTAATTACAAGCAAGCCACACACAACAGCAACATATCAAGGGATTATTAATTAGGATTCTATTTCAGCAGAACAAGTTGGCACATCAGGCCAATAAGATGAGTTGATTATGTAGTTTTGATCAGAAGGAGGAACTAACTTTTCCACTTGATTCTTAGCACTTATGCTTTTTTTGGGCAAGCAAGAAGTGTAGATTGAATATTTTATGGTGTAATCCATGCTGCTCACTAAAGTGTTTCTAGTTTTAGTGTGGTGTGATGCAAATCAACAGTATAGGTAAAAGGATTGCAAGGGGCAAGTGGTTTATCTTGTCATTGATCATTAATTTTGTATTATTTTATTAAATCAACTCTAACTTATGATTAAAGAATGCAAATCTCTAACTGAATGTTAGATATTAGTTTCCTTTTTTGTAAGAAGCTTTTATTGAGCACCATCTTGTAAAACAGATTTCTTCATTGATACCATCTTTTGATAAATAAAACAAATCTATTTTTCACAAACAAAAAACAGAGTTTTAGGATTGAAGGGTTCATCTGGAAATTATCAAGCATGTTTTGATTGGGAAAAATATGGCCATTGAAATTCATATGAAATTGCTTCGAAATAGACAATCTTAATAAGCTTGATAATCACACCTTGATCCTTATCACTTTATGAGTATGAGAAATATTGATTATAAGATCAAATTTTCTCTTGAAACATAAATTCTTCCATCACAATTGAAAGTTCTTATAATCACATTTACTTCTATCACATTTATAATTGCATAAATTCTTGTTCTCATTCTTACTATGACACTTGGATAGAAATTTTGTGCAAAAAACTGATTTGGACGCCTTGGTCGAGGTTTCATCCGGTTTTTCCATTAACCGGTCCGGTCCGGTTTTGGAACCGGTTCTAGATCGGTTTGGTCCAGTTCCAATTTTTGGAACCGCGGTCCAAACCGGACCTGACCTGTTTATATGTAGTTTTTAATTTTTTTTAGTTTTTTTATTTTTTTAAGATTAATTAATACTTAATAAAATTCAATTGAATTGTTTGTAAGTTTCTAACTTCTGAGAATAAGTCAATAGACTCAATACTAGGTCAAAGGTTGGCTTATCAATTGTTGTATATTTTTATTGATTTGTGAAAGAAATGTTAAATTTTTATATGAAATAGTTTAAAATATGGCATTATTCGATATAATTAAATAAATTTTAAATTTAAATTCTTTAGGAAATCTTAGAAATATGAAAAATTACATAGATATAAAAATATAAAAATACTTGATAATGGTATAATGATGTTTTATGAAGAATTGCCCTTAAACAACATCTATGAGGTGGATGATGATGATATTCACCCATATGTACCTATGTGGGTGAATAGCTAAACCATACAAGATTGTCTGAGAAGTTTAGTTGTCTCAAAAGATATTTAAAATATTAAACTAACCAAGAAAAACCTTCTCATTTTGCAAGTCATCTCTTTACAATACAATTTCTCATTCAGTGCCTTTTGCTGCAAAAAGAGAAAAATTATTTTTCTTTGATCTTATTTGCTTTTTTAATTGTTATATATTAATTTCAATTTTTAATAATTTAATTCATAAAAACTGGGACCGGACCGGACCGGACCGGTCCAAAACGGTTTGGACCGGTCCAGGTTTCCCTATTATTTGGTCCGGTCCGGTCCACATAATAAGGAAACTGGTTACATCGGCCCGGCTCGATGTGTCCTGGCCCAGCTTTGGACCGTACGCCTCTACACTTGGATATATACGTTATGGAATTATGATCCCATGGACTCGGTTCCATGGGCCATGGAACAGAGTCCATGGTTCATCCCAACCATAAAAAGCATTTGGAGATATGTGCTGGGCACACATCTCAAGGTAGCCATAAAGATAGTCTTGACATGTATGTCAAACACATATGTGAGACATTTTAAATGGTTGTGATGGACAATAGACTCAGTTCCATGGATGATGAAACCTAGTCCATGAGATCATTACTCATATATTATGTGGAAGTATGAGTCCCACATACAAATTTCATTTTGATTTGAATGCGTTAATTTTGATTGAAAAATTAATAAAGTTATTGAGATATTAACTAGCCTAAAAGGAGTGGTGGAATTGACATTTAAAATATTGGTTGTATTTACTATCATTGGAATAAAGATGCAACTAAGTCTACTGAAATATTATTAAACTAAATATATTGAAATCACATTATTTGAAAGGCAAAAAAAATTCATAGGACCACTAATCTACATTATTGAAGGTCTGTACAAGCATGAGTGTAGCTCCATGTTTTCAAACAATCCTTGTTAGATTCAACAATGAATATTTGGAAGGAAAGAAGGACAAAATAAAAACAAAAGTAAATAAAATCAATGACGTTAACATTTTAATGTCCAATACCAATGATGACATTGATAATTATGTGAGACTATAGAAGGGAGTTTTTTCAAGACTTGAACCTTAACATTTCATTATCCAATGCCTCTGATAGAAGTAGATATAGAGAAATTAGATCTTGAACTACATTATTTTTTCAAAAGTTCCAAGGAATTTTGATTGTCAAATGTGACATCTAAGAAAAATTAGATTGGTGCATTCATGGCCATGCACAAGAATGCATTTCATGAGATTGTAAAGTATTATATATAATTTAATATAATAAACATTTCTTTTCTTTTATCTTCATCCATTTCCATGCAATCCGACCAAGGAGCATAGAGATATGATATCGATCATCAATAACAATAAGAGAGAGACAAGGATAAAGTACCCTATAATTGTGGCTATTCTTTTGAGTGAATTTGCCCTAGACCCATGTTTCTGACATTATTTTACACTTTTACTGCAAACTATGGTTTTTCATTTAACCTGCTTAAAAGGTCAACCCATGGTAAATAGTGCTTAAATGTTTAGCATAGAATAGCACATAAAGAAGTTACTGTTTCAATCAGTAGTATGATACTGTTATCCGCTATTTTTCTTTGCTTGTTTATGAGTATTTCTCCTATTCTCTACATATTTGGTGCTTCTCTCGTAGATCGTCGTAATTCACAAAGTTTTTTACCTTGGCACCTTGCCCCTTCTGCCATAACTTTGTTGGTGAATCTTGTTAATTACAGTTGTGTTTCATGCTTGAAGGAGGATTTGTCCTTCAGTTGAAGCACTTGTGCTATTTTGTTATTATGATCACTTGTTGCACGTTTCGTTCTTGCAATGATTTATAAATGCGATTTATAATATTTTTCAGAAATTAGAGCAATTATTGATTTCCAGTTAGGACCTAAGTATGAACAACACAGGAACACACACACACACACATTACTATTTTTGAGAATTAACCATTTGAATCTCATTAAAGCATGCAGTCTTTGTTTCTTCAGCCACAGGTATTCTACTATCCTTCATCTCCTTGCACTGCCCCCATAGAACACTGTAGAGGCCTCCTATCATGATAACTCCACCTAAAACACTGCAAGAATACGATCAAATTTCGAAATTAGTTTCTGATAAACTCCCTAAAACTTGCCTTATTTATGTACGACTCAGTAATTTGGTCAGATTGTTTTGTTTTTCAAATTGATTCAATTGGTTTGGTTATATTATTCAGTTTAGACCCAGCTGTTCAAACCAAACCGTCCTATTATGAATAATTTTAAATAAAAATTTAAGAGTGTAAACATGTTTTGTTATTTTTTAAACTAGGTATTATAGTTATTATACATATTTCACATATTCTTTTAGTTATTATTGTTGTTTTTTTTTTTGTGTTGTTGTTGTTATCATTACACTCATATATAAATGTCGTGCATTTGAAATTGCTAATAATCTGATTCATTTTTGTTTTATGCCTATTGAATTGTCGATTAATATCAACAGAATCAGTTGATTTAGTTTTGAATTTTAAATTAAATGATTTATTTCAAATTATGCAAATTTAATAACTGATTTAATTGACATTAGGCCTGTAAATGAGCCAAGCTTAATTGGACTAGACCTAGCCCGATCTTAGACTGATTTTAATTTCAAAATTTAGAAAATAAAATTCAATTGATTTAATTATTTAATTTCAAGTTTAAGTTCAACTTGATTTAGCTCGAAATTAAAATTCATTAAAATTTATTTATAACTATACTTTTACGCTATATATATATATCATGATCGTTTTTTTTGAGCTAAGCTTGAGTTGCTCATAAATAGGATGATTGGCAATATTTTATATTAGATAGGAGCATGCACAAAAACCTAGATTACCTTCCCAAATTAACAAGCTCTCCAAGGAACAGGGAGGAGCAAGTAATGGTGATTAGTAAAGTCAGTGGGGTGGACATTGCGAAGAAAACAGGTCCCTTCTTCTCCACACACCAGGACTGCAAGTAGAATGAAACTCCTGTAACTATGATTCCCTGTTCCACAATTACAGAGAAAAAACTTGCGGTAATGAATACAAGTAGGTTTCTTATGTTATGCAAGATCAATAACAGGTTTGTTAAAAAGAATAAACTAATCAATTATTTTCCGTGAGTATTAATGGAAATGTTTAGTGTGTTTACACAATAAGCAATCGAGACCAAGCTTATCTCTGATGACAATTTCCATTTCGAAAAGTCTCTTTCCATGACCAGAGCTATACAAAATGATTGAATTGTGCTGAAGAAACACTGCAGGGCAGTGAAAATTAGTTTGGAAGGGTACTGCTTCAGCAAAGGCCCCTGTTCAAAGCAATGTATTTTACTATTAGAGATAATGACCCTATATCGGCTAGTTAAACGCTTACATGACAAACATGGTATTGGAGCCAGTGCACATACCTGTAACACCAGCCACAGAGACCATGTTATATTGCCGATGGTCATAATGGAGGTGCCAAGGACCCAAATCTTCTTGTTGGAATTGACATGGCTTCCAATGCTATGATTATTTCCATGACCAAGGAGGTGGTGATGGTTCATGGATTTTATATACGGTCCTATATAGCAGGCTGTCATCACAACACCAGCTAAAGACAGTGCTACTCCAGTGATCTTCGCAATCCCTGATTGCTTCCTTAGTTTAATAGATTCCATTCTGTAGTTTAGATTTATCAAACATTATGATTTATGTGATCAATTCATCTAACTAGTTTTCCTGTTTGTGCTGTATGTTTCCTGTTGGCCAAAAAAAAAAAAAAAAAAAAAAAAAAAAAAAAAAAAAAATTTGATTTAAAAGTTTAAGAGAATCAATTACCCGAGAATTACTGACAAGATGAATGTGATTGCTGGAACGGAGTTACTTGCTGCTGATGACAAGGTTGGTGTAGTATAATTAAGTGCGACGTGTCTAAATTCATTGGCATGGTTATTCTGATAAGAAGATGAAGGAAAGGTCGAACTTATATGAGATTGAGTTAGAGATACAAAATAGAAACTTATCCAGATGAAATCATGTTATTTTTACCCAACTAGTGCTAGAAGGAACATCTTGAAGCAGATCTTGAATTGAAGTGGGGGAGCAGTTTTTCTGAAGAAAACAGAAGCTACTAGCAATTGTTCGAATCACAGATATTAATGGAAGCCCAACTAAGATGAATAATCAGCAGAAAGAAGAACCTTTCGAGAAAGAATGTGATCGGTGCCAGAAAAATGGTAGCTAGTGCTTGTCTATAGAACACAAACACTGCCGTGCTCATGCCTCCGTCAAATGTGGCCTTACTGAGGATTTGTAAGCCTGAGTACTGTGCTCTTATGATGAAGACTGTCAGATAGAGCTTAATGTTATCCATGTTTGTAAAAGATTCAACTTGAGCATGTGTGTGTTAACTCCAAACAGTGTTCAAATATAAGCAATCGATTGCTGTATATCAATCTTAATTTGCTTGAGTTGTCTTCCTTGTCACCAAAACCTGTCAGCAACTTTCAGATGTGTTCCATGTCACAGATTTTATGGACTGCACTTATGCATAAACAAATGCCGCATTTCATTCTTATTGCGGTTCTTCATCTTATTTTGTTTCTGTTTATTCATGAATTCACCCAAATTCATGAATCTAATTACAAGCAAGCCACACACAACAACAACATATCAAGGGATTATTAATTAGGATTCTATTTCAGCACAACAAGTAGGAACATCAGGCCAATAAGACGAGTTAATTGTGCAGTTTTGATCAGAAGGTGGAACTAACTTTACAACTTGTTTCTTAGCACTTAATGCTTTTTTTGGACAAGCAAGAATTGTTTCTAGTTTTAGTGTGGTGTGATGCAAATCAACAGTATAGGTAAAATGATTGCAAAGGGCAAGTGGTTTATCTTGTCATTGATCATTAATTTTGTATTATTTTATTAAATCCACTCTAACTTATAATTAAAGAATGCAAATCTCTAACTGAATGTTAGATATTAGTTTCCTTTTTTGTAAGAAGCTTTTATTGAGCACCATCTTGTAAAACAGATTTCTTCATTGATACCATCAATTGATAAATAAAACAAATCTATTTTTCACAAACAAAAAACAGAGTTTTAGGATTGAAGGGTTAATGTGAAATTATCAAGCATGTTTTGATTGGGAAAAATATGCCCATTGAAATTCATATGAAATTGCTTCGGAAATAGACAATCTTAATAAGCTTGATAATCACACCTTGAACCTTATCATTTCATGAGTATGAGAAATATTGATGATAAGATCAAATTTTCACTTTAAACATAAATTCTTGTATCACAATTGAAAGTTCTTATAATCACATTTATTTCTATGACTTCCAAAATTAAAGGAAGTTTGAAGAGATATCTATTATTGTTCTCATCCTTACTATGACACTTGGATATATACAATATGGAATTATGATCCCATGGACTCGGTTCTATGGGATGGAACCGAGACCATGGTTCATCCCAACCATAAAAAGCATTTTGAGATGTGTGCTGGGCACACATCTCAAGGTGGACATAAAGATAGTCTTGAAATGTGTGTCGAAAACATATCTCTAGACACTTTAAATGGTTATAATGGGCCATGGATTCGGTTCCATGGATGATCCCATGAGCCTGAACCTATGGGATCATTACTCATAAATTATGTAGAAGTACGAGTTCCACGTACAAATTTCATTTCGATTTAAATGCGTAAATTTTGATTGAAAAATTAATAATGTTATTGAGACATTAACTAGCCTAAAAGGAACGGTGGAATTGACATTTAAAATATTGGTTATATTTACTATCATTGGAACAAAGATGCAACTAAGTCTACTGAAATATTATTAAACTAAATATATTGAAATCACATTATTTGAATAGAAAACTTCATAGGACCACTAATCTCCATTATTGAAGGTCTGTACAAGCATGAGTGTAGCTCCATGGTTTCAAACAATCCCTGTTACATTCAACAATGAATATTAGGAAGGAAAGAAGGACAAAATAAAAACAAAAGTAAATAAAATCAATGATGTTAACATTTTATTGTCCAATACCAATGATGACATTGATAATTATGTGAGACTATAGAAGGGAGTTTTTTGAAGACTTGAACCTTAACATTTCATTATCCAATGACTCTGATAAAAGTAGATATAGAGAAACTAGATCTTGAACTACATTATTTTTATGAAAGTTCAACGAATTTTGATTGTCAAATGTGACATCTAAGAAAAATGAGATTGGTGCATTCATGGCCATGCACAAGAATGCATTTCATGAGATTTTAGAGTATTATATATAATATAATATAATAAAATGTCACGCATAATATTGCCATTGATCACTGTCAAAAAATCTAGGAAAGTTGGTTCTTATGGATTACTTTCGATCATATCTTAGTTTGTTTCTATAAATAACTGAAACTATGATCAATTTTCATTTGAATCTGAAAATCTTGTTTTCTTTTTTTATGGTGGGATTCAATGGCAATTTTGTTGCCATGCGGGGGGAATAAGCTGTACATGTGAAATGATCTTGCAGACTCAAGGTAGTGGGATTCACAACAAATCGGCCCTCTCATCGCTCTATGTGGAGATTTCTCATACAGAGAATGTGAGCGGAGATGCGCGAGCGCCTGGGTAGGGATGTGTGGTTGCGCTAGTGTCAGGCGCGACCCCCACTATAAATGACCTAATAGTGAGCTAAGAGGTATAAAGGGAGGAGGGGAGAGAGAAAGAGGGATCTTCTCCTTCCTCTGGGCCAAACCTTTCTTCATCACTAAAGAGCTCTCTCCTCCTCTCACTCTCTTGCCCTCTTTGCAACTCACTGAACTTCTCCCTTTTCTTCTTTTCTCCTCCGATCACCCCCTAAAGAGCCCCCAGACATCCTTTGTAAGAAGTCGAGCCGGTCTACATAATTTCAGTATCCTCTCCAGACGATGGTGCACAAGAAGATGTCGTCAAGCTCAGTCAATTTCCCTCCATCTCCAACCAAGAACCAAAAACCTTTTCTTGTTTTTCTCAGTTGATCTTTCAGAGTGTGGATCCGAGGACCCTTCGGTTTAGAGAATTAAAAGTTTGGCGCGGTCTTTGGCAAACGAGACAAAATGCCTTGCAAACTTGCTGAGGCAAAAGGCAAGAAAAACCTGGCGATGGATCCTCCGACGGACGACGTTGTGGGGTCTGACATAGGTCTCGGTGTCATCGCCTCTCCCCAAGATCAACCAATGGTCCTGGTGGAGGACCCTTGAGAAGTCCAAATCAAGCTTCTTCAAAAGCAGCTCGAGGTGCTCTTACCAAAGCTCTATTGGAGAGGGATCAGACTCGTTTATCTCCTAAACAAAGCAAGGAATGGATCCCAGAGTCGCTTGGAAAGGGAAGAAGGTCAACGGCATGAGCCGAGGACCACAAGACGAACAGCAAGGAAGAGAATACCACTTCTCCTTGCAGCATCAGGTCATCCCAAACTTGGTCCTGCTCAAAGGGGTCACCCAAACCTCACCACAAGGTGATCTCTCCTCCGGCCAAGGAGAAGTCAAGGTATATTTCCCAACTGGCCTCTCTTTTTATTCCTAAAATCCTAAAGGTTTCCCTTCCCGCGGGGTTCCGGATGCCGTTGGTGGAGACATACAATGGTACCATGAATCCAGGGGACCACTTGGAGTCCTTCAAAGCTAAGAAGCTACTCCACGAGGCCCCTAATGAAATGCTATGCCAAATCTTCCTGACGACACTAAGGGGCGCAACCTAGACTTGGTTCTCTCATTTACCATTGAGATTCGTCTTCTTGTTCAAGAAACTGTCCAATCTCTTTGTGGGATTGAAAATACCCGCCTGACATCGTGTCTGTGAAGAGACACCAGGCGATACATCGAATCACAAATATCATATTTGTTTTGTTTTGTGGGTTCTTTGATTCCTAATAGAGGCAAGCCTCTATTATTAATTATCCCAGACAGAGTCTTGGGAACCTTCGATTAAGGGCAAAAGTACAAGTAGAGACAATGAAAAATAATTGATTTTACTATGGAAAATGATAATTTATTACATATAGATATCATCATATAGATGTACATAATTTATTCATTTATTTATATAAATGGCCCCTCCTTCCGTTGTGGAATATATGCTCCGCCACTTCAGAATTTATGATCCATCGGTTGCCTCAAGACACCTACTTTATCGCCGCTTTGAGATTTTCACCGCTTTACATTTTATCGACAATCTCGAGATGAATGTCATATCGATGCCCCGAAATATATGCCGCTTTGAAACTTGTGTTTATTAGCTGCCTCAAAGTGAGTGCCGCTTTGTGACTTGCATTGCATCAGCCACCTCACGATGTGCGCTCATCGCTGCTTCGAGATGAATGCTATTTTGAGACTTGTATTTCATAGGTCACTTCAAGATGCGTGTTCCATTGCTGCCTAGAGGTGCGTGTTATTTCAGGCTTGATGGTCCAGGGATGAATGCCCCGTCATCACTTCAGGATGTGTGCTTCATTATCGTCGCATAAGATGCATGTCGTTTTGAAATTTATATCTCATTATCTATCTCAAGATGCATAAGATGCATGTCAATTTGAAATTTTGTATGTCATCATCCATTCCTTTTAACAACTAGACGAATGAACCATGTTTTCTTGATTTATATAAACCATCAATATGTGAAACTCCTCCAGGTCATTCTAAAAGCATCACCACTCAGGAGAGCAACTAGAACCTTGCGAAGTATGAAAATAGCCTTGTGTAGAAGCCTCTGAACTTAGCCATGTTGATGTATATTGAGCTGCGCTTGATGTATTTTATAATTAGAATATTTCCAAGAAATACAAGCAACACCATTCCATTCATCACCAATATTTGACCGGAACTAACACCCAACATTCATCACCAATAATTCACCTCGTTTGACTAACCAATAAAGTGTCTTGTCTGTATTTGTTGAATGGAATGAAATTCGTATCTCATCCCAGTGAAAGTTATTACCTTCAAATAGATAATTGATTATAAAAATAATCTTTAATGCATATAACAAACTTAAAAGTCCACCAAACATTGCCATTTCTTTTAAATACATTACAATGTTGGGCAAGCTTGACCTTCAACACAAAATTTTAAATTTGTTAGATGTGGGCCCATTTCATGCTTTTTTTTTTTTTTTTGCATATTCTCTTCTCCTCCCTAATTCTTCGTCTCCAATAGAAGCCCAAGAAGTTAAAATATCATTAAGCAGTTGCATTACTTATTAGAGAATGGTGATTCTTCAGTCCTCACTATGTACGTTTGAATATTTTTGAATATTCCTGCTATTATTTGCAAGCAAACCCTTTCATTTGATATTTATATATTGCTCAATTTCTGAGGAGGTTGTTAACATAATTGGAGACATTGCATATGGGCATTTCAATAAACAATAAAAGAGAGTGCCCATAAGTCACACAAAGGATTTAGAGTTTTCAAAAGGGTAGCTGTGACTTCTATGAGGTATTTCATCAAGCAAGTTTTCAATTTCCAGCAAAAAGAAATCTTCACCATTTAAAAATTGGTATTAATGGACACTTCAACAAATCATACAAAATGGCATCTTCTGAGTTCAATCATTGCTTCAGCCTTTCCTTGAACCAATCCTCAAATTACTTTGCTTTGACTTGTCTTTCAAAGATTATTATTTTTATTTATTTATTTATTAGCATCACATCATCCTTCTTTTTGTATTTCGCTTTGACTTGTTTTTCCTTAATTTTTTCCTTGTTTTCCAGCACCACAACATCCTTCTTTTCTCATATTGTTGCTTGATAATGAGTAGGACCCCCTCATTATTCTCATTTCCCTTTCATCATAGCCATATGTATATATATGTTTTGCAAACACTTGAAATTGGAACAATCTCTGTGCTTTTATTGAAGCTCACTTCCCATATCCACAACATTGGAGGGTGCTCAGAAATTTCAGTTGTATAACCTGCAGAAGCTAATTCTTTTGGGCATTTTATCAAACATTTGGAAGGCTATCTATTTCAGTAACAATTTTAGTTTTCGGGAGCATCTTAGGATCTCCAAAAGAGCCACATTCTTCATTAATTCAATCATCCACAAACCAAATAAATTAGAAAAAAGGAATGTAATATTCCATAAAAATTTTCTCTATTCCTCAGGCTCAGATACATCCTGCAAACATCATCAATAGTGATGACTATCTTCCTTGTCTTATCATTAACATTCATCTAATCTGATTTTTTCACATGCCTTAGACCTTTAATAGCACTTTTCTTCAACACAAAGAAAGGAATTGGCGATCATCTCTAATGTTGAACAAAGATTCTTCGAAGTTTATAATTTGCAAATTCTTTTGTGGCAGCACAACAACCTCTTCAGCAGCAACGTAACAATGCCATCTTTTCCATTCTTGTTTTGTTTTACGTTAAGAACTTGGCAACAATCTTCTCTTCTATGATGGCAGCAGCGAACAAATGTACCAAGAATCAAATACTTCCTTTTCACCTATAATCTAAAGCAGCTAGTAGCCCCATCATTTTCTCCTCGTTTTCTTCATAAAAATTGCAGCTCCTCTTTCCATAATTCCTGCAGCTTTATAGTTGGTCCAATCTCAGAGAGATCTTTATCACATCTCCACGGTCTGACCTTCTTCCATGAGCAGGGATAATGAACAAAAGTCTTTCATGATCACCAATTTCCTCTCTAGTAACGGTGGACAGCAGGGAGGCTATCATATAGCCTTTGCTTTTCTTCTCTGTTGATGATGATGGCAGCAGAGGGGCTATCATATAGCCCTTGCTTTTCTTCTCCGTTGATGGCGAGGCGAGGGGCGACATAAGGCGTGGCGAGGCGATGGCGGCCGGGCCTCGGCTGACTTGGCGACATCAATGGAGGGGAGCGGCAGGACGGACTGATTTGATGAAGGAGCCATCGCTCACCAGGATGGTATCCATCCTGGCAGCTGCGGCCGACGGGCGGTGAATGAAGAGGAAAAGGCGAGGGCTACCTCTTCCCCCTGCTTTGCATCGGTCTTCTATTTTATAAACCAAAGAAAAACTTCTCCCAGCTGCTCGCGCGATCATGGGGATTGAGGCGATAGACCGGATAAAAGAAGATTATTATTATTTTTTATTATATATATATATATATATATATATATTAAATTACTATTTTCGGAGTGATTTGATTTTATCTCGATTGGGTTGCGAGAATATCCGATCTTTTATATTTTATCTGAAATTTTAAAATAATCCCGTGATATAGATAAACTTGTGCCACGGATAGGATCACCACTCTTTTATTTTTTTTTTTTTTATTTATTTATTTATTTTTTTTTTTAGTGTAAACAAATGCCCCCTTCATACTTCTCTCACGAATTTTGTTTGAGAGAGAGAAGTATGAACTTGCAAATGTTTTAATTTTTATAGTCGAGCCTTTACGGGAGACTTGAGGTCTATTTTATTTATTTATTTTTTTTTTGGCCCTCGGCACGTTAATTGGTGATGATGGGCCTCCTGAGGACGAGAACTATTTCTCCTTCTATAAATGTCTGGAATCGAGCCCATTTATGACATCCTTGCTTTATAGACTTCAAGAATCTACTATACTTCTATCCTGTTTTCATCGGGAGAGTCCAGTTCATCTATGTGAAGCCAAATATTGTCTTCATTTGAGATTTCATGCCTTTTGAATTTCAAGAGAAATGACTCCTCCAATTCCCAACACTAAAGAGTATGGTGTGGATTGTATTGGAGTCTTATAGGTACGATAAGCCCATAACATCCTAGGGAGCCTATCATATTAGTCTCTTTTATTTTTGAAGATTGCTTTCTTTGGTGTTGGATGATAATGGATGGCATCTACATCTACTTGGCATAGATGGCATCCTTTAGCATATTCAATGTGACCATGTTTGGTTCATAATATCCCATGCACTTTAATCTTAAGTCGCATCTTGGGCCTGAATTGATGTGCACCATATATCCCGGTGTGTACATCATGCATGACTTCTTGCTTCTTTATGAGGGTGAATCTTAGAGCTCCTTCCTTTATCTGAAGGCCTTATGATTTGCCCCCTGAAAATTTCCCATATGGTTAGCTCCAGTCTTCCATTTTGCCCCCAATACTTTCCTCTTTGATATCATTGAGGATTATATTTATGGGTCTTCTATTTCTTATAATTATTTGAATTTCTTTGTAGTCTGGATTCGCTTGTCGCGGGTCTTCAAATATGTGTTCATTCTTGACCTCATCATCGGAGGATACAAGTTTGAGATTTCATATTTCTTGGTGATCTCATTATATGAGTGTCCGAGAACCCAAGTGAGGATTTTTTTAGAAATCTCGATTCCATTTTTGGAATATGCGAAACTTCCATTGTCATATTTTTAATTGACCTCAATGATGGAGGATACAAGTTTGAGATTTCATATTTCCTTGGTAATCTCATCATATGAGTGTATGAGAACCCAAGTGAGGATTTTTCATTTCATCATTTTTAGAAGCGTCATATTTCACCTGACCTCGCTAATGGAGGATACAAGTTTGACGTTTCATATTTCCTTGGTGATCTCATCATATGAGTGTATGAGAACCCAAGTGAGGATTTTTTTAGAAATCTAGATTCCATTTTTGGAATATGCGAAACTTCTAGTGTCATATTTTTACTTGACCTCATTAATGGAGGACATAAGTATGTCATTTTATATATCTTGGTGATTTCATTATATGCGTGTATGAGAACCCAAGTAGATTGTTCTTAGAAGTCTCGGCTCCATTGTCGGAATATGCGAAACTTCGAGTGTCATATTTTACCTGACCTCATCAATAGAGGATACAAGTATAACAATTTCATATTTCCTTGGTAATCTCATCCTATGAAAGTCTGAGAACCCAAGTGAAGGATTTCCATTTTTTTATTTGACATAGCCGAATGGTTGTGTCAAAATGTCGTATCCCTTTTTTCATTTGATTTCAGATGACATATGTGTCTTAGCCTGCCCCCATCCTTATAAAAGGTTTATGGAGCTTCATGATAAACTTTGATGTCTTCTATCATTTTTGACTTTCTATTTCAATTTTTTATAATTTGAAAGTCGGGTAACACCTTTAGACTAGTTTTGTCCAAACTCTTCATATATGAGATTAGCTCTTGAAGTGGTATATGCCGAGGAAGACCACCTCAAGATTTGTATTAATTCTTCTTCAGTCATCTCGAGAATTGTATATTTAGGCAACATCAGGAGTCTGTGTTGCTTTGAGATGTGTGCTTCACTGCTTCGAGATGCACACTTTATCATTTTGAGATTTGTAACTGTTTTGGGGGACACATATTTTTTTTCTTTGGGATTACTGCCTCATGTTGCGTACTACATCGGCGCCTTGAGATTTGTGGCTGCTTTGAGATTTACATTTTTATTAACCGTCTTGAGATGCGTGCTCCATCGTTGCTTCAAGACTTGCGTTATTTCAAGATTTATATTTTCATCGGCCATCTTGAGATGTGTGTTTCACCATGCCTCAAGATTTGTGCCATTTTATATTTTTATCAGCCGTTTTGAGATCCGTACTCCATCGTCGCCTCGAAATCCATGGTTGTTTCGATATTTGTATTTCATCAGCTACCTCGAGATGCATGCTTGATTGCCCCCTCGAGATTTGTGATGTTTTGAGATTTATATTTTTATCGGCTATCTTGAGATGTGTGCCTCGCCATGGCTCAAGATTTGCGCCATTTTGGGATTTATATTTTCATCAGTCGTTTTGAGATCCGTTCTCCATCGTCGCCTCGAAATCCATGGCTGTTTCGATATTTGTATTTCATCAGCTACCTCGAGATGCATGCTTGATTGCCCCCTCGAGATTTGTGATGTTTTGAGATTTATATTTTTATCGGCTATCTTGAGATGTGTGCCTCGCCATGGCTCAAGATTTGCCCTATTTTGGGATTTATATTTTCATCAGCTGTCTTGAGATGAGCGTTTCATCATCACTTTGAGATCTGTGCTGCTTCGAAATGTGTGCTTCACTGCATCATGATGCACACTTCATCGCTTGGGATTTGTATTTTCATCAGCTGTCTCGAGATGAGCATTTCATCCTCACCTTGAGATTTGTGCTGCTCTGAAATGTGTGCTCTACTGCATCGGTGTGCACACCCTCCTCGCTTGGGATTTATATTTTTATCAGCTGCCTCGAGATGAGCTTTTCATCATCACCTTGAGATTTGTGCTGCTTTGAGATGTGTGCTTCACTGCATCGGGATGCACACTTCATCATTTTGAGATTTATATTTCATCATCAGCTATCTCGAGATAAGCGTTTCATCTTCACCTCGTGATTTGTGCTGCTTCGAGATGTGTGCTTCACTGCATCGGGACGCACACTTCATCGTTTTGGGATTTATATTTCATCAGCTATCTCGAGATGAGCATTTCATCATCACCTCGTGATTTGTGCTGCTTCGAGATGTGTGCTTCACTGCATCGGGACGCACACTTCATCGTTTTGGGATTTATATTTCATCAGCTATCTCGAGATGAGCATTTCATCATCACCTCGTGATTTGTGCTTCTTCGAGATGTGTGCTTCACTGCATCATGACGCACACTTCATCATTTTGGGATTTATATTTCATCAGCTATCTCGAGATGAGTGTTTCATCTATACCTCAAGATTTGTGCTGCTTTGAGATGTGTGCTTTACTGCATCGGGACGCACACTTCATCATTTTGGGATTTATATTGTATCAGCTATCTCGAGATGAGTGTTTCATCAATACCTCAATATTTGTGCTGCTTCGAGATGTGTGCTTCATTAGATGGGGACACACACTTTATCATTTGATTTGAGGATGTTGTTACTTTGGGATCCACACTCCCATTCCTGCTTTTCGCATCCCCGCGGTTATGTCGAATGAGATGTCTTTTCTTCTCCGGGGGCTGATGGAGGATTTTATTCTCCTCGTGGCGGATGGCAAGCTTCCCGCACTTGGCTTTGGACAAGAAGGCCAGCTTGACCTCACATGCGGAAGAGGGGGTCCCATCGCAATCACCAGCTGATCCAAAAGTTTGTTCAATTTTGTTGTGTAGATTTCTCTATTTCATGATATATAATATATCACCTTTTGACTTTCATTTTGCTAAGTGACGGTGATGTTATAATTTTGACATTCATGCTTTGCGGAATGTATCTTTTATCTGTCACCAAATCTGAAATGACTTGTATTAAGTTGTCATAAAGTGAGACCAGATAAAATTGTCATAGCTAAGGTAGGATTTTTCCATCAATTTTAGTTCCAATTCCCTTAGCTAATTTTAGTTCAACATCGTTTAATTCAACAACGACCCTCTGTTGTGTCACTTGTTAGATCATTGTTGTAAACTACTCAAGGATAGAGGCACATAAGGTTCCTCTAGGTTCTACCAGTAAGGGATTGAAGTTTTTAGTTTTTATATGCTATCAGGTTGATATGACATTAGGCCAACCAGTTGTTGTTGTATTTGCATATTGCATGATTTCATTTGTTTAAACTGCCTTAACAAGGATTTTGGTTTGGAAGGAAAATGGGTTCATTCTCACTATCCCTCCTTCTAGGCATGCAACTTAATCTTTCTTCTCATATGTCTTTTTTAGGACTCCATCACAATTTATGCAGGATCTTGTGAATGATTTATATGGAGGGTCTCCTCAGGCCTCCATGACCATCTAGATGATATGAATTTATACATCACTTTTTTTGTGATGAAAAAGCTTTAAAGAGGATTTTGTGTTGGAAGGAAAATGGATCCATCCTTACTATCCTTCCTTTTAGGAGCATTTTACAACTCCCGTTCTTTGCCCCTTGTGTGGCACGTGGCCTGATCCTTCTTCTTTTATGTCCTTTTAGGACTCCATTACACTTTATGTGGCGTCTTGTGAATAGAGCGTGTGACGAGCCTCCTCGGGCTTCAATGACCATCCAGTTTATATGTATTTTTAAATTTTTTTTTTTTTGATTTCTGATTTTTGATAGAATTGGCTCAGCGTCATCTTATCGATTGCAACTTCCTCAATGTCGGGTCGGCTCTTTTATAGAGAAGCCTCTGTTATAGTGACATTTGGGAGACATACCACCTTTATATTCATCAGGTTGAGATCATAATTCCGCAATAATTGAGTCCTTCCTTACCAACAAAAGGGTTTGAAAGAACCCTTCTGAATATTTCTATAGTCCCCAAAGAAGAAAAATTCCAACTCCTGATTTGGAACCTTCATCTCTTAGTAAGTGGACTCTAGATAACATTTTCTTTTTCTCTTTCTTTTTCCTTTTATTTTTTTTTTCGTTTCATTTTTTTTTACTTGTCATTTTTTTTTACTTGTCTTTTTTTTTTTTGATTTTTTTGATTTTTTTTTAATTTTTTAAAAAATTTTTTTTTTTGCAATCCTTCAGCAAGTTTGAAGATTCTCTTTTCTCAAACATTTTGAAGATAAGTTCATCGTCTTCGTCTGAAGAAACCATCCTCTCAGGCTAGGCTGGGGTAACCACTTCAAAATGAAAGTCCATGATTCTTTACCATTGGATCAAATTAGCCCAAGAAAATCATATTAAGGTTAACTTCCCATAGGTAGAAGGTGTGGGACTATTCAGGTCGCTATGGATGGTTAGCTTCCAATTGCAGGAAAAGTCTTGTATGTAATTGTCCCCATACAAAGTTCATAAGCCTCTACTTGTACTTTTGCCTCAAAGATGGGAGGTGGAACAGGTCCCCACCGGGCGTGCCAGAATTTGTGGGATCGAAAATACCCGCTTGGCATCGTGTCTGTGAAGAGACACCAGGCGACACATCGAATAACAAATATCATATTTGTTTTTTTTGTAGGTTCTTCCATTCCTAATAGAGGCAAGCCTCTATTATTAATTACCCCAGACAGAGTCTTGGGAACCTCCGATTAAGGGTAAAAGTACAAGTAGAGACAATGAAAAATAATTGATTTTATTGTGGAAAATGATAATTTATTACATATAGATACCATCATATAGATGTACATAATTTATTCATTTATTTATATAAATGACGCCGCCTTCTGTCGTGGAATATATGCTCCGCCACTTCAGAATTTCTGATCCATCGGTTGCCTCAAGACGCCTACTTTATTGCCGCTTTGAGATTTGCACCGCTTTACATTTTATCGACCATCTCGAGATGAATGTCATATCGCTGCCTCGAAATATATGCCTCTTTGAAACTTGTGTTCATTAGCTGCCTCAAAGTGAGTGTCGCTTTGTAACTTGCATTGCATTAGCCGCCTCACGATGTGCGCTCATCGCTGCTTCGAGATGAGTGCTATTTTGAGACTTGTATTTCATAGGTCACTTCAAGATGCGTGTTTCATTGCCGTGTCGAGGTGCATGTTATTTTAGGCTTGATGGTCCAGGGATGAAGGCCCCATCATCACTTCAGGATGTGTGCTTCATTATCGTCGCATCGAGATACGTGTTGCTTTGAAATTTATCTCTCATTATCTATCTCAAGATACATAAGATGCATGTCGTTTTGAAATTTTGTATGTAATCATCCATTCCTTTTAACCACTAGACGAATTAACCATGTTTTCTTGATTTATATAAGCCATCAATATGTGAAACTCCTCCAGGTCATTCTAAAAGCATCACCACTCAGGAGAGCAACTAGAACCTTGCGAAGTATGAAAATAGCCTTGTGTAGAAGCCTCTGAACTTAGCCATGTTGATGTATATTGAGCTGCGCTTGATGTATTTTATAATTACAATATTTCCAAGAAATACCAGCAACACCATTCTATTCATCACCAATATTTGACCGGAACTAACACCCAACATTCATCACCAATAATTCACCTCGTTTGACTAACCAATAAAGTGTCTTGTCTGTATTTGCTGAATGGAATGAAATTCGTATCTCATCTCAGTGAAAGTTATTACCTTCAAATAGATAATTGATTATAAAAATAATCTTTAATGCATATAACAAACTTAAAAGTCCACCACACATTGCCATTTCTTTTAAATACATTACAATGTTGGGCAAGTTTGACCTTCAACACAAAATTTTAAATTTGTTAGATGTGAGCCCATTTCATCCTTCTATGTATTTTTTTTTTTTTTTGCATATTCTCTTCTCCTTCCTAATTCTTCTCCAATAGAAGCCCAAGAAGTCAAAATATCATCAAGCAGTCGCATTACTTATTAGAGAATGGTTACTCTTCAGTCTTCACTATGTATGTTTGAATATTTCTGAATATTTCTGCTATTATTTGCAAGCAAACCCTTTTATTTGATATATATATTGCTCCATTTCTGAGGAGGTTGTCAACATAATTGGAGATCTTGTATATTGTATATGGGCATTTCAATAAACAATAGAAGAGGGTGCCCATAAGTCATGCAAAGGATTTGGAGTTTTCAAAAGGGGAGCTGTGACTTCTAGGATGCATTTCACCAAGCAAGTCTTCAATTTCCAGCAAAAGAAATCTTCACCATTTAAAATTTGGTATTAATGGACATTTCAACAAACCATACAAAATGGCATCTTCTGAGCTCAATCATTGCTTCATCCTCAAATGACTTTGCTTTGACTTGTCTGTCAAAGATTATTATTATTTATTTATTTATTAGCATCACATCATCCTTCTTTTTATATTTCGCTTTGACTTGTTTTTCCTTAATTTTTTCCTTGTTTTCCAGCACCACAACATCCTCCTTCTCTCATATTGTTGCTTGATAATGAGTAGGACCCCTCATTATTCTCATTTCCCTTTCATCATGGTCATCTGTATATATGTGTTTTGCAAACACTTGAACTTGGAACAATCTCTGTGCTTTTATTGAAGCTCACTTCCCATACCCACAACATTGAAGGGTGTTCAGAAATTTCAGTTGTATAACCTGCAGAAGCTAATTCTTTTGGGCATTTTATCAAACATTTGGAAGGCTATCCGTTTCAGTAACAATTTTAGTTTTCGGGAGCATCTTAGGATCTCCAAAAGAGCAACATTCTTCATTAATTCAATCATCCACAAACCAAATAAATTAGAAAAAAGGAATGTAATATTCCATAAAAATTTTCTCTATTCCTCAGGCTCAGATACATCCTGCAAACAACATCAACAGTGGTGACTATCTTCCTTGTCTTATCATTAACATTCATCTAATCTGATTTTTTCACATGCCTTAGACCTTTAATAGCACTTTTCTTCAACACAAAGAAAGGAATTGGGGATCATATCTAATGTTGAACAAAGATTCTTTCAAGTTTATAATTTGCAAATTCTTTTGTGGCAGCACAACAACCTCTTCAGCAGCAACGTAACAATGCCATCTTTTCCATTCTTGTTTTGTTTTGCATCAACTTGGTAGCAACAATCTTCTCTTCTATGATGGCAGCTAGCTAGCACTCAAATGGTATCAAGACAAAGAACTCGCCTCTTTTCACCCATAACGGCAGCAGCAGCCCCATCATTTTCTCCTCGTTTTCTTCATAAAAATTGCAGCTCCTCTTTCCATAATTCCTGCAGCTTTACAGTTGGTCCAATCTCAGGAGATCTTTATCACATCTCCATGGTCCGACCTTCTTTTATGAGCAAGGACAATGAACAAAAGTCTTTCATGATCACCAATTTCCTCTCTGGTAACAGTGGACAGCTGAGAGGCTATTATATAGCCTTTGCTTTCTTCTCTGGTGACAAGGGCAGCAGGGAGGCTATCATATAGCCTTTGCTTTTCTTCTCTGTTGATGATGATGGCAGCAGAGGGGCTATCATATAGCCCTTGCTTTTCTTCTCTGGTGACGGCGGGCAGCAGGAGGCAACAAGGCGGCGGGGCGATGGCAGCGAGCCTCGACCGCTTGGCGGCATCAATGGAGGGGAGCGGCAGGACGGACTGATTTGATGAAGGAGCCACCGCACACCAGGACGGCGACGGCTCGACGATGGGCGGTGAATAAAGAGGAAAAGGCGAGGGCTACCTCTTCCCCCTGCTTTGCATTGGTCTTCTATTTTATAGACCAAAGGAAAACTTCGCCCAGCTGCTCGCGCGATCATGGGGATTGAGGCGATAGACCGGATCAAAGAAGATTATTTATTTTTTTAATTATATATATATATATATATATATATATATATATATATATATATATATTTAAATTACTATTTTCGAAGTAATTTGATTTTATCTTGATTGGGTTGCGAGAATATCCGATCTTTTATATTTTATCTGAAATTTTAAAATAATCCCGTGATAGAGATAAACTAGTGCCACAGATAGGATCACCACTCTTTTATTTATTTATTTATTTATTTTTTATTTTTTATTTTTTTTAGTGTAAACACTCTTCACTAGAAATTTTGATGCGAATCAAGCAGTTGGATAGAGAAAGCCTCCAGGACTACGTCTGGAGGTTCAATATGGCAACTCTGGAAGTTCTGACACTCAGCCAAGGATTTGAGGTCATAGCCCTTATGAAATGCCTTAGGATCTAGTCCTTTTTATTCAAAAAGCAAACAAGAGATCTGGCCCACCTCCTTACCCATGCAGAGAAGTACATAAACTCCAACGAGATTCAAGCGGCCAGACGAGAAGAGGTTAAGCAGTAGAAGACAAGAAGAGATCGAGGCTAAGTGCATGAGCTGCAAGGGTCGATCAAGAGACAAAAACCCCTGAGCAATGAGAGTGCTGGCAAGCCCGAGCCAGCTTAGTTCCATAACTATCCACCCTTTAATGAAAGCTGAACACACATCCTGATGAACATTGAAGACATGAAGATCTTGACGTAGCCCTCTAAGATAAAGAATTCTGGTAAGGGGAAGGACAGTATGAAGTATTGTCACTTCGCCAAAGACCATGGATATGATACCAAGGAGTGTGTCAATTTAAGGGATGAGATCGAGAAGTCCATTGAGAACACCCCTTGCAATACCTAAGATAGGACAAGCACAATAAGGGTAGCCCACCCCGTAGGAGAATCGGACTCCCGTGGGAACCATTCATATCATTGTTGGCAGGCCAACTAGTGGAGGAGAAAGGAGCTTAACTAGGAGATGTTATGCTTCACTGGAGGATCAGGCTGATGAGTCGAGGAAGAGGCCTTCCACCGAGCCACCCATCAGCTTCACGGATGATGACCTTGAGGGAATCCATAATTTTCATGAGGGTGCACTGGTGGGCACTATCAACATAGCTAACTATGAAATCAGGAGAGTTCTAGTTGACAGTGGAAGCTCTGCGGATGTGCATTCGAGAAGCTAGGTCTCTGACTTGAACTCCTACGATCGGTGAGAACCTCGCTAGTTGGGTCATAGGAGGTACCATACAACCTAAAACTATGATAAGCCTTCGGCCTATAGCAGACACTTACCTATGACTATCAGCCGTGAATACCAACTTCCTTGTAGTGAAGTGCCTATCAAGCTATAATGTTATTATGAGGAGGTTGACTATGAATGCCTTGCAAGCTACGGTCACCATATACTACTTTATGATGAAGTCCACACTGAGCATAGGTGTGGAGTTCTCCATGGGGACCAACAAGCAACTTAACAATGCTATATAGTCGTCCTGAAAGGCAAGCGCCATAGAGACTCCAAGACAATTTGGTAGTGGGTCGGCCTTGAGGGTAGCCCTAGTCAAGGAGTTGACCATTATTCCCTTGACGGAGAGCTGACTTGATAGGGCAGTGCAGATCGAGTTCGAGCTATAGGGTGAACAAAGAGAGGATATCCTAACCTTTTTTTAGGAATATTGCAAATAACTTTGCATGGGGACACGAGGATGTGTCAGGTGTGGACAGAAGTGTAATTCAACACAAGCTGAACGTTGACTCAACCCACAAGCCTATAATCCAGAAGCATAGGCTTTTTGCCCTAGAGAGGTAAGCAACCATTGAGTAAGAGGTAGGAAAACTAAAGAAGGCAGGCTTCATCAGAGAAGTATACTACCCTGAGTGGTTGGCTAATGTGGTTTTGGTGAAAAAGGTTAATGAGAAGTGGTGGATGTGTATTGACTTCAGCAACCTCGACAAAGCTTGACCAAAGGATAGCTTTCTTCTCCCGATGATAGATAAACTAGTGGATTCCACTATGGGCCATGAATTGCTAAGCATCCCCAACTCAATCTTTGGCTACATCTGGATAAAGATGGCGAGGTTGGATGAAGATAAGACCTTTTTTGTCACTGACAAGGGGACTGACTGTTATCGAGTCATAGCTTTTGGAATGAAGAATGCTGGAGAAACTTCCTAGAGACTGGTGACAAATGTTCTCTAAAAGCAGCTCGGAAGGAACGTCGAGGAATATGCAGATGACATGCTCATGAAGAGCGAGAAAGCAGAACAACAAACTGTAGAAGTAGAAGAGACCTTCCTTACACTCCGAGATTACAGGATACACCTTAATCCTAGCAAGTGCATATTTGGAGTGAAGTCCTTGAAATTTCTCGGCTTCATGGTGACATGATAAGTGCATGGTCATACATATTTTTACATTGTATTTACATGCACTTTACTCTTCTTTTTATATAGATTCCTTGAGTTTTGTGCTCTGTTGGGTGTTTAGTTGTCATTAGACAGGAAAATAGGTGCTAGGAGCAAGATGAGAGAAAATGGACTCAATTCGGAGTAAAAATAGCTGAAAAAGAGCATTCCAGAGAAGATCAAGGCCTAAGCACGGGCTTGCTCTAGGTGTGTTGGCCCCAAAACAAGGGTTTTACCAAGCACGATTCATCTACCCAAAGCAAGGCGTGCTTCCAAAAGAGCACGAGCATGTTTTGCCCGTGATCTGTCCATGCTTATATCAAGATTATCTGAAAACTCCTGGAATCTATTCCTTAAGCTTCCATAGATAAGCACTACCTAAACAAACCCTAAGCGAGACCGTACTTCATAAATTTCAAGTATATAAAAGGCTGTTAGATGCAATTTATTAGGGGACTTTTGGCGATTCTTTCACTTAAGGCTAGGGTTTCGGTGGAGATTGAAGGATGAGGAGACTTCGATTGGCAGAGTCCATTGCCTCTATTTATGCTTCTTCTTTACTTCTTGTGTTAGGTTTTGTTAGTATGAGAGGCTAAACCTTCTATGGTTCCTCGAATTCTTGAACCCTAGGATGAACTTGTGACTACTTTCCTTTCTTTATGATATTGGCTTTTGAGTTATTCTTGTGAACTATCTATTTGTGCTTAACGCTTACAAATTGCTAGTGCGAGAGCCATAATTTGCATATCTGAATTGCTTGATTAGTTAGAGAAATCTCAGTCATGTTAGACAAGGGCTTAGATGGTCAAGGGTGAGTGCACGCCGAGAGATCGCGTGTATGGTGTCACACTTTCTGGATCAAGGTAAAACCTAATAGTGGTAATTATAGAACTTAATGAAATTATAGGGTGATTGGTGTCGTCGTATATGAATTACGGTTTGGTTACCGAGAGATCGTGGTCAAACTAATTTAAGTTTCCTCACTGTCCAAGAGTAGATAAATTAGATAGCCAACATTAGGAATTTAGTCGAGAAAGGAATTCCAAGGGGATAGAGATCCGAGGTGTTATAATTTCTGCATTGATTTACCCTAGATTTGCAAATTGTTCACCGTAGTTCTTTTTTAGATTTTTTAGTTAGGATTAGATCAACAACCATATTTTTAGTCTAGCTAATAGAAGGCAAATTAGTACTAGTAGAGCTGGTCCTTGTGGATTCAACTATCTTACCCTTGGGGTACTTTACTGCATGATCGACCTTGTGCACTTGTAGTAGAGATTTCAAATCAAGTTTTTGGTGTCGTTACCGGGGACTAGTATTCTAGGAACGTTAGGATTCCATTATTCTAGGCATTATATTTTTCTTTTACTCTCACATTATCCTCTTTCTCTATTGGGGTTTTTCTTATTGGACTAGTCATGTCTTTTCCTCTAGGGGATAAGGATTACAATCAGCTCGAGATGCCATAATATTGGCAACCATCATTGGAGGATCTCCTTGCCTATTATATTCATTGCAATGAAGTGAGCTTAAAGGGGCATAAGGAGGTGGAGCAATTCGATTTCAAGGAAGAACTATCATGTTTGAAATAAGTGATGACCTATTTAAGTACTCGTTCTTCAGTGAAACACCTCTCCTTTCCCCTTTGGCATTATGAGATACAACTCCCACAAAACAAGTCATGTCCGTATCCGTGAGCTCAAAGAATACAATCAATTGGAATGACAAAGATCGGGAATTCTACCAGGATATTGACACAGGCTCAAAACAATCCTCGGATACAAAGTCGAGAAAGTGTCATAAGGAGATAGACAGAGAAGCTTTTAGAGAGATTAACCCATATGAAAATCTTGACAAGGAGACCTTGATAAAACTGAAGCCATTCATTAAGGAGCATCCTATTCAGGAACTAATGAAGGTACCAGAGCATCTTGAGTAAGCCTTCCTAGAGCGAGATGCTAAATTTTCGATCATTATCGCTTCCAACCTCGAAGCAAGGAATAAGGAGAAATTGTTAGCAATGCTAAAAAGACACAAGAGAACCATTGCATGGTAGATAGCGGATATTCGAGGAATCAGTCTGTTGTTTTGTTCACACACAATCTTATGGAGGATGACAACAATCCCAAGGTACAACCTCAGCATAGACTAACCCCAACATGAAAGAAGTGGGTTAGGCGGAGGTTTAAAAGTTGTTGGACGCCGTTGTGATTTACCCCATTTTGGATAGCACCTGAGTAAGTCATCTCCAAGTGGTTCCAAAGAAGAGAAGGATGATAGTGGTGGTGCAAAACAAAAAGAATGAATTGATCCCAATACGAACCGTTACCAGATGGAGGGTGTGTTGGAAGCTCAATAATGCCACATGGAAGGATCATTTCCCTCTACCCTTTACCGACTAGATGCTGGAGCGATTATCAAGCCACATGTACTACTACTTTTTAGACATAATGTTCGGGTATCGGCAAATCTCCATTGCTCCTGAAGACCAAGTGAAGACCACATTCACTTGCCCATATGGTACATTTGCTTATAGTTGAATACCTTTTAGTTTATGTAATGTACCTTCCACCTTTCAATGTTGTCAATTTTTAATGATTTTATAGAGGACATTTTGGAGGTTTTTTATGGATGATTTTTCTGTTTTTAGTGATTCATTTAATTTATGTCTTCATAACTTAGAAAAAATGTTACAACATTGTGAGTATACAAATCTAGTCTTAAATTTTGAAAAGTGTCATTTATGGTTCAAGAAGATAAAGTTTAGGATATAAGATCTCTTGATATGAGATAGAGGTAGATAAGGCAAAAATTGAAACTATTGAAAAACTAGCAAAACTTGTGCCAGTCAAGGGTGTTAGGAGTTTCCAAGGATATGCCGAATTTTATCACGATTCATTAAAGACTTTTTAAAAATCATGAGTCCATTGACCAAATTGCTGGAAAAAGATACACCGTTTGAATTCACTAATGACTGCATGGAGGCATTTAACATCCTAAAAAACAAGTTAGTGAATGCTACAATCTTTGTATCCCCAAATTGAAATTTTTCTTTTGAACTAATGTGCGACGGGAGTGATTTTGAAGTTGGAGTAGTTTTAAGTCAAATGTGGGACAAACACTTTCAACCCATCTACTATACAAGCAAGACGTTTGTGGAATCGAAAATACCCGCTTGGCATCGTGTCTGTGAAGAGACACCAGGCAATACATCGAATCACAAATATCATATATATATTTTTTTAATTTTGCGGGTTCTTCCATTCCTAATAGAGGCAAGCCTCTATTATTAATTACCCCAAACGAAGTCTTGGGAACCTCCGATTAAGGGCAAATGTACAAGTAAAGAGGCAATGAATAAAAAAAAACTCATTTATTGCTGAACATAATAATTTATTACATATATAAATATCGTCATATACATATGAATATATATTTTATTTATTTATTATATTTATATCAATGACGTTGCCTTCTGCCTTGGGACACATGCTTCGCCACTTTGAAATTTGTGCTTTATCGGCCATTGCCGCCTTCAAATTTGTGCCGCTATATTGCCACCTTAAGATTTACACCACTTTGGTTTAATTGACAATCTCGAGATGAGTGTTTCATCATTGCCCCGAGACGTATGTTGCTTTGGAATTTATATTTTATTTGGCTGCCTTGAGGTGCGTATTCGTCGCCGCTTTAAGATTTGTGCCACTTCAGGAGTTGTATCTTTGCTAACCACCTCGAAATGTACATTGATGGTCACCTTGAAATTCGAGAAATTCCAACTTTTCAAATGTTGTCAATCTTTCTATCATCTTTGTATGCCATTTATGAAAGCCATTACTCCTTCACCTTCATAGTCTCATTAATTGGCATACCGCCCACTGGTCAATATAATATTAAATATTCTCATTATTTCACCAATCAGACAATATATTGAAATTCTTACTTTAATTTTTTGCTGCTTTATTACTATTCCTGTAACACCACTACGAGGAGAGATGCACATTTATTCCATATTTCCACTATGTGCCACTTGTAAATCATATTTCCACCATTGTGCATTTCATTTTTTTTTTACTTTTTGTTTTACTTTATTCCATTTCATTCCATCCCATGCCGGTCAATAGCCTCACCATGTTCTTAATCAATATCTTTGATTTATTAAGCAAGCGCCAAGTCAAGGCCTGACAAAAGGACATTCAACAATGAAGGCTTGACTAGAAGCCATACAAAGACCAACAAGCACCACTATATAATAATTATTTTATTATATTATTTAGAAGTGACATATGTCTAAATATAGACCATTCAATCCCTCCAAGAGCTGCAGCAATAGTTGAGGCTCTAATCTATGCAGGCATTCCAAAATTGAAGAAGAACTATATCTCCACGTAATTATAGCCACATCTTAAACTACTTCAACTAAGTATATATAGATATGACTATAGGCAGACTATATTCATCACTTGTGCATAATTCTCATTCGCATTGAATATCTCAATGGCTTTGCAATAACCCACATAGTACTCCAAATTTATTTTATTCTCATCATTCTTTTTTATGACATCCATTACATTCAAAGTCCCCTTCTTTTTTAAAAGCAGCTTTGCAGCAATTAAAAGAGCATCTTGGTCAAATATCTTGATTGGTTCATTAGACAATTATCATCATCTTTACAAAACAACTTGTGATTTAGTGCTTTTCCAGAAGTTTTGGAACAACTCTAGTCACAAACCTCTTATTAGTTTTCATGTTAATTATGGTTTTTTTTTTCAATATACTTTTATCATTGCTAGCATCACCATCCCGGTAATTTAATTCCATCCATGAATTCCTTTTATACTATTCTATAATTGTGTCCAAATATTTTTACAATCATTCTAACAGCCCTGCTTATTAATTCTCTGCAGCAGTTTTTTTTTTTACATCTCCTCTTCTTTTCCTTCTTTTTGCATTGGTACAATTGCAAAATATTTAACCAAAGGAATGCCATGTCATAGCTTTACCATCATAATTTCTACAATAGCCTCAGCAACAGAATCATCTAATCCATGTATTTGAGTACATTAGCTCTTTTTATCATTATTCATAAAACCTCTCAGGAACACAGGGTCTACAGATCATAAGTGAATGAATTGCTAAAGTGCCTTTGGTGTTTCCTCGTTTCATAACTTCAAACTTTACTCTAAAGTTGAATGTGTCTCATTGAGGCATTTTATCAAGCATCAAAAGGGTATTTTATACAATCAAGCATTTGGCACCTTTGTGTACAACCAAGCATTTGATCAATAAATTTTACAAACATACACCATTGACTTTGAATCTCAATAATTACATTGAATAGATGGCTTTTAAATTTACATAATATAGCAAGTAGACTCCAACTTGTTCTTATAATGATTCAAGTGCAAGACAAAAAGTGAGTTGATGGTGAGCAGCTTCTCCATCTCTATAGCAGCAGCAGCATCTTCTCTTATTTAAAGAATTTCAGCAACACATTGCTGCAACGGCATTGTTTAATATACCATGGGTATCTGGGTCATGATTCATGATCCAAACAATGCTTGAGCAGAGAAAGCTATTATATAACTTCTGCTCATTCTCCAAATTTGGTGACATGGGCAGCAGGGAGGCAGGGAAGCTATTATATAGCTTATGCCCTTCTTCTCCGGTGATGACGGACAGCAGGGAGGCAGGGAAGCTATTATATAGCTTGTGCTTCTCCGGTGATGACGGACAGCAGGGAGGCAGGGAAGCTATTATATAGCTTGTGCCTTCCTTATGGCAACGGCAAGATGAAGGCGGCGGTGGTGGTGGTATAGCATCTGTTGAAGCTCGGCGTGGCACAGCAGCTTGGCCGGAGGTGGGAGGCTAGCGTCAGGGTGCTCCTCGAGGAGGCTGGCTGCGAGCTTGGGTGAGAATGCAGCTAGGGGCGGTACCGGCGGTGAAGGAAGAAGCGGCCAGTGGCTGAGTGGCGGTGAAGAAGCGGCAGAAAGACAAAAGGCAAGGCGGCGTGACGCATCGGTTTCTGATGGTAGAGGTAGCGGGAGGGAGAAGCCCCTTTTTTCTTTTAATCCTCATATAATAAGGTCAAGGAAAATGAGAATACCTTGACTTATGTTATCTCTCTACCTTTCTCTCTCTAATTTCTCTTCTTTCTCTGTTTTCTCTCTGTCAATCTCCCTTTTTTTTCCTTTATTTCTGATTCCCTTCTCTTTATATGAGACAATTTTTTTTTTTTGAAAAAACCCTAAGATCTCAACCGCCAGCATGATAAACCTCCCCCCCCTTTTTTTAATTTGAACTTATCTCCTTTTTTTTTCATTCGGTTCTGATATGATAAACCCCCCCTTTTTTTGAGTTGAACTTATCTTTTTTTTTAATTCGGTTCTGATATGATAAACCCTTTTTTTTTTAGGTTAACTTATCTCTTTTATTTTTTTTTAATTCAGTTCTGATATGATTTTATTTCATTTTGATTTTGATAATAATTTTTTTAATTTTTTATTTGTTATTTTATTTTATATTTTTGTTTGCCTCGAGATCAGCATTCTTGAGCTGCCTTGGGATATGCATCCTCTTGGCATGTGAAATTTCATTGCCTCGAGATATGTTCTCGGGCTATTTAGGACTGCCTCGGGATACGTGTTTAGGCTATCCTGAAATTTGAGTTTGCCTCGAGATATGTATTCTCGGGAGCAATTTTGGGATTTTGAGGTTGCCTCGGGATATGTTCTCTTGGCCCGGGATGCAATCAGAACATATTAAATTTAAATGAAGATATATTTAAATTTTAATATGTCTAGATTAAGATATATTTAAATTTAATTCTAGATATATCAAAATTAGGATATATTCGAATTAAATTATTATTTGAGTTCTATTGGGACATATATTATATTTTTTTTATAAACAATGTTGACAGAGGCTCATGAGAATTACACCACAATGGAGAAAGAATAGCTAGTTGTGATTTATGCGTTTGATAAATTTCACTAATAAGTGTTTAATTGTTCATAATTTTATATCACATTCACATATACTTTGCATGTTATAAAGTGAAAATTATAGCCCAATAGTACATAGTTTGTGATAGTTGATAAACATGGCCAATGGAGACGTTTCAAAAGGAAGGAAACTTTTGAAGGTGTTTCAAGGGCTAAAACATCAATGTTTTGAGCTAAAAAGGACCTACAAATGCCTCCATAAATCATGGAAAAGTTTCCCAAAGATTTGGACTTAAAATAGGGTTTTCAAAGAGGCACACGGGCTCGTATGGTATATGCTATAGTACACTGGTGCGTGCTACAGTAAATTCACTACATTTTTTTAGCATAAATTTTGATTTTTTCCAGAGTGTCACATAATCGTTCATGTGCCTGTGTAGCCCCCCGTTTAGACTGCTACATTACCCGTTTGCCTCCCAGAACAAGAGTCCAAAGCCCCTCTGACTTCTCTAGAAGTCCACATAGGCACGCATGCGCCCGTGTAGGCCCCTGTTTGGCCCCTAGTCATAAGTCAAAAATTTTACTGACTTCATCAGAAGACTGCGTGGGCACGCCATGCTCCCGTGTGGCCCCCCTTGTGTGGCGCATTTCTAGGCATATCCGTAACAGAGTTGTACATAAGTTTGGCCCACATGGGCCAAAACTCGTTAGATCTTTTTCAGCGCGTCGAGCCCCATAAATAGGGACGATTAGGGTTTGGGAAAATGATCTCTTGGCCTTTGGCCACTTTTTGGCGGGCTAGGAGATCATCGACTGCAAATACTTGAAGGAAGATACTCTTGGGAGATGGCGAGGGCTTGAAGGGAGATCATCATTACAGATCCATATATGCCACGAACAATGGAGGGAACATTGGAGAGAAGTCGACCTCATACTTCTTCTCCTACTCTCTTAGCCGAGTCTCGGCCTCCAGACTTAGGCTTTCACATCTGACGTCGTGGGCCCTGATTATGGTGTTCAAATTGGAATGGAAGGACTCCTTTATGGCCACAAGGTCAGTCGCATGTTCTAACTGCATTCAGGACTTGATCCTCTTGTAATTGTCGATAGTGATATGGTGAAGCTCCGTGAGGGAACCTAGCCATAATCGTTCATCCTCTAGCTTCTTGATTTGTTCATCCCATGGGGCTAGCTCTTGTTCGACCTCCACCTGGAATGTGGCCCTGCTACCTGAGGGCTCCCAACCTCCCTGCAGCACAGTGATAAAATAGGCCACAAGGAGCACCAACTGCACAAGCCCATCGACTCATTAACACAACAAAAGATGATGGCCCAACCTAATAACTCGGACCAACCTGTTCCCTTGTCGAGGCAAGGTGCGAAGCCAGTACCTCGGGTTGAAAAATGGCCACAGTAACCAGGTTCGCTTTATGAAAGGCCTGGAGGAGGACCTTGAAAGTACCCACCCCGACCTTAGGGGATACCTCCGCTCCACACAGGGGTAAGCCACTAATAGGTGCTGG
This sequence comes from Dioscorea zingiberensis, assembly GCA_026586065.1. Taxonomy (NCBI): domain Eukaryota; kingdom Viridiplantae; phylum Streptophyta; class Magnoliopsida; order Dioscoreales; family Dioscoreaceae; genus Dioscorea; species Dioscorea zingiberensis. The sequence continues at coordinate 18,439,671 of CM048823.1, read as the reverse complement.
CACACTCCCCTCAAGGGCTGATTTAGCCTTGGGGAATGACCATCTCATGGTGACCTGCTTGTGTCACATAGACGGCTCCAAGGGAGCCATGAGTACTAAAGGACCTTACTCAGGTTCCACTCCCTCAGTGAGTAAGTCGAAGGTTCCAAGGTGATGGGGATTTCCGCAAGTGCACGGGTTGTGATCAAGTAGTAGAGTGAACTATGAGAGTCGAGTGTCGAACCCATAGGGAATAGATTTAAACTTCTATTATCCAGTCTTGTCAATGATTTGGTGGTTTTTGAGTCTAAATCTAAGGAATTAAAAGATTGGAGACAAACTTTGGAAATCGAGAATTGATTGAGAGAAAACTATAGCATGAGAAGGGAGATACTTGAGCATGAGTCCCCTTTAGATTTAAATCTAAGGATATATAAAGAAATCTATGAAGACGATTGGAAATGCTTGTCCCAAGAGTTCCTAAATTATATTCCTAAATTATATCCAATCACTCTCCCGAGGTGATTGAATAACTAATTTCCTAGGATTGTCTTAAGCTCAAGGGAACCTATACCTTGGAAGGATTGTGGGATTAAGTCGTATTAAAGAGTCGCTCTCCTTCTAGCACCCGAATCCCTCAGCGTACTTACAACCCTCTCTAATGGAGTATGTTCCTAATATAAGTAGGCTCTAGCTCTAGCCCTTGTATCGCACCCAAGTAATCTCTCCGGGCATCTCGCAACATAGAGAGATTATAATCAATACAAAACATCCAATGGACATTGAAGCATACATCCAATCAATCAAAACATAGAAATCAATATATCATTAACGCAATATCCAAAGGTTTCTCATACCCAAGTATCTATAAGATTAGTTCCCTATTAATGGAGAACTCCAATCCAAATCAATAAGAATACAATCTAAAATAGACATGATAGAGAATACCGTCGGCAGCTCTACAAGATTGATTCCTTTCTCTACTTCCTTCGTTCTCTCTCTCTCCAAGATTGGGGGAGAAGACCCCCAATCCCTATTCTCGATGATAAACTCTCTCCAAAGCCAACTTCCCTCTCCTAAACCCTAAAACTTCCTATTTATACCTCAACTTCGGGTTTTAGGAATGACAATGACGCTTATACCCCTGCTTGGGTTCGCAGTATAAGAGAGGGTTATGACATACAGGCTCATATACGGCCGTATAACATCCCGTATGAAGATCAGTGCCACATATATGGCTGTATTACAATCAGTATACGGTGCAGGTTCTAGTATACTGGCTAGTATACGGCCGTATAACACCCTGTATGAATTCATACGGGGTGTATACTATACAGGGAGGGTCGATGTGTAGGCCGTTCACTTTGTCCAGTAGCATACGGCCGTATGCATCCCGTATGCCTTCCCGTTTGCTCCAGAATAGCGCTAGTTCGGCCTCTTTTTCACCTCAAAATGCTTCCTTTCTCCCAGAGTGGCTTCCACTTGCCCTGTTTACAAAATATGAAGCTTTTTAAGGACCAGAGGGCCATAATTCATCAAAATAGTATGCAAAACATATAGAGAAATGATATGATAATATGCTTGTTTGAACACTCATCAGATATCTCAACACTTAAGCCTTTGCTTTTTCTCAAGCAAATAAAAAAATTAAAACAAAGGAATTGATGATTGTTCAACCTCTTGCTATAAAATAATTGGTTCTACCCTATTCAAAGCTCACCATCCAAAGATGCATTCTCCTATTTCAATACTGGGACCTAGATTATATCTTGGATTTCGGTTTCTCATAGCCCTAGATAACCATCTTCACTCCACATACCATGTTCAAAAGTCTTGGCAAGATAAGCATTCCCTCAAAGGACTCTAGTGGATTCTTGAGGCCCTAAACTTGAAGTTAACCAACCCTCTATTGAGTAAATAGTGGACAAGTTCGAGAAACTTCAAGTTATGTACACACAAAACCCTTTTTTTTTCTTTTTCTTTCCGGGTAGGGCATCCCTACTGGATCCGACTTTCCCATGCTAAAGATCATTGTAGAGTGTAGGGCCTCTTTTCTTCAGAATGCACATGTTGTTTAGGCACCAGAGCACCCGGGTATTAAGAGGGTTATAACTCTACCTAGTTGTGTTCATACTTAGAAGTGATTTTCATATTGAGGAGCACCCTAATTAGGGGCCGGGACACCAAACTACTTTATCACAACAAGTAGCGGAACATTGTCTTTATTATTGTAGCAACTCAACTACTATGTACATGCTATTTTATTCTTCTTTTACTTGTCCATTAGGCTAAGTTATAGAGGGTTATAGGCTCAACTAGTGCCACGGATCCTCTTGGAGCCATTGAGAGTAATGTTTATCAATTAAGGTTAATAAAACATAGCAATGGGTTATCTATTGTTATTAGAGATTTTGAATTCCAAAAGGATTGTCTCTAGATGTCCATAGTATGTCATAGGAGAATTCAAAAAAATTTGGGTGATAAGATGGTGAACTAAGAGTAGAGTGAATCAATACATTCTCTAACAACGCCATCATCGGTTCATGCCAAAATGCTCTTGTATAGAAAGATTTACAATTAATTCCAAAAGTCTATTAGAAATTTGTAATAACCCTGTAAGTGAATAGGTAGCTACCCATCTCCACACTTAAAACGGTGCATTGATGAGACTTCCCCGGTGTCATGATGAGAACCTTGGTGGTTGAGTATTTGATCGTGTAGAACTTTACATGGGTGTCTCTTGTTTGTGCATAAATCTGCAAAGGAAGAGAGATCATCATAACTCCAAGACAAATCAAGAGAGTAAGAACTACAGAAAGGAAAAGTACAAGATGAGACTAGCAGAGAAAACCCTTGCTACAAGTACACAAAATATAAAAGTCTGAAAATATAACAGAATAAAAAAAAGTCAAGATAATGTGTCTCAGACGTTCGTGTGTGGCTGCTCATTAGACATCATGGTAGCTGCACTTTTACGAGCACTCATATTGATAATTCCTGTTAGGGTATGTCGTGACAACCAAGAATGACCTTTGGTGTTGGCTTCACAAGCCAACCCAGGTCTTATACGGAGGGGTATACGACCGTATACAGGCCGTATAGACTCCCTTGAGGACCATATGGGGAATTATACTGCCATATGCTAGCCCGTATGGAGGGTTCTTTGCATGAGCTTCAATTTCCAGGTTTATACGGGTATGTATACAGCCCAGGTACCATCATACAAGGTTCGATACGACCATACATGGGGCCGTATACCCCCAACCTTTGCCTTAAAATGAACCCGAGGTTATACGGCCTACCATTCGGCCGTACACGGGCCCGTATGGAGGCTGATATCTTTGAATAAGAGGGGCATTTTACCCTAAAAATGACACTTCCCCTCTACATTCCTCTTTACCTCCGGCGCTATCCCATCCAGAACGCACGCCGCCGCACTCGCGGAGCCTCATAACTTGTGTTTGAGCACTCGATGTCCCTAGGTACACTTCAATTTATATGTTTCACCAACGAAATCTTGTATTCCTATACCTAGAAACTTAGGGCTTGTGATTAAGTGGATTTTGGATGAATGTATGCATCGTTTGTAGTAATTAGAGGCTATTGTATTTGAATGTCTCCATGTCTAGAACGGATTGCAAAAGATTAGCATGTTATAGATGCCGCAAAGCAATATATGCTTGCTGTGCAAGCATACGACCATATGGTCGCCGGTATAGCGCTTAGGTAGTCCTATACGGCCTGCCATATGGCCCGTATAGGGCCCATATTCACGCAATTGTTTCTTATTTTGTCGATTTCCATTATCTATCAGGGGGGCACTAACATGCTCTCCAATCCTTCGCGGACATGCCCAACAAGAAGGTGGCCTGCAAGCAAGCGGCCCATCCAAAACGGCGTAGGACTGAAATGGGTTCCTTGTCTAGAGGGCCTCAATTCGATGAGGAGCGCTTCCAGGAGGGGGGTCCATGGGTACCGGTGGTGCTGAGGTGGAGGGCGCTTGGGTGCGAAGGTACACGAAAAGCCCAGAGAGCTGGTCGCTGAGATGGTGCTGCTCCTCCAGAAGGGTACTCTGCATGTTGTGAACCTCAGCAAGCCGCGCCTTAACAGCCGTGAGCCTGCTACTCAGAGATGGGGAGGGTGCTCTAGAGTTAGCCTTTGAGGGTGAGTCCTCAGATCCGGATGCTCCGTCGTCTGAGCTCTCGGACTCCTGGTCTGCTAGAGCGTAGAGGCTGCTGGTTGATGGGGTGGATTTCGCAAGTATACGGGCCGTGGTCAAGTAATAAAGTGGACTATGAGAAGTCAGATGTCGAACCACAGGGAATAGAGATTGCTAAATGTAAACCAAGCTTTAATAACCTTGTCTAAATGGTAAATTGGGGGTTTTGGTTTTCGAAACTAAAGAACTAAAAAGGTTGAAAGTAAGAACTGAAAATCGAGAGTTGATTGGGGTAAATTAATAGCAAGAGAGGATACTTGGGTATGAATCCCTTTTGGATTTCAATTCTTTAGATAAACAAGGATATTTATGAATCAAAGTTGGTAGTTCTTGTGCCAAGAATTCCTAAATTATATCCAATCCCTCTTCCAAGGTGATTGGATAACTAATCTCCTAGGATTGTCTTAAGATCAAGGGAACTCAAATCTTCAAAGGATTATGGGGGTGAAGTAGTTTGAAAGAGTCGTTCGCCCTTCTAGTACCCGATTCCTCGGTGTACTCATAATACTTTCTAATGAAGTAGGTTCCTAATACAAGGAGGCGTCCGCTCTAACCCTTGTATGCACTCAAGTAATTTCTAATAATGAAATCACAATCAATACGAAACATTCATTAGACATTCAAGAACAAACCAACAAGTCCTCATAAACATTCATTGCCAATTAATGCATAATCCAAAAGTTCATCATACTCATGTACCAATAGATTAGTTCCCCATCAATGGGGAACTCAAACCAAAATGGAAAATTTTACAAACTAATGAAAAGGTAATAGAGAACACCATTACCTCCAAGATTGCAACTCCAATGGTTATCTATTCTCAAGATTTGGGGGAGATGACCCCAAAACCCTAACCTCTCTCTTTTAGCTTCTCTCCCAAGCCAACCCCCTCCCTAAACTCTCCTACTTAACTATTTATACCCATGTATTAGGGTTTCACTTAAGAAATTACAACATTGCCCTTGATTGGGCCCATGGGATTGCAAAGGTTATGGTGAACGGCCTCGTAAACGGCCTGTTCATCGGTCCGTTCAGCTCACAGGTTGCTCTGAACCGGCAGTTCAACAGGCGGTTCATTAGTCGGTTTAGCTCATAGGTTGCTCTGAACGGGAAGTTGGACGGCCGTTCACAGGCCGTTCATCTCCTTGGGTGTCTGCTCCTATGCCCAGGTATGAATGGCCGTTCACCAGGCCGTTTAACCCCTGTTTTCTTCAAAATGTCTTTGTTTGTCCTTTGTTTTGTTGATAAATGCTTCCTCTACATCGGGGTTGCTTATATATGCCCTGTTTACAAAATATGAAGCATTTTAAGTACCAGTAGGCTATAGATCAATGCATTTGATATGAAAAAAATGTATATAAGTGATAAGTAAATATGCTCATTTGAACACTTATCACTGGTCTGACCAATCCCATCTGAAGGAGTGTGCTCATCCCGAGGGGTGCCATAAGATGCATCCGCTAGATTCCCTCTGTCCTCAACTCAAGGTGTATCCCTCGGATTAGCCAAGTGATGTAGGGTCCTGCGCCGATGGTCTTGGGCTTGTGGTTCTGTCCCTGGTATGCAAAGTAGTTGACGAAGACATGTCCGAGGTGGATGGGGGTGCGCTTAAAGATACTGTAGAGCAGAAACCTATCAGACATGGTGACGACCTCCGTGCTCTCGTCCCTCCCCACATTGGTCCTACTAACCTATGCATGAATGTAGCGGTGCATCGGATCGGTCATCATGGATGCCTTATTGTTGGGGCGTCCTCCCAACTGCATCCAGTAGCGGCGGGGGGAGATGATATGCGTCGGAAAGGAGGTAAGGAGGTTACCATGGGGGATGGTGATGAACTCTCGGTCGTAGACCCCCATGTAGAGTGCCAACTACGAGTGGCTCATGCGACGCATCTTACAATAAAGCTGAAAGGATATGGCGGCGTGCGCCTGCTCTCCTATCACTGTGCGGTTGACCTCGAACAAACTGAGCACCTCTAAGGTGTGTTGGCGATAAGTGGGCTCATTGATGGGATGGTGAACACCCGGTCCCAACCATCCACTGAGAGCAGATCACAGACTCGGTCAGCAATGTGAAGATGCTCTAGGGTGTCTCAATCGATCAAACGTGTGCGACCGAAAGATTTGGCTGCGAGCAGTTCGTATCCATGCTAGAAGCGCTCCTCATCTAATTGGGGCCCTCTGGACGAGGAACTCATTTCAGTCCTACGATGTTTTGGATAGGCCACTTGTTTGGAGGCCACCTTCTTGTTGGGTATGTCTGCGAAGGACTGGAGAGCATGTTAGTGCCCCCCTGATAGATAATGGAAATCAACAAAATAAGAAACAATTGCATGTATATGGGCCCTATACAGGGCCATATGGCAGGCCGTATAAGGCTACCTGAGCATTATACCGGCCGCCATATGGCCGTATGCTTGCATAACAAGCATATATTGCTTTACGGCATCTACGACATGCTAATCTTTTGCAATCCGTTCTAGACATGGAGACATTCAAATATAATATCCTCTAATTGCAACAAACGACACATACATTCATCCAAAATCCACTCAATCACAAGCCCTAAGTTTCTAGGTATAGGAATGCAAGATTTCGTTGGTAGAACTTATAAATTAAAGTGTACCTAGGGTGATCGAGTGCTCAAACACAAGTTATGAGGCTCCGCGAGTGCGGCGGCGTGCGCTCCGGATAGGGCGCTGTCGGAGGTGAAGAAGAATGTAGAGGGGAAAGTGACATTTTTAGGGTAAAATGCCCCTCTTATTCAAAGATATCAGCCACCATACGGGCCCGTGTACGGCCACATGGTAGGCCGTATACCCACGCGTTCATTTTAAGGCAAAGGTTGGGTGTAAACTGCCCCATGTATGGCCGTATAGAACCCCATATGATGGCACCTGGGCTGTATTCGGGCTAATATATGGCCACATATATGCCTATATGAACTTGGCGATTGAAGCTCATGAAAAGAACCCTCTATACGGGCTAGCATATGGCAGTATAATCCCTCGTATGGTCCTTAGGGGCATCTATACGACCTATACACGGCCGTATACCCCTCCCTATAAGACTCGGGTTGGCTTGTGAAGCCAACAACAAAGGTCATTCTTGGTTGTCATGACATACCCTAATAGGAATTATCAATACGAGTGCTCGCAAAAGTGTAGCTAGAATGATGAGTCTACTGATGCAAATACGGAGGATAAGACATGTCATCAAGTTATTTTAAACAATTCTAACTACCAAAAGCATGGTACGAAATAAAATAAGATTTTCTAAGACTTGGGTTGCCTCCCAAGAAGCTTCTGTTTAACGTTACTAGCTTGACGTACCTAAATTTACCTTATGGGGGTTCATAAATATATAGATGGTCACCTGGTCTTCCCTTTGTGCTTGTTGTATAGTATGGCTTGAGCCGGTGCCCATTTACCTTGAACGACTCCCCTCCGGCCTGGCTGATATCGACGGCCACATGAGTGTATACCTTGGTTATGGTGAAGGGGCTAGACAACCTGGATCGTAGCTTGCCTGGAAATAATTTAAGACGGGAATTGAACAAGAGGACGCAGTCTCTTTCCCTGAACTCTTTTGGTTGGTTTAAGAGTTGATCATGATAGCGCTTAACTCGCTCCTTATACAGTCTGGAGTTTTTATAAGCTGAAGAATGCCACTAGTCAAGTTTATTTAATTGAAAATTCCTTTCAACACCGACGAGAGTTGGATTAAAGTTTAAAAACTTGATTGACTAATATGCTCTATATTCTAGTTCAACGGGGAGGTGACAAGCTTTTCCATAGACAAGTCTGTAGGGTCTGCTCCCAATCGGTGTATTGTAGGCGGTGCGGTAGGCCCAGAGTGCATCATCTAGTCTTTTAGCCCAATCCTTCCTATTTTGTGTAACTGCCTTTCCAAAATTTTCTTCAGCTCCCGGTTTCAAACCTCCACTTGACCGCTTGTTTGAGGGTGGTATGGAGTTGATGTCCAATGCACTACCCCTTAACTCTTGAGAATTTTATTGAATTGTACATTGCAAAAGTGAGTTCCCCGACCACTAATTATAGCTCTTGGTGTACCAAAACGAGAGAACAACCTCTTCAAGAACTTGACTACATTCCTAGCATCGTTGGTGGGTAGGGCTTGCGCTTCCACCCACTTAGAAACATAATCCATTGCCACTACAATATACTTGTTCCCATGAGAGTTCAGGAAGGGCCCCATGAAATCTATTCCCTAAACATCAAATACTTCGCATACTTGAGTTGCATTTTGTGGCATCTCATCGCGGCGTGAGATATTACCGGTGCGTTTGGAACTATCACACGACTGAGCATACAATTTGACATCCTGAAATAGGGTTGGCCAGTAAAAGCCAGAATCAAGGAGTTTTCTTGCAGTTTTATTCGCACTATAATGCTCACATGCGGGTCCTGAATGACAGTCTCCCAAAATCCTCCATCCTTCTTCTCTCGGGATGCATCTCCTCACTACCTGGTTGAGACAAACCCAAAATAAGTGTGGATCGTCCCAAATATAATATTTCAACTCTGCGAAGAATCACTTTTTCTGTTGATAGTCATAAGAGTTTAGGAGAACACCGGCCATGAGATAGTTAGCAAAGTCGGTGAACCAAGGAAGTTCATTTTCCCCATGCACGACTTGTGGCTGATTTGGCACCACCTACAAGCTATATAAGTGCTCTTCTGGAAATTCTTCTTTAATCTTCCCCTCCTATATGGGGTCTCTAATCGGCTTCTCTAATCGGTATAAATGATCAGCAGCCAAATTTTTTGCACCCCTTTTATCTCTAATTTCCAAATCAAACTCCTGCAATAGTATGACCCACCGGATCAACCTAGGCTTAGCATCTGGTTTAGTTAGCAAATAGCGTAGTGCAGAATGATCGGTATAGAACATGACCTTAGAGAGGACCAAGTAAGGGTGGAATTTATCAAAAGCAAAGACTATGGCAAGAAATTCTTTCTCAGTGGTAGTGTAGTTGCCTTGTGTTTCTGTCAGACTTTTGCTAGCATAATAAATGGGTTTGAAGTGTTTGTCTTTTCACTACCCTAATACTGCCCCAACGGCATAATCACTTGCATCACGCATGAGTTCAAAAGGGAGATTCCAATCCGGTGTGGTCATGATAGGTGCCCGACAAAGCTTCTCTTTCAAAAAGGTGAAGGCTGCCAAACACTCCTTGTTGAAGTCAAATGGGGCATCTTTCTCTAGTAGTTTGGTTAATGGTTTGGAAATCTTGGAGAAGTCCTTTATGAATCTTCTGTAGAAACCTGCATGCCCGAGAAAACTCCTGATGGCCTTAACCGAACTAGGTGGTGGTAACTTCTCAATAGTGTCAATTTTTGCCTTGTCCACTTCAATGCTCTTATTCGAGATTTTGTGTCCTAACACAATCCCTTCTTGTACCATGAAGGGAAATTTTTCCTAACTCAAGATCAAATTAGTTTCTTCACATCTAGTTAACACCTTCTAAAAATTCTCCTGACAAAGATCGAAAGAATCCCCAAAAACTGAGAAATCATCCATAAACAACTCCACAGTGTTCTCCACAAAGTCTTTAAAGATAGCTAGCATGCACCTTTGAAAGGTGACAGGGGCATTGCATAATCCAAAAGGCATGCGACGATAGGCAAACGTGCCATAAGGACAAGTGAAGGTTGTTTTCTCTTGGTCCTCGGGAGCAATGGGTATCTAAAAGTAACCTGAAAATCTATCTAGGAAACAATAATAGGAGTGACCGTCTAACCTCTCAAGCATTTGATTAATGAATGGTAGTGGGAAATGATCTTTTCTAGTAGCATCATTCAACTTTTTGTAATCGATGCAGACCCTCCATCCAGTGACGGTCCTTGTAGGAATCAATTCATTCTTCTCATTGGTTACTACTGTTATGCCTCCCTTCTTTGGTACCACTTGTACAGGGCTCACCCATGCACTGTCTTAAATAGGGTATATTATCTCGGCATCCAGAAGTTTGATGACTTCTGCCTTGACTACTTCCTTTATGTTCGGATTTATCCTTCATTGAGGTTGCATTGAGGGCCCGTAGTTGTCTTCCATTAGGACCTTATGAGTGCAAAAAGATGGACTAATTCCCTTGATATCAGAAATCTTCCAAGCTATAGCCCGTATGTGCTTGTTGAAAACTTGCAACAGTTTCTCCTTCTGCGAATGTGATAGATTTGAAGAGATGATGACTGGGAGTTTTCAATTGTCGGCCAAAAATGCGTACTTGAGGTGGCTGGGTAGTTCCTTCAATTCGAACTGTGGAGGGTCCTCGATTGGTGGTCTCAATTTGCTTACATTGCTACCCAACTCTTCAAGCTCCTCTCCTATCTCGAGAACTTGATGGTCTTTATGAGTGTGATTAGTATCATCACTTTCACCACCTGAATATAGGGTGAATTCTTCTTCTGACTGCGGGGTTGAAGTATTAAGTCCCGATTCCTTTACTGAATCAATATCCATGTCTTCTACTCCTTGGATAAAATGGTGACCTACAATTGGCTCCACCAGCGATGGTGAGAATGTTAGCTCGTGAATGGTGTCGAAGTCATATTGGTTGGTCGTAGGTTCCCCAAAATGATCATATTCATCTTGTGGTAATTCATAACACAACTCTCTTGCAATAATGTCATCTGTCATCTAGGTATTTCCTTGATATTCCATAAGAGATTCACCTCGTTGAGGATGAAGGTTACAAGTGGTGTATGGTTCCTCATAAAGTTGCATAGCAAACAATTGTTCTTGCAGTAGGTTGTTGTGTTTTAGGGCCAAATTATCATTGATCCATTGGTCCAATATGGCCAGCTTTATTACCATCATCCTCTTGGGATTCACTATGTTGTATCTTGCAAATAAAAATAATGAGAGGGTTCAAAATAAGAAAAAAAAGAAAACAAAACAAGAAAATAAATGACTAAAATAATAAAATCCTAGCCTAACTAGTAATTTTATTCCCTAGTAACGGTGCCAAAAACTTGATGGGGATTTCCGCAAGTGCATGGGTTGTGATCAAGTAGTAGAGTGAATTATGAGAGTCGAGTATCGAACCCACAAGGAATAGATTACTAGTGTAAACTAAACTTTTATTATCTAGTCTCGTCAAAGATTTGGTGTTTTTTGAGTGCAACTCTAAGGAATTAAAAGATTGGAGAAAAACTTTGGAAATCGAGAATTGATTGAGAGAAAACTATAGCATGAGAAGGAGATACTTGAGCATGAGTCCCCTTTGGATTTAAATCTAAGGATACATAAAGAAATCTATGAAGACGATTGGAAATCCTTGTGCCAAGAGTTTGTAAATTATATCCAATCACTCTCCCGAGGTGATTGGATAACTAAACTCCTAGGATTGTCTTAAGCTCAAGGGAACCTATACCTTGGAAGGACTGTGGGATTAAATCGTATTAAAGAGTCGCTCTCCTTTTAGCACCCGAATCCCACAGCATACTCACAACCCTCTCTAATGGAGTATGTTCCTAATACAAAGAGGCGCTAGCTCTAGCTCTTGTATCTCACCCAAGTAATCTCTCCAGGTATCCCGCAACGTAGAGAGATTACAATCAATACAAAACATCCAATAGACATTCAAGCATACATCCAATCAATCAAAACATAGAAATCAATATGTCATTAATGCAATATCCAAAGGTTTCTCATACCTAAGTATCTATAAGATTAGTTCCCCATTAATGGAGACTCCAATCCAAATCAACAAGAATAAAGTCTAAAATAGACATGATAAAGAATACCGTCAGCAGCTCTACAAGATTGATTCCTTTCTCTACTTCCTTAATTCTCTCTCTCTCAAAGATTGGGGGAGAAGATCCCCAATCCTTATTCTCAATGATAAACTCTCTCCAAAGTCAACCTCCCTCTCCTAAACCTTAAAACCTCCTATTTATACCTTAACTTCTTGTTTTAGGAGTGACAATGACACTTATACCCCTGCTTGGGTCCGCAGTATAAGAGAGGGTTACGACATACAAGCTCGTATACGGCCGTATAACATCCCGTATGAAGATATGTGCCATATATATGGTCGTATAACAGTCAATATACGGTGCAGGTTCGAGTATAGTGGCTAGTATATGGCCGTATAACACCCCGTATGAATTCATACGGGGTGTATACCATACTGGGAGGGTCGATGTGTAGGCCGTTCCCTCTATCCTATAGAATACGACCTTATGCACCCCGTATGCCTTCCCGTTTGCTCTAGCGTAGAGCTGGTTCGGTCTCTTTTTCACCTCAAAATGCTTCCTTTCTCACGGAGTGGCTTCTATATGCCCTATTTACAATATATGATGCTTTTTAAGGACCAGAGGGCCATAATTCATTAAAATAGCATGCAAAACATATAGGGAAATAATATGAAAATATGCTTGTTTGAACACTCATCACAAGGAAAAAGGATTGGGGGAGCGGCAGCTTCCCCTCACGCATCCGCCTCTTTTTGGACGAATGTTCGTCATCCTCCAATGGAAGGGCTTCCTGAGCCTTGGGGGCATATCTCACTCAAGGCCTCACCATTCTTAGCAAAGGGTCCTGCGTCCAAGGCACCTCGACGTAAGAAATAGAAAGTAAAATGATCAGTCTTCAAGGAACACCCCTAAAAATGGTAAGGGAAGATGGGAAATTAACTGCGTAAGAGATCCCTGCTGCTCAAAGAGTGGATTCGAGTATCGGGCGAGATAGGTCTTGAGGGCCAAGGCCCCAAAAGAGTGAAAGTTGCCTTTCCTCACGTTTGGGCACCACCGTATCATAATCCTACTCTAAAAAAGGGGCACCACATAGGGTGGGAACTTCCCAGTCATATCTATAAGAAATAAACACGAAGTGTCACCTTCACTTCGAGAGCTTGGGAAATAGGAAATTTAGGCGCGACTTGTCCTATCGATCAAAACAATAGCATTCTTTAAGCTCCTGAACCTTCCATAGAAGAAAGAGGATGCGAAGCCAATTAATAAAAGGGGAAGATTAAAATGGTGAAGGTCGATTATGATCCAACAATAAATCATCTAGCCGCAGGGTGAAGCTGTGAGGGACACATCTTGTAAAATGGTAACACTTCTTCGAAAAAGAGGTATAAACGGAAGCGAATACCCCCTCGAAAAAACTCCTCATATACCACAATCTCGCCCAAAGAAGGTTAGTTGGCCCTCTCGGTAAAAGGAGGGAGTCGAAGTTTAAAAGGAGCTCGAACACCTAAACCCTCCGCTCAAAGAAAGAAGCCAAGGTCGGTAATCTGGCTGGGGAAGGATTCGACTACTGAAACAAGCACCTTTGAAGATACGAGATCCATTTCCATCATCCCCAGTTCAAGGATGATAGCCCAAAAAAGAAGAAGCAAGAGAAAGTGGAAAGGGACAAGGCAGGCGCTATACCACCTTAACTCTTTGTCAAAATCCTATGGACCCCGTTGCCTCATAAGGGAGTGTCCATTCGATAATTGATGTTTGGGCCCTAGGCTTCTCTACATTTTGAAAGCCTCGCCTAGAGCCTAACGCTCATCATGATTCCTGTGACCTTCCATTATTGCCTAGGAGACGCACAGACTGGAAAATCGAGCCAACTCTAACATGTTAATCCCAGATCAAAGCCCCACCATGCCCCTCTAAGTACCGTGAGAACCTGCTCAGTGTAAAATCCGAAGAGTGGTGAACAATCTGAGCACGTGAACACCCTCCGAGCCTCTACGCCCGATGGCTTTTTGTCCCCAACCTACATTATCACAACTCACGTTTCTTAGTTGACTTCCAAGTGAAAAGTGGACTAGCGAGGTCTATTCCACTTGGACCATTAACAATATTTAATCTAGATTCACGGTTGATTTGGGTATTTGTGTATGAGCGAACGTGATTACCATAGAGCTCGGTGTCTGTAATGGTGGCTAATTTATGTGCAACGAGTGGTTTGGTTGTGACCTTTCCTCTTTACCCCGGGGAATAGTAGAGTGTTTTCGCGTCCTTACTTGAATGACATATCTTGGGTGAGGCAGCGAAGATGATGAGGCGCTATTAGGGACATAGATTGAGCGGGAGCCTATTGCGAGGAATGGGCAGTTATCATGGGCCGCCATATCTCCTCATTCCATACGATGTCATGTTTTTAGTGAGCGCAATGGTTGAGGTAATGATGAAAATTTTTATTGGCCATGCGTCACCGCTCGGGGGCGGTTCCTAGGGCGTGCCCCAACCGTTGATACACGCCATGGGGATGGATTCTGCCCGTTGGTTTAACTTGAGGATAGGTTAAATTCGGCGTTAAGTCCTCCCCCCGTCATACGCTTTCATTGTGTTTGTCTTTGAGATTATCTTTCCTTCCCCCATCTTTCCCCGTTCAACACCCATTCAGGTAATGGGTTGTTCTTCTCAAACTGTTAGGGCTGAGGAAGGTGAAGCTGGACCTTCCTCTATGGGGATAGATGACACCTTCATAGATGGTATTCACAATTCCTTTCCGCCTGAGACAACATCTCCATTTGTTAGGGTGGATGAGAGCGGAGCCTGACCTTCCTCCATGGCGGTAGATGATACCTACATAGGGGATAGTGTGATGCGGCGTATCGGATTTGCACACTCTTTCTTATCGAGTCTTCTAAGTTTATATATAGAGCCCTCGAACCTCATGAGAGAGCAAACGCTCCCCATGATAGTGAGGTTGTTATTTATTTTGACGCTTTAGTCGCCGATCTTCAGCTCCCTTCGCTCGGATATTCCAGGAGATCATAGGGTATTTCAAACTTAGTCCTTCCCAACTAACCCCTAATTTATGGCAGACATTAGCTGGTTTTGTTGTGGTCCTTCATCATTTCAAAATCCAACAAACCCTTATGTGGTTTTGTCTTTTGTTTACACTTAGGTCCCATCCTAACTGCGGTTGGTATTATTTTGCTGCTCGTCATTGGAAGTCTTTCTTTGGTCCTGGTTGGTCTTCCGTTAATGACTAGAAGGATAAATTCTTTTTTATCACCTAAAACAAACCTTGGGGATTCTTGACATCCTGTGGAACCCTGAATTTAAAAGCCAGTTCTCAATTTAAAGAGACGACTGAAGAGAAGACATGGCAGAAGATTCTTTAGGGCTTTCCTAGGATCCCCTTGAAAGACTCCTCATTCCAAGGAATCTCCGGAATTATGGGCTCTTCTTAGCTAAGGGTAGGGAATCAGGGGTCTTGTCCTGAAGTCGGGGTTTCATCAAGTGGCTTACTTGTTTGCCCATTTGCAGTTTATAGCATGGATATAGAAGAGTTGATGGATTCACTTACCGTGGAGGCGGAGGCTTTTAAAGCTACTGGAGCGCCCGTGCTCATAGAGGACGTAGACGCTTCTCCAGAAGAAGCACCCACACAGATTGCCCATTTGGCGGTTATTCTTGAGGAGGTTATTATTGCTTCTTTCCTTCGTCAGGGGTTGCCCCCTAAGAAGAAGAAGGAGAAAAAGGAGAAGAAGGAGGGGCGCTCGAGAAGGAAGGAGACTGGGAGTCAAGCCGCACACGGAAGAAAGCTCGGGATGCTTCTTACGAATTCCCTTGGGTTGATATCTCTCCTAGTTTGATGGCCGAGGCCGGGGGGATAAGAGGGGATCCTCTTGTAGTAGAGGGCGCACATTCAACCGTGAGAGAAGCTTTTGTCATTCCCGGGTCTCCAAAGCATGTCTTTGAGATTTCAATTGCTCCCGAGTTTTCGAGATGATACGCTCACCGTCCTTCAAGGCCAAACTATTAGCCCTTGATGATGGCGCACTAGGCGACCATCTCTCTTCCCTGGCTTTGTCGGTATGTCCCTTCGTGATATGTAGTAACTCTTTGTTCTCATCGTATGTCATGCTGACCTTTTCTCGATTATGCCCAATTTAAGGCTGGTTATTTCTTAGATCATACTGCCCGACGCCACTATAAGAAGGCTAGGGAGGTGAGAGAGTTCCATCTGAAGGAACTTGAGAAGGTGGCTGCTGAATAGGCGGCTTGTCGTCAAACTATGGCGGAACTGCAGGCTAATGTTGCGCTTCTCTCCGATGAAAAGGGAAAGACCAAGGAGGCTCTCTTGGAGTGTATCCGATCTTTGGAGATCTCGCAAAAGGCCCTAGATAATGAGAAGAGTCAGCAGGAAGTGGCCTTAGTGAAGGGTATTGAAGTCAGTATGGTATCATTAAAGGCCAATTTTAGGGCTTCTTATGACTAGGCCCAGGACCTGGATGATGCAGTTAAACGCAGGTGTAGGGTCTCCCAAATTTCAAGCCTCTTTGATCACCGACAAGAAGAAGGCTATTAAGAAGTTGATAGTCAATTTCAAGGCTGGTTTTGAGTACAAGGAGGCCTTCTCAAGTGTGCTATAGACTCCTTCTCAATTTTCTAGACGGTGGCCTATGCCTAACCCGACCTCCCCTTTGGTGATATGGACTATGTCGAAGTTGTGAATCTTTGGGGAGGTTTACGCCGGAGGCAGAAGTCTGCAAATGGTTTGGTTGAGGTCGCGACCTCGGGTAGGGCCGCTGTCGAAGAGGAAACGCGGACATTGCTAGGGGAGTCCTTGGTTGGTGTATCCGTTGCTACCCTACCCTCCATCTTAGGGATCTGCCTTTTACTATTTTGTAATTTCAACTTTTGTGAGCAAGGTGAATTCCTTGCATTTACTTTCCTTTTGTCTTTTGATTTGAGATGGAAATGAAGTATTTGCTCTATTAGCAGTGTTCTTGTATTTTGTTTCCTTTGTGTTCTTTACTTGCTTAGGGAGTCGGGTAGTATACTACTTCGCTCCCACTAAGTTTCGAGGTCGTCAAGATGCTCAAGAGTTCATTATAGGGGATTTGGTAGAAGTCGATTAGATAGTTTTAGATCGCAGCTGGAGTTGCTTGTCATTTGTTGTTTCGTTTCAGCCGGGATCATCCGGTCAACATCTAGGGATGCGGTATGCTAAGAACGCCATAGTTCGAGTGTGGTCCGACTAGTCTATGCTTCCCGATCAGTAGTTGCGAGAGTTCCTAGTTTTCACCAGCTGTTCCTGGGGTGATCGCTTGTTGACTTGGAGGCGTTTGAGGGGGGTTTTGACTGTATCGTAACTATTTCCGTGATAAAGGCGAGCTTTTGTTACGACTACATTGTTATCCTTCGTCGCCTATATAAGCTGGTTCGTGGCAGACCAATGTTAAATAGATTTTGAGAATGTCTCTTTCCGATGAACCTTCATTTTTCAAAGTGTTTATTTCCCGGGAATTTAAGCGACGCTTGCTTATTCCACCTGCGTTCTATATACACTTAACTCAACTGTCTGGAGGCCTCATGAAGTTGGAAGGTCCCAGTGAGCGGATATGAAGTGTGGTCTTGGTAAGGGATCACTCTTCCTGGGAGACGTGGTTTGAGGAAGGGTGGTCTAGCTTTGTGGCGGATCAACGACTAATTATTGGGGTGGTATCGAACTAGTTTTTGCGCTACTGAGGTATGTCAAAAATTTTGCAATAAATCATCGTTGTGTTTGAATCTCCTGAATCCATATATGCCTTTTACTATCACTTTGGGTAGTAGGAGCTTAGGCTAATGGAGATGCTTTCGTGTCCATGCTCTTGAATCTTATGATGATCTTTATGTTGCGTTCCTCGATATCGTAGATAGTGGCCACATTATGGGGTGTAGTAACGTTGCCAACATGGTGGGATGTTGCAATGCAGGTCTTGTTCCTTGGTGCTGCAGTAGTGGTCATACTCTTGGGTGAGGCATTAGCGTACGCACTCCTGGGTGCCTACTCACTCTCTTGGGTGCTGTGATGGTGGTCAAGCTCCTATATGCCTGGATGTTGGTCACACTCCTGGATATTGCAACGCTAGTCACACTCCTAGGTGCCTCCATGGTGGTCACACTCTTGGGTGATGCGTGGGGATACACACTCTTAGGTGCCGGGATGTCAGTCACACTCCTAGGTGTCGCTACGCTAGTCACACTCCTGGGTGCCACCATAGCCGTCATGCTCCTGGGTGATGCATGGGCGTACGTACTCTTGAGTATCGGGATGCTACTTAACCTCCTTGGAGCTGCCACACTAGTCACACTGCGGGGTACCACCTAACGGTCACGCTCCTGGGTTATGCGTAGTCCCCTTGATGAATCTTGGCTGACTTTCTTAGTCAACACAGGTGGAGCTGAGGCAGAGGTCGTTCGTGAAGAAATCAAGGCTTTGAAAGCTGAATTTTTGAATGGGTTAAGACGCTGCCAACAGATCACAAGGCAGTGATAGGATCCATGCCTGTTTTGGGCCCATGTAGTAAACCTTATTCTCCACTTATCAGAAGAATTTGGGAGAAGCTGGATCCAGAGGAGAGGATCCATGGGGGTCTTGGTCTTGTAATCGATGATCTTCTCGGGAACTGGGATGTCATTCCTTGATGATGTTACTGACTCACTTTTTGTAATATGACCCTTTCTAGATATTGGATTTGATATGGTTATTGACAGTGTTGCTTTGCCCTTTTGTATTTGTACACTTGGTCATTGTTCTGCTAATCATATGTGTAGATCTTTATTTCTATCGTTTTGAAAGCTATGTTCTTTTCAAGATATTCCGCTGCTCGGGGTTCGTGTAATTTGATCCGGTCAATCTTCTTTGGATTTTCTTTTGGTTGATCATTGTTTGACAGTTGTTCCTAAGACATTTCATCACGCTTTTCTCGATAAGTGATGAGAATCTTTTAATCGTCTTGAAACCATATCGTCTTTTTGATGTTGTTTCAAAGAGATGGCATGTCTTTTCAAAGGAGCTGCTTAAGGGATCTGAATCGTCCTCATAAGTCGTGTCTTTGATCCGGGAGTCACCATAAATAAAGGCGCTTCAATTCGCTTTTGCATTAACTGTTTTCCCCTGGCTTCCTTGATAGGATTGTATAAAAGGGGAAGAAGGGAACGTTGGCTCCTTGTAGATTATTAGTTCGAACGATATGGGCGATAACAGTCGTCCTTCCTTTTACAAATTCTTCTTTCTTGGCGACCATACTCGGAGCTTATGGATTCCTAGATCTTTTCATCGGCGCATGATGTCCATTCCTGACGGAACGATAAGGCTACGGGGGCTGAGCGCCAACTACTGGTGGGTAGCATTATCAACTTTCAGGGAAGTTGGAGAAGTTAAGCTTACAGAAGGATGGCGAGACCTCATGATTGATCATCAAGTAGATGAAGGGGATCTTTTCCTGTTGTTCTTCGCGAGGATGAATGTTTCGAGGTTCATATCCTTGGGTGGGACGGGTGTCAGAAAGAGACTACTCTTCTTGTTATTCCTGGCTAGGCACCATATTTTACTGTACCGAGCTCTACTCGCGATGAGGATTCATCTGACTTTCCTTAATTTGGACATTTCCTTTGTTTTTTTCGCAATTTATCAATGAAATTTTTTTTTCCATGTCTCTATCCTTCTCCTGTTGCCTCTGATTTGATTGTCTTAAGGGTCCAGGAAATGAATTACCCCTTTTGTTTCTTTTGCTTTGCGGCTGACGTAAATCTTCCAAGAAGTAGGATTTTGTTCCGTCTCTTGATATGATTTCCGATGTGGGGAGTTAATGTAACTTTTCGGATGTAGATGATCTGTTCGGTCGTAGGTTCTTTGGCACGATCCGTTGATATAGTGAACCGGTATGGTTCTTTTGTAGGAGATTGTCACCTGATCTTTGTTGTAATGAATTGTTATGATCTTTTGTTGTATCTGACCGGTATGGTCCCCTGTGTGATATTCAGCCGTTGGGAACTTGTTCGTTTGAAACTAATTGATTCTCTTTAGTATCTTCCACATTTGTTGCTGCTTAGAGACTGATTCCAAGGTCTTTCAGCATGCCATGGAAACATAATATCTTATTGACGTCGTTCTAGAGGCAGTGGTCAAGGGATTTGAATAGTCCTCATTAATGATGGCCCCGATCTAAGAGTCGTCTTGAAGTAGGACGGTCCAGCTTACCTAGGCATCAATTGCACTTTTTGGGCCTCTCTCGGGCAGGTGGTATAAAGGAAGAGGAGGAGAGGTCATTTGCAGGTTATCTTTTTTATTATCATGAGTAGTCGTGGCGACATTGGTAGTAACGGTCGCCCCTCCTTTTACAGGTTCTTTTCTCCCGGCAACCATACTCAAAGGTTGTGGATTCCTAGGGCCTTCTATCGAAACATGGCATCTCTACAAGGTGGATGGAAGAGAGTTCACGGACCGAGCGGGGGTATCTGGATGGTTATCCTATCTTCTTCCTTAGAACTCAGGGAATTCAAGTTCACTGTTGGATGGGAGGATTTCGTGATCGATTATCATCTGACTTAAGGAGACCTCCTTGTGTTTTTTCTTGATAAGTACGAATGTTTTGAGGTTCACATCCTTGGGAGAGATGGTTGTCAGAAGGCAACGACACTGACGGCTATTCCCGGAGGAAATCCAGTTTTCAGCTTTGATTCTGATGCCTCCAGTTCTCTTTAATTTGTTTCTCTTAATCATGTGTACTTTTTCAATTGAACCTTTGGATCTTCTGAAATGTTTTGTCCTTGGCTGTTTGGTATCTATATGTCTCGACATTTCAGTATGAAAGATAATTTTTCTTCTTTCCTTCCTCTCTTTTTCTTTCTTCTTCTTCCTATTTTTTTTGGTTGATGCGACTCTTCCAAGAGGGCGTGCATCTTCAGTTGCTTGAGCTTGAGCAATGGAGAGTTGAAATGGTTTTTGGCAGTTGAGGAGCTATGACGATTCTTGTTGTATTTTTCCTGGAGTGAAAAACCGGTAGGTGTGTTTTTCACCGGCAGGTTAATCATAATCTTTTGGTGCGTTAGACCGGTATGGTCATTTATTACAGAAGGCTAATGCATTCTTTTTGATATACGGGACCGGTATGGTCCGTTAGTATAGAGAGTCAGTGTAGTTTTCTCTATGTGTTGGACCGGTATGGTCCTCTTTGTAGGGGCCGGTATGACCCGTTGTTGTAGTAGACCGGTATGGTCTTTTATAATGAAGGACCGGTATGGTCATCTTCATTTTGGGGACTGGTATGGCTCGTTGATAGTTTGGGACCAGTATGGTCCCTTTCTGACATATCGGATCTGTATGATTCTTTTTTATGTATCGGATCGGCATGATCCTTTTTTTATGTAGAAGGTTGGTTTGGTTCTTTTACTTTGATGAGGTTTAAGTTGTTATATCTTCACGCGTGAGTTGTGATAGGCATTCCTAGTGATCTTCATGTACGTTGTTGGTTCATCTAAAAAGAGAAAGTGACAAGGGAACTAATGATTTGCAGAGAAGTAATCAAATTTATTGATAGTACTTCCGTAGATGCTCAGCATGTTATGGCCGTTTGAGACTCCGCCCATCCATTTTTGTAAGCCAATATGTCCATGGTCTTACAATTTCCTTGATGATATATAGCCCTTCCCAATTGGTGTTTAGCTTCCTTGTTCGACTTTTATTACCCTGGAACTTGTTCTTCCGGAGGACCAAATCTCCAATTTGAAAAGTGATCTCTTTCACCTTAGTATTGTAGAATTTCTTGACCTTTTGTCGATATGCCGGAGCTCAGATGTTGGCACAATCTCTCCTTTCTTCTAGAAGGTCAAGTTCAGCCCTGAGTCGCTCTTCATTGACTACAGGATCAAAAGACTCTGTCCGCGGAGTGGGGATTGATATTTCTGTGGGCAAGAACGCCTCGAGTCTAAAAGTTAGTGCGAAAGGTATCTCTCCTGTAGGGGTCCGAGCAGTAGTTCGATATGCCCATAAGGCTCCCGGCACTTCATCCACCCAATTGGAGTCATTCTAGAGGACTCGAGTCTTCAGGCTATGTAGTAAAGTTCTATTAGTTACCTCAACTTGCCCATTTGCTTGAGGATGTGTGACGGAAGTGAGCCTTGACTCTATTCCGAGATTAGTACAGAACTTTTTGAATGCTGGGTTGTCAAATTGGCGGCCATTGTCAGTGATAAATGCAACTTGGATGCCGAATCTACAAATCACAGATTTCCATAGGAAGCTTTGGCAAGCTTTTTCTGTAATGGAGGCCAACGACTTAGCTTCTACCCATTTAGTGAAGTAATCAATTGCCATAATTAGGAACTTCAACTGCCGAACAGCTATTGGGAAAGGGCCATGTATATCTACTCCCCAGAAAGCAAAAGGTCTTGTGCTCACGATGGCTGTCAATCGGGCCGTTGGTTGCCGTTGGATGTTTGAGTGCCGTTGGTATGCATCACATTTCTTGACAAAATCCATCTAATCTTTGACAAGGATTGGCCAATAATACCCTTGTCGCAAAACTTTGTGGCTGAGGGCTTTTCCTCCCAAATGATCTCCGGCGATCCCTTCATGGATTTCTTGAAGGACATAAATTGATTCTGAAGGACGGAGACACTTCAAGGGTGAAAGGGTATACGATCTTTTGTAGAGTTGTCCATCCATTACACTATATCGGGATGATCTAGTGATGACTCTTCGTGCCTCTTTCGGATCTTGGGAGAGGGTTCCATCCCGAAAGTAATTCATGATTGGATCAATCCAACACGGGTTGTCATCGATATCCATCAACTCTTCAACCGGCCGGTATTTAATAGTTTTTGCCATTAAGTATTGAACATTGATCGGTTGCTTGATATCTGTATCCAATGAAACAAGTTTTGAGAGAAGATAAGAATCATGGTTCTCAGCTCTGGGAATTTTTGAAATGCAACACCTCTAGAAGCTGGAGGTCAGTTTTTGCACCCAAGCCTTATACTTCATGTTTTCTTCTTTGCCTTCAAATTCTTCAGCTTGATGTCCAACCACTAGCAAGGAATTTGTATTAGCTTGTAGATTTTGAACTCCAAGGCCACGGGCTAACTATAAACCCGCAATCATAGCTTCATATTCGGCTTCATTGTTTGTTGCTTTAAAGTTAAACTTCAAAGTAGTGGATGTACTCCATCTTGACGGTGATTTTAGGATCAGGCCTGCTCCTGAACCATCACTCGTCGATGAGCCATCAGTATGTAAGACCCACTAATCGGAAGAAGTTTCCTTTTCTTCGGATAACTTTTGATCCATCCCTTCATCGTTATCCATTGTGGTGAGCTCAGCAATAAAGTCAGCCAGTACCTGTGCCTTTATGGCCGTTCTGGGCTCATAACTGATATCATATTCCCCCAATTCTATCACCCATTGGGCTAATCGGCCGGATGTATCGGGCCGATGAAGGATCTGTCTTAACGGCTGGTCGGTCAACACCCGGATCTTGTGAGATTGAAAGTATAGACAGAGCCATCGAGAGGAGATTATCAGAGTAAAAGCCAATTTTTCCAAAGAAAGATACCTGGATTCGGTATCAGTGAGAACTTTGCTTGTATAGTAGACAGGTTTCTGTAAGTTTTCTTCTATTTTCACCAGAACTGAACTGACCACTGTGTAGGTAGCAGAGAGATAAATGTAAAGATCTTCTCCTTGTCGGGGCTTGGCTAATAAGGCGGGTGACAGCAGGTATTCCTTCAACTGCATCAATGCCCTTTCACACTCTTTAGTCAACTCAACCTTGGGTGCTTTCCTCAAAGCTCGGAAGAAAGGAAGGTTTGCTTCTCCGGATTTTGAAATAAATTTTCCCAGAGCTGCTCATTGGCCATTAAGCCTTTGTATTTCTTTGATAGTTTTTCGGGACCTCATTTCCATAATAGCCTTGATCTTCTCAGGGTTCGCCTCAATACCTCGTTGAGTGAGCATAAATCCAAGAAACTTGCCTAATCGTACACCGAATGCACACTTGTTGGGGTTAAGACTCATTCCGTGTATCCGAAGAGCATTGAAGGTTTCTTGAAGATAAAGTGTGTGTTGTTCGGCATTATCACTTTTCACCAAAATATCATCTACATAGGATTCCACATTTTTGATCTGGTGCTTGAAGACTTTATACACTAGTCTTTGGAATGTGGCACCTGCATTTTTCAAGCTGAAAGGCATAACCTTGTAACAATAAGTCCCTCGCCCAGTGATGAAGGAGGTTTTTTCTTCATTGCATTCATTGTACCCAGAGAAGGCATCTAAGAAGCTGAGCATTTGATATCCAGATGTGGAATCTACCAAATTATCAATGTGAGGCAGGGGGCAGCAATCTTTGGGGCAAGCTTTATTAAAATCAGTGAAATCTACACACATGCGCCACTTGCCGGTGGGCTTTTTTACAAGCACCACATTAGACAAGCAGTCGGGATAGTTCACTTCTCTAATGTAGTTTGCTTTCATCAATTTGTCAACTTCTTCTTCTGCTGCTTTCAAGCGGTCTGGAGTGAAGTTTCTTCGCTTCTGCACGACCGGTTTATATTCAGGATTGACGTTGAGGTGATGCTCATGACTTCACATGGTACCCAGGCATCTCCTTAGCCGTCTAGGCGAACACATTAGAATTGTTTTTAAGCATATCTAAGATCTCACTTTGTTGATCAGGCTTCAATTTCGTTCCTAGTTGTACGGTTCGCTCAGGCTGCTCTTCTTTTAAGGGGAGTACTATCAGTTCCTCAACAGGTGTTGGCCTCCGTTTTCTCTTTCTTCATCTTCCCCTTTTGCTTCTTCAACAACTAGTGCTTCTTTCGCACTGTTGCTTCCTTTCCCCAAATCTTTGAGCATAATAGTGTGTCAACTGGTTGCCTTTCACCTCGCCGCAACTGTTTGGCGTCGGGAATTTAATAATCATATGGTACATCAATGGGATTTCTCCCATCAAATTGATGGATGGCCTCCCTATTATGATATTGTAGCTCGATGGACAACAAACAACAAGAAAATTAATGTTCACAGTAGTTGTCAGAGGGGGGTACCTAGGAGGGAGATCATACCGTTTGGTTGGAGGGGGTTGCTATTGAACCTGATCAAAAGGGACTTCACCGGCTTTAAGTTCTCGACCGGTATCTTCATTCAGTCGAAGGCAGAAGAGAAAATAATATCCACAGAACTCCTAGTGTCAACCAGGACCCGCTCGACCGTAAAGACTCCAATCCTTGCAGTGATCACCAAGGCATCATCATGAGGGTAATGAACACCTTCCAAATCTTCATCAGAGAAACAAATCTCCATGGATGAGCGAGGCCTTTTTAGTGGTAGAACGTTCTGCACTGTTCCTTCCATTCTGGTATAAGTCTTCCTAGATGTGGAACTTTCTCCTCCATATCCTGGTCCCCCAGCGATCACTGTGACATGAGTATCACTCACAGGGACCTGTGGTGCAGATGAGGGATCTTCAATCTTCTATTCCTTTTGTAAGAACCGGTCGAGCTTCCCCTCTCTGATGAGGCTTTCTATTGCATCCTTCAGTTGGACGCATTCATCAGTAGAATGTCCCCTGTCTTGGTAATATTGGCAAAACTTCTTGCTCTTCTTCCTCTTGGGATTATCTCTCATCGGCTGCAGTGGTTTCAGGATTTTCTGATTCCAAATTTGTCGCAAGAAGTCCTCTCTGGAGGTGTTCAGGATGGAGTAATTATGATACCTTGCCATTCTTTCCGAATCATACTTTTACCAATGAGGTGGTCTCCTGTCATCATGCCGCAACGGTTCGCCCTGGTTCCGTACGCTCTCCCTGCGAGGCCTATCTTCTTTCAAGATTCCCTGTTTAGGATCTTTGAACTACCTCTTTGGGGGTTCTCTGCTGCGGAACTCCTCCATTTTGAGAAGGTCTTCTTCTTCCCATCTGGCCTTCATTTCTTCTGAGGCCACATATTTCTCAACAATTGCAAAGAATTTTGATATGTCTCGAGGGACATCTCTGGTGAGGGAATCTTTAAATGGTTCTTTATTCAGCCCCCTGATTACGGTCCCCACTACCATAATAGAACTGAGATCCATCATCCCAGTAATATCCTTGTTAAAGCGACAGATATAGTCTCGTAAGCTCTCCTTCGGCTTTTGTTTATAACCCAAGAGGATGATCGGATTTTTCTTCAATCGTTTGGTTCTAGCGAAGCCTTGAAGAAAAAGATCGGAGAGCTGCTCGAAGCTATAAACAGTCCTAGGGGGTATACTCCGGAACCAGTCATGGGCAATGTCCTCTAGTGTTCGTGGGAAGACACAACACATCACAGCTTCCGAGGTCCTATTAATCATCATTTCATCCGAGTACCGTTCAAGGTGTTCAAGTTGATTCGATGAATCGTCAAACTTCTGAATATTCGGAGGTATAAATTGATCTGGGAATGGGACTTCCTAGATTTCCTTGATGAACGGGGAAGTAGGTTGTGGTACAAGTTGGAGGACCCTTTCTCTCTCAGTGATACATCGCTGTGGTGAGCGATGAGGATGGTAGGGTGAATGCCGGCGGGGGGACTTGTAACCAGGTGAATGTCGGCATGGTAAACAATCATGGGACAGCAGGTGCCGATCTTAGGTTGATCGGCGTCTGGCAGGACGGTTCATCGGTGAGAGGTCTCATCTTCTTGGAGTATGTCGAGCTGGAGATATAGAGATTCTCCTTTCCCTCCTATCTCTTCTCCGATCTCGGTCGTCAGAGATCCGATGTGAGTGAGGTGGATCTAAACTTCCGGTAGAGGACCCAAGACTCCTATCTCTCCCCAGAGAGTGCATTGCCCGATATTTGGGAGGGTGAGTTGTCGATCCCTCCCTATCTACCGTCAAAGGTTGGGTGTCATGTGGCACGGTAGTTTGGGAAACGTGCTGTTGTATATTATACAGAGCATGTTTCAGTTCCTCAATCTCCCGCGCCATAGCCCTGATCTGGCCGTTTTCATCAATGACTCCCTTGCTCTTCTGGTGTATCTCCACCCCTTCTGGAGCTACTGGGACATCTCCAGGTGCGTGAACATCTTCCAATGGAGAAGCCAGTGGAGCTCGCCTTTTTCTTCCTGGTGTTGAAGCCTCTTCGACTTTCTCACTATAGCCACCATGAACTTCTTACTCTAACTCCCCACGGACGACACCAAACTGTTGACTGTGAAATCGGATTTGCTTTGAGATCAAACCCAATTCCAAGCCAACGGTTGAACTTGTTTGATTTGTAAGACTTTGAACAGTGGGAGAATGAAAAGAAAACCAATCAACCAAGAAGAGAAGACAGAGATCTAAAGTGGAAAACTGTTGGTAGGGAAAAAACTACGGAAAAAAGGACCAAATTCACTAATATCTGGGCCTTGAAAGCCATTTTTTACAAGTGGAGAAGAAACAGAGGACCAATCTTCAGAGAGACAGGGCTTCACTGTCTGTCATTTCATGTCTCAAATGAGTCAGGTTTACTACCTTTTATAAGCTTCGGTGGCTTGGAGAAGAAGCTTGGTTTTCCAACACGTGTCTTAAAGAATTCGGCCAAGTGCTTTGCCAGCTAAGCATCCAACTAGGCTCCAGCTAAGCATCGGTGGATGCGAGTACATGCCTATAAATCTTCTAGCAGGCCAGCCTGGTGACAGCTAAGCTTCTTCAAGAAGGCTTCTTCTGATAACTGACATTATACAGATGAGTTTGGAACGCACCTTAGACAGATGAAGCGAGGAGCATTTAAAGGCTGATGAGTTGGTGTCATATACCGATATCCGCGCTGCATTGATGACTCATCGGGCTACCCCGATCCGATCTGTCGTGACTGTGTCCCCGATATTGTGTAGTCAATCAGATACGGTGTAAGAGATTATTGCTATGATATGGGCCGATTTTGTATAGCCCGATCCAGTCTTAGTGAGGGACTCCTTGGTGTCGACACATGGATGGCTCTAATGGGTCCCACGTGTCTTACCATCTTTCCCCCTATCATATATATTGTTGATGCCAAAAACTGGTCCGCCTCACGCTTTGCCTATTGTGGCCTCGTGATCTGGTCTCAGCCTTCGACAAACGGTTGAAATTTATAGTTGGTGTGGACGCTTACTTCAACTTCTGAACGGAGAATATGAAGAATGCTTTGGAAATCCGCTCGGAATTACCTTGGCTTTCCTTTCCTTTGGGATGAATCTGTAAGAGGGAGAAAAGGGCGATTGAATTGGGCCTTTACGCGGATTGACTCGATGCTTAAGTCAGAAAAACTGTAAGAAGGCGGTCTTAGACATGAGTTAGATCTTTTGTGTGATGATTTTTTTTGATCCTCCTCTTTTTTCTATTATCGCTCTTCTTTTATAGCAACTTAAAGGCGGTTTAGGAAAGGCGGTGAATGAGAAAATATCGTCTAAGGCGGTAAGAAAATATCTTATAAGGTGGTAAGAAAATATCTGCCTACTGTGTAGGTGCTACGTAGGTAAGTAGAAAATATCTACCTACCGTGTAGGTACTATGTGTGTAAGTAGAAAATATCTGCCCACTGTAGAAGCAAGTGGATAAGATCTACTTACTGTAGAGGTGTTAGATACGCTCTTACCCAGCTGGCTATCACCTTCTTGCTTCTTGTATAATTCCGACGGACTTTCTGTAGGGGTGAGCCCTCCTTATTTGCCGGACGGAATTTATGCTAATGAATTTGGTGGTGACTGACTGTCTTGTGGCCAAAAGAAATGTAGCCCTTTATGACAGGTGGCCATTTAGGCAGGCGACACGTGTTTTACCAAATATTTCCATAACACTAGTTCCCCCCCAGAGTGTACTTGTTCGAAAAATCTGAGCGAGGAGTGAGTCAAATTGCACTTTTCGCTTGGTTCGAGAACAAGTATCTTCTTTAGCTGGCGTGTCTATGTGGGTGTAGGTTTCTTTCTAGATACATGTGTTTTAATAGGTAACCGACACTTGTTGTTTTGTATTGGGCCTATGGACCCTTATGACTCTATGTTCTCTTGGACTTGAGTATGATTTTATTATTGCTTGTTATTTGCTTATTTACACTTAGGCCTTGTATTCGAGCTGAGCTTGACTCTACTCGAGTACGGCCGGTCTGTTCACGTTCTCAGGGCCTGGATTCTGGGACGGGGCGTGACAGATTAAAGTGGTATCAGAGACGTTCTAGATTAGAAGCAGATAACAAACACCCTAGTTGCCCTTAGTCAGTTGTATAGACTGAGAGTGGGTCTAGGGTAGCATCGTTAGTGGTACGTTAGATTGATGTCTGGTTTTACATACAGGATGTCGGGACCCGGGTACTCTCAGGATTCCTCTGAGGAGGAGGCAGAGTCGGTTCGTGAGAACACCCCACCACCTTGTGCTAACTCTTCGAATCCTGCGGAGATTCTTGTTGAGATGAGGACTGTGGAAGCCACCAATCGAAAGATTGATAGGCTCCAGTCCATAGTTGAGATGCTCGTCCAGAGGCAGATTAATGAGAGTATGAGGGTCCCTGTTGTTCAGAGGCTAGCAGTCATGAGCCCGAGGGTCCGGCTAGTGCAGGAGATTATGAGCCCGAGAATTCCCATTAGGCGGGTATGTCGAGCCTGAGACTATGTAGGAGACTTGGTGTGTAGCTGGGAGTTAGGGCTGGAGGTTGGACCGCTAACGTGATCACTATTGTGAGGTGTCGAAGTTGCGGTAGATATGGGCATCGGATGTCGGAGTGTAGTCACCCTCCTCTTTGGTGCCGTAGTTGTGGCAGCACGGAGCATCTCGCCTTTTTCTTTCCAGGTGGCGCACCAGGACCTAGTAGGGGACCACAGGGGTCAGGAGGATATCTGCCCCTTGTCGACTACACCCCTCTGTCTCCCGATAGGCACCATCTAGATTAAGTCTAGTTTGTTATGTTTGAATAAGTTTTGAATCCTACAAACACTAAGTGTTGTCTGAACTACTTATGTTGTGTTTTCTTTTCCGAAACTTACTTTTAGTGAAATAAAAGTAGGGCTGGCAAAGAGCCGAACCTGAACGAGCTGGGCCCAGCTCGAGTTTGGCTCGAGTTCGAATTATAATATTTCAACTCGAGTTCGGCTCATATTAGTCATAAAATTTTGATTTGAAAAAGCTCAAAATTAAAAAATATATATGTAAAATTATAATGCAAGTGATGAACATTATTAAGTATCATTTAAAAGAATTTAAATGATCCAAGTTGCATGATTCTCTAAGGAGGGCTAACATCTACTTATATAGGATTCTAACACTCTCCTCTTCCTTTGTTATCCGATGTGGGACTAAAATGAGGCTATTATAACTATAGTCCATTTGACCTCCACTCTACTAACCCAAATCAATTTGAGAGCTATATATAATGACATATAGATCTATTTAAAGTAAAAGCATCTCCTACTCCATTTGCATGCCTTACTAAAAAAACTCAAGAAATGGATCTATATATATATATATATTCGAACTTCGAACCAAACTCAAACGAGCTGACTTAGGCTTGAGTTCGACTAACTTATTTTTTGAGCTCAAATTTGAGCTCAAGTTCAGTTTGTTATTAAAACAATCGAACTGAACTCGAGCCAATATCGAACCGAACTCGAGTTGCTCGCGAACAGTTTGATCGTTTGCCAGCCCTAAATAAAAGTTTGATTATTACTACTTGTGTGGATTGTGTATGGAGTAACCCTGCTAAATTTTTGACAATTAAAACATGAACAAAGGACGTAGAGCGCTGGTCCTGTAGTATTAAAGTAGATATGTAGTTAGAGATGATAGTATTATGATGATCAGATGACTCCGTATTACCCACCTCTCGGTAGCGATTAGAGATCCACTATAGAGACGATTGGTACAGATTACCAAGGGTAATTTCGGAAATCATTCACAGTACAGAGAAACAGATTATGAGTTATGCATACATGAGATTTCTATGCATTTGATATGATTAAAACAGATTGAAGATAATGCATTGACCAACATTTTTATTTTCTCAGCATTACTTCCAGATTTCAGTATTTACTTTCAATTATTTATATACGCATAATTTTATGCTTCAGTTTTTACAGTTTTATTTCATTATACGGGTATTGTTTTATACCCGACGGTACTGTTCCCAGATCAATGAGCTCCAGTAGCTCAGTCCCTTTTTCATGAGATTTTTATGCAGGCGATAGATAGGAGACCAGATAGAGGGCTTTGTCTAATTACGAGAGTTTATGGAGATTTCCTGTAGCTGGCTCAGACTCCTTGTGTTTAGTTCTTAATTATGTCTGTTATGAGTGTATTTGAGATAATTAGTTCTAAGACAATATATTTTAGTTGGTGATGTATTAAACAGTAACTGGAGTTTGAAATCATGATATCATATGGTATGATTTGTTTGCTTTAAATAGCTTCTGCAATTACTTGATTATTGTGATTACCAGTTTTACAGCCTGAGGTTTAGGGTTCATTCTCCTAACCTGGTTGGTGTGATACGTGTCCCCTAAAACAGGGATAAGTGTTACAATGCAAGCATCAATCCATTTTCTTTTCTAAGAATTTTAATCCCTAAAACTACATCCACCTCTCCAAGATCTTTTCATATCAAACTTAGAAGAGAAAAACAATTTTGCCTCTTCAACACATGCAAGATTAGATCTAAAGATCAACATGTTATCAACATAAAGGTATATAATTACTGTAACGCTGTTATGAGATTTATATTATACATATTTATCTGCATCAACAACATTAAAACCATAGGATAAGATTATTTGGTCAAACTTCTCATGCCATTGCATAGGCGCTTGCTTCAAGCCATAAAGAGATTTGACAAGTTTACAAACTTTTTTTTCTTGGCCTGGAAGAACGAACCCTTTGGATTGTTCCATATAAATTTCCTCCTCTTGGTCACTATTTAGAAATGTTGTTTTCACGTCCATTTGATGGACAACCAATTTGTGAATAGACGCCACTAACATTTGAATTGTAGAAATTCAAGCTAAAGGAGTATATGTATCAAAATAGTCTATTTCTTGTCTTTGCTTATATTCTTTTGTAACTAATCTTGCTTTGACTTATTTATTAAACCATCAGGATTCAATTTCTTCTTAAAGATCCATTTGCAACCAATAGCTTTGGATCCAGGAGGAAGGTCAGCTATAACCCATGTTTGATTTGATAATAAAGAATTCATCTCATCATTGATAGCTTCTTTCCAAAAAGGAGCATCTCTAGATGTGACTGCTTCTAGAAATTTCATAGGATCATCATCTATATTCATGATATATAGGGTTTTATCTTTTATATCTTGTCTATTTCCTTGAACAAGATAAACAATAAAGTCTGATCAAAATTTCTTCTCAATTCTTGGTCTCTTACTCCTTTTAGGTTCAAAGTCCATAAGAGTATCTGGAACATGAGAATCAGAAGAGTTGTCCTCTATATCTCTAGGTGTAGGTTCAAGACCCGTCTCTTTCTCCGGACGTTACGCGCGTGGAGGTCGGTCGTCGCTAACGGCAGCTTTTATCGGCTGGCGTCGCCCTCCCAGCTGCTGTGGTCTATAAAAGAGGAGGCCTCGGCTTGGGATAGTGCACTGAGCTTGAGAGCCTGAGAGTTACGGTGAGGAACTTCGACGAGCTGTGTTCGAGGAGTGGAAGGAACGTCCAGATCCTCAGGCTTGCGTCCACCGTTGCGGTCGTCCCCAGGAGGAGGAGGAGGTCAGGATTTCGTGGAAGTTGAAGGTGTGGCACACGTCTCATGGGTGAGCTCGTCGGAGAAGACAGTCGAGCTCGGAGACGACAAGAGGCTTTTTAGTGGTGCCGGTTGTCATCCACAGTTCTCCGGTGAGTCTCCTACTCCCTACTATATCTTTTAGAATAGTTGCATGAATTCCCTGGTGGTGGGAGCTCGTCGGAGGCGATAGTGGAGGCTCGGCTGATAACGTGGAAAACAGTGGACGGAGGCAACGCTTGCAACCTTCACGGGCGATTGAGGTACGCCCGTGATGGTTCTGGCCGAGAGTAACTCGATGCCGGTGAAGCTACGGCCGCGTGCAAGCTCGTCGGAGAATCCCGCGGGCTCCACCGGGATAAACACTGGAGAAGAAGACAGTGAAGAGAGAAGGAAAAGAATAAAAAAAATAATAAATATTATATAAAATGTATATATGCTAACGAGGGATAAATAAATAGGTAAATTATTTAATTAATTATGTTAGTGGTTAATTAGATAATTAACGAGTTAATTATCTGATTAATGATGGATTAGACAGTTAAATAGGAAGTGATTAATTTATAGAAATGTGACAAAGTGCATAGCTTAACTAGTCACTCTATAGTATAGGTAAATAAATTAGTTTAAATATTTAATTAGATTGGTGGTTGATTTAATTTGGTTAATGGATATTTGATATTTGATATTTAGGTATTTAAATAGTTAATACGTAAGTATCTAGATGATTAAATAAATCTTGTAATGGCCAAAGTTTGATTAAATTAGAAGGACCAAGGTTGGGACCTAAGTGGCAAAATAATTGATTTAATTAAATCAATTGAAGAAAAGCTAATTGTGGGTTCATGGTGTGACCTAATTAGATTGGGCTATTAAAAAATAAATGGGCTCAGCCAAGATATAAAGAATAATTTAAGAGTAAAGTTTAAAAAAAGAAAAGAAGAAAAGGTAAAGGGAAAAAAAATGCTAGAGGGGGGATTTGAACCCACCACCCCCAACTAACGTAGTCAAGCTCTAACTACTAAGCCATGAGAAGCCGATGGTATAGTGGATGGCCTTTTAAATTAAATAATGGTGAGTCAGGCCAAGTCTAATGGGCTTGCTAACCCATAAGAGTGGACCCAAATAACCTTAAGCGGATAGATTCAATCTAATAGGCTTTTAAACACGACAAAGTGGGACCAGGGAGGTCAGTAGACTAGACATGGCCATTAAGTTCGTACTACGATAAACAAGAGTAAAGTTGACCAAGTTTAGGTTGAAAGTCAACTAAGGGCTAGGAAATGGGTGAAAAGGGTCGGTAGCCAAGTTGATGGTCTTAAGGACCTGTTTAGTGGGCTTAGGCCGATCGAAAATGAGAGTTGTGCATGAGCATTTAGAAACATAAGGTTTTATTAGAATTTTGGCAATAATAGAAACTCTATTGTCAGATACTCTCGAGGAATCTTAGAGACACTCCAGGAGGAGACTAGGGAGGTTTTCAGATTCTGTTAAAGGTAAGTATTTTTGCCTAGAACCTTTATCATTGATTGATCTTCGATACATGTGTAAGTACACTTGCTTTGGAGTTCCTTGGCTTTGCTATTATTCTGTTGACAGTTGCTTTATTAATTTCATACATGCTGTCTTTTTGTGTTAAATTCCTTTTGAGCATGTATGTTTGTTTTGGGATGTTGGTATACCTGTTTGTTGTGATCTACTGCCCGGACTTAGTGTTCAGGGTTAGGATACCCTGGCATTTCTGCTTGCCGCGCCAGAGAGGCGATAGTCTGGTAGTCATACCCGTCAGTGGGAATGATAAGTTGGCTGTGTCGACACGTATGAGAGGTGGTACTACCGACTTACGACCGGAGGGTCGAACGACCAGAGGGTCTTGTTTACAGCGCATAACTTGATTTACTGACTGGGAGTGATCCTTGAGTTTTCTTTGAAACTCAACACAGAGCTTGAGGGCTTCTATTATTAGGGGTCTTGCCTTTGGATTGATTTGTGGTAGACTCCTAGAGTTATGTTTTCTTGGGATGTGGTCCTTTTACTTGACATGATGTTATTATGTTTTTGTTAGCCCGCAAGGGTACTTACTGAGCTTTCCATTCGAAAGCTCATGCATTTGTTCTTTCTCTCTTTTACATATCCCGAGGTTTAGGGGCCGGTGCTGAGGAGATTGTCTGGGAGGTTGTTTTAGGAGATCCGAGGTCTGAGGGTCTCCCTTGACTTTTCTTTTGAGAGTTGATTTTATGAAGGACTCGTATAGGGACCTGGTTTTGTATAGGGCCTATGAACCCTTATGACTCTATGTTCTCTTAGACTTGAGTATGATTTTATTATTGCTTGTTATCTGCTTATTTACACTTAGGCCTTGTATTCGAGCTGAGCTTGACTCTACTCGAGTACGGTCGGTCTGTTCACGTGCTCTGGGCCTGGAATCTAGGACGGGGCGTGACAGCCCAAGACCCAGAAAGGCAATGACACAATATGGGTGATTGTTGATAGACTCACCAAATCAGCACATTTCCTTCCTATGAAGATAAATTATACTCAGGAGCAACTAGCAAAGTTGTATATTGATGAGATAGTGAGATTACATGGGGTGTCCGTGTCAATAGTGTCTAATAGAGATCCTTGATTTACTTCCCATTTTTGGCAAGGATTACACCAGGCCATGGGGACTAAGCTGAAACTCAGTACGGCGTTCCATCCTGAAACTGATGGACACTCAGAGAGGAATATTCAGACACTAGAGGACATGTTGAAAGCATGTGTCCAGGATTTCACAGGTAGCTGGGATCGACATTTGAAATATTGAGTTTGAATATAATAACAGCTATCAACAGAGTATAGGCATGGCACCGTTTGAGGCCCTATATGGAAAGAGGTGTAGAACACCTTTGTGCTGGGATAAGGAAGGAGAAAGAGTATTGTCGGGGCCAGAGTTGGTACAGATCACAGCAGACAACATCAGAACAGTTAGAGAAAGGATGAAAGCAGCTCAAGATCGACAGAGGAGCTATGCAAATAACAGAAGACGTGATTTAGAGTTTGAAGTTGGAGACAAGGTCTTTCTTAAAGTGTTTCCATGGAAAGGGGTAAAGAGGTTTGGAAAGAAAGGGAAATTAAGTCTGAGGTATATTGGACCATATGAGGTAGTAGCTAGGATTGGCCCAGTTGCATATAAACTAGCACTATAGGGTGATTTGTCAAGAATACATGATGTCTTTCATGTATCTGTCATGAAGAAGTATAAGCCAGACCCCTCTCATATATTGGAGGAATAGCCGGTTGAGTTGAGAGAAGATTTATCTTATACTGAGAAACCGGTAGAATTACTTGATAGAAGAGAACAAGTTTTGAGGAATAAAAGCATTCCACTAGTGAAGGTACTGTGGAGAAACCAAGTATGGGAAGAAGCTAAGTGGGAGCAAGAGGAAGATATAAAGATTCAACATCCCTACCTCTTTGAGTCTTGAGGTATGTTAATTTCGAGGACGAAATTTTGTTAACGGGGGGAGTTGTAACGACCCGAATTTTTCTAGAAAATAGACTATTAGAGTGAAACCTCAAATGAGGGGTAAAATAGTCCAATAAAGTTAAAAATTAGGGTCAACAAAGATTTTTAGGTGAGAATAACATTGATTAAATTATTTTTGAGGATTAAATGAGTTAATGAAGCTTGTGAGGTGAAATGACCATTTTGCTTCTCAAGTAAACACTTAGTGAATTTAAGAGATAAGAATGAATGGATTCTTTCATCTCTCTCTGACTTCCTCACTCTCATGGGCAAACCAAAGAAAAATACTATAGCACCTTGAGGATTTTGAAGGATACTCATCAATCTTCGGCGTTGAGCTAGAATCGAAGGTAGGAAATGCTTAGATAGCATGTATAGATTGAATTCTCTCCATTTGGAGCTTGATTTATGAGATTATGAGCTTCAGTTCATGATTTTGGGCATTTGAGGAGGAAATCAAAGGAACTCAAGGAAAAGCCCGAGAATACGAATTTTAGAGCGTGAGACTTCAAAGAGGTAAGCTCAGCACCAATCTTGGAGCATTTGAATGGTTTTAGTTGGGTATTCATGAATATTAGGTCTTGAGTTCATGTATGATGAATAAGACCTATATATGGGATTTTAATGGATGGAAATGATACATAAATAGATGGAAATGAATCTAATGAGGTGTATTTAGAGTTTAGAAGTGATTTGGAGTCAATTGGATGTAAATCAAGCTTGGAGTAAGAGATCCAAGTTGAAGGAATACTGTAGCAATTATTGCAGGAACGAACTAGCACGAAACAGAGGCATAGGGGGACCCACCTAGACCCCAAACAGGCCCGCCTAGCCCTCTAATTTGGAGGCGAAATGGGCTGCAGAGACCCACGCAGGGTCGCCTAGATCTACGCGGGCCCGCCTAGCTCTCTGCATAGGCATAAATAGTATATTTTTTAACATTTTTTTAAAAAAAAGCTTAGAATTCGATTCCGATCATTCCGATAGTTTAGGAATACAATAAACTAATAGATAAATTGCGGGCAGGTGATTAAAGACCCGGATTCATCGGTTATAGATTAAAAAGCTGACATTTTAGAATAGACATAAATAGTATCATTTCATATTAGATATACTTTCTAACTGATATGAAATGATAAGTAATGGTATGAAACCATGAACAGGATGCGGAAAAGACATCGATAGCTCCGCAGGGGGATCGTAGGATAATTAGTGCATAGTTGCACTGAGGTGAGTGGAAAGTGGATGACCTATAGGACTTGTTTTTCAACGCATGTTTTATAAATGATTTCAATTCATGTTTTGAATATTATTTTGTTATTTACAAGCTGATTACCCCTAGTGAGGGTTCGCATACTGTCACGCCCCGTCCCGGATTCCAGGGCTCGAGCACGTGCATAGACCGGCCGTACCTAAGTAGAGACAAGATCAACTCGAATATAAGGCCTAAATATGAACAAGCAGATAACAACCATAACATGAATTAAACTGTCACGCCCCGACCCAGATCCCAGGACCTCGGGAATGTCGACAGATCGGCCGTACTCGAAAGGAGACGAGCCCCGATCGAATACAAGGCCTAAACATGATAAGCAGATAACACATTTAACCAAAAGATAATCCATAAATAAACTATAAGGTCTCAGCGGAAAAATAATAAAATCAAGTGAGGGTACATAGCCCTCTGCACAATCCAGGCCCTACAAGGGTCCTAATAAAAATAAAGACAGTGTCCCACACACAAAAATAAAATAACTTAGGGAGGTCCTCCAACCTCAGCAATATCCCACCCCAACTCTCGCCGCCCTTGAGCTCGAGTCTACCTACTCCTCAGGACCTGAAATGAGAGAAGAGAAAAGTCGTGAGCTTTCGAATGGAAAGCCCAGTAAGTACCTTGCGAGAATCACAATGGTCAGCTGAAACAGATATCAATAACATAGGATCATCAAAAAAAGTGGCTACAACCCATACAAACATATCCTAACATCCAACTACGGCCCTCAGAGCCCTGGATGAGAAGTCCAAAGACAGCTCAGCAACGATTTCCCTGACTGACCTTTAGGGTCATAAACCATGAAACGCGACCTCAGGGGCGCAAACAGCGACCTCGGTACATGGCAGCGACACATGTCGCTTTTCGGTAAGCGCCGCCCTCTCCCGCGTGTCGACACGGCGGCGAATCAACCCACTTAAAGGAAAAGCGAGTCTCGAGACTCCACGCAACCGGCGGAAGATCGAACTTCGGTTGGCACGTACCTCCCGGCCAGCACTCAAGACCACGTGCCCATGATCAAGTGTCGGCCCATGGGTGGGTAGTCCAACTAAGCATTTCAACAAACGGTAGCTTAACACTACCAAGCAGATCAACCAAACACATACCAGGGAAAAACAATCAAACATGTATGTGCATGGATCAAACAGCAGGTACTAAACAAGAACATGCTAACTAACAGCATCGAACAAAATCAAGAAAACCCATACAAGGGTGGAAACGAGGCAAGGGTGACTTACCTCGAAACGCAATCCAACCACCGCGCCGTAACTGTCCCGATGAAGCTCAACGCTCCTCGACAATATCTGTAAACCACGGATCCACACTCAATATACTTTCGAGTGTTTGAATAAAACTATCGCTTACAATTCACATGCTACCAAATAGGTCCGGCCCATTAAACACGCTTAACTCATCCAAAGTGATGAGCCGAGCCCAACGGTTACTAAAGCAATTTAGAATCTACGTTCACTTCTTCTTAAAACCACAAAAGAAGATAAAAATTCTCGTATTTATTAATCTCTACTAAATTCCAGAAATACCGGAAATCACAGCTATTTAAATTAAATCATGCCATTAAATCATAGCCACAAATCAAATCATGAACCCTTAAAACATTTAATCATGCTCATCAAGGACTGGGCTAACCTCCAATATTGTCCCTACTAAGCCCAGCCAAGATACTATAGAAATCTTTAAACTTTTAATCATATTATTAAACAAAACCATCCGTTCAAAATCAAAAGATACTATATATACAATAATGAGAGCAACCCCCAGCCTCATCAAATCACTATTATTCACCATCAAATCAATAACATTCATGAAATATCAAAAATCGTCCCATCAATGCCAGAAATCCCATAGATGCACATACATAGTACTGTCAACTATCAATTACTAAAGCCACTATCATTAGTTCAATTTATATTCAAACTCCCACTATTGAACCTTCCCTCCAGCAACCTTGTCAAGTAATTAGAACTAAACCAATAATTTCCAGGTCTACTATTTCCACTCAATGATTAATATATCTAATACCCCATAATATTTAATCATTCTCTAAAAGAAAAGGCCAATAACCTCCTCTCTTAACCCACTTGCACACCAGACATCTCTTTTTTGTTTCCTCTCTAGCTTAATACCCTCATGCATTCAAAAGCACCAGTACAGGTAGACCATGGAGACTATCAATTCCCTTCACTAAGTTTTGTAAGTAAAATCAAATAACAGCATTGTTGCGGCTAAAAACCGGCGTCGCCATTAGGATCGACACCGATCTAGCCGAACAGTTAAGAATTTATATTTAAGGGACTAAGATCGGAGATCATCCAAGACAGAAATAAAAGACATCAATTTTACGTGGGAAAACCCCGTAAATCCGGGGAAAAAAACCACGGCCTCGCTGAGGAGGCAATTCACTATGTAATTTAAGAGAAATTACAAGCCTTCGGAAAGAAGATATCCTCTAATGATTTCCAAGAGGTGTAGATAAGTCATGGTAGACATGATGTAGTGAAGAGCATAAGAGTGAAGAGCATAAGATAATTAAGAGTCATTATAGGCATGAATATACATCACCGGGATTCAGCGGAGAGGGAGTGCAGTTTGGCTTGACCTTGAAGATGGTCGGATTTGGAGCACTCCATTCGGTCGGGTCGAATTTGATGGCAATCGGATTTGACTTGGGTCGGAATTAACCTTGGGGTCAGAATTGACATGGGGTCGGAATTAACCTTGGGGTCGGAATTGACATGGGGTCGGAATTGACTTGGGGGGGGGGGGGGGCCCGAATTAACTTTGGGGTCGGAATTGACATGGGGTCTGAATTGACTTGGGGGGGTCGGAATCAACCTTGGGGTTGGAATTGACATGGGGTCTGAATTGACTTGGGGGGGAGGGGGGGCGGAATTGACCTTGGGGGTCGGATTTTTTTAGAGTTGCTCTTCTTTTTTGAGTTGCTCTTCTTTTCTGAGAGTTGCTCTTCTTTTCTGAGTTGCTCTTCTTTTCAGAGTAAGAGAGAACCAGAGTTTCTTGAGCACATATTTCCTTTCTTTTATGGTCCAAGGACCTCCTCCTTTTATAAAAGCTCATAACTTAACCCTTAAGAAATCCAAGGCGGTGGAGAAGGCTGAGTAAGAGGCGGTGGAGAGATTGGGATTTTATTATGCCATTTTAC
This sequence comes from Dioscorea zingiberensis, assembly GCA_026586065.1. NCBI lineage: Eukaryota > Viridiplantae > Streptophyta > Magnoliopsida > Dioscoreales > Dioscoreaceae > Dioscorea > Dioscorea zingiberensis. Next base: position 18,399,060 of record CM048823.1, on the reverse strand, counting down.
AAATTAACCCTTATGTTTCGGGATAATTATATCATTATAAACGCCACGTGTCGACGTCTTATAGGTTTAAGCATTTTACCCCGTATCATAACTCCCCCCCTAAGTGCACTTGCGTCAGGAGTCGAGGCGTGGTGGTCATTCCGGACCACGAGGTTGACTCGGAAAGCTAAGTGTATAAGCGGGGTCGGTTGGGTTGGTTGTAGCTTTGAGGTGAGTGGCTTGAGTGGAGAGACTCGGAATACGAGTGTGTACACTCGGCCCCATGAGGGGACTTTTAGACTAAAGAGAGCGACCGAATTGAATCTACCGAGCCCTGAAGAGGGCGACTAAGGTTGAGCTCGAAGAGGGGGTCTTTGACGAGCGAAGTGGCTCGGCCCTTGAGGGACTTTGTGCGAGATTTTTGTCTCGGCCCCGTGAGGGGACTTTGAATATAAGCACGTAGGCTCGGCACTACAGGGGGATTTAATTCAGAGCGCATGGGCTCGGTTTTGTGGGAGGACTTTAAGTACGAGCGCATGAGCTCGGCCCCGTGGGGGGACTTTAATCGAGTCGAAGGACTCGGCCCTTGGATGGGACTTCGAACGAGTCGAAGGACTCGGCCCCATGTGGGACTTTGAACGAGTCGAAGGACCCGGCCCTGAAATGGGACTTTGAATGAGTTGAGTGCGCTCGGCCCCGCGGGGGGACTTTAAACAAGCCATTGGGTTGTGTTTTCAAGATGAGATTTTTGCCTCATTTTTTATTGTTTGGATGAGAATTTTGCCTCATCTTTGATTTTCAAATGCGATTTTTGCCTCATCTTTGATTTTTGCCTCGACTCGAGATTTTTGCCTCGGCCTTGGTGGAGGGTACTGAGATCGAGCCATTGGGTTTGACCCTTAGAGAGGGGTTTGAATCTGGCGAGGACACTTTCGGCCCGTGGGGACTTGAATCTGAGCACGTGGGCTCTTCACCACGGGGGTTTTAATTCTGGCGCATGGGCTGCGGCCTCGTGGGAGGACTTTGAAATGCGGCGCATGAGCTGCGCCCGTGGGGGACTTGAATCTGAGCACGTGGGCTCTGCACCACGCGGGGGTTTTAATTACGGCGCATGGGCTCGGCCTCAAGGAGGACTTTAATCAAGTCGAAGGACTCGACCACTGAAATGGGACTTTGGCTTGGCCCAGTGCTTTCGGCCCATGGTGGGACTCTCAACAAGCCATTGGGCTTTCTTCCCTTGTGACATGCTGCTCTAAGTTCATGGAGTGTTCAAATTGGGCACTTGAATCTTGGAGGCTTGGGGGTCTCATTGAAAGTGAAAGATCAAGTAACAGAGAAAACAATCTCAAGTTAGAACAACAGTTTAGAAAGTGCTAAGTGCAATTGTTCAAGCCAGAAAAATAGAGAATTTTGCTAGCATAAAACAGAAACAGAGGGTATAACTATTGAATTTGCCATTGGATGGCAGCCCCCTACTTGTTTTTATTTAATGTCAACTCTTAGAAGGAGGTTGATCATGTTGTTGAATCACAATGCGAGTTTTTGAACTCATGTTGAAAAGGAAATTTACGAGCTCTAAAACTCGGCTCTAAAAAGAGATTTTAGTTTAGTCATTGCCGACACAACTTTTTGATCAGTTTTATTCACTAAAATTGGGTAAATTGATGGAGCATATCGGATTGCTAATGAATTTCTAAGGCAATCAAAGGGTCCACAATTGTTTCAGGTTCAGAAGGAACTTAATCAAATTAGCCAAAGTGCTAGTAATATCATGCCTCATCTTTTACTTTCAGGATGAGATTTTTGCCTCATCTTTGATTTTCAAGATGAGATCTTTGCCTCATCTTTCATTTGGAGATATTTCACACAAGGCTTAAAAATCTTGGATTAGATCAAAGCTTTAAACAGTTTATCTCAATATACTTGAGGTGCGATTGCAAAAATTCTGCAGAAATTTGAAGAGGATCAAAAGCATACAAGCGCTACTTTACGCAATCTAATAATAAAATACCAAAGTTTTCTCATAATTCAGAGAATGCAGTGGTTTCAGTAAATTATGCTTCTTGAGAGGGGTCATGAAATTGGTTTTATCCAATACTCTCAGTATTTTGACATCACTAAGCATGATTTCTATGCTACTTTGTTATGAGTTTAATTTGACTTTTGGGACCTTGATGTTCTAAGCAAGGAATGCATCTGTGATCCAAATAATTTAAGAAACAATGCATTGGCTGGGTCAGCTATAGTTGACATAACTTTTTGATCTGGTCCCCACGGACGGCGCCAAACTGTTGCGGCTAAAAACTGGCGTCGCCATTAGGATCGACACCGATCTAGCCGAACAGTTAAAAATTTATATTTAAGGGACTAAGATCGGAGATCATCCAAGACAGAAATAAAAGACATCAATTTTACGTGGGAAAACCACGTAAATCCGGGGAAAAAAAACCACTGGCCTCGCTGAGGAGGCAATTCACTATGTAATTTAAGCGAAATTACAAGCCTTCGAAAAGAAGATATCCTCTAATGATTTCCAAGAGGTGTAGATAAGTCATGGTAGACATGATGTAGTGAAGAGCATAAGAGTGAAGAGCATAAGATGATTAAGAGTCATTATAGGCATGAATATACGTCACGGGATTATTGGAGAGGGAGTGCTGCTTTGGCTCTCGGCCTTGAAGATGGTCGGATTTGGAGCACTCCATTCGGTCGGGTCGGATTTGATGGCGATTGGATTTGACCTTGGGGTCGGAATTGACATGGGGTCGGAATTGACTTGGGGGGGGGGGGGGGGGTCCGAAATAACCATGTAGTCGGAATTGACATGGGGTCGGAATTGACATGGGGTCGGAATTGACTTGGGGGGGTCGGAATTAACCTTGGGGTCGGAATTGACATGGGGTCGGAATTAATCTTGGGGTCGGAATTGACATGGGGTCGGAATTGACTTGGGGGTGTCTGAATTAACCTTGGGGTCGGAATTGACATGGGGTCGGAATTGACTTGGGGGGGTCGGAATTAACCTTGGAGTCGGAATTGACATGGGGTCGGAATTAACCTTGGGGTCGGAATTGACTTGGGGGGATCGGAATTAACCTTGGGGTCGGAATTGACATGGGGTCGGAATTAACCTTGGGGTCGGAATTGACATGGGGTCGGAATTGACTTGGGGTCGGAATTAACCTTGGAGGGTCGGATTTTTTTAGAGTTGCTCTTCTTTTCTGAGTTGCTCTTCTTTTCAGAGTAAGAGAGAACCAAAGTTTCTTGAGCACATATTTCCTCTCTTTTATGGTCCAAGGACCTCCTCTTTTTATAAAAGCTCATAACTTAACCCTTAAGAAATCCAAGGCGGTGGAGAACAAAGGCGGTGGAGAATTTGAGTGAAAGTGATTGGAGATTGGGATTTTATTGTGCCATTTTACAAATTAACCCATATGTTTTGGGATAATTATATCATTATAAACGCCACGTGTCGGCATCTTATAAGTTTAACCATTTTATCCCGTATCATAACAGCATGAACCTTTTGCATCTCTATTTCATAAAAGAAGTAATAATCCCTGCCTTTAAACCATTCATACATGCTTATAACAACATCACAGGCATAATTCCATAGTCACCAAAGCCAGAACCTTCACATAGAATCACCCCAAAACCTCTACATCGATCCACTTATAAACACCCCAACAGCCTCACAGAGCCTTTCATCACCTCTAAAATAATTCATAGACATAGATGACTAGACACTCAAAGCATACCTGGACAGAGCTACAAAAACACAACAGCATGCTATCATATATATTAAACCTCAACAAAGAATACCAGCTACCCTTTGAACACAACCTGGGAAACCATTACGCTCTAAGAGCATATTAACACTGCCATCCATTACTACTATAAATTAAACCATCAATTCACCAAAACAATCATGCCCTCTCTCTCTCTGGGTCTACTTCTAAACCATCAAAAAGAACATGATCGAACTCCAGCACTTTACAAGCATTAACAACTCTCAGCACCATGTCACCAGCCCATCTTTAAAACAAACTACTTTAAACCAAGCATAAAACACAGGCCTACAGGGATACAAAACAAAAGAACATGAAGCTTACTGGAACTTCGTCAAGAGATTGGGACAGCAACACTGAAGGCTCTCCTCCCTTGCTACTGTCCACTGTCTTTTCCTGTTTCCTTCTTTTATCCTCTAGGTGGTGGCGGCATTAGGGTCTCAATTCTGGGATGACTACCTCTTTATAGATCCGAGAATCCCCCACACGGTTACAACTGAATTTCAAATAACATGCCTACCTTATCGTGATAATGGAGACGTGGAGGCAGAATCCTCTCGGAGGTGCGCTCACTGGTGGAGTTGGGAAATTCATTGCCTCGTGATCGCTTTTGCATGAGATCGAGCGGTCTCCATCGCCGCGCGATCGGTTGGTGAATGCCCAGCCGTTGAAACCCACGGAGCAGCTCATATGCATGGTTTCTCAGGCGTTTATGTTAAAACCCGCTTTGGTTTTTCTCATTAGTTTATTTAGTTCATCTAATGTTAGTGTGGAAGTTTAAGTCCAGGTCCCACAATTGTAATCATTTATAATACACTCCTTGGCAGACCCATAACTCATCAGATCAAATTAATCAAATGAACTCTCAAACTATCCAATTTAATCTTCCATCAATTCACCCTAATAAAAGTAAATTAATATAACTAGAATTTCATAATCATTCTAAGAGACAATAATACCCTTGGGGTTTACATAAACTTAAGTCCAAATGAACAAAGAGTTAAAAGGGTCCATAGGCCCTATAAAGAATCAGGTCCCTATACGGGTCCTACAAAAATAGCAACTCTCAAAATAAAAAGACAACTCAAGGAGATACCCAAACTCCTGATCTCCTGGACAATCTCTCCTCAACACCAGCCCCTAGACCTCGGGATTTGTAAAAGAGAGAAAGAACAAATGTATGAGCTTTCGAATGGAAAGCCCAATAAGTACCCCTGCGAGGTCACAAGGATATAATAACAGTATGTCAAATAAAAGAAAGGGATCCCAATCCCCAAGCAAAATAAAACCCTAGGAGTCTACAACAAACAAATACAATGGTACGACCCCTAACAACAAAAGCTCTCAGGCTCTGTACTGAGTTTCAAAGAGAACTCAAGTTTTACTCCCGGTCAGTACACCCAGCTATGCGCTGAAAAAACGACCCTCAGGTCGTTCGACCCTCCGGTCGACAGTCGGTAGTACCACCTCTCATACATGTTAACACGGCTAGCGTATCATTCCCATTGACAGGTAGGACCACCAGAGCATCACCCCTCTGGCACGGCAAGTAGAAATGTCAGGGTATCCCATCCCTGAACATTTCCCTATTGGAGCCCCCACGCTTCACTGAGTCCGGGCAGTAGACCACAACAAACAGGGATACCAACATCCCGAAAACAACATACATGCTCAACCGGAGACTAAAACAGATAAGGATGCATGTATGACATCAATAAAGCATAAATTAAGTCCAAAGAAACTCCAAAGTGTAGGTACTAGGCGAGTATACTTACCTCTTTCTGGAACTAGAAACCCTCCTAGTCTCCTCATATAGTGTCTCTAAGACTCCCCGAGAATATCTGATGATAGAGTTTCTATTAGAGCCAATATTCTAATAAAACCCTAGGTTTCTAGATGCACATGCATAATTCTCGCTTTCGGTGGGCCTCTACCGAACTAATCGGGCCTCCAAGTCTATCATCTTGGTTACCTAACCATTTCCTTCATTTCCAAGTCCCTAGTTGACTTTCACCTCACATTTGGTCAACTCTAGTCAACCTATCAACTTGACACTTATTTGTCGTGGAACAAACCCTAGTTGATCACCTTTAACCAACTCAACTCATTTGGGCCCACCAACCAAGCCCAATAGGTCGTCTAGTCTTACTTTGTCAAGTTCCACTTAGTTTAGAAAATCCATATTCTATCACGTGGCTAGCCATGTCCCAAAAGTTAAGGCCTAACCATGCCATCTAAGTGATCTAGGGTTCAACCCCTACCTTCCACAACCCTTTATTTTACTATTTTAGAGAAAACTTTACCTATATATATATATATATATATATATATATATATATATATATATATTCCCTTTATATTTTGGTTGTGCCCAACCTAGTTAGGTCCCACTATGAACCCCACCATTAGCTTTACTTTATTTGATTTGACTAAATCAATTTTCTTGCCACTTAGGTCCATACCTTGGTCCTTCTAATCTAATCATCGATTTGATTGAGCTCACTAGCCCACTACCTGATTTTCTTTAATCAACCGTGGTAGTGATCTTTCTTAATCGACTTAGGTATTATTTAAATACCTTAACGTTAAATATTAACTAATCTATTTAATCAATTAAATTAAATCTTCTACCAATTTAATTAAACAATTAAATTGGTTAATTCACCCATACTTTATATCAACTAGTTTAGCTAAGCTTTTTGTCACATTAAAACAAATTCATTTTTCATTAACTAATCACTAACATGTGATTAACTGATTTAACTAAATAATTAACTTAATTATTTAATTCCATTAATAATAATATTATTATTATTATTTACTTTATTGTTATTTTTTTTAAATATCCTCTTCTTCTTCTTAGCCGAGCCTCGCCGGAAAAGTGATCTTCATCGGCGTGCATGTAACCTGCCGGCCTCCACCTGCGCCGGCTTCCTCTTGCCCCGGTGAACTTCCTCACACTCCACGGCCATCCTCCGGTGTGTTATAGGTCCCCTAATTGCTCAACGGAGCTACTCAATCTCTCAGCCATGACCATACATTCCATTGAACTAAAATCTATGCATTTAACTAGATTTTAAAGGTTCCAAAGGGAAAAGGAGGACTTACCGAAGACGGTGGGCAGCTCCAAGCTCCACCAGCGGGCTCTCCAACTGCGAATCGAGCTCTAACGTCTCTCCGGCGCCGGCCAACTCCTTCACAATGCGTTGTGCTTCTCCAAAGACTGGAAGGCGGGGGTATTTGTAGGCCGGAGCGCAATGAAGGAGGTGGCGGGGTTCGTGGGTCGAATGTCAGCCGGCTAACTTGGCCAGGCTTCCCAGCGCTATAGCGCCCGGAGAAGGCAGTAGGAGCTCGCGGTGGCCTTCAGCGTAGAAGACGGGTAATGGGTGTTGCCTCGGGATCGACTCAGATAAGATCGGTGGCAGTAGATTTATTATTTTAACTTCAACGGTGGATTACTCACCTTTAGGCCTCAGATCCGTCACTCCATTAGATGAACGGTTGTGATCAAATCGTGGTCAACGGTTGGATTAGATCCTTTTACCTCGAGCTTGAGACAAATCTTAAGATGGACGGTTCTCATCAACCCGCACCATGAGGTTACTCCGATTAACCGATTCCCTTTGCCTCGAGTCTAGCACACGATAAGATAGATGCGCTCACAGCACGCCACGTGGCTTCTCGGATGGCTTAATAATGCCCCGAGATCAGCACTTATCCGAGATTATTTAATCACCACCGTTTAACCATTCTAATAACGGTTTACTCAGTACTTTTTCACAGAAGCCCTCAAACTTGCCATATTACAACTCAGCCCTTCTCTGTGAGAGGAAAACATTTCCTCTCAGCCCCTTAACTTTCGAAAAATTTCTAAAAGGTCCCTCGTCAACCCAATTAACCCTAATTAGGGTTTATTCATTTCTTTTTTAATTCCCCTTATTTTCCCTTCCTAACTCAATCACTAAATACTTGGGGATTTATTTATTTTTTAAATCAATTCTAAGAAATTTAAACACATTTTATTTCAAAAATCCTTGGATTTTACACATACGATGAAATGCATGATTTACTATAAAATAGCTTGTGAATGTATAATTGTGATACGAGATTTGTGAATGGCTAGTAATGGTAGTCATTCACTGAGTTGTCTGACGGGACATGATTGAGTACATCGAATTAGTGTGTTGACACTTGTATTATAACATAGAATATGTACTGAGATAACCAATGATAAGAAATTGGGAGTATGTGTCTTGTGTGCACCTTGTCTGATTGACGTAGTTAACTCAGTGTTCAGAGAATGAACATGATAGGTCCTTGGGACCATAGTCAGTGCCCATTTGGGAGGGGACTTTTAAAATAGAGACATTGATTTTTATGAAAAACCTCTACCCATACTTTTTGGGAGCATGGTACTGGCTGTTCGCCCTTTGGGGGAGTTTGTACGTACATGACATTAGCTTCATGCTAGATTACTTCATGCTTCGGCATGGGATTACTTCATGCCTCATGCATGGTAAGGGTTCAACTTACGTGGACATGATTAGGTGCAACACTTGACATGATTGATATTAATGAATGTTGAGATGCATTGTGTTGATTGTTTTATCGGTTTTATATGGGGTTTTTCGTATGAATGGCATGTTAACTGAATTTAAGACAAGTGAGTAGATTTGCATGTAATCCTGGATTCTTATCTTGATTATGATCAGCATATGTACACTGATTAAATGCATGGATCTTTCATATTTTGATACATATTCGTATGTATGATTTACTGATGATGTATATTTTATATATACTAACCCCTGTAGTGATGTTTTTCCTCACTGAGCATGTTAGCTCACCACTCCCTCTTTTCCCCACAGGGATGGATCTAGAGGAATACTTAGATTGTTGATAGGAGATATACGAGCAGCTAGTTTTTTTTTTGATATGTATATAGTGGGCTCGGAGTATTAGATTTGTGAAACATACTATGTATGTGATTATGTGGATGTTGTGACACTTGTTGTTTTGTATGTTTATGTACGATATCCATAGATATTAGGCTTGTATATTATTATCAGATTAAGTGATAGGTGTATGTGTATTTACTACTCTCTGTCATGATGGTACATGTCTAGCAGGATAGAACAACCGGAGTTGGGCTGGTGTGGCGATCATGTCCCGGGATGAACATCGGATAATGGTTGTTTAGAGGATGGTAGCCACATTAATGTCACGAATGATTTGTAGGAGAACGCATTGTTTTCTTGAAAACATCGTCTATTTTCTCTCGAGCCATATGTTCCAGGTGATTGTCATTGTCGTGAGCTCCCCATCCTTTTTTTAAGGTTTTGTGCACCTTATTGATGAGCGATTTAGGACCTCATAACTCGTGTACGGTGCTAGGAGTAGTGTCCAACCCATACCTGACTCGGTAGTACTCCTAGATGTTACATTTTTTTAAAACAAATAAAGATGTAAAACAAGGTACTTCTAATTTATGCTTATGTTTTGCTGAAGAAAAACCTATATTTGATGGGTTCATAGATGTATATACGAAAGGTATTATTAATTCTAGAAAGTCTACTTTATGGTGCATGTGACTTTTATAAAAGGAATGGTATCATCTAAATTGCAAAACCGTGTTGTTTTATCAAATGCAAAGGACATGTATATTGCTATTACACAAATTTGTACTTGATTATAAGAATTAAAGTGTCATCCATCTTAGTAAGAATTATAATTTTTCACTCAAACTCTAAACAAACACTTTATGCTTAGATGCACTATGGTCTCTACACATCCACTAAGTTCTCCATGTCGGCTTTGTCTTTACCTCTAGCTTCCTTAGTGTACTATGCTTCTTCTAGCTTTGTACTTGTCACGCCCCGAGCCTCGACCCGGGCACGTGGACAACCGGCCGCACCCGAATAGAGATTTACCCCTATTCAGGTACAAGGCCTCAGAGACTCGTGTACAACAATTAATCAGAAATAACAATAACAGCGGAATTTGTGAAAATAAAGGAGTTTATACAACTCCGTACAAATATAATACTGGGTTTATACAACCCAAGACTAAGATCTGGTCCAGTCACCCTTAACAATCCATAACATCAAGGAAATGCATAATACAAGTCTCCACACCTTGCTGAATAAAAGTGGTACACTTGACCTCAAGGTAAAACAACTCACGAGTGACTACCGGTGATACCCCCACACTAAGCTGCGTCCCTACTACTCCTAAATGCGAACACGAAGAACACATAAACAAGTGCATGAGCCAAGGAAGAAGGCTGGATGGGATCGATTAGAAGCGTGATAAAGGTGGCGGAAGCCACTAGCAATGATCGGAATGAGAGGAGCATAAATATGCGAGTACAACCACATCAAACAAATAACACGTTTCAGGAATGTGAATAAGTACACAAATGATAGTAACACTCTCTGACATAGCCTCGGGGCCATATATTATACACCCTCTGCCGGGGCCTCGTGGCCAGATATTATACACCCTCTGTCGGGGCCTCCGTCCGATAGAGTACCAAATACTCGTGGTCAGATATTGTACACCCTCTGCGAGAGCCTCGTGGCCAGATATTATACACCCTCTGCTGGGGCCTCCATCCGATAGAGTACCAAGTACTCGTGGTCAGATATTGTACACCCTCTGCCAGGGCCTCGTGGCCAGATATTATACACCCTCTGCCGGGGCAGACTCCACTCAAATATGCATAAGGAAATAAGGAAGCAACAATCTCCCCGAGATATAAAACCGATACATATGAGGAAACCCATCTCGAATATGTATTGGGAACCTCTCGAGGAGATAAGAATACAAGAATACAAGAATCATAAGCAAAGTAAGAGGAATGAGATACTCACAAACCCCGAGCAAGATCCTACCTGATCTGGAGAGAAATCCTCTAATTCTCGTCGCGTCTCACGCGTCCGGATCAGGACCTAGTCAATAAAGTACAACCTAGTTAATTATACTCGATACTTACTATCATGCATAATTAAATGGTTAAGGTGGGTGCACAAGTCCCCAACAAAATCCCATATTTTCACTCTAGCCTTGATCACCGAAGCTGCAAATAACTTTCAATCCATGAGAGTAGTTTCCCGAATCCGACTCTCGTTAGAAAGCCAATTCCAGGATCTTTCTAATGGCAAACTAATTAATGTGGTTGGGGTACTACTGCTGTCCCAAACTGAACCCCAAAGATGCAGCTCGAAATCGATTCGAATGGAAATCGGACAACACCTCCCTTGACTATCGGCTTCCGACAATCTACAAACATACACACAACCACATCCAATGCACTTGGATTTCCACCAATTTAACCTCTATAATCCATTCATACAATCATCAGTTCACTTCATTCGTTAATTAGGTTCTTCCCCCCTCTAATTAAGGTTAGGTGTTCACCGTCGTCGCCGATCGGCCGGGATGTGCGCGCGGGGGCGCTGACGGGCAATAGGCCCACAGATCTGGGCGCACAAAATTTCTTTGGGCCAGCGTGGAAGTAGTGAAAAGGGCCCGGAGTATTGGCTGTCTGAGCGGCAGTAGCGAGAGGCCATGGCCCGAGGCCTACTGGCCTTGAGGCGCGTGGGTGTTGCGCACGGGGCTACGTCTGCAGAGTCTTTAGAGTCACGCACGTCTGGCCAGTGAGAAGCAGGGCTCGAATCCAGCGGGGCGGTGGGCTGTACTTCAGCTGGCCACCAGCCATTGTAGCTAGTATGGGCGGAAGGAGCGTAGGCTGGCCTTGAGGAGGCTGGCGTCGATGGGGCTCGCCGGGGAGGCAAGCGGTAGCGCCTTGGCAAGCAGGCAGCGAGGAGCTTCGTCCGGCGTGATGGAGGCGCGGGTAGGGGTCGGGTGCGGCTGAAGAAGAAGGGAGAAGGGGAGAGAGATATTTCCTTCTCTCTCTCTCTTCTTCTTGTTATATATATATAAAAAGTTTATTTATTTTAATTATTCAAATCACATGATTCCTGTTCATGCACATGTCTACTATGCATACACGGGTCTACTATTCCTAGTGGGGTCCACCGAAATAATTCTCTCGTCCAGGGGCACTCGACACTGGATCCATGAATCTCGGTCCAGCGATTGCACCAGTAGCTGGCGTCTTATCAAGCGGTGGGATGCGTCTCGTCAGGCCGGATCCTAGAATATTAGCTTTAATGGTTTTCTCTAGTCAGACTTCTTTGTGACATTATGGGAATAGATTCTTTGTCCCGACTTGATCCACATTTCCCGGGACTTTGTCTTTTTTCCCGTTTCCTTCTCGGTAATTGATCTGGATTAATTAATACTTAGTTAATTGGGATGAGTAACAACGTGATAATTTCCTCGAAATCATCTGTTTAAATATCTTAAATCTCCCATTTAAGATCCAATAATTAGAAACTTTTATTTATTTCGGAGCAGGCGTTACAATACTACTTGAAATCATTGCCTAGGAACTCAAAGAAGAAGAAGAAGCGAATAGTCTTCCAAATTGCTTCAACCTAGATGAAAACAAGATTTACATTAATGAGGATAAATGGTAGGTAAATAAGGTGAGGACCAAAGTGATGAAGAGAGGTGGCAGAGCCTAGGCCACCAAACAACAGTTTTGCCTTGCTTCATACTCCATCTCTTAATTAAGCAGCAGTTTCAAACCAGTGTGGTTGTTCCATCTTACCTTGACTAGAGGAATGCTCCGATTCCTTAGTTGTTGCTCCTTATAGTCAAGTATCTCCACTGGCCACTCCTCGTAAGTCAAATCCTGTTGAAGTTCCACTGGCTCATACTCTATGACTTGAGATGGGTCGGTCAAGCACTTCCTCTCGGCCTTAGGGGCGTGAAAGACATTGTGAACTGGGCAGTGCGGAGGGAGGCCAACCGATATACTCTTTGCTCCAACTTCGGCCCAATACCTCAAAAGGTCCAATGTACCGCGGGCTAAGCTTCCCGCGCTGTCCAAATCTCATCACACCCTTCATGGGTGATACTTTCAAAAGTACTTTGTCGCCCACCTGAAACTCTAGCACGGACCAGCAATTGCCCGCATAGCTCTTTTGACGACTCTGAGCTATCTTTAACCTTTCCCTGATAACTTTTACTATTTGTTTTGCATTCTGCACTTCCTCAGGTCCTTCGAAAGCCCGTTCTCCCACGTCATCCCAAAATATAGGAGATCGGCACGGCCGTCCGTATAGAGCTTCGTATGGTGCCATTAGGATGCTTGCCTGATAACTATTGTTGTAGGCAAACTCTGCCATTGTTAAGTGCTCATCCCAAGAATCTGAGAAGTCTAGGGCACATGCCCTCAGCATGTCCTCTAAAATCTGGATCGTCCTCTCCGATTGGCCATCCGTCGGTGGATGAAAGGCAGTGCTAAACGTCAATCGAGTACCCAGGGCTTCAAGTAGACTCTCCCAGAATCTTGAGACAAATCTAGGATCTCTTTCGGACATGATCCTCACTGGTATGCCATGTAGACAAACGATCCTGTCCAGGTACAACCTGGCCAGTCGTGCCAAACCCATCTTACGTGTCAACGCCAGGAAGTGCGCCGACTTGGTCAGCCGGTCGACGATCACCCACACGGACTCGTTTCCTTTTTGAGACCGAGGTAAGCCTGTCACGAAGTCCATCGTGATGTGCTCCCACTTCCACTCTGGTATTGGTAGGGGTTTTAGCTTCTCTGCTGGCTTGCGGTGCTCTGCCTTCACTCGCCGGCAGGTAAGGCAATGAGCCACAAAGTTGGCTATCTCCTTCTTCATGGCGTTCCACCAGAAGTATTTCTTTAATCCACGATACATTTTGGTAGCCCCGGGATGCATCGCGTAGCTCGAGTAGTGTGCTTCTTCCATTATGTCTCTCTTCAGCTCTGGTATATTGGGTACACATACCCGATCCCCAAATCTAATTTTGCCATCCTCGTGGATCCGGAACTGTGTTGGCAAGCCTTGTTTCATCTTTCAAAATGTCCACCATCCTACTATCTTGTCTCTGGGTATCCCGAATCCTATCCAATATGGTAGGTCGTATGCATAGAGTGGCCACGCTCACCCCCGAGCTCGGCTCAATTACCTCCAGTTCAAGCCTCCTCATTTCCTCCAGAAGAGGTATCACGCTTCGATGGGTTTGGGGCAGATTACGTAATTGACCTTCTGCTCAATGCATCGGCCACCACATTAGCCTTGCACAGGTGGTAATGAATCTTTGAGGTCATAGTCTTTGATGATTCGGTTCGACCGGCATCTGCGCCTCATATTGATTCTTTTCTGTGTGAATATGTATTTCAGACTTTTATGGTCCGTATACACTTCACATGGCACGCCGTAGAGGAAGTGGCGCCAAATCTTCAAGGCAAATACCACTGCTGCCAACTCCAGGTCATGTGTGGGGTAGTTCTCCTCGTGCGACTTCAATTGCCTTGAAGTGTAGGCAATAACTCTCCCATTCTGCATAAGGACGCACCCCAGACCTATCCTGCAAGCATCACTGTAGATTACATATCCGCACCCGCTCTCTGGTAGGGCCAAGACAGGTGCAGACACCAATCGATTCTTCAGTTCTATAAAACTACGCTTCATGATCCTCCGTCGGATAGAAAGGAGCACCCTTAGGTCGGCTGGTCATGGGTAGTGCTAGACGAGAGAATCCCTCTACAAACCTCTGTAGTAGCCAGAAGCTAATCCCAAAAGCTCACGATCTCTCGGCGGTGCCGGTCTACTCCAGTCTACCACTGCTTCAATTTTATTGGGGTCCACAGACACCCCATCTCCGCTGATGACATGGCCCAAGAAAGCCACGCTGCTTAGCCAGAAGTCACATTTGGAAAATTTAGCGTACAGTTCTTCACGTCTTAGAGCCTCCAGCACTAGCCCCAAGTGTTTTCGCGTGTAACTTCACGCTCTTTGAGTAGATTAGAATATGCGTCAATGAAGGCGACTACGAACCCGATCAAGTATGCGTCACGAATATACGGTTCATCAAATCCATGAACACAGCTGGGGCATTGGTAAGCCCAAATGGCATCACTAGAAACTCATAGTGCCCATAACTCGTACGAAAGGCACATTTCGGAACATCCTCACCCCGAATCCGTACTTGATGGTACCCCGACCTCAAGTCTATCTTGGAGAATACCTGGGCTCCTTGTAGCTGATCCATCAGATCGTCGATCCTCGGTAGAGGGTATTTGTTCTTGATTGTCACCTTGTTGAGCTCACGGTGATCGATACATAATCTCATGGATCCGTCTTTCTTCTTGATGAATAGTACCGGGGCTCCCCAAGGCGACATGCTCGGCCGAATGAAGCCTTTCTCAAGGAGTTCTTCAAGTTGTTGCTTCAGTTCCTTCAACTCTGCAGGGGCCATTCGGTATGGGGCTCTGGATATGGATGCCGTCCCTGGAGCTAGATCGATGCCAAATTCCACTTCCCTCTCTGGGGGTAGTCCCAGCAAGTCATCTGGAAATACATCTGGAAAATCACGGACTACTGGAATTTGTGCCACCGTATTTTGAGCATCCTTTGTCTCTGTGATTGATGCCAGAAACCCAGTACAACCACTGTTGATCAGCTTCCGAGCCCAAAGTGCTGATATCTCCCGGGCTAGTGTGTACCCTTTACTGCCTTTGAAGACGAACTCCTCGGCGCCTGGAAATCGGAAGTGCACTTTCTTCCTTACAGGGTCCAACAACTGCGTAAATTTGAGTTGAGCCAATCCATGCCGAGGGATGGCGTCGTAGTCAGCGCAACTCCATCAAGTGTAGATCGGCTGACAAGCTTCGTGACCCTCGATCACAATTGAGCATCCACGGTGCCCGGTCTATCCACGATCCTTATGCGCTCCACCGGGTATCGGCCTTGTAGTCGTGTGATAATGTAATTACGTACAAACTATTTTTTCGGGCAAATGAAGTAGACACGAAAGAATGTGTCACTCCGGGATCAAATAGTGTACAAGCGTAGCAAGAGCAAATAGAAATAGTACATGCTACCACCTCATGAGAGGCTCGCGCATCCTCCTGAGTTAGGTTGTAAACCCGACCCTGAGTAACTGGGCGGCCAGAAGAGGAAAGTGGATCTGCCGCTTTTCCCTTCTTATTTTCGCCCCTGTGGTCTCCTGACTGTCCTCGGCCCTGGGTAGCTGAGTGTCGAGTACCTCCTGTGGACTGTGGTGGTCGGCCTGATGTAGTCTGTGCTCTATCACCACCTGATGATTCTGTCCGGCCAACAGGGCAGTCTGCCTTGAAGTGTTCCGTACTCCCGCATCGGAAACACATATCTGCCGTGTGCCAGCACTGCTCTCTATCATGTGGACCTCCACAACGGCTGCAATTAGGTGGGCGGGAGCCACTCCCTGATGCTTCCTTGCCTTTAGACCCGAATGACGAGGATATGCAGTGACTGCTTTGTATGGGCTGTGACTGAGCTCACTCCGGAGAGGCGTCCTGAGTCGCCAGGAGTCTCACTCTTCCTGGGATTCTTTCCTTTGCCACTGCCCTACTCTCGCCTAGATAGCTCCTGGGTCTCTCTCAATGCGACCTCCTCATCCTTGGCTATGTCCACCAGCTCATGTAAAGGCAGTCTGAGTGATGGTGTCACAAATCGCCTGAGGCTGCTCCTCAAACCACCCACAAACTGTCGGGCCTTGCACATGTCATCCTCTACAAGAAAGGGGGCAAAGTGGGATAGATGCTCATACTCATCCACAGTACTGGATTCTTGCTTCAAATTTATAAATTCCTGTACCATCTGGGCCTTCCTGCTTGCTGAAAAATATTTGTTGAAGAAGGTTGTCTTAAACTGTTCCCAAGTCTGGAAGGCTTCTTCACCTCTGCTTTGGACCTCAGCCTTGAACCGGACTTACAGCCGCGGCCTTTCAAAGATGTACTTGGCCAGCACTGACCATATCTTCTTGAGGAGCTTCTGCGCTGACACGGAAAGTAGCCTCCATCTCATCAATCCAATGCTGACATTGGTCGGGTCAGCACCCCCCCTCAAATGGTATGCGGCGTGTCTCACGAACTCTGCCGATCTGGTCTGCCAGGCACTCTCTCGCTGACAGTAGGTGGGGGTAGGGGAGTCTTTGGTGGGGTGTGCTACTTTGCTGCTTCTTTAACTGCTGGCTTCTTCCTTTCAGCGCATAAAACGGCATCATCTTATGCATCATCCACGATAGTCTTTGCCGAGGGTCAACCCGGTCCTCAGTGCAGGGATTAGTGAAGCCTCGGTACATGGGACGGGTATCCTCCTCCTCTAGGACCTGGATACCCTCAGGTGCGGAGAACTGGATACCCTCCCGTACGGGGACACGGATATCCCTCCTGTAGGGGCACGGATAATCTCTCCTCCACGGGGCACGGATAACCTCGGTATGAAAGCTTTGAGTATCCCAGGCGGGGTGCGGTTATCCCTCAAGCTGCGGAGGATCTGGATACCCCAGGTCTCAGTGGTATCTCTGGCAGCCCTCTACATGCGCATCATGCATAGGCTCAGGGGGAGGAGTTCCACCGGCTTCGCGAGGTCGTCTCCGGTCCGTCTTGGAGGCATGACTTACGAATTGAGAAAAGATTTCAAGTGTTAGTATACTACCCAACCCACTCTAGCGCGCAGTCACGGAGAACTGCCAATAACTTTCAATCTGCAAGTCGGATTTCCCTGATCCAGCTCTCGTTAGAAAGCCAATTCCAGGATCTTTCTAATGGCATACTAATTAATGTGGTCGGGGTACTACTGTTGTCCCAAACTGAACCCCAAACATGCAGCTCGAAATCGATTTCGAATGGAAATCGGACAGCACCTCCCCTGACTATCGGCTTCCGACAATCTACAAACATACACGCAACCACATCCAATACACTTGGATTTCCACCAATTTAACCTCTATAATCCATTCATACAATCATCAGTTCACTTCATTCGTTAATTAGGTTCTTCCCCCTCTAATTAAGGTTAGGTGTTCACATGAGTAAATGCGTCGATCGTGAGCCCGGATGATAATGCCTGAGGCGTGACGGAATTTTGTAGGCCCCAGGGATCTGGCCTAAAGTGCTTTGGGCGATGGAGGCCTTGAAGGGTGTAAAACCCAAGAATTTTGGGGATTTAAAATTTCTTTTTGGGTTTTATTTAATTGGAAAATGAGGAAAACCCCCAAGGTTTGATCAAAATGAAATTTTGATGGAGAAACAAATTTCTAATTTTTTTTATTAAAGAAAATTCCCCAAACTTTGAATACATGGATTTGTATTTACTCCCTTTAATTAGTTTGGTAATTAAACCAAGAAAAAAGAGAAAACCCTAGTTGGGTATAATTGGGGCTACCAAGGGTATTTTGGTAATTAAGAGGAATGAATGAATTCTTGGGATGAATTCATTAAATAAAGGAAGGATTGGTGGTTTATTTAATTAAAGGAAAGAGGGTAAAATAAAGGATTAAAAAGGTTTAAAACCAGATTAGGGTTAGTTGGGAGTCGAGAGGGACCTCTTGGTAATTATGGAAAATCTTGAGGGACCAAATAGAAATTTCTCTCTCTCACTTTGTGAAGGACTTAATTGTGACTTAAGAAAATATTAAGGACTTGCGAGGAATTGTCCTCTTTCCGCAGGGCTTGGGCTGCTGGTGTAACCTAAAATATTCGAGGGACCTCTGGATAATTTTGAGAGAGAAAATCTATTTAGAAGAGGATGAGCAGTGAGATTAGACCATCTCGTACCGTGTTTTATCTCCGAGGCATTATAAAGGCTCTCATAGGGAGCCACGTGGTGAGGATTGAGATGGAATCCATCTCATCGTATACCAAATATGAGGCAAAGGAGAAAGGGTTGGGTAAGGATGATCCCTGCAGTGCGGGTGGTTTATAGCAGATCCCATCTAAATTGGGTGGTGGATGCTAGGAAAATGGGAGAAAATCGGGCCCGTTGGAGTGAGATTAAAATCTCAACGGTCATCTTTGATGATAACGAACTTCGAGGGCCAAGCTGCTCTTAATCTGGACCGTGGAAATAAGAGATGTGATCTCGAGGCGTCCATCTGCGGAAGTCTGCAGATCGAAGCACGGCGACCCCATTGACCAAGCGAAGCGGCCGGCGCGTGAGCGCCGCCCTTCTCCCTCGAGGCGTTTGGCAGGAGCGGTAGAGCCGACGAGCGGCCGAATAAAGCCGGGAGCATTACCGAATGCTTCGTCTGCCCCCGGCCTATAAGAACCCCACCCCGGTTCGCCCTGAGACAGAGAGAAAGAGGAAATCAAAGATGCGCCGTGAGGGTTGGTGGGAGAAAGGGGATTAGGCCACCTGAGGGTCTCTGTCACTCTCTGTTAGTACCGGAAGAACGGAATTAAGGTATGAATTCTCTACGGTTTCAATTTAGCGTTTGATGCATTGATAGATGCAGTTTAGGGCTCTCCGAAGTAATGAAACGGAACGGTTGTGGGAGAGCTCGGGAGAGGGGTAGGAACGCGGATGCCACATAAGCTATTGGCATGGCCACGAGGCAGGGGCTTTCCGGCCGCTGATTGGCCAGCGATAAAAAGCGTCAGTGGAGAGATGGATTTCCGTGATTTCTCCGGTAGGGGCTTTCGACCATATTTGGAGGTAGGTGAAGATTAAAAAAAAATTAAATTAAATTAAATTAAATTAATTATTAATTTAGGTGATGGTTAAATTTAAGTGAATGTTAATAACTTTGGATGTGACAAACATTAAGGGGGTTAATCAATTGTTTTGAATTAATGTTAAAAACCTAGGTGGTGTGACATTATTAAGGTCATTAATCACTGTTGATTAAAATGATTTGTATGGAGGTGTGGCAATTATTTGATTAATTATTTTGGAACATAGTAGTGTGACGAAATAATCATTAAATAAGGAACTTGGTTAATTATAGTTAACTAAGAGTTTTAAAAAGGGTTTAAAACCTTAGTGTGACAATTAATTGATTAATTGATTAATTGATTTGTATAGTTGATATAACTATATGGGACTTTGGCGGTGTGACAAAAGCAATTAACTATTATGCTTGAGTATAATCCTATGGAATTATAGGTGTGAGCACAATCAGTTTGGTTAACTAACTAGGTTAATTAAATTGATTATATGGGAAGCTTGGTAGTGTGACAAAATAATAGAATAATTTATTATTATGTGTGACGTATTTAATTGATTAATGGTTGGTATAATTTAAGAGATTACTAAGGTTATTAAGTATTGTTAATAGACCGTCTAATGTGACAACGATTAATCAATTAAGTTGAACCAATCTACTGGGTTGATTAAATCAAACAAACTTGGTTGAAAGTTAAAAGGATTGGGTTCAATTGGATTTAATCATTTGGTGATTAAACTTGGGTTAACCTTGTTTGCCGAATTGGGCTTGGGCCCAAATTGAGATTGAGCAAATTAATAAGATGTGACTGGATTAATTAAGTAAGAAGACTAGGATTAGTCTATTAATCATTTGATCTAACCCAACTCTTGGAATGTAAGTTTGATCAACTTAATTTGGATCAAGTGCTTGGATCAATTTAAGAAAATCAAATTAATTAGACTAAGTTGATTTAACGTGATGACTAGTGCTTAGTCTAGCGGGTAATTGAGTTAGTCAACTTGATTAAGTTGAACCTTGGAGTTGGATCAAGTAATAAGATTAGTTCTACACCATTATTTGAATTTATGGGTGAACTAATCAAGTTAATTGGCTAAGGTTAGTCAAGTAACAAAGAGGGATCGGGTTGAATCCAAGCTAGTTAAATTAATTTGATTGAATCAAATGACTTGGGTTGGTCCAGTAGCAAAGTGGTTTAATCCAAATTTAAGTTAATCAATGACTTGATTAAGCTTGACATTGTATTTGAATTAAATAAATGGGTTTGGTTAACCCATTAATTGGATTAATTGGTGAATTAGTTAAATGAAACTTGGTCAAGTTAACTTAGTTATGAAGTTGAAAGGTTGGAATTATTTGGGTGTTGTCTTTGGGGTTTATGAGGGAGGTTTGGAATGGGAAGGATGCCATGGGGGTTATGAATTTGAAAGGTTTGAATAATTTGGGTGTTATCTTGGGAATTATGGGGGAGGTTTAGAATGTGAAGTGTTGTAGAGGTTGCACTTGTGAGGCCTATATAAAGCATGTAATCTTGAAGCTGGGCATAGAGCAATAGCAAGTTTGAGAAAGTTTATGGGCCATTGGGAATCAAGAAGAGAGGTGAGAAGAAGGAAGAAAAGAGAAGAAAGCTTGAGAGACTAGGAATTTACGATTTCAAAGGAGTGTTGAGCATGCTCTATGTTCATTGCCATTCCGACCATTTTCACCGTTGGATGCGTGCTGAAATTTTGGTGAGATTATTCCACGACTCTTTATTCTTCATTTTGAGCGGTTAAGATTGTTTTTGGTGTCGGTAGAGTAGGTTTACGGGGTGTGAAGCAGAACCTATCACTGCTGATTTCCTGCACCGACCGGTTTCATCATCTGCTTGATCGGATGATCATTTCTAGTCTGATCGAGCTGATTTTTGGTGAGCATAGTGAGCAGTGGAGATCTAGTTAGGGCCGATTGGGTTTGTCTTGATTAATGCGTAGACATCTATACTCGGTGAGTTTCTTTAAATTCCTGCATCTCACTTATGTGTGGTGATAAATATGAGGATTCATATATGCATGAATGCATGGGTTATAAGGATAGATGGGGGAATGAATGAGTAAAGAATTGGTCCAAGGGTTGGAGTTTGATCCCCATTGGTGGTTTCATGAATTGAATTTATATACATGATCATGAAAAGTGTAAATAAAATCTATCCCTATCTTTGAAGGTTCATGAAAGCATAAACATGGGTAACTTGAGGTTACTGGTTTATGGGAATGATTTAAGGATTAGCATAGGTGTTGTTTGATAAGAGGGCTAGAGAACTTGGTTACTGTTAAAGAGTTATACATGCAAAGGTCAATAAAAGGGTTTAGCAAGTGGGCCCAATTTGAATAAAATGACTATAGATAACCAAATAGGGTTTAGACTCGACAAATGAATGCAAAGTTGACTAGGTTTGACCAAGTTGGGTCTAGGGTCAACTAAAGAACATGGAGACATGGGATAAGGATTAATAACCCGAGAGATAGTCTTTAGGACCCGTTAGTGGGCCTAGGCCCAACAAGAACGATAGGCATGCATGTGTAATTAGAGATATGGGGATTTATTGAAATCTTGAATCTAATAGGGCCTATGTATGCCAGATACTCTCGGGGAGTTGTAAGACATTCCAGAGGATACTAGGAAGACTTCTAGTTCCAACAAGAGGTAAGTGCTCTTGCCTAGTTCCCTTCTTTATTGGCTAGTTGTTTTGTTGATTTAATGTATGCTATTTGTTAGCATGTCTTTTGTTTGGTACCTGATATTCTTGGATGCATGTACATACATATTCTTTTGATGTCTTTCCTGGTATGTGTGTGATTGGTGTGCTAGAGGTAGTGTTAACTGATCACGAGGATCCATTGATCGGCACGTGGCCGTGGAAACCGCGTGAGCACGTGCTCCATCGTCGATAGGAGTCGCGTGGTTTCACTATCTCTTCGTTGATGCTCACCGAGCATACCAACCTATGACCGAGGCGATCTTGTGGAGGTTCGTGGTGCTTGTTTTGCGGGCGAGGGTATCGCGTCGAGAGGAGTATCGCATTACTCGTGAGCATAGCCTCCTATTATGCGGCACTTGACCATAGAGACACCGCGGTGCTTGTGTTGGTCGGGTGGGTGTGTGTAGGATTGAGTTTGTTCTCGCGGGACTTCGATTGGAGCTAGGGGAGTTCCGATAGGGGAATGTTGGGGGCGAGGACCTCCTGGCGTTTGCACATGCCGCCTTGCGGAGAGGCAATTCTCACGGGTGGTCTTACATGTCGGTGGGCATGGTACAGCGGCCGTGTTAACTGCGTAGGAGAGGTAGTTCTACGAATTGCGAGCGGAGGGTCGAGCGACCAAAGGTGGTGCTAACTACTGACAAATAATTTGGACATCTTGGCGGGGTGATTCTTGAGTTTTCTTGAAACTCATCACGAGAGCTTGAGGGGCTTACATTGCAGTGGGTCATTACCTTTGGATTGTTTACGGTAGACTCCTAGAGTTGTGTTTCTTGGTGTTGTGACCTTATTATTTGACATATTGCTCATTTATGTCTTGTGACCCCGCGGGGGTACTTACTGGGCTTTCCTTTTGAAAACTCATGCGCTTGCTTCCCTTCTTTCTTTTTCAGGTCCCGAGGAGTAGGTGACTCGGACTTGGGAGTTGAGCGAGGGGTTGGGCTGATTTTGTAGAGGTTCGAGAACCTCAGGTCACACTTGTTCTTGAGGTGGTGTTATTGTAGGACCCTTATAGGGCCTTGACCATGTGTAGGGTATGTAAACCCTTATTGATTTAGATTTTAGTTGTGCCTCTGATATTATCTGATTATTAAATTTTGAGGTATTTGTTATCTGCTATGATTCCCTTAGGCCTTATATCCGAGTGGGGTTTGCTTCTACTTGGGTACGGCCGGTCTGTGCGCGCGCTCGAGGTCCCGGGATCCGAGTCGGGGCGTGACAAAGGGGCTGGTCCCGCGTAGGGCAGGCCCGCGTGAGGCGCTTGTCACGGCCGAAGGCGAGCGTCTGGGCGAAGGCGGGGATCTGCGGCGGTGCGGGTGGCGCTTCAGGTATTGTGCCTTGAGGCTGCCTTGTAGTCTTTGAGAATTGTCTGGCCTTTCGAAGCCTTGAGGGCTCGATCCAGCCGGGGCCGGTGGTCACTTTCACTGGCGCGGCCCTCTGTAGTGAGCTACTTGTGGCGAGAAGCTGGCGATAGGCTGCGTAAACTGAGGCTGCCTTGGCCTTGGTGAGAAATTTGGCGTCGCGTAGGCGGGAGCCGGGGCTGATTCTTGGGAGGCGAGGCTGGACGGCGTGGAGGGCGCGGGTAGGGGTCGGGTGCGGCTGAAGAAGAAGGGAGAAGGGGAGAGAGATATTTCCTTCTCTCTCTCTCTCTTCTTCTTGTTATATATATATATATATAAAGTTTATTTATTTTAATTATTCAAATCACATGATTCCTGTTCATGCACATGTCTACTATGCATACACGGGTCTACTATTCCGAGTGGGGTCCACCGAAATAATTCTCTCGTCCCCGAGGCCCGACCTGGATCCGCGAATTTGGTCCAGCGGTGCCGTGTGGCGTCTTGTCAACGGTAGGATCATCTCTCGTCGAGCCATATCCAAGAATATTGGCTTTAATGTCGTTTTCTCACAGTCAGACTTCTTGTGACATCAAGGATCGTTCTTTGTCCCCGACTTGATTCACATTTCCCGGGACTTTATCTTTTTTCCCGTTTCCTTCTCGATAATTGATCTGGATTAATTAATACTTAGTTAATTGGGATGAGTAACAACGTGATAATTTCCTCGAAATCATCTGTTTAAATATCTTAAATCTCCCATTTAAGATCCAATAATTAGAAATTTTTATTTATTTCGGGCGTTACAATACTACTTGAAATCATTGCCCAGGAACTCAAAGAAGAAGAAGAAGCGAATAGTCTTCCAAATTGCTTCAACCTAGATGAAAACAAGATTTACATTAATGAGGATAAATGGTAGGTAAATAAGGTGAGGACCAAAGTGATGAAGAGAGGTGGCAGAGCCTAGGCCACCAAACAACAGTTTTGCCTTGCTTCATACTCCATCTCTTAATTAAGCAGCAGTTTCAAACATGGTGAGAAGAAGTTGGTAAGCATAACCAATAGTGAGGAGGATATTGAGGTCAAGATTGAAGATGTAGAGATGTTAGATAGTGGAGATCAGGAAGATGAGGAAATGAAATAAAGAGTAATGGAATTGGAGGAAGTGGATGGTATAGAGGAGGCCAAAGGCTAAGATGGTACCTACGGATTCGATTCGCTGATAAGGACACATTTAAAGAGTATGGCGATTGGTTGTGGCGGGTGGTCCCAAGCGCTTCGCGTGTCTTGTTGACCCGCCTTACTCATATCTCTGCTCTATCGCGGCTTGTGCACATTTTTGGTTTCTTAATTCACACTGTCACCTAAATAGTTTTGTGTATAGTTTAGGACTAAACGCGCACTTTCACCTATTTTTTGTTGTAAAAAATCATGATTTTTTTTTCTTGTTGAACTTTTGACAAAAAAAGCAAAAGATATATAAATACATGTGCACATATGGAAACTTAATGAATTTTTTTAATTAGTATGAATTATTTGAAAGACAATTGATTATAGTTACATAAAAAAAAATTATACACATAGAAGTTAAACATAGACTTAGTGGAACCATAGATATCTTAAGAAAATCTAATTCAAAACTCAAAGTTATTCAAAAGAAAGAAAAAACACATATATACATGTACATGGGAGAAAACACATTTTATCAATAGAAAAAGCCAAAGATTGAAACACAAGCTAGGTCTGTTGCATTGGAAAGAGAGCTCCTCACACCATTCGTACATCATAACTAATGTTAATATGATATTTCTGGGATATCAAACAAGCTAGCACATCCGAGCATATCTCTTGACATAAATAAGGGATAACATATTATATTATAATGATATCTATAGTATTTTTAGAGATAAAGAGTGGCTACCTCTATATATACCACTCTTTCTTCTTGAGCCATCGTATCGAAGTATCAAGAGAAGATGGACATGATGAAGGAGCAAGCTCTTACATCTCTCCCTTTTGATGTTCAACAAGAGAAAGGGAGTGACAATGAGAAGGGGAGTGACGTCTATGAGAGCAAGAAATCAAGAGAAGGTATATATGCTTTCTTACTCTGTTACATTTCTTGATCTTGTTATCATGATTGTTTCAGGCCAACAGAGATTTTGGTGAATGTGAAAGGGAGAATTTAAAGATAAAGTTGAAATGTTATAAATATTTTTTTTATTAATGAGCAATATATATAAAGTTATTAATTGGCACAGGGGAAGTATTTCACCTTGATATGTCTGAAACATTGTGTTGATGATGATTTTTAAATCTCAATAAAAGTGATATATATGTCTAGAAAACCAACTCGACAATGATTTCTCAATTTTATATGGAATATAAATTATGTTTATGTCTAGGACACTACACCGATGACGACAACATAATGAAGAAGCAATTCACTTCAAGAATGAGGACATATAGTGACAATTTTTTTGTGACTCCCAATCATTTTGTCACAAATATAAAGTTTATTGTGACAAAATAATGATGTGGCACAATTGTTGGATTTAATTGTGATGACTTATTTGTATGTCATTAATATATTAATAATTGTGACGATTTGAAGTCTTTCACAAATGAATTATCACAATTAATATATTAATAGTGTTGAAAACTGTTTTGTTACAATAAAATTGTCACTTATAATGTAGATACCTTTGTAATTGAGGAATATTGGAGTGAATGAAGTATATTTGTGACAAAACATATTTTTGACAATATTATTTTTATTTATTGTGATGAGAACGTTACCTGTCACTCAATCTAATAATCTTTTGTCACAAAAATTTTCATTATGTAATGTAATTGTGACAAATTATATTTTAATCACTATTATTTTCAATTGTTGTAACGGTAAATTTGTTTGTCACATAATCCATTACTCTTTGTGACTAACATTGTCGTCAATAAAAATCTCACTAGCTAACAAGATTTTTTTTTTTTAGGAGCCAAATAAAAAAGAATTATTTTTGGTGCAAAACAGTAGATTTTTTATAAATATTTTCCTAAATTTATAATTTTTTTATACTATATATACTAATTTGTAAAAAACCAAACCAAACCAAATATTTTACGGAATATTCTAAAAAAATATATTTTTTTATACTATATACTAATTTATAAAAAGCTAAGGGGCCAAACTATAAAATTTCACAAATCTATCTAAGCAAAAGTGTGTCTAATTTTAATTTTTAGAAATCGGAAAAAATTAGAAAATTAGGGTAGTATTTTGAAATTTTCTCAGAATTTTAGAATTTTTTTAAATTTTAAAAATCTATCTATATTACTAAATGAGAGTATTTTTCATTTAAAAAGTATTCATCTAACTATATATTTATGGGAGTCTATCAGACATAATTTTAATTTTAAAAAAGTTCAAAAAAAATATTACATTGGGATTTTGAAATTTTATTAAAATTTTGGATTTTTAAATTTTAAAAAGTCTATCTATATTACTAAACGAGAGTATTTTAAATTTTAAAAGGTATCTATCTACCTGTATATTTATAATAGTCTATTGGTTAGATATAATTTTAATTTTGAATTCAAAAAAACTAGAGTGGGATTTTGAAATTTTTTAATCAGATGTTTTAATTTTAAAAAGTCTATCCATATTACTAAGCGGAGTATTTTTAGTTTTAAAAATTATCTATAAGTATCTCGATTATAGATAATTTTAATTTTAAAAATTAAAAAAAATTAGATTGAGACTTTGAAATTTTCTCAAAATTTTTGATTTTTTCAATATTAAAGAGTATAATAACTTCATGTTTATTTCTATTCCATTACCCACACCTTTGCCTCTGCCCTTATTCTAACCAAGATCGGGGAAGGAATGCCATGGGGTTCGTTTCAGCCCGGGTAAATTTGATAACTTTCTTCACCTCTTCCAAACTAGGGTTAGGGTTTTCACTTTTTCTCTTTCTTGATTTATCTATACATTTTTTTATAGATCATCTCAAAGAAGAATCGCCATGAGATATGCAAGTAATTCTTCCAAGGTATCATGCTTCTCCTATTCTTGTCCTTTGTTTTTCGTTCGATTGGAGCTAGGGTTTGGTTCTAAGACTGGTTTCTCTAGTGTGGTGTTGTAGAGGGGGTACTATATGCGAAGAAGGACTACAACCTTGCGAAGCACCCATTGATCGACGTGTGCAACCTACAGGTCATAAAGCAGATGTAGAGCTTCAAGTCGAAGAAGTATGTCCGAGAGATATTTGCATGGATGCATTACTATTGGTACCTCACCAATGACGGCATCGAGTTTCTCCGCACTTTCCTCCATCTCCCATCCGATATCGTTTGTGTTGAATGTTTGAAAACAATTTCTGTAAATAATATTTTGCTGAATTTTTGTATTTGACAACAATTATATAAAATCTTTAAATATAATTTTGTTTAAAATTTTTTTAATTATCAATAAATTTTATATTATTTTTATATCTAAAATGGATGGAATTCAATGGTAAATATTTGGATTATTGTAAAATAATAGATAAGTATTTATAAATAAAATAAAATAAAATAACCACTGCTAAATGACTTAAAAACAGTCACAAAATTTGTATTTTCTTGTAGTGATATATGCCATTGTCACGATTTTTCAAAAAATTGACACAATTGATTGGAGTTATTGTGACTACACTAATTTCGTTGGCTACCATTGTTTTGAACATTAGTGACGATATAACTTTCACTGATGAAAATAATATTAGTAACAAATTTTATCATCAAAGTTCTCAATAATTTTATTGCCAATACGGTTGTTACAACAATATACGCTATTGTCACGATTTTTTCGGTCACAATTTATACTTTTTTTGAGACAAGAAATTGTCACAATATGTTGGAGTTATTGTGACTACACCAATTTCATCACCAATATTTCACTTTTTAGTATCAACATATTTGTCACAAAAGTGTTGCATAATTGTGCCAATTTTTAAATGTGGTCACTAATGAAATAGTGACGGGGTTACTTGTGACGGCAAGTGACGAAATGAAAAATTGTCACTATAAGTAGTATTAGCTATTTATTAGACTTTTAGTCACGAATTTTGCCTCCACAAAAGACTCAATTTCTTGTAGTAGCTCTTAAATCTCTACCTTTTGAACAAGAGAAGGGGAGTGACTGTGAGAAGGGGAGTAACTCTGAGAGAAAGAAATCAAGAGAAGGTATGTATGCTTTCTTACTCTGTTACATTTCTTGATCTTGTTATCATGATTGTTCTAGGTCAACAGAGATTTTGGTGAATCTGAAAGGGAGAATTTAAAGATAAAGTTGAAATGTTATAAATAATTTTTTTATTAATGAGCAATATATATGAAGTTATTAATTAGCATAGGGGAAGTATTTCACCTTGATATATCTGAAACATTGTGTTGATGATGATTTTTACTCAAAAAAAATTATATTTATGTCTAGAAAACCAACTCGATGAGGATTTCTCAATTTTAAGGCAATATAAATGATGTTTATATCTAGAGCACTACACTAATGACGACTTCTTGATTGAGCATATGTCTAGAATACAACTTTAATGATGATTTTGCAATTGCGATACAAACGATGTGTATGTCTAGACTGCTGACTCAATGATTTGTTGTAAGCACCAGTGATTTAAAAGATGTTATGAATTGACTATGAGCTTCTTAAACTCTTGAATACATCATTGATATTAAAGATGATATTCCTAGATCACTATATCGAGGATGATATGTCTAGTCTACTAGCTTGATGATTTTTTGAATGTTTTGCTGATATATATGATGTTATTTCTAGAGCACTGCATCAATGATAATTGTAAAATCCACGACTTTTTAAGAAATAAATGGATGAAATTCTCTTCGAAATTATTTGTTAATTGAATAATTTCCCCGGAATAGTAAACAGAGGATTTAATAGGGGAAAATTAAGTTTAAAACCCTAGTTAGGGTTTAAAGTGACCAGAAGGACTCCTGGTAAATTTTGAAAAAGTTAGAGGGACTAAAAGATAATCGTTCTCTCTCACAGTTTTGGACCTGGATATAATTTAAAAAATGTCAGGGATCTCTGGAAAATTTTCCACGAGAAAAAAACCTATAGAGAGAGGATGAACGGCTGAGATTAAAAGATCTCAGACTGTAGTAAATCTCGAGGCATTATAAAGGCCCACGGGGAGCCACGTGTCGATCTGTGATTTCATCCATCTGATCGGGGATCAGATACGAGACAGGTAGAGTAG
The DNA here is from genome assembly GCA_026586065.1 of Dioscorea zingiberensis. Lineage (NCBI taxonomy): Eukaryota > Viridiplantae > Streptophyta > Magnoliopsida > Dioscoreales > Dioscoreaceae > Dioscorea > Dioscorea zingiberensis. The sequence goes on along the minus strand of CM048823.1, from coordinate 18,369,344 downwards.
AGTTGATGAAAGTGACCCTACGGTGAGGGCATACACAGAACCACTTATCTTGAGATGAGTTCTGATCACGAGATAAGGGTTACAAATCTCAGAAGCCACGTGGCATGCTAAGATCAAATCATCTAGTGGGGTTTTGATGCGAGGCATGGTAATAAGATCGAACCGTTGAAAAGTTTTAAATCTTGACCGTTGATCAGAAAGGAGATGCTAGATCCTAGGCAATGGTGGGGTATCCACCGTTGATTACAACGAGTAATCATGGCCGCCGGATCAGATTGGGTAACGATCCCGAGGCAGCGCCTGTCTCTTCTCCGGACGGCCGGAAAGCTTGTCAGCGCAAAACGCACGGCCATCCCCTGCTACGCTGAAAGGCCGCCGGGCCGCTTAACGGCCGCAGGCTTTTGGCTATTTCTGAGCCCTTCTATCCGGTTCCGCAAGCCTATAAAGGGAGCTTGGGAGTGCAGGAGGAGGAGCCGCGACTCTCCATTGAGACCCGGCTCGGTGAGGTGGCTTGATGAAGGAAGAAGCTTCTGCGGCGGAAGCCCGTCTTTGCTCAGGAGGCTTCGATGGCGAGGGGATTGTTATGCGTGAGAGGAGGGAAGCGGGGAACCGAGGGGAAGGAGGGAGAGCTCACGAGGGAACGCGGCCGAGCTTCGGCAGAAGAGGAGACAGTCTTGCGCACGAGCCTACTGCCGGCCGAGGTGCGTCGTCGGCTTGCCGGTAAGTATGCATCACCATCTTACGTAGTCCGTAGAGTGTTTGCATGCAGCGGTGAGGCTTGTCGAGGAGAGTCACATTCCGCAGCGGAGGAAAGCTTAAATAGTTCTGCGAGGCGAGGGAGGCTCGCTGGCCTTTCTGGAGGGCGGTAGTGGTGGAAAAAAAAAACCCCTCACCGAAGCGGGGAGGCTGAGCTTGGCCCGGCGCTTCGCCGGCGAGGAGACGATAAGGTGGTGCTTTCGGTCGAGGGAGAGAAGAAACGAAGAAGATGAAAAATATATATATATATATAATTATATATTAAAGATGTTAATTTAATTAATTGAAATAGTTTTTTTTTAAAACTATAGGAATGTGACAAAATTATAGGTTTAATTAACCTATAAGGGATGACCTAATCATTTAATTAATTTTAAAGATTATTTTGGGACTTAGTAATGTGACAATTATTTGGTTAATAATTTGAATGGTAATAATAATAAATAAAATATGTTCAAGGAATAATATTTTGTTACCAATGATGCTTATTTAGTTGATTAACTATGATAGTGACAAGTTAATTAGCTAAAATAAACTTTTAATAGAATGGTTCATTATCTTAGGTTATGTGACATGATTAGTAGATTTAATTAATCTATGTGGAATGACATAATCATTTGATTAGTTAGATTAACTAAAATGATTATTATGAAATTTTATATGTAACAAATATTAGATTAACTATTGGATATAGTTAAAATGAATGAAGGACATCGATAGTGTGACAAATATTAATCCTTATGTTGGGATTGATTGATCTAGTATAGTTGTAACAACTATATGGACATTTAGAAATTGTGACAAGTATTAAAACTAATGTTTTAATTAAATAATGACTATAGTGGTGTGACATAAGTTAATTCGATTAATCAACAAAAATGATTTAAGAATCTTGATAAGATTTTAAATCTAGATTGTGCAACAAATCTAGTTGATTAATGTTGGAGTGACTGGAGAGATTATTAAGGTTATTTCATACTGTTAATAAACCTTATGGTGTGACGATGATTAATCAAAATAAGTTGATTAAATCAAAACAACGTGGTTGAAAGACTGGAGATTGGGCTCAACCAGATAAAATATAACTAATAACATGAGTGGGTTAGTTTTTGTTAGATGGTCTAAAGGTGAACCCAGTCAAAATGACTAAAATGCCCTTCTTTGGTAAAAAGGGCTAAGGTCAAGCTAAACGGTGAAATGGGCTTGAAGTGGGCCCAATTCACTTAAAGTAATTAGAGATGACTAAGTAAGGTTTAGACTCAACAAGTGAATGAAAAGTTGACTAGGTTTGACCAAGTTGGGTCTGGGGCCAACTAAAGAACATGGAGACATGGGATAAGGATAAATAACCCGAGAGATGGTCCTTAGGACCCGTTAATGGGTCTAGGCCCAACAGAGACAATAGACATGCATGTATAACTAGAGACTCGACGAAATCTTGACTCTAATAGAGCCCATGTATGCGGATACACTTTCGAAGAGGCGTGAGGCATTCAAAAGACTCTAGGAGGGACTTTTAGTCTCACCAAGAGGTAAGATTCACTTGCCTAGTTTTCACCCGATAGCAGGATTTCTTGAACTTACCGTGTATTCTTATTACATGCTAGCTTGATGCCATACATCTTTGTTCATATCGATATTTTGAATCTGTTGAGCATGTGTGTTTGTTTTAGGGATGTTGGTGTCGGTTTGCTATATTCTCTTGCCGGACTCGGTGGAGCTAGGGAAGCTCCAATTTAGGAATGTTAGGGGATAGGACCCCGACCTTCTGAAGCTGACCTCACCAGAGAAGCAAATCTCTGGAGGTCTTACACTGTCGAGTGGGCATGGTACAGCGGCGTGTTAACACGAAGGAGAGGTAGTTCTACCGACTTGTGGCCAGGAGGGTCAAGCGACCATCTAGGACGATATTTATATCCAAAATTTGGACATCTTGGCCGGGAGTAAACTTTGAGTTCTCTTAGAACTCACTCTGAGCAAGGGCTTACGTATCGAGGGTCGTACCTTTGGTGGCTTGTGGTAGACTCCTAGGACTATATTGTTGATATTATGATCTCATTGGCTATCATATTTCCCATCTATGACATTGTGACCTGCAGGGGTACTTATTGGGCTTTCCATTCGAAAGCTCATGTGTTTTCTTTTTCCTCTTTTACAGATTCCGAGGTTTAGGAGGGAGAGGAGCCCGAGGGGAGGACACAGGGAGACCTGAGGTTTTAAGGGTCTCTTTTATCTTTATTTTTGTGAGCATTGTTATAGTAGGACCCGTATAGGGACCAGACTGTTTTAGGGCCTATGGACCCTGTTGACTCTATGTTCTTTGGAACTCGAGTTTATTTATTTATTTTTATGAATTGTTATCTGCTTATCACATTATTAGGCCTTGTTTTTTAGTTGAGTTCATCTCTTCTTTAATACGGCCGGTCTGTTGACGTGCTCGAGGTCCCGGATTCCGGGTCGGGGCGTTACAATAATTTCTCTATTGAATGTATGCCGACCTATAGCATAACAAGGCAATGATTTTTTTGTTGTGGTACTACAAATGGTGTATATATCTAGATTACTATATCAATGTTTTTTTAATTATATTATAGCAATATAAACTATGCTATATGTAGAGCACTACATAGACGATGCTTTTTTGATTAAGACATAAATGTTATGTACCAGCTTGATGATGACTTTCCTATAGCACTGATGATATAAATGACATAGAAAAATACCTAAACTATAATTTTTCAATCGCAATGTTAGATGATACATATGTCTAGAATACTGACTAATGATTGATCACTTCTTCATTGCATCGATGATATTAATGATTAATATATTTAGGATAGTATATCGATGATGTCTTTTAATCTACACCATACAATGATGATTTCTCATCAAATATGGCTGATTATAATTCATTATGCCAAAATAAAATCAATAAATGGTGAATAATTAGATGAAAATTAGAGAATATTTTCATTGTTCTAGTTAATAACATCAATACAAATGATGTATATTTCTATAAAGTTCATCATTGGACATTGATCTCTCATGATCGACTATAATTTCTTGAGAGAATAAAATTGATACATGAAAATCATGAACTACTCATCAAGAGTATTTTATTACACTCTCAAAGACAACAAATTTTTTTTTGATTTCTCCCCATCATATTATAAAAAAAAATGTCTATTAGATCCTTAGATAACTCAAGTTAATTTAAACATATAAATTATCAAATGGTGAGAGACAAATGACTTAAATTTAGTAACTTCATGAACCATAATTTAAAAATAAAGTAAAAAAAATTAGAGTAATTTTTCATCTTATACTCTGAAGGACATCAAAATTTTTAATGATTTCTCTCCATCAAACTCTAAAAAGTGTCTATTAGATCCTTAGATAGCTCAGGTTTATATAAGAACTACAAATTATTAAATAACGACACATAGATGATGTAAATATAGTAACTTCAAGAACCATAACATATAAAGAAAACAAAAAAATTTAGTCTATCAGATTAATTTCCTCATATAACAAAAAATCAATTCTTGAATTTTATCCATTGATGAATATGGTAAGGTATTTCATTCTACTTTGTAGCAATAGTAGAATTTCGGTTAATGAGTTTGCAAAGATGCTTATTAGATTACTATTTTGTATGTGTTTACTTACTTTCGTTTTTCAAATTCTCCCAAGTCTAATATATACAATGAAACTAACTAATAGAGGAAATCTATGCAAACGAAGTTGTTAGTGGTGATGCTGAAGAGACTAACAAAAGTTCAAAGTGGGCAGAGCTTTCCAAAGATACTATGTTGAACATCGCCTTGCTGAGTATGTCCGTGTCGGTGTTGTATGTACACAATGGAGATCCAACACCACTCCTAAGCCTTGCATTCTCCCCATCCAATCCCCATGGTTGAAGCACACTAATCAAGAATCCACAAGCAACTATATATAGCTTATTTTGCATGTCCACCGATCGCACCTATACTCTTCACATCCCTAAGCTTCTCACTGCACAATGCTACACTACTTCACATGGCTATCTCGTTCTGGTTGACAACACTAACTCTAGCATAACTCTCTTAAACCCTCTCACTCGTGTCCACTTCTCCCTCCCACCCACTACCTCTTTCCCAGTCTCTAGCTCCACCAAGACTTATGACTTGGAGAAGATAGTCTTATCATCTAGCCCAACCATTGATGAAGAACCAACTATTGCGCTCACTCTAGTAAGCAATCAACTTGCTTTCTCGCAGCTTGAGGATGAGACTTGGACTTTGATTAATAACTTGAAAGCTTCATTCATTGATGCTATCTACTTTAATGATAAGTTCCATGTTATCGATACATATGGCGTGGTCACAAGATTGAAATTTAGAACAGGGACTAACGTGGAGGTTAGTATTAACACAATGCAAATGCATAAGCGCTTTGGCTTGAAGTATCTAGTGAGATCTGGAGATAGGTTGTTAATGGTGAACAAAATCAAGCATGATTGTGATCCTGGAACACATGCTCCTTGTGAGACTATTAACTTTGAGGTTTGTGGGCAATGTGAAATAAGAGACAAAAAGTATTGGGTTGAGATTGTGAGACTATTAACTATGAGGTTTTTCTTTGTTTTTGGGAGCAAATTACTCGATGTCATTTAGAGCTGATGAGATTGCAGGGATGCAGAGAAACTGTATTTACTTTACTGATGATTATAGGTGGACACACCAGCATGGTAGCGGTGAGCGCGGTTGTCGTGTTTGTAGAATTAATGATGCTGGAATCTTCAGAATGAGAGATGAGTACTTTGATGAATTACCAGGAGGAGTGGATCTATTTGATGGATTTGTATGGCTGACCCCTAAGTGGTTCTTAGCTAGTCTTATTAAGATTGGATTAATTGAAAACTCTATTTGATATGAACTTTTGAGTATTTGTAATTGATCATGCATGATCCGTGCTTGTTAAGTTTTAAATTCCATAAAAAAAAATATCTTTCATTTAAAGCTTTCTTTTTTTTGGGGAAACAATCTCTTGCAAAAAAAAGTAGGGTAAGGTCGCGTACAATAGATCTGAGTGGCCTGATCCTTCCCCAGACCCCACACAATGCCGGAATTTTGTAGCACCGAGTCGCCCTTTTTTTATTTTATTTAAAGCTTTAGTTTGAATCGTATTACCGTTACAAAATTCATTATTATTCATTGTCAAAATTTGAATGAAATTTTATAAAATCATGTTAAAAATTGAATTTATGTTTGGTAGTATTGTTAATTAGGAAAATGCTTATATTTCATAATGTTATTATTAGCACATTTACATACCCATAAGTCTAAATCTTAATGTAGTAACATATTCCTTCACCTAAGATTTTATTCTTAAATGGTAACAAAGCCTTTATTCTCCATATGGTGTTAGAGCTATTTTTAATAGTCTTTTTTAGCAAAAATATTTCATTTTGTATGATTTTTTTTTTCTTTGATTATGTCACCCCCCGACCCGAATTCCGGGACCTCGAGCACGTGCACAGACTAGTCGTACTCAAGTAGAGACAAGCTCAACTCAAATACAAGGCCTAAATGTGAACCAACAGATAACATAACATAAAATAAACCCAAGTCCGAATGAACATAGAGTCAAAAGGACCCACAGGCCCTATACCCAACCCAGGTCCCTATACGGGTCCTATAAAATAACAACTCTCAAAATAAAAGACAAGGGAGACCCTCAAACCTCATATCTCCTAAACGGTCTCTCCACAGCACCAGCCCCTAAACCTCGGGATCTGTAAAAGAGAGAAAAAAACAAATGCATGAGCTTTCGAATGGAAAGCCCAGTAAGTACCCCTGCGGGGTCATAAAGACATAACATAACAACAAGCCAACAAAGGGACCACATCCCTATGGGAAACATCTCTAGGGGTCTACCACAACTAAAGACAACGGTGCGACCCTTATCAACAGAAACCCTCAGGCTCTCTGTTGAGTTTCGAAAGTGAAGCTCAAAGATCACTCCCTGTCAGTAAATCCAGCAACTTGCTGTAAACATGACCCTCTGGCATTTCGACCCTCTGGTCGCAAATCGGTAGTACTACCTCTCATACATGTTAACACGGTCAGCGTATCATCCCTACTGACGGGTAATACCACCAGAGATTCGCCTCTCTGGCACGGCAAACAGAAATGCCAGGGGGTCCTGTCCCTGAACATTTCCCTATCGGAGCCCCCACGCTCCACTGAGTCCGGGTAGTAGATCACAACAAACAGAGATACCAACATCCCGAAAACAACATACATGCTCAACAAGATTCTATAATAGATAAAGATACATATATGACATCAATGAAGCATAAGTAAACAAAGCATAATCAAGTCCAAAGAAAACTCCGAAGAGTAGGCACTAGGCAAGTGTATTTACACAAGTATCAAAGATTAATCAATGATAACGTTACTAGGCAGAAGCACTTACATCTTTCTAGGACCAGGAAACCTTTCAAGTCTCCCCAGGTGACTCTTCTAAGTCTCCTCGAGAGTAGCTGATAATAGAGTTTCTATTAGAGCCAAAATTCCAATAAAACCCTAGGTTTCTAGATGCTCACGCATCACTCTTGCTTCTAAAGGGCCTTGGCCCACTAAACGGGTCTTATAGACCATCTACCTGGTTATGGACCTATTTCCAAGGCCTAAGTTGACCTTCAAACCGCACTTGGTCAACTTTAGTCAACCCTAGTCAAACTTATTCTTGTTTGTCGTGGTACATTCCCTAGCTGGTCATGTCTAGTCTTCTTAGCTAAATTGGGCCTACCTCTATTTGAATAAAAGGCCACCAACCTTCATCACGTGGCTAGCCATGTCCAAACGGTTAGGGTGTTATAGTGTTGGTTAAGAGGTTGTGGGTTCAAACCCTTTCTCTCCCAATCGTTTTATTATTATTATTATTATTATTATTTTTTACTTGGTTCAACCATGCTAGTTCCTCAGCCCTTACCCCTTTAACAACCAAATTAATTAATTAAACTACATTAATTAATTAATAAAATTGATTTCCACTAATCCCTCTAATTAAATTCACTAATCGAATTTAATCAACCTTAGTCATGGTTTTTATCAGTTAATCAACCTAGATATTATTTATTTAAATATCTAGATACCAAATGTCAATTAGTTTGTTAAATCGATTTAATTAAATCCTCATTTCAATCTAATTAAACCATTAACTAATTAATTGACAATGCTTCCTTTTGACTTATAGAGTAAAATAATTGTCACACTACAACTATTAAAACAATTACATTTCCTATAACCAACTAAACATTAATCTATTGATTAATTTGATTAATTAACAAATTAATTATTCTTTAATTTATTTATTTTCCTTCTTCTTCTTCACTCTCTCACCGTCTCCGCCTGTGCCTCGCCGGAGTTCAGGGAGACCTCCAGTGAGCACCAAACCACCCGGGAAACTGCACCAGAGCTCGTGTCCCTCCCCAAACATCTTCTGCGGTCAGCCGAGTTCTGCTTCCCCACCGTCGAACCCGCCAGAGCTTCACTGTCTCGGTTGAGCGATACACCAGCTCCGGCGAGCTCGAGACGACGCACACATGCATGAAAGCTTCATAAATTCTCTGCAGAGAGCAAGGAAGCTTACCAGGATCCGGTGAACGCTAACCAAAACCCCTAAAGAGCTTTCCGACGCCTGAGAGGGGCTGCTCTGTCTTTCCTGTCGAACTCGTCGGGTGGCAACTTCCTCCGTCTCACCACCGCTTTCTCCTCTGCTTGATGTTGGTCGCTACAGAACCATACCCAACAAAGATCGCAAGACCGACGATCTCGATGGGAATCTCCCTTTTCACTCCGTTGGCTTTCACCGGACCTTCGAACGATGGTTCTCAGCTCTCCACGCTCAGTGCTCCAACCCGTACCATTGCAACCCCTTATATAGGGCCAGGGAGGCGAGACGACGCCGCCCGGCATGCAAGCTTCCGTTGGTGGCGGGTCTGGCACGGCCGTTTGGTGGCTGAGGGAGAGGTATGGGTGCCTCGTGATCTGGTCTCACATATGTAAGGTAAGGATCGCTTGATCCTTTTCAACGGCTCCGATTAAACCGTTGAATCTCAAGTCAAGCACCTTATAGATCAACGGCTGAGATTTCATCGCGTTCAATGGCTTGATTTAAAAACATTTCCTCGAGCTTGAGACCCATCACCAGATGGACGGTTCCCATTCGTCCATACCGTGCGTCTCATCCATCTTTGCCTCGGATCCAAACAAGGTGAGATAGATTTAATCTCAGCTTGCCACGTGGCTTAATGGACACCGTTATAACCCCTTGTGATCAACACTATTCTGAGATCTTTTAATCTCAGCCGTCGCTTCCCTTCTATAAGTGTTTTCTCTGGATAAATTATCCAGAGATCCCTGTAATTCTTTTAGGTCACGGTTTAGCCCACTTCCCGAGAGGGAGGACTATTTCTTTTTAGTCCTTGAGATTTATGTTATTTACCTTTTAATCCATCCACTGTGAGAGAGACTAAATTTCTTCTTGGTCCCTGAACCTTTTTAAAATTACCAAGAGGTCCTTCGGGCTCTCTACTATCCCTGATTAGGGTTTTATACCTTTTACCCATTATTTTCCTTTCTTGATTCAATCCCTAAATACTTGGGAAATTTATTTATTTAAAAAAATAAATTTTAAGCACTTTTTATTTCGAAAATCCTTTGATTTTACAGATTAGCATTATGTTCTTTTTTTAGTTAAAACAACTTTTTTCTTAACAATAATGAAAAAAGCTATGATATCATTTACCTTTTATATAGTGTTAGAGCCTTTTCTTTATTAGCTTTTTTTTTCTTTTCCTGTTTGCTTATGAACATTTTTTTCTTCTTATATAATTTATATAATTAACAATAAATTCTTTTTTAAAAAAATAAATTTATTTTGTGCTTAATAATGATGAATGAATTACAATCTTCTTTATTCTCTGCATAGTATTATAGTTTTGGTTTAAGAGCTTATCTTGTTTTTTCTAACAAAACTTTTATCCAATAAAAAATTATTATTTTTTCCTTATACCATGTTTTTTTTTTAATTGGGAGTCTTATTCAAATGGTCATATACCAGAAAAAATGAGGCTAAATCAATCTTTGAAGTTTATATTGGTATAACTATACTTGGAAGATACATATATGGAAAATAAAACTCTTTATTCACACTTCAAAACCTGGCAAAAGGTAGAGAAAACAACAACACACATGCTCTTTTAGTGTGCATATTTACCGCAGATATGGGAACATTTATGAGGACTTTTTTCAGCCATCACCCTTACCCGGATACAGGACCTGTAGGGGCATGACACACTTGTCAAACGAATGGTGTCAGATGCCCACGCAGGATGGAACCTGATGGTCATAGCGATAACCTGGAGTGTATGGCTAGAGAGAAATAGGAGAAGCTTCCAAGCAAAACAACGCATTTACTTGAAACTGATCCGCCATATAGACTTTCTCATACTATCTTGGTTCAACGCTGCTCATGCAACGAAATATCAAAATTGTTGGTTTTGGAGACCACGATCAAAAGAAGCATAGCGATCACGCATGAGGAGGACCAGCAATCCCCATTTCTTGACCGGGACTTAAGGATGATGTGTTGCAGGAAGGAGATCATGTAACATAAGGAAGGGCGTTACCAACCAAGGCAACCAGACATCCATATAATCTTTGATTTCCATGATCCGTAGGATCCAACAACTCCATACTATATACCCTAAACTCATTTTTCAATCAATGTGGTTTGTCCATTTTTTTCAAAAAAAAAAAAAAATCATATACTGATAAAAACATAAAGAGAATAAGGTTTTTAAATTTGGAGCAGGTTCAATGTATACATTAGAAAACATCTTAATTTCATAAATACTGTAAAATCCAGGATTTTAGGAATTAAATTTTTTTTTAAGCTATTTGCTTTAATTATGTGATTAAAAAGGGAAGATTCCTGAGTTTAATTATAATTTAGAATTTTTGATTTGTTTTAAGGAATTTCTATGGATAATTGATTTTTTTTAGTTCTCGTTAATTATTTTTATGGATGGAAGAATTCTCTAAATTTGGATAGTTGAAATTAATGGGATTTAATTGGATTTAAATCTTGATTTAGTGATAAGATTGAAAGGTATATATATATATGTATATATATAGAAAGAGTGAGCGGTTCATTCATGCATTTAAAATGTGATAGGAATAGATAGTAAGAGAAATTTTTATAGGGGAATGCATGGGACGTACATGGTTATATATATATATATATATATATATATATATATATATATATATATATATATAAGGGATGCATGGAATTTGGTGGAGGGCATGGTTGGAAGAATATATAAAGAATATATATATATATATATTGTCACGCCCCGAACCCGGGTCCCGGGCCTCGGCGCATGCAACAGACGTCGCGTATTTATAGGGTCACCCCTATAAGCAAGGAGGGCTCAGTAACACAAGCGGATAATTAAAACAGAGTTTAAATTATAAATCAGCGGAAGAAAATATATAAGGTTATACAAAAGCCCTATACAGGTCCCGAATAAAAATCCAACTCTCACTCAAAGAAGAATAGAGGCCCACAGGTCTCAGCTCAAAATATCCCCAACGCTGCTAGGCTGTCCCACGGAAGCTCCCTCCAGAGTCCCGCTCCTAGCTACTCGTCATCACCTAGGAAAACATCCAGCACCCAAGTGCATGAGCCAAAGAAAGGCCCAGTAGGATTGCACATAAATCAATAAAGGTAGCGAAAGCCATAAGCAAAGAACAGAATAAAGCAAGTGCAAATATGCAAGTGAAACAACATCACGAGCATATAACAAGTCTCTGGAATGCGGATAAATCCACAGATCTACTCAATCTCTGGCATATGTGATACTAAGATGTCTACGACATCAACGACGCCATCAGCATCGTCTTCGGCCTAAGCCGGATAGCGCTATAATAATCATGTGCACATGGCCAGAAAATACCGCTCTCTCACTGAGCTAGGTGGCCAGATATTATACACCCTCTATCGGGGCCTCCGTCCGATGGAGCACCAAGTGCTCGTGGCCAGATATTATACACCCTTTGCCGGGGTCTCATGGCCAGATATTATACACCCTCTGCCGGGGTATCCGTCCGATGTATCATGCCTGTACGTAAGAGATTGCTAGTACGAATTCCAAACAACAGGTATATCTATATATCCAGGGCAGCAACATCTCGAATATATAATAATCAGTGATCTCCTCGAGATCGGAAGCCAATACGTATTTAAGGAACTTCTCAACTCAAATACATATATAAAAGCATGAAAACAAATATCTCCTCGAGGCATAAAGCTGATACATATGAGGAAACCCATCTCGAATATGTATTGGAAACATCTCAAGGAAATAAGAGTACGAAATCAAAAGCAAGGTAGAAGGAAGGAATAATCAATGCAAAGAATAGAAAATCAACAAACTCCTATGGAGTACCATCCCCCTTGACCATCCCAAGTGCAAGTAGGATGCCAGAGGGTACTCCACTGGCCATATGCCATGGAGTATCACTCCCACTGGCCATATGCCATGGAGTACCACCTCCTGGCCATCCCAAAACAACACAAGAAGAATGTCAAGGGGTACTCCCTCAAAGAAGATCATATCGGAACATACAAGCTCAGACAAATGCAAAAAGCATAACATGTCAATAGACAAAGAAGGAATCAAAGGATGGACTCCAATCTCCATCTAGCACAATAACAACAGAAATCAATAGAATACTATGAGTTAGAAATACTCACAGTACCCGTGCGACATCCTACCTTATTCGCTTCCAGGACCTACCCAGGTCCGAGCCTTCCACTCAGGTCCTCGACCACCTCTCCACGTCCTAAACATGGTAAATGTTCATCACATAACATTTCATAACAATCTGAATGCATTACATGCATTTAATTACCCAAATCGTGAGTTTACCGAAATGTTGGCTTTTAATTTATAATCGATGGAGCAGGCCTCTTAGACACCTGCCCGCACCATTTTTATTAGTTTAAATATACACCCGAACTATCGGGACAATCGCATTTAATTCCGAGTCTTTTTGAAAATATATGGGTTATAGTTCACTCTCCATTTGGTAGCTACAGTAACCGCATAAAACATGGACTTGGAACTTCAAATTGAAGTTCCAAACCTTCACCATGCCTTTCCAATATCCCAGTATATCATATTCATAATATGTCTTTTATTTCCATCATAATTGGGCTCATTATCGTCTCTTATATGCCCCCAAAAATTATATAAAAATCAATGTTCTGCAGGTGCTACAGTGTTTCCTGCAGAATCCTTTCTCCTTGAAGCTTAATTCTCCTCAATTAAACTCTAACCTTTGAATCCAATACTTGCATTTCTCAAACAATACATAGGCATGATCATTCTAAAAAAAAAAAAAACAACAACAACACATTCATCCCAATTCCTTGATCTTGCAATCATAAAAATGCACACTATCAAACCAACTTGTTAAGCTTCCTCATTATCTAACTTAACCTTGGAAACATTATATCAAACACATGATTAACAGAACTGTCTTTTGATTAGCTAGTTCATTTAAGTATTTCCACAAATATTGCAACAAGGATTTGTGATGCATGGTTTCAATAGAAAATTCGACAGAGTTTGCTTTGTATTTAGGGCTTTAATTCCTATACAAACATTCATCCATTATACATAACTTCCATAACTTATATATTCATCAATTCATACACAAGCATGGCCATCATACAACAACTAGAATTTAAAGAATCATCCACATACAATCTATGCCATCCAAGACCATTAAATTCATAACTCTAAACCCCCAATTAATCATGTTTAGTAAAGGTTCACATTTCAATGTTCTTAAATAGTTCATGATATATGTTTAAACTCATGATGAGCATTAACCATGCTCATAACAAAACTCACCATGAACTATTAAATTAAATTCCCTTACTAGCCATGGGAACATGGGAGATGAATCAAATAAAAATCCATGGAATAAAAATCATGTAGGCCCAATTTATCATCCAAGGGTTCTATGAAGCTCAATAGGTTTCATACTTGCCATAGTCCTTAATATACCATGAAGAGAGTAAGAGTTCAATTTTATAAATTGAAAAACTGTGAAAATACGTGGTGCTACAGTAAATCCGAGAATTCCTTCTCCCAAATCAAGCTCTACAATCTATAATTCAATCCCAAACTCCTCATACATTGTTCTACATCCATTTTCACCCATTTATACATGATTTCATCCATTGAAATCCCATGAATGGGTCACATTCATCAATTCATGAACCTATGACATAAAATGCATGAATACTCAACTTGAAATCATCCAAATGCTTCTAACTTAGTATTGAGCTTACCTATTGAAGATTCAAGCTCCAAATTTCGTATTCCCGAGCTTTACCTCGATTTCCTTCGATTTTCTTCTCCAAGCCCTAATGAATGGATTAAAGTTCATAATCATGCATATTAGACTCCAAATGGAGATCAAGTGAATTAAATCCACTACTCAACCAACCCTTACCTTCAAATCAAGCTTAATGTAAAGGATTGGTGAGTATTCCTCCAAAATCCTCAATGCGCTACAATGTTTCTATGTCCTTGCCCGTGAGAGTGAGAGGGAGTGAGAGAGAGAAATGAAACTTTTCATTCTCTCATTTCACTTAAATTGTTAAGTGTTGGCTTGAGGGGCAAAATTGTCATTTTGCCTCTCAAGCTTCATTACCTCATTTAATCTTATAATTAAAATTCTTTTCATTCACCCTTGAATTCTGATAAAATCTCATGATGAATTAAAGTTATTTCATTTGCAATTTAGTCCTATGTTTTATTTCTCTCCTTTTGTCACACTTGGTTTATTAATTTACCTAGGTTTCCAATCAACCCCATTTTTGCATATAAACCTTCTTTCCATTTTTATCATTTAAATACAAGTTCATAACTTTCTCAATAATTAATCTGATTTAATTAGTACTTAATTAAATCTGGATTAATTAGACCTTTATAATTTTTTCCCAAATTTCATCACTTACCATATTAAATTACTATTTAATAAATTTTGGAAATAAATAAATAAAAATTCTTATTTATTTCGGGGCGGGTTTTACATATATAGTAATAGATATATGTATACATGTATAGAATTATATATATAGGAATATACCTTGGTTATATAGTAATAGATATATGTATACATGTATAGAATTATATATATAGGAATATACCTTGGTAGGTTGACCAAGATTGGCGTGCAAATTCATGGAAAAATGTTAAGTCATGATGCATGATGTGGATCATGCATAACATGCATGAGAATCAAGGGTTGACATTTAGAAGAGGTTTCACAACTTGATGAGATGTGTAGCACGTGAGAATTCCATGCATGGGTGGACATCAGTCGTTCGCTTGCACCGATGGAGAAGCACTGGTGGAGCACGCTCTCTCCTCCGCCAACTAACGCCGCGATTACGGCGCGTGATCTTCGGTCGGCCAGCAGTGATATGGATCCGATCCTTTCTCAGCAGAATACCTAAGATCACGTAGGAACAATATCCTCATTCAAACCTCACCGCTAGCCTTTAAAGAGAGCAACCACCCAAACCCTAGCGCCGCCTCCATTGAGCAACGGAGAGACCGAGAGGAAGAGAAGCCCTGTTCACTACTTCGGGCAACCTGAATCCAAGCTTTTGTGGACCATGCACGGCTGTCAACGGAGTAGAAGGAGATGGCGAGCAGCTTGGGAAGTGGAGAGGCGGTTCAGACTGGGTTCGAGCCGCGAAAGGGAGTCAGAGGATTTCGACGGAGCTTTGGACGGGCAGTTGTCTTCCGGTGAGTTCCTTCTTCTCTTCTAAGTTCTGATAGACATCATACATATATTGGTTTCTGGTTTGGATATCTATTGGTATTATTCAGTGAAGGAGAGAGAAGGGATGGTAGCCATGGGTGTGTTATTTCTGAACAGTGGGCATAGGCTGTTAGATGAGGCGATTGGTTCTCTGGAGAGAGATATGTTTAATGGTCGTATAATAGGGATGGTTTGTGAGTAGATTGAGAAGCAGGCATTGGAGCTCAAGCCAGATGCTGGCTCATCTCTATATTTATGTTTGTTCCTTGTTTCTCAGGGAAGGATGGTGTTAGAATTTGACTTTTAAAAAAAAATATATTATTAACCATCTGGTGTCAGAGAAGGTTGTGATGATGGCTGGCAGGAGGATTCTTTTAACATGAAGTTTGTAGACAGTGAGGTGTTAACTAAATTTATGTAATCTCAGATATGATGTGAGGGCTATTGAGGAGCAACCACGGCTATAATTGCATGTTAACTAGGATTTAAGATCAGAGAGCCTTGATGGGGTTTAGTTGATCAGGTTCATGGCGTTGGGATGGTTTGAGATCATTGGGATTGTGGTTCAAAGGGGTACATCATCTAGGCTGAGGAGTACTGAGTTATAATTATCGGTCTTCTAAATGGAAAATCAGGGAATGAACTGGGGACTCGTGTTTTGATGAATCATTGTTAGTTGGTGGAATTGTTGTCTATTCATTCATTAAACCATGCACATATAGGCAGGGAACTGTGGAGTCGTTTGAATGAAGAATGATTCGGTCTCTAGAGGATAGGAATGGTGGATTTGGATGATAGGCATTAATGTGCTGGTGTGTGTGATGATTGAGGCCTGTAGTAGGTCTGAGGAAGCTTGGATAGTTTTCAATTTGATTATGGGATTAGAGATGGTGCTGGACTTAGCTTGCTTGGGATGGTTTGGTTCACAGGCTGGTTTAGTGAAGGTTTTGACGAGCTTAGTAATGACTCTAGTAGTATCTGGATGGTTTATGTGGTCTGGATTGTATGAAGTTAATTGGTTAGAAGCTCCTGTAATCAGTGGCTTTGAGGCTTAGTTCATACCCAGTTATTGGTGTGGGTTTTCCTTGATGATGTGTTGGGAGACCTTGGTTTTCTCTAAAGAGATTTAAGATTTGATAAATCTCTGATTTCTTGGGTTCTAGTAATAATGGTAGTATGATGATCAAGAGATGCTACTTTGAGTAATAAAAAGTTTTTATATATGCAAAGCTTGCATAATTATTGGGTTCCCTTTGGACTACGATAGTTTTCAAAGATGATGATTATTAGTGTAATAGTATTCTTTGGAGGATGTTATTTTATGTGTTCTTCCAAGACTGTTCTAATTTTAGAGGAGAAAGGAACTTATGATTTCATGATGAAGGTATGAGATCTCTGATGGCTTGTGTGCAGGCAGTTTAAGGACCGATCAAAGCTTGGTTTTGTAAAGATGTAGTCATTAGTAGTGGGCTTTCATTGAATGAGGTTCTGATGTATGAAGGTGTTCGGTTGTGGTTTTGTGTAGAGGGATTCAAAGGGTGCCTGTGATCTATAGGAAGATGATGTTGGTGGTGTTCATGGTTTTAGTAAGGGAGTTCTCGTGGATTGTGAGGCTCATAGATGCTTGACTGCATTGGTTGGCATAGTCGATAATTTCATGTAATGAATTTTCTAAGGGTGCTTTCGATTGTTGCCGCTAAAGTCACGGGAAGAGATGGATGTTAGAAGAGAAGTTGTGTGCGAGGTTATAAAATTTGGGCATTATAAGCTTAGGTCCCATTATCACATGTGTGGTTCAGTTGGAAAAGGCTGCTGTCAGGCTGCCTACTTCAACTAAAATCTGGATAATGTGTAGACGTCGGATGGTATCGTGTAATATACCGTTGGTAAGATGGAGAAGAGATCTTTCCAACGAACCCTGTTTCACCTCAAAAGGGTTCCTGGATCAAAAGTTATGAGCAGTTCTTTAAGACTGCGCAGTAATTTCAGAAATTTCGCTTTAATGTTGTTATTGATATTAATAGCCCATTTTGCGTCGGGGGTGGTATTGAGTAGTAATTGTCATTACCAGCTATCGACGTGGATGCGTCGGGAGGATATTCCGTGAAACACCAGGCTTAGTGATTACAGGTAAGTGCCTTTGCCTCGTTTCCCACCCGGTTTCGGGTTTTCTTGGAGTTGACTTTGTTTACGATTATTGATGTCATACTTGCTTATGAGTTGGATACATGCATGTCTTTTCATGATTTGGTTGGATTCTGGTGCATGTATGTTTATTTTCGGGATGTTGGCATCCCTAGCTTTTATTTGTCTTCCGCCCGGATTCAGTGGAGCAGGTGAGCTCCGGATTTTTGTGAGAGCGTTGGGGACGGGACACCCTGACGTTCCGGCATTCCTGGCCAGAGGGACGATACTAGTTGTCCCCTTGCCAATCAAATGGTCGATCACTGACCATGTCGACATGAGAGAGAGGTGGCGCTACCGTGGGCGACGGATCTGTCGTCGGCAGCTGAGGCTGTGGGATGGTACTGACCGAGGGATGATCTTTTAGAGGGACACAGATAGGATAGGGGTTTTACCATTGACTTTGCCTTTGTGGTAGACCCCTAGGATTCCAGGATACGGGACGTTGGTCCCACTGTTTGTTGACTTCATTTGTGATATGTCTGTTCATATCTTACTCTTTGTGTTCCTCGCAGGGTACTTACTGAGCTTTCCTTCGAAAGCTCACTCCTTTGTTTTTCCCTCCTTTTCAGGTCCTCAGGAGCAGGAGGGGTGATCTAGAGGGATTGCACGAGGGCAGGGTATTGCTGAGGTTGAAGACCTCTTCCTTTATTTTTATTGTGAGTGAGGCATTGTAGGACATGTTGTCCAGATATTATAGGGCATGTGTACCCAGACCTGATTATTTCGCGACTCTGATTTTATTTTGATTTATTATGGATTTATTTTTGTTATCTGCTTATATTACTTAGGCCTTGTATCCGAGCGGGGCTCGTCTCCACTTTCGAATGCGACCCGATCTGTTTAGGTGCAGAGGTCAGGGATCCGGTCGATGCTATACAAATCTTGTTGTAAAATTGTAATTATTTGTACTTTTCCATACGAAATTGAGATTTATAGATATGATTAATTTTATTTATATTTTTCATACAATATAAATATAGTTAATTACAATATATATTAATATAACTATCCCATACAAATTAAGTAAAATTTAGTTTTCTTATATGCCGTTAAATGTCATATAAACATAAAATATTTGATTTAAAAATTCATGAGCAATTAGAACCCATATAACTATTTTATAGTTTCTCAAGTTCTTGATGGGAGGAGGCCCTCTATCAATTAGCTTTGTACCATTCCTTGGGATTGGCTAAAGAACCTGATTACCCTCTTGACTCGCGTTAAAGTTTACTCTTTTTTGGAAGTGAAAGGGGCAGTAATTCCATATAGCGATTAACTGCTTTCCAATCTATACCTAGATCAAGAGATTTACGGATATATATTTTTGCAAAAAGTGAATTAGTCTGCCTACTGCTACCTCAAAGACTGACTGGACTGCTAACAACATGGCTAGCTACATTGCTAAAATCAAAAAACGCGGCATATCAACGGCACGAGACACGAATGAAAGATCACATTCCCCTGCCTTGTTGCAATGAAATTATTTAGGGGTAGCTATATGGATAAAACTCGGTCATTCAGTGACGTTGCCTATATTCACATACTCAAGCCAATGTTCACCTTAGATGGAGCAGATGGAGTAAATATTTTAATCATCTTTTAAACCTTTTCAATGTTTTTTTTTAAATCACCAAATCTTTTAATTTTTAAGATTTATACTTTACAATTAATAAGCTATACAAATTTTAATTGTTTATCTATACAAATTAAAAATCAATACGTTTTCAATTTTTTTAAAAAATTAAAATAACAAATTAACAAATAATAATATTATTTGATTTGAGGGTTTAAATAGTAGAAATTTATATTTTTTAGCTAAAATTTAAATATTTTTATTCTCACCTAAATGTAAAAGGATTAAATATTTTCATCATCTTTTAAACATTTTCAAAGTTTTTCTAAAAGCACCAAATCTTTTAATTTTTAAGATTTATACTTTACAATTTATAATATATATAAATTTTAATTATTTTATGTATAAAAATTTATAATCAATATGTTTTCAAATTTTTTTTTAAAAAATAACAAATAATAAATAATAATATTATATGATTTGAGGGTTTAAATAATAGAAAATTATATATTTTTTAGAAGAATTTTAAATTTTCCTATTCTCACTTAAATCTAAAAGGATTAAATATTTTCATCATCATTTAAATGTTTTTAAAGTTTTTTTTTAAAAAAAACAAATCTTTTAATTTTTTAAATTTTATACTTATAATTATTTTATCTATATAAATTTATAATCTATACTTTTTCAATTTTCGGTAAAAAATTAAAATAACCAATTAACAAATAATAATATTGTAAATAGTAATTAATTTTGGATCTTTAATTCGTTTTAATTTTATATAGAATTAACAAATAATAACAAAATTCCGTTGCTAATAACATATAATTCCGTTGGTGATAGTACCGAAGTCTGTTGGCCATGAATCAAAATTTTGTCAATAATATTGGTGATAATTCAAAATTCCGTTGATGATAATCTAAAATTTCGTCCCTAATATATAACAACGTTTTTTTAATCTTAGAAAAAAAATATATACTTTTCATCAACGGAGTTACGACCTAAAAACCGTCGCTGAATTGTTAAATATTTTTTCGCATGAAGTCAGTGTTTTTTTCAAACCGAATTTTTGACAAAAACTATCACCAACGGAATGTTCTGTTGGTGATAATATAATATTACGTTGCTAATATAATCTGAGGTGCCAAATCCTTTCCATTGGAATTCATTCAAAATCCGTCTGTGATATTGCTTTCGCCAATGGAAAAAATTCCGTTGGAAAAATTCCGTCTGTGATGCCATTGTTTTCTTGTAGTATATCTCAGTAGAGAGATAGGTGTTACAGTGTGGTTAGAAGAGATATTTTATCCTTTACTAGTGAGCTAGCGATCTCCGCTTGGTGAACTAATTCGCCAGATCTTGGTGTCTTTAAAGATTCATTCTCTGCCATTGGATAATTGGGCCAAGCCTCTGCCTTAGGGATCTAGATCATGCCACGCGTTCATGGGTATTTTACCCCATAACACTTGTTCCCCAACTCTTTAGGCTGACCTGCTTTTTGCAATGTTCATCCTAGAGAGTTCAGTCTTAGGTCGATGCATGATCGTATCAAAAAAGCCTCTTCAATTACCAAATCATTAGATGTCTTTTCAAGGTAAAACCTAGCTAATAGGGTTACTACTTAGTAGTGACCTCAACCAATGGATCGTGATTCTTGATTGACCAAGCACTTCAACTTTAAAAGCGTCTTCGGTTAAAAAGTAATTACAAAAGTTAACTAAGGAGATGATGGGTAAGGCTTCCCACAAGATCCCCTTATGACATGCTATATACACGGGCCTACGTGTCACTCATCCATTGGTGTATTCATCTAGCGAATCGACATAGTGTAAAGCTTCAATTATTTACCTCTAGGGAAGCACGTTTGCAAACACAGTTTATAAATAAGCTCGTAGAGGGCTAGGGTTCCACTTTCATCATCCTTACTTTTACTTTCTTGTCGTTATTTTAAAAATTCTTTTAACTCCTCGTTGAGTGACTTTTCTTTGTCTTCCAAAGGGAGGTAATGGAAGTCCCTCCTTTAGCGACTTAGGAATCAACTTCAGGTGATGGTAGAGCGTCCGCCAACATTGAGTTGATAGCTTGTTCCCTGAGCTCATCCAAATAGGCAACGACTTTAATATCAAGTCTTCTTTTAGAGTTAGTGTACACCCATATCGCTAATGAAACAGATGTCACACCAGCTGGGTCGGGAGTGCACCCAGCCCATAAGCTGTACTTTTAAACCTGAAAACAAGTTTCATGTACTCTAAAACAAGATGCATATAATATATCATGACCGGTTATACACCGGAAGTCATACTCAAACAGGAGTCATAATAAAATACATCACACAGAGTCTTGGGCAACTACGGCCCCAAATACAACGGAAGTAAGCATAATTAAGGTTTAATACAATCCAAGGCTAATAAACCGGAAAACAGGTACGCCAGAGCCAGCTAAACCCCGATCCTTGCTCGAGACATGATTCTCTAACCAGATCAGAGTTTAGATCCTGTAACAGAAAGACAGTATAGTAGAGGGCTGAGCTATACGAGCTCAGTGAGTATGGACTATCCTGCCAGGTATTACACATACATGTATTTTGTACTAAAGTACTGAACCATAATCAATGCCAGTAAAATCCATGAAGGTTAGCATAATTATCTTCAATCTTGATAAAAATGCTAATACGATCAAAACTCGGAGAAAAACCCACAAGCAATATCCAATCATATCAGTATATATTAAACATGTATACATATCAAGGCCTCTTATCATATAAGCATGCACTCCTAGCTAAAATATCTCCGGAAGGACTCCAGCATTCATCAGGAACAGCGGTATGCCTCTACATGATCCTGATAACCGGCGCTACATAAGTCCGGTAGATCCAGTATCAGAGACAGGAAGGGGATTTTTATAAACAAAACATGACTTTCGCAAACATTTTAGTTTTAAAACAATTGGTTGAAAACAAAACCCCTTCCTCACTAGTCCCGTCTACTAAAAGTACCCGGGCTCTATCATGAGCCCCTGCTGGATCCCTCATACATAACTAATGTAACGCCCCGACCTGGATCCCGGGACCATGAGCACGTCAACAGACCGGCCGTATTAAAGAAGAGATAAACTCAACTCTAATACAAGGCCTAATAATGTGATAAGCAGATAACAATCCGTAAATAAACACAAACTCAAGTTCATAAGAGCATAGAGTCATTAGGGTCCATAGGCCCTAAAGAAGTCTGGTCCCTATACGGGTCCTACAAATAACAAAGTTCATAGAAAATAAAGATAACTGAGACTCCTATAAACCTTGGTCTCCTGGAGTCCTTCTCCTCAGGCTTCTCCCCTTTCTAAACCTCGGAATCTGTAAAAGGAGGAAAAGAGGAAACCATATTGAGCTTTGAAGGGAAAGCTCAGTAAGTACCCCCGCAGTCACAAAGGTCATCAAAATAAAAATGGCAGGTCCAGCGGATCATAGAATCAACAACAAAGTCCTAGGAGTCTACCACAAACAAGTCAAGGGTACGACTCCTCGCTACAAAAGCCTCTGCTCAGAGTGAGTCTCTAAGAGAACTTCGAGAGTTTACTCCCACGGTATGTCCAAATTTTTGGTTATAATTACGACCTAGATGGTCGCTTGACTCTCCAGTCAAAAGATCGGTAGAACTACCTCTTCTTCTCGTGTGCTGCGATTGATGTATCATGCCCACTGACAGGTGAGACCTCCAGAGATTTGTTTCTCCGGTAGGGCTGTCAGGAAAGTCAGGGGGTCCTATCCCTGAACATTCCTTAAATTGGAGCTTCCCTAGCTCCACTGAGTCCGGGCAGTAAAACGTAACAAATAGGGACACCAACGTCCCGTAAACAAACATACATGCTTAACAGGATTCAAAAAAAAAACAGACATGAATAGCATGTATGGCTTCAGTAGGGCATGTAATAAGATACATTGCAAATCCAAGAAATCCCGTTACCGGGTAGAAACTAGGCAAGTGAACTTACCTCTAAAGAGACTAACTGTCTTCCTGGTCTCCTTAGAAATGCCTTACGTCTCCCCTGAGAGTATCTGACATATAGTGGTTCGTTAGAGTTATTGTCCAATAATTTCCGTCTCTCTATATGACCATGCATGCCTATCGTCCCTGTTGGGCTTAGGCCCACTAACGGGTCCTAGGGACCATCTCTCGGGTTACCAGTCCTTATCTCTGGTTCAGTGGCCCTTAGTTGACTTGTAGATTCATTTGGGCCTTACCGAGTCAACTCTAGTTAAGTTGCTATTGGTCCCATTTCAAGCCCATTGCACCATTTATGTTGACCTTAGCCCCTTAAAGGGCTTTTTGGTCATTTAGTTTCTTTACTAAATATTTTTCCATCACACACCGATTTATCTCAATTTAAGAAATTTGTTAATTTCTAATTGCCCCATTTCATTATCATGTCACGTAGTTATAGTTCCATATAGTTACCAAAAACTATATAACTATTTGATTAATAGTGTTAATACTATTAATAAAGATATTACTAAAGTTTTAATCTTTTATTAAAACCTTATATTTCCAAACTGAATAATAACATCAATCTTAGACACCTTTAATCGGTTAATTGAACATGTGTCACACCCTTGGTATTTACCTTTAATCAATTTCATTGATTAATTAACTTTTTAACTATATTTCACTATAGTTTTCACATTTATTAACCGTGCTAATAATTTGTCACACAAACTATAATAGCAATACTCATCCAAGTTTAATGTCACAAATATATATCAAACTCTATAGTTTCTACTAGAAATATTTGTGACATATCAATAGTTCTTCAACAACTTTCTCAACTAATTAGTTATTATTTGTCACAATAATCAACTAATATTTTAATAAGCTTGTCACACTAAGTTAATATTTTCATTAACTTTTATGTGTTGTCACACTACCTTAGTTCCCCACTTTAATACTCTACTTAGCATTTTTTTATTAATAATTATAACCAACTAATGTTCTCATTAAAAGAGAGTATAAGAGAGAAAAATAATTATTTAAATTAATGTCACACCCCTATGTGTATAATTGTTTAATTAAAACATTATATTATTATTTTTTTTTTTTATTTACTTCATCTTCAACCTCTCTCTCACTCTCTCTCTCGTAATCAACGCTGGCCACCTTCTCACCATCATCGCGGTGAGCTCCGAAAGCACCGCGTGCCTTGGCGTCAGCCGTGAAAGTTCCTCGACCACGGCCGGCCCTCTCAGGTGCGCTACCGGCCTTCTCTTCCAGCGAAGAAGCCCAACAATTTCTCGGTAGGGACTTCCCTTCCCGGCGAAGCTCTCACCGCCGACAAAGATGAATGCGAGAACGCCTCTAAACTACTCTACGTAGTTTTTGGATGCTTACCGAGGATTTGTCGATGCCGGAGTGTCGTGTCGCCAGAACGCGGCCCCGCTTTCTACTCCGACGAGCTCGGCCGGCAACGGCTCCTTCTCTCTTCTTTATGCTGCCTCGGGCCACGCCTCCTCCTCTCCCGTGAGCCGCCGGCTTCGTCCTACATCTCGCCTCAGCACGGATCCTCGAGAGCTTCCAAAGAAGAGCTCCTTCTCTTCCTCCGCCCGTCACCTCACCGGAGAAGACAATGTTCGCTGCGTTGGGATGTCGAGACAGAGACAGAGAAGTGAGGCCCTCCTTTTATAGGCCTACGGCGTCCAGCGTGCAAGCGTCGGCTCGAGGTAACGCCGCTACGGCGGCAGTACGGCCGCTTCGTAGCGAAACGGTCGGGTACGGGCCTCGCGCGAGACGCCAGAGGCGGAGGAGTGGCGGTGGTGCCTCGGGATCGGTTCTCCGATGAAAGGCCAGGATTACTTGATCTAATTCAACGGTCTAGATCAAATCTCCACGTCTCGGTTCAAGCACACTTCTGATCTACGGCGCAGATCCAATCTCATTCAACGGCTTGATGTCAACTCTACGCTTCGAGATCTAGCGCACCTAGATCAACGATCGTGATTTTTGTAAAGGTTTATCGGTTGGATATTAATCCTTTGCCTCGGATCAAAACCATCGGAGGATGAGCGACTGACAACGAGCCGCACCGTGAGGTCACCTCCAAGTTGTACACTTCTCTTGCCTCGTATCTGATCCACGATCAGATGGATTAAACTTGGGCTCGCCACGTGGCTCTTTGTAAGCCTTGCACATCACATTAAGATCAGCACACTCAGAGATGGCTTGATCTCAGCCGTTAAACCATCTCATTATACGAAAATTTTCCGGAAGTCCCTGAACCTATTAATTTTACAAATAGGTCTTTGTTCTATGTGAGGGAGAATTTCCTTAAGATCCCTCTATCTTCAAGAAATTACCATTAGGTCCCTGCAGACCCCATTTTTTTGTTTTAATTTCTATTTAATTTAAATAAAGTATTTAATCCCACTTTAACACTCATCGGGGGTAATAACTTAAATATTTTCTTCAAGGAAATAACTAAATATTTATTTCCAGAAATTCATGGATTTTACAATCCTCCCCCCTTACAAAAATTTCGTCCCCGAAATTTCAACGCCGTTTATACTTCATACAAACAACTCTGGGTAACGCTGCCTCATATCCTCCTCACGTTCCCAGGTAGCTTCTCGCTCTGTGTGGTTACTCCACTTCACCTTAAGAAAAAGAATAGTTCTATTCCTTAACTGCTTGTCCTCTCGGTCCAAAATAGCTACTGGGCGTTCCTCGTAGGACATATCCTCTTGAACTTCCACCGGAACCTGAGGAATCACCCTAGTGGGATCACGAATGCACTTCTTCAACATTGAGATGTGGAAGACATCGTGAACCTGAGCGAGATCCTGAGGTAAAGCCAGTTTATATGCCACCACTCCTATGCGCTCCAATATCTCAAAAGGTCCAATATACCGTGGGGCAAGTTTTCCACGTCGTCCAAACCGTACTACCCCTTTCATAGGAGATACTTTTAGGAATACCAAGTCCCCCACTTGAAACTCCTGATTAGATCTTTTTCGGTCGGCATTACTCTTTTTATGCCTCTCAAGTACCGGAGTCGCTTCCACGATCATTTTGACATGTTCCTCCGTTTGTCTTACAAAATCAGGTTGCTTAAGTGTCGCCTCAGCTACCAGCTTCCTTTCTCCCACATCTCCCCAACAAATGGGAGTTCGGCACTTCCTTCCATAGAGTGCTTCATACGGGGCCATCTTAATGCTTGCCTGGTAACTGTTGTTATAGGCAAATTCTATCAAATTTAGGCGTTCATCCCAAGACCCCGTAAAGTCTATCGCACACGCCCTCAACATGTCCTCTAGCACCTGGATGGTCCTTTCAGATTGTCCATCAGTCTGTGGGTGGAAAGCTGTGCTGAATGCCAGTCCCGTGCCCAAAGCGGTATGCAAGCTCTCCCAGAATCTAGAGACAAACCGAGTGTCCCGATCAGAGGTGATCGTTACCGGCACTCCATGTAATCTGACGATCTGATCTACATATAATTGGGCCAACTTTTCCAAGGATGCTCCCGTCCTTAACAGTATAAAGTGGGCCGACTTTGTCAGCCGATCCACTATAACCCAGATCGATTCATGGCCTCTTTGAGTACGTGGCAATCCCGTCACAAAATCCATGTTAATGTGTTCCCATTTCCACTCCGGAATGGGTAAGGGTTGTAACATTCTCACGCCGTACGGTGTTCCGCTTTTACCATCCGACAGCGATGCATTTAGCCAATTAACTCTAGAACATCTCGCCATCCCTTCCACTGAAATGGTCCTTCAACCCTCTTACATCTTGGTACCTCCGGGTGTATCGAAAAGTAGCCGAATAGTGAGCTTCCTCCAGAATCTCCCTTCTTATCTCAGGGTCATTAGGTATACAAATCCTTTCATCAAATCTTAGAGTCCCATCTTCATGGACTCTGAACCGTGTTGGTTCTTCCCTGCCTATGTGTTCTTTGAACTCCTCCAATTCAAGATCTTGTCCTTGGGCAACCCTAATTCTTTCCAATAACGAGGGTCGGATATGCAGACTGGCCAATGTGACATCCATTGTAGGCAATACGACCTCTAAGTTGAGCCTCCTCATATCCTGTAATAGCGGCCTCTGAGTTGTTAACATAGCGACAACTCCATATCCAGACTTCCTACTCAGTGCATCTGCCACCACGTTCGCCTTGCCCGGGTGGTAATGGACACTGAGATCATAGTCCTTGATTAGCTCTAACCATCGTCGCTGTCTCATATTCAATTCCTTCTGTGTGAATATGTATTTGAGGCTCTTGTGATCGGTGTAAATCTCGCATGGTACACCGTAGAGGAAATGTCGCCAGATCTTTAGGGCAAACACGATCGCTGCCAACTAAAGATCGTGTGTAGGGTAGTTCTCCTCGTAAGGTTTTAATTGTCGTGATGCATAGGCAATCACGCGCCCATCTTGCATCAACACACATCCAAGGCCAGTCTTGCAAGCGTCGCTGTAGATCGTATACCCATGATCGCTTTGTGGTAGTGCCAATACCCAATCTGAGCCGATATCAACCTCGTCGCTTCATCTCACGGAAACTCTTTTCACAGAGTCAGTCCAAAGAAATTTGGTACCCTTCCCGGTCACGGCTTGGTTAACGCAGCGCTATTAATCGAGAAACCCTCAACGTAATCTCGGTAATAACCGGCTAATCCCAAGAAACTCCATTATCTCCGCACCGTTGTTGGTCTTTTCCATTCCACAACGGCTTCAATTTTCTTGGGATCTACTGAAACTCCAACTCCACTTACCACATGGCCCAAGAAAGCTACACTTTCCAACCAAAAGTCACACTTGGAGAATTTTGCGTAAAGCTGATGTTCCCTCAAGGTCTCTAGCACTATTCTTAAGTGGTCCCTGCGTGGTAAGGCTTGGTGGCTTTTGAGTAAACCAAGATGTCATCGATAAATACCACCACAAACTGGTCCAAATACTGATGGAATACCCGGTTCATCATGTCCATAAAGACTGCCGGGGCATTGGTAAGCCCAAACGGCATTACCAGAAACTCATAGTGCCCGTATCTAGTACGGAAAGCACTCTTCGGGATATCCGTCTCTTTGATCCTTACTTGGTGATACCCAGATCTCAAGTCGATCTTAGAAAAGACTTGAGCTCCCTGTAACTGATCCAGTAAGTCATCAATTCTTGGTAGAGGATATTTATTCTTTACAGTCACCTTATTTAACTCCCGATAATCAATGCAACCAGAAGTAGCGACCGTCTTTCTTCTTGGCGTAAAAGAGCAGGTGCTCCCTAAGGTGACATACTAGGTCTAATAAAACCCTTGCCCAATAATTCCTCTAGTTGGGTCTTTAATTCCTTAAGCTCCGCAGGCGCCATCCGATAAGGAGCCTTAGACACAGTGGAGTCGCTCCTGCATCAAATCAATGGAAAACTCCAATTCCCTTTCGGGGGTAGTCCCGGTAACTCCTTAGGAAACACGCGTCGGTACTCCCTTACTACCGTACGCTCCGAGACTACGATCTCCTTATCCTTCTTCATCTCTAGAAATGTAAGCCAAGTAGCCTATACACCCACCCCTAAGGAGCTTCCGAACCTGGAGAGCTGAGATTTCTTGTATTAAGGAACAGGTATGGCTGCCTTTAAAAGTAAATTCCTCTCCTTCCTAAGATCTTAAATACAACTCTCTTCCTACCCATAGCCTACCATCAAGTAAAATGTAAGAGAGCTACCCATCCCGAGGATCACATCGTAATCCTTCAGGTCCATTACATGCAAGTTTGCAAGTAATCTCCGCCCCTCAATCATTATAGGGCATGCCGGTACCATCCTTGTTACAATCATGGCAGTTCCTACCGGGGTGTCTACACACAAATCCTGGGGTAGATCTATAGTAGGCAGAGTATGCTTTCGTGCAAATCGTGCAGATACGAAGGAGTGTGTGGCTCCAGGATCAAATAAAGTGCAGGCATAGAAAGAACTAACTGAAATGGTACCTGCCACGACATCTGCTGATGCCTGAGCTTCCTCAGTTGTCAGATGGTAGACCCGACCATGGGTCATTGGCCTCTGCTGCTGTTGGGGTTGGTTTTGAGTAGAAGGTCAGCCCCGAGGTCGCCTTCCCTTTCTTGTCTCCACCTTGAGGTCTTGGTGGCGGTCCAACAGATTGTCGGGAAGCTTGTTGAGATCCCTGGTTTCCCCCTACCACACTTTGACCTGATTGACGCTGGGGACATTGGGCCTTTTGGTGATCCAAGGCCAAGCAGAAATAACACCCTCCAGTTATCCTTGGGCATTGGGACCTCTTATGTGGTCCCTTACATTCATAGCACTTAATATTCTGGGTCACACTAGCAGAAGACCCTTTACCTCCAGATGAGGCTGTAGACCTGGTCGGCTTCCCATAGGGTCGATACTTGTTGTCAGACCTACGTTTACCAGAGCTCTTACCAGATGATTGGCCCTGGCTATTTGTCCCCTTATCCTTTTTGTCCTTCTGAGACGACCCCTGGGCGTCCCCTTGACAAGAAGCCTCAGTATATTTAGCTCTAGCCACAACCTCCGTATAGGTCTTGCACATGTGGCTAGTCACGATCTTTTTCAGTGATGGCCGCAGTCCGGCCTCAAATTTCATCACTCGGCTCTCTTCCATCGGAACCATATCAGGAAGGAAGCGAGCCAACCGATCAAACTCAGTTTCATATTGCTCCACCGTGGAGCCTCCTTGAACAAGCTGGGAAAATTGTTGTCCAAGCCGTACATCAGTGTGTCCTTCTTGAGAAATACTTGGCGAAGAATATCCGAATTCTTCCCAAGTCCTGGAAGGCCTCACCCTTCCTCGGTCTTATTTCTCCAAAGTACCAATCTTCGCAGTCCTTGGAGCATGTACACGGCGGTCCTAATCTTCTCCGCCTCAAGTTTGGAAGACCTCGAAGGTCTTCTCCATCTCACTGGATCCATTGTTCGAAACATGGGGTGGCAGCCCCTTCTTCAAAGGTCGGGGAGAGGGTCTCTTGATCTCCCCAAGTAATCCTCTACTTGGCGTGGGGGGCGGGGCAGCCGGAGGTGGTGCGCTGCATGCCGGGTTTCTGGATTAATCCTAACATCTCCCTCATTAGTTCCATCATGCTCATGGGGGTACCTCCCCTTGGGTTTTGGCCCTCTGCCTGAGGCGCTCGAGCATTAGGATTGAGTGTGCACCTCTGCCAACTTCCATTTCGCCCACAAAGGGGTACCTCCCCATCCCAGCGGTTGAGGGACTTCTTCCTCCATAGGAGGTCGTGGTACTTCAAGACGGCAGCAGGTCGCCTCGCCTACCTCTCTTCCTCTTCCCCTACCACCTTGACCTCCACGCCAAGAGTGTTCCATTGTTTAAAGCGTATAAGGATTACATGGTTACTTTTTATTTCCGAAAGCGGTGTGATAAAAGCAGGACTTTTATTCATTTCAAAAGGAACAACTAAAGTCAACATGGTAAAACAAAAGACACTAAGAGACATAATCGTAGTTCATACAACACATAAGTTTGTAAGACTACGGTTATTCTAGCAACTAAAACTAGAACTTCGGTCCAGTGATGCCTGCCTAAAGCTGGGGTGTAGTCAAAGGGCGAGGTCGATGTCCTCCAGCCTCCGCATGGCCCTCAAGCTAGGTCCCGTGCACTGGATGGATAAAAAGCTAGATGCTCCCGACCGCCACATACCGCGCACTGTGAGGGTGTGGCGCCTACACTCGGCCATACATCTGTGCTCAGTGATACTCCACATCACCAGACTGCGGAGATCCCGAGAACAGGAGATGGACCTGCAGCTCTCTCTCTAATCCCGAACCCCAATGCACGGGCGGTAGTCACGGGCTCTACACACGCCTTGCGTGGTGGAATACTAGGGCTCCACGCATCTCACGTGCTAAAAGGAACCCCGGGTCCTCTGGGACCTCTGCATAGCGATGTGGTCCCTAAGTCCTTGGACCAACATGGTAACTGTAGTCTGAAGCCTGTCAACCTTTTGGTTGGTGGCTTCCAATGTCCTCCTCATCTCGGCGAGGACCTCAAAGAAGCTTCTGGACGAGTCACTCTAGGTGGTGGAGTGTTCTCTCGGACAGACTCCACCTCATCGTCGGACGAATCACGGTACGATGGTCCCGACATCCTGCAAGTAAACCGGGTGTCAATCTAACGTACCACTATCTATACTACCCCAGTCCCGCACTCAGTCTATACAACTGGCTAAGGGCATCTAGGGTCTGCTATCTGCTCTATCTAGAGAACTTTCTCTGATACCACTTTAATCTGTAACGCCCCGACCCGGATCCCGGGACCTCGAGCACGTCAACAGACCGGCCGTATTAAAGAAGAGATAAACTCAACTCTAATACAAGGCCTAATAATGTGATAAGCAGATAACAATCCGTAAATAAACACAATCTCAAGTTCATAAGAACATAGAGTCATTAGGGTCCATAGGCCCTAAAGAAGTCTGGTCCCTATACGGGTCCTACAAATAACAAAGTTCATAGAAAATAAAGATAACTGAGACTCCTATAAACCTTGGTCTCCTGGAGTCCTTCTCCTCAGGCTTCTCCCCTTTCTAAACCTCAGAATCTGTAAAAGGAGGAAAAGAGGAAACACGTGAGCTTTCGAAGGGAAAGCTTCGATGAAGTACCCCTGCAGTCACAGTGTCATCAAAATAAAATGGCATGTACCAACAGGGATCATAGAATCAACAACAAAGTCCTAGGAGTCTACCACAAACAAGTCAAGGGTGCGACTCACGCTACAAAAGCCCTCGGGCTCTCAGAGTGAGTTCTAAGAGAACTTCGAGTTTACTCCCTGGCCAAGATGTCCAAATTTTTGGTTATAATTCACGACCTAGATGGTCGTTTGACTCTCGGTCAAAAGATCGGTAGAACTACCTCTTCTTCGTGTTAACCGCGATGTGTATCATGCCCAGCGGCGGGTGAGACCTCCAGATTTGTTTCTCGGTAGAAATTTGTCGGGGAAAGTCGGGGGTCCTATCCACGAACATTCCTTAAATTGGAGCTTCCCTAGCTCCACCGAGTCGAGCAAAAGCGTAACAAATAGGGACACCAGCGTCCAGTAAACAAACATACATGCTTTAAGCATGATTCAAAAAAACTGTACATGAATAGCATGTATGGCCCGATGAGGGGCATGTAATAAGATACATTTGCAAATCCAAGAAATCCCAAGCACGGGTGGAAACTAGGCAAGTGAACTTACCTCTAAAGAGACTAACTGTCTTCCTGGTCTCCTTAGAAATGCCTTACGTCTCCCCTGAGAGTATCTGGCATATAGTGGTTCGTTAGAGTTATTGTCCAATAATTTCCGTCTCTCTATATGACCATGCATGCCTATCGTCCCTGTTGGGCTTAGGCCCACTAACGGGTCCTAGGGACCATCTCTCGGGTTACCAGTCCTTATCTCTGGTTCAGTGGCCCTTAGTTGACTTGTAGATTCATTTGGGCCTTACCGAGTCAACTCTAGTTAAGTTGGTCCCATTTCAAGCCCATTGCACCATTTATGTTGACCTTAGCCCCTTAAAGGGCTTTTTGGTCATTTAGTTTCTTTACTAAATATTTTTCCATCACACACCGATTTATCTCAATTTAAGAAATTTGTTAATTTCTAATTGCCCCATTTCATTATCATGTCACGTAGTTATAGTTCCATATAGTTACCAAAAACTATATAACTATTTGATTAATAGTGTTAATACTATTAATAAAGATATTACTAAAGTTTTAATCTTTTATTAAAACCTTATATTTCCAAACTGAATAATAACATCAATCTTAGACACCTTTAATCGGTTAATTGAACATGTGTCACACCCTTGGTATTTACCTTTAATCAATTTCATTGATTAATTAACTTTTTAACTATATTTCACTATAGTTTTCACATTTATTAACCGTGCTAATAATTTGTCACACAAACTATAATAGCAATACTCATCCAAGTTTAATGTCACAAATATATATCAAACTCTATAGTTTCTACTAGAAATATTTGTGACATATCAATAGTTCTTCAACAACTTTCTCAACTAATTAGTTATTATTTGTCACAATAATCAACTAATATTTTAATAAGCTTGTCACACTAAGTTAATATTTTCATTAACTTTTACGTGTTGTCACACTACCTTAGTTCCCCACTTTAATACTCTACTTAGCATTTTTTTATTAATAATTATAACCAACTAATGTTCTCATTAAAAGAGAGTATAAGAGAGAAAAATAATTATTTAAATTAATGTCACACCCCTATGTGTATAAATGTTTAATTAAAACATTATATTATTTTTTTTTTATTTACTTCATCTTCAACCTCTCTCTCACTCTCTCTCTTGCGACCGAACGCCGTCACCTTCGTCCATCATCGCCGGTGAGCTCGAAAGCACTTGCGTCTTTCGGGTCGTCGACGCTGAAAGTTCCTCGACCACGGCCGGCCCCCCTCCGGTGCGCTACCAGCCTTCTCTTCCAACGAAGAACTAACAATTTCTCGGCCGGGACTTCCCCTTCCCCGGCGAGCTCTCACCGTCGACAGCATGAATGCGAGAACGCCTCTAGACTACTCTACAGAGTTTTTGGATGCTTACCGAGGGTTTGTCGATGCCGGGAGTGTCGGTGTCGCCGGTAAACGCGTCCTGTTTCTACTCCGACGAGCTCGGCCGGCAACGGCTCCTTCTCTTCTTTGCGTCGTCTCAGCGCCGCCCTTCTCCTCTCCAAGTGAGCTGGGCTTCCGGTCCCTCTCGCTCGCATCGGATCCTCGAGAGCTTCCCAAAGAAGAGCTCCTTCTCTTCCTCCGCCTGGCCACCTCACCGAGAAGACAATGCTCGCTAAGTGCTGGGATGTCGTCGAGGAGAGAAGTGAGGCCCTCCTTTTATAGGCCTCCAGGCATCCAGCGTAAGCGTCGGCTCCAGTGCGTAACGCCGCGACCGGCGACGGCTGGCGTTCTCGCCTTGAAAACAAGCGAGGCGGCCGGCGGGCCTCCTCGCGGAGACGTTGCGGAGCGCGGAGGAGTGGCGGTGGTGCCTCGGGATCGGTTCTCCGATGAAAGGCCAGGATTACTTGATCTAATTCAACGGTCTAGATCAAATCTCCACGTCTCGGTTCAAGCACACTTCTGATCTACGCAAGCAGATCCAATCTCATTCAACGGCTTGATGTCAACTCTACGCCCGAGATCTAGCGCACCTAGATCAACGATCGTGATTTTGTAAAGGTTTATCGGTTGGATATTAATCCTTTGCCTCGGATCAAAACCATCCGGAGGATGAGCGATCGACAACAAGCCACACCGCGGAGGTCACCTCCAAGTTGTACACTTCTCTTGCCTCGTGATCGATCCACGCATCGGATGGATTAAACTTGGGCTCGCCACGCGTGGCTCTTTGTAAGCCTTGCACATCACATTAAGATCAAAGACACTTTCGGAGATGGCTTGATCTCAAATTGCTAAACCATCTCATTATACGAAAATTTTCCGGAAGTCCCTGAACCTATTAATTTTACAAATAGGTCCTTGTTCTATAAGAGGGAGAATTTCCTTAAGATCCCTCTATCTTCAAGAAATTACCATTAGGTCCCTGCAGACCCCATTTTTTTGTTTTAATTTCCATTTAATTTAAATAAAGTATTTAATCCCACTTTAACACTCATCGGGGGTAATAACTTAAATATTTTCTTCAAGGAAATAACTAAATATTTATTTCCAGAAATTCATGGATTTTACAACTAACTAAGGTGCAGTTTATGATACATGCAAAAATCTTAATTTACCCCTGAGGGTTTCCCTCAATTATATAACTACCCCGTAGGGTTTCCTTTGATCATATCTCATGCACTGAATTTTAACTTAATTACACAAGCATAAAAATACTATGCAAGTATAGTAATAAATCCTTCAGCATACACAAACCGAATCAAAACTCTTACAAATACGATAAGACGAAAATCCCGACAAATGCACAATTTAAGTCCAGATCTACGGTAAAGTCCCCTCACCTCAAGTCCTTCGCGGATTCCTAGAAATCGCTCGGTCCTTCGACAGCTTCGACTGAGCCTTTTTCCTTTCCTAGAATTGAAATAAAATAACATGTGAATGCGACGTTCGTATCTTCCATAACTTAGTTCTATTTCTTAAAAAACACGGAGATTTAAGAATACGAAAATCATATTCTTCACTTAGACTCCTCGAATGCCCCCTAAGCATGCTTGACTAGCTATGATCCATTAATCTATAACATGAAATTATTAAACTTGTAAACCATGATTCTCAATAGGGCATTTATACATTAGAATTTTCATGAAAATTCGGCGGCACCTCCCCTATTTGTAGGGCCCCGTAAATCATACAAACATTCCACATAATTAATCCAAACAATGTTAACAACACACTAATACCCTTTACATGCATTCATACTTTCCCCCCTTAAACCCTCTCTAATTACAGCCCTAATTGTACACTAATTTCATGAAATTAATCTAAGTTTCTTTCCCCAGTAAAGGTTTACAAAGAGATTTACTTGTATGTGAACACCCTTGGAGCCCTTGTACAAGCTCACTCCCTATTTGAAGCTAACTACTAGCCGAAGAAGAGGAGCTCAATTTCTCTCTTATGACCAAAGTCCCTCCTCCCCTCCCCACCTTTTTATCTCACATATATATATATATATATATATATATATATATATATATATATATATATATATATATATACTTACATTACTATTATCTCTATTATTTAGATCATAACATATCTTAATCATTAAGGCTCCAATAATTCAACTTCTCTTTTAAGCTTTTAATCATGTAATTATCTTATCATCTACATTATCGTCACATGACTTCTTTTTAGAGAGAAGTAATGAAAAGCCCCCCAAAAGTTTTGAATTCCATATATAGTCCCTGCAACTTTGGGTATCTATATTCAGTCCCTCCTTTATACAGGGATTTATTTTTCAGTCCATGCATGTAGCAAACGGTGTTAAGCGGGGTCAGAAAAGACGCCGATGCCCTTTGAGAAGCCCAAATGTTCGACATCGCAGTCTGACAAAGACACCATTTCGTGAAAAGATGAAAATGCCCTTTGAGATCATCTTCTCCCCTTGAATCCGCTGCTGCTCCAAATTAACTAAACCGCTGACACTCCCTCTCCACACGAAGAAGAACTGACAAGATAACGCTCCGCGAGGAGTCATCCTTCATCTTCTCTTCAGCAATGAATTAGCCGGAGTTCTGCGAGCGAGGTAGCAACCAAACCCGAACTCTAAACCTTTTGAGATTGGGGCTTCACTACCATGTTCGATCTCTCTTTTTTCTTTTTCTTGCTTTTTTCTATCCTCCGTGGTAGAGAAATGCAATTTGTGCATGTGGATTGTAAACTCATTGTGGAGATTTAGGGTTTAGGAGTTTTGTTCATGTGCAAGGATTTGTTCTTTTCTCACTTCAGAATCATGAACCCTTTGAAGCCATGTACACGCAAGTGGTATTGTTACGTAGTGCTTTTGGTACGTAATTTCTTGAATGTGTTTCATTGTGGGTTGTGGTTTTTAAAATCAGTAACAAAGTGTTTAAAATCGAGCTAAACTGCTTAGTATAATCGGAAATCTGCTTGATATTAAGCCTTATGTGTTTAAAATCCAGAGCAACTATTTAGTACAATTCAAAGGGCTTAATTGTTTCTATCTCTTTTCACGTTTTCGATTTGTAGTTAATCGCACAATGGCTCGTAATTTGGTTAATGGACGATGCTACACGGGTCCCATTGTTGGTACCGCCTCGATGAATTGAACAAACACATGAACAAAAACACGTGCAATTCATCAACAAAGACGCCTATTTGCTCCTCGCTTGGAATCAAGCGAATAGTATACAAGAGAGGCGTGCTTTCGACGCACTAATGCAGGCTTATGACGTTGGCTTGCAGAAATTTAAAATCGGGGAAAGCTTGCCGAGCTTTCGTCCGGAGGACGTCGCCATAATCCTTGGACTCCCCTGCAGTGGAACTGCCGTGGAATTCAAACGACCCACCGCCTGATCCGCATTTGAGGACAGATATCTCGACAAAGCCTACTCAAGGAATCGAGATTGCATGAAGAACGCTCTGTTGGATCTTGTTCATAAGAGAGGCGAGGAGGAAAACCTCGTGAAATTTCTGATAGTGTATTTGATGGGTGCCTTCCTGTTTCCGATCACAAACTGCACGACCCCAAGTTGGAGTGCGCATTATGCCGATAACCTAAAGAACCTAGGGACATATGCATGGGCACAGGCCGTGCATAAATGGCTCATGAACGACATCCAACTAACAGTTGCTCGAGTACATGAGCGGTGTTCTGGGGAGAAAAAGACGAAAACAGGTTATCTTAGGGGGTACTCCATAGTGCTGATAATATGGTTCTATGAAGTCACTTGTTCTGGAAAGAAGGTGGAGTTCTGCCG
Organism: Dioscorea zingiberensis; assembly: GCA_026586065.1. NCBI lineage: Eukaryota > Viridiplantae > Streptophyta > Magnoliopsida > Dioscoreales > Dioscoreaceae > Dioscorea > Dioscorea zingiberensis. Next base: position 18,331,488 of record CM048823.1, on the reverse strand, counting down.
GACTCCAAGAATTTTGGGCTACGGTGAGACCACCTGCAAGAAGGTTACTACTGTCAAGGCAATTATCGAATCATTCAATGGGAAATCAGTAAGCTTACTTCATCCTTTCATCTCTTACGTCTTTAGTTTTATGCCCAAGTCTTTAGTATTAGGCTAAAGTCTTTAGTATTCTACTAAAACCTTTAGTATTAGGCTAAAGTCTTTAGTATTCTTATAAAGTATTTAGAATTACGTTAAAGTCTTTAGTATTATTCTAAAGTCTTTAGTATTAGGCTAAAGTCTTCAGTATTCTTCTAAAGTCTTTAGTATTTGGCTAAAGACTTTAGTATTCGTGTAAAGTTTTTAGTATTCACTACATGCTTTACTTTTTTAAACTACTTATAACGTTACTAAAGATTTTACAATATTGTCTCACAGTTCCACGATTCGGCCCCGTAAAAACGCGGAAGAGGTCAGCCTCACCAATAACCCGCTACTACATAGCAAGGCCATGGAGGAGAGACCTAGTATGGATGCAGTCCAAAGCGTGGCGAAGGTGAGAGCAAGCGACTCAAGAGGATTGACAAGAAATCCGACACTTGCAGGACCGAAAGCGGCCGCCTACGGTTAGTCCAACTCCGGCCCATAAGGAGGAGCCCAAGCGCAAGCAACGGCGACTTAATTGGCGCTTGCGGGGCCTCGTACGATGTACTGATGAACGAGGTCGTTACAATGCGCGGGTAAATGGATAGGTTGCTTGCCAGGGAATCTGCCCACCAAGCCCTGCCAGCCAAACACCGTAAGGCACTTATCTTCGAGCGACAGCAAGCTTCTGATACTTCCGCAATTCCATTGGCGGATATCATTGGCGAAACAGTTGCCCGTAAACTGCGGACTAAAATTGTCCGGAAGAGGAAAGATCCCGAAGTTGTTGAGGGAAGCCCGCCGGCATCGGAGAAGGAAGGAGAGGAACCAGTGCGCATAGTCGACGCACTAATTGAAACTTGTGAGATATTGAAGGACGCGTCACCAAGTGATGCAGCGATGTTGATTTCCACTGGCGCGGAAGGGCCCATAGAAGCCCCCCACACCATTGTTTCAATGGTTCCCACCGATTTAAGCCCCCATCAAGAAGCCCCCGCCAAAGAAGCCGCTGCCGAAGAAGCCCCTGCCCAAGAAGCCCCCCATGAAGAAGCCTCCCCATGAAGAAGCTCCCACCTTGAAGAAGCCCCCATCAAAATTTCCCCCATCGAAAAAGCCCTACCAAGAAGCTGTGCCCTCCTCGTCCCTATTGAAGCCCCCGCCTCTACAACTGTGATTGATGCATAGGCGTCCGTGTACGCGGGAGAAAATGTACAACCTGTGAGGACAAATTTCATTCCTAAGAACAAACGTCCCTGCTGTGGTTCTAGGTAAATTTAACAAGGAGAAGTAAGCACTCTTTCTATTCTTCTTCCCGAATCTCATTGGATGTGTGAGAACAATCTTCATAGTATTTCTCTTAAATGCTTAGTATTGCACTTAACCGCTTAATATTTCTCTTAACTGCTTAGTATTTGGCTTAACTCTTTAGTATTTCTTTTAACTGCTTAGTATTCCTCTTAAACGCTTAGTATTTATCTTAACTGTTTAGTATTTACCTTAACTGTTTAGTATCTCTCTTAACTGTTTAGTATTTCTCGTAACGGTTTAGTATCTCTCTTAACCGCTTATTATTTCTCTTACATGCTTAGTATTTATCTGAACTGTTTATTTTATCTTCTAGTACAATTGTTTGGAAGAATGAGTGGGCATTTACAACTCGCACGCAATTATACCCATTGGTCGAGGGAAGAGATCTCGTGGCTGATGACGTCATGGATGTCTTTGTCATGATCTTGCTGGAGGAGCTGAAGAAGACACCGTCAAAGTACAAGAGGCGTGGATCCATCACTGTGCCTTTGACCGCATAGTGTCGAGCAAAGACTGCACAACTGATGATTCTCTCAAACTAATGACCGATGCAGTAACATCTTTCCAAAATTTTGAAGTTGTTCTAGTGCCCATCATTCTGAACAAACACTTCCACCTACTCGTTTTGGATAAAGAATCCAGACACTACACTCATTACTCATCTCTCAAGGCCGGGCATATGACAAGGCCGCTGAGGAAGTGGTAAATCAAACACCTATCACTTCCATATTTCGTGTTCTCCCCTTCGCACCAGCTTAACCATCTTTGTTCTAAATGCAGACGGTTATTTTTAAAAACGCACTCACCATCGGGCATGGGCATTACTTTGAAACAGACAGTTATACATTCTCACATGACCGCGACTGCCCACAACAAAGAGAGGACAATGTGGACTGTCTCGTGTTCGTGATGCGGTTTATGGAGCAGATATTGGGTGGTGAGAAGCTTCACCTCAATCGCTCCGAAGTTCCTCGTCTACGCCTAGAGTATGTATGTCGCATACTTTCGGACGGATTCCGCCGAACAACTCTCACGGGCAAAGGGAAGGACCCAAAAGCTGATGAACCAACGTCGAAGGAACTCTAAAGACTTTGCAATCATATTCTACGTGTATAATATCAAGACTCATTGTTTACTAAGTGTTCCTTTGCTTAGTATTTACCTTAAGCGCATTTTAGTATTTGCCTTAAGCTTTAGTATTTTTCTTAACGCTATTTTAGTACTCATTGTTTACTAAGTGTTAGGTGTTTACATACAAGAAGGAGAACAGCTTTCAAGTAAAGACGCTCACAATCAACAAGTTCAATCACACACACAAGAACACCAAAGGCGGCTATTTAAATATTACGATTTTATTTGCAAGACAAATAGCTGCTGACTACCGCTCAGTAGCTACACTTGGCGAAAGCAGTAATGTAAGACATTTTCAAACAATCACAAGGCCCAAAATGTGAACATCAAAATCTTTATCCTCGCGAGAGTGAAGATCAATGTGTCCCCTCACCGAGATGATGGTGAGCCCAAAAGGCAAAGCCACCCGTGATAGAAGATAGCCTCTCCATTACTCCTCGCCTCCAAACCCACTATCACCGGCCAAGGGTTCCCGCTCGGTCCCCACAGCTGCACCGGTCCATTCGGAACGTGGTGCATAAAGCGGTGGAATAACTGAGGAATCCACAATCGACGAGGCGAGTTAGAAGGAGAGATAAACCGGTAGAAGGACGGGCGACTGTTGCAACTCATGATGGTGAAGCAATGGTAGAATCCCTCCTTCTCACCACACCTATTTAAAGCCAAATCTCAAAGAGAGAGAGAAGTTTATCTCGGAGATCTCGATTCTAAATGCTGCCACTCGGTTCCTAATAAGCACTGGGCGCTTCATTAAAGTCGCCAAACGGTTTCCAATAACTATTTAATATTTTTCTTAAGCTGTTTAGTATTTTTCTTAAATGTTTAGTATTTCCCTTAATCGCTTAGTGTTTCTTTCCCACCACACCTATTTAAAGCCAAATCTCAAAGAGAGAGAGAAGCGATCCTGAGATCTCAGCTTCTAAATGCGCCGCCTTCGTTCCCAATAAGCACACGGTAGCTTCATTAAAGTCGCCTAGGTTTCCAATAACTATTTAATATTTTTTCTTAAGCCCATTTAGTATTTTTCTTAACTGTTTAGTACTTCCCTTAACTGTTTAGTATTTCTCTTATCCGCTTAGTATTTCTCTTAACTCTTTAGTATTTCTCTTATCCGCTTAGTATTTCTCTTAACTGCTTAGTATTCTTACCATCTCTGATTACTCATATAAACATTTTATAAACGTATAATGTCAAAACTTCGTAAAATCACATTAGGCAAAATGTAAACCTTATGGCCTAGACGGATCAAGCTAATCAGCTATTACAGCGTTGCAAGTCCTGTGGTTGTGGCTAAGTGTTTTGTAGCTGGCGTGACTGCAACTCTCTACGCCTAAAGAAGCCTTCGCGACTCAATTCTTGTCCGCCTCGGCTTCCTGTGCCTTCTCTTCGTATTAGAAGCGATTCTCGGGACGGGGATGCATCTGTCGGTTTATCGTGGCCGGAGACTGGAGAAATATGGTCTGTATATGCATTGGCGTACATTTGTAGCGTGAAGTAGTCATCCAGAAAGCGATGTACACTTGCCTCCGAAGTCGCGATTGACTCACACGCATGCATGCAGGGTATTCCATAGACTTGTCGACGTCTACATGAGCATGTCCTTGTCTGCAAATTGACCGCGTAGCTGCACTGGTCGATAACTTCGAATTGCTCACCATCCGAACGGCCTATGCGGAGCAAGCGGCTTGACTCGATAGTGTCCTCGAGCATCCAATGTATTGCTGGGCAAAGATGTGTTCCCCAGCGCCTGACATGCTCGCGTCGGGGGTACATCATATTCATGAGCTTGTACCTGCAAAGATGTTTTACAGAAGATACTAAAACCTTACAAAAGATACTAAAGGGTTACGCCTGATACTAAAGACTTACGCCTGATACTAAAGGGTTATCCCTGATACTAAAGCGTTACCGCTGATACTAAAGGGTTATGCCTGATACTAAAGGGTTACGCCTGAAATTAAAGACTTACACCTGATACTAAAGGGTTACCCCTGATACTAAAGCTTTATGGACGATACTAAAGAGTTAAGCTAAATAGTAAATTTTTTAGTCGCGGGTGAATATTACCTGACTAAGTCGACCATTTCGGTCACAGGGAGATGGCGAGCTTCCTTGATCCATACATTGAATGACTCGGCGACGTTCAAGTACATCTCACCCCATCTTTGCCCCTTAAACAAATAGTTCGACCAATGGGCCACATCAGACTTTTGGATTAGCCAACGGTGCGCTTGTGCCGATGCGGCCAGGAGGTCCTTCACCGCATCATCGAATTCTTTAGAAGTACATGCGTATGCGATGCAGGTAAAGAGGGCCCAACACTCCTCCTTCAATGCTTTCCCAAGACTAGTATTTCCCTTCATGAAGTTCGCCTCTAGGTGTCGCAAACAATAGGCATGGGACGATGAAGGGAACACCCTTGCGATTGCATTAACTAGACCTTTCGATGCAATGGGATATGAATGTAATGCACTTGTCATAATCCTCATCTCCATATATTGTATTCCTGAGAGTGGTGAGGAACCAAGTCCAATTGTCGTCAGTTTCATTGTCCACTATTGCAAATGCGACGTGGAAGAATCCCTCATTGCCGTCTTTGCCCATCGCTCCTAACAAGATGCCACAGTATTTCCCAAGCAAATGTGTTCCATCAACGAACAACAGCGGCCTACAACCCAACTTCAAGCCGACAACACAAGCACGGAAACAAAAAAACCACGTCTGAATCGTCCGCCATCACTTTCAATTACGGCAACGCTACCAGGATTTGTCGCCAACACCTTTTCTGCATACTATAACAACAAATCATAGCTTTGTACCTCACTCCTGTGGAGAACACTTAGGGAAACCTCTTTTCTCATCCATGCTTGCTTGTACGGAAGACCCACGCCGTGTTCTCGCAAAATATCCCGTTGAATGTCGACAACCCGATACAAGAGACTATCCTTGAGCTTCTGGATCACACGGTCACAAACCCATTTTTTGGATACTTTCCGGTGGGAACTCGTCCCGATACCGCCACCACACACATATGTGGGCTGCAATGTCTTTATTCTAAAGGTGTGCAGATTTCCCTCCCGAGAAGCATGAATCCTCCAATTGCAATCTACCTGGGTGCATCTGGCAGTCACCCTTTCTCTATCATTTTTTATGAAGGTAAAGTCAAATTTCCTTTTGATAGCAAAGGCACGGAGTGCATTCCTCAAGTGTTCCACGTTCTGAAATCGATCGCCAATTTTGAGCACTGCAATATCGTGAGTTTGAGAAGAACCCACAATGTCCAAGGACATGCTCTCGGCTCGGGGATCCCTGTTGATTGATAAGGTACTCTTTTAAGTGAGACAGTACTAAATAGAACGACTTAATACTAATTAGATACGACGGATTTTAAAATCTTTAAGTAGATACTAAAGAAATAAGAAGAATACTAAAGACTTTAAGTAGATACTAAAGGGATAAGCCGAATACTAAAGACTTTAAGAAAATCCTGAAGTCTTACATGTTTATAATACACGGTTGCGGGAAATAATAAACACATACGAAAGGCTTACGCTAAGCTTAAGAGCCGCACTAAATTAGTCCCATATTACTGGCCACTTCAATTGTGGCCTACAATAAGGTCGCATAATATTTTTGTTGAACGAAAGTGAAAATGTTGCACATATGCACAAAGTCCGTAGAATTTTCAATGGGACAAGCTGTTCTACGTTGATCTGGTGCGATATAACTCACTCTCACGCCAGAGGGGTCAAGGTCCCACCGTTCACATATATCACTTATCACTGAATCCCAACAAGTGAGCACTGTGAGCTCCAAGGCTAGACCTTCTCCCCCATATTGCGCGACGGCGAAAAGGGTTTCCATCAAAATCCTGCAAGAAGAATGCCTTTGCAAAAACGAGAGAATTATACTACGCACGTTATGAAAAAACAATGGGTAATCTATTACCTTTTTCGTTTGTCGCCGCAGACTCACTACGTGGTAGCTTCTCAACAAGACTAAAAGCTCAACACAAGACTAAAAGCTCAACACAAGCTCTCTGCAAAAGAACAAAGGAAAGGAGACAAAGAGAAGGAGTAGAAGAGGACTCTTCTCTATAAGACTAAAAACAAAACACAGGCTCTCTGCAAAAGAACAGAGGGAAGGAGACAAAGAGGAGTATAAGAGGACTAGCTTATCTTACAAGCATGGAAGTACACAACCTGTCTTTTCAGCAGAAAGGTTGTTTTTGGCGGGAATTCAATGGGTATTTTGGGGTTTTTTTCAAAACCTAACGTTAGCAGGTCACGGCAGGGACTAAAGAGTAAGTAGGTTGAAAAGGAGGGACTGAATAGTATAGTGTTTAGTCAGAGGGACTAAAAAGTCAGAAATGAAACAGTCAGGGATGCTACAGTAAATTTCCCTTCTTTTTATTTAAATTATCCTTCCACTTTATGTCATGTCGCCAATTAATTAAAGTCATCGTTCTGCTAATGTCCCAACCCAGATCCGAGAATCCTGGGTCTGTAACGCCCATTTCGTCACTGGCGCACTGTATCCTCACAGGTCTGCCTCTCGTCAGACCAGATCCGTGAATACCGGCTTTTGACCCGTCTGATCTTCTTTATCGGAACCCGAACATTTGTCCGATTCTTCCACCTAATTAATCTTGATTAAGTCACACTTACGATCCTCCTAATTAACTAAGCGAGGCTATCCTTACCGTCCACCTTTAACTATTCTAAATGTACGCGGCCTGGCTCATTAGGGCCTTTCCTTGGCCCATTAGTTGCTGGGTTGGATTTAAATTCATTATACCTCGATTTTCCCTTAAATTGAGCTTTAACATAATAAGTTTATTTTCCGTGGTAATTAAATCTCATTAATTATTGAAATTTTTTTTCTGATTTATTTACTTTGAAAATTCGGGGCGTTACAGTTAGACTTACAAACTCTAGGGAACGGACATGTTCTCCTTGGCCTAGGGAGCTGACCTTATATGTAGAGTCTTTTAGGGCAGGTTTGCGCCTTCCTTTGCATCTCCATTTTTGTGAGATTTTGTCTCTCCACATCATAGTTCCTACCCAACTTGTCCCAAACTTGTGGAGGTTTCAATGTGAGTTTGTTATCAAGTTCCTTCTGTCCAGTCTTGAACCTTCCTTCCATTGGTTCCAGCTCTTTTTCTCAATAAAAATAATCCTCGTTTTAGGGGCGAGTTCTATTTCATTGATAGACACCGTAGGTCTTTCTTAAGAAAAGTGTGATGACCTGAATTTTATACAAATTCCAAACCTCCATATAGGGTACTAGCATAGTACAAGGTGTGGATGAGTCAGGGGACTCATCTAAAGTTAAAGAGAAAAATATGGATTTAAAGGGGATGTGAAAAGAGCATAATTATCCTGTGCTAGCTATAATGCCATGTGAGCTACTAACTCCCTCGATGTTCTAGTAGCATCAGAGTCTTATTTTAGTGCAAAGAACAAAGTACTGGACAACAAAAAGAGTCGGTTGAACAAGGCTTCTTTGGAGATGTGCATTTGCTTGAATGAATGATTGGATGATGACGACAAACTATAAGATCAAGGTGGACATGACACAAGCAGCGACATAAGAGAATGCACAACCACCGAATGATTGGACCGGGAGTAAATATGAAGACTTAGAAGACTTGAAGACATGAAGACCATGAAGACTTAGAAGATTTAAAGACATTTATTTTTAGAAATTTATGACAAAAACATTTTCTTGTCATATTTTTTAAATAAATCACAATATTTTTATTAATTATTTTTTCAATAAAATCAAATTGTTTATGTCCGTAATTGATGTGCGTTCTCCATCAAAGCATAAAAGTGGGAAGACATAATGAGGGTTTGTCAAGAGAGATTAGGGTTTAATTGGTGGTAAAATAGAGGCAAACCAATAAGATAAATCAATGAAATTTATTTTAATTTATTATGAATTTAAAAGTTAATGTGGTGTTAAATAAAACTTCAAGGTTTATTTGCATTATTTTTTTATCCTTTGAAGGTCTTTCTATGTTAGCTAATCTGTGACTCTTCAAAGAAATTGTTTGTTTCTCATTTATTATTTCACAAATAGTATGTAGTTTGTACAATGTTTTAAGTTCTTCAACTCAAGGTTGGGACCTTTATCTATGAACATTGTTTTCATAAGTAAACTTGTTGCTATAAACTTAAGGTGCTTTAGTCAACTCAAGGTTAAAACTATTTATGAATTACGTTCACTACTTCTTAGTTAAAAAAATAAAAAAATAAAAAAATAAAAAAATAAAAAAAAAAACATTTTAATGGACCTAAATTTTATTAGTGCTTAAATTATTTCCAGTCAACTTTTGTTATAATTCACTAATAATTTTATTTTGGCCTATATTTTATTTATTTATGGTTTAATTTTTTTTACTCACCTGAACAATGTTGTTTTTTCAATTTGACACCTCAATTTTTTTTTAATTAAAAAATAATCAAATTTTTTTTTAAATTTCAAAAAGGCACCTCCGTCACTCATCGCCCTCAAAAAGCGGGAAGAGAGGCGGAATCACAGTGATGGGAAGCAGTGAGGGAAAAAGGAGCTAAGGCATCTCGACACACGACGTTTTGTGATTAGTCTTCCTTTTCCATGCTCTGTGTTTTTGATGATATCACTAAAAAAAAGCGTCACTCATCGCCCATGAGACGGTCGTGAGGTTAAGTCGCTAATTTATTAGTTAACTTCGATCTAATTGTGAAATTAACTCTAACTTTAAAATAACCGTTATTTACTCTAACAACACCAAATTAATTTCATTTTCTATTTTATTTCAAACTTAATCGTTATTAGGTCTAACCCCTCGTCGTCGTCCTTCGGAACTTGTCGTCGTCCTTAGTTGCCATCACATTCTCGACAATCTCTGTCACCTTTAGCACTAGATCGGTCTCCGGTCATCCGGGCTCTAGGCCGCTTCGCTACTTCTCCATCTTCTCCGATCTAGTCCTCCGACACTCTTTCTTCATCTCTACGCACACAACCTTGTCCTCGGACACCACGTTTCCCCCACTCGGCAGCGGCGGCGCAAGAGAGTGTGAGACGCGGCCGCAGCTTTCGAGGAGCTCGTCGTAGAGATCACCGGAGGGGGTCAGAAAGGCATTGACCGGGGCGGAGGAGGTGGTGGAGGTCAGGGATGGTGAGAAGTTTCCGGATTTGGTGAAAAGGACGAGAACGATGACGTTGCGGAGCCGGAAGACGAAGTGGGGGCTGAGGAGGACGGCAGTGGCGAAGCGAAGGAGGTCGCCGGAGAGCCTCACGACGGTAGGGAGCTTGGCCGAGGACTTGGAGATGGTCATGATCGCTACACAGGCCTCGAGGCAACAGAATAACCTTCCGATCCTCCGGATCCGACGGTAGCGCCGCATCGCACTAGCCTTCTCTGCCTTAACTGTGTCCATGATCTCCATGATCAGACGATCATGAGTTGATCTAGAAAAATGTTGCCCGATTCGAGGCCTAATAACGATTAAGTTTGAAATAAAATAGAAAATAAAATTAGTTTGATGTTATTAATGTAAATAACAATTATGTTTAAAATTAGAGTTAATTTCACAATTAGATCAAAGTTAACTAATAAATTAATAACTTAACCTCACAGCCGTGTCATCACTGATGACGGAGGTGCTTTTTTGAAATTTGGAAGAAAAAAAATTGAACCGCTGGATCAAAAAGATAATATTGTTAAGTGTTACTTTGAAACCTCGTACTCCTTATTTCACCTGCCAATGAGTTTTCAAAATTAGTATGATTCCAACTTGAACATATCAAGCCGAGCGCAAACTAAACACAATCTGATCAAATACAACTCTACTTGTAGATATTCGAGCGTATTTTCAAAAAACTTAAATACCAAATGAGTTTTCGGTCAAATATGGAGAAAGCCTTATTTCATATCATGTCCTTAAAAATAAACTAAAATAAACTTTGCCATGCATAGACACCAGCATTAGGCCATATCTCAAATTTCAATAAACTTTAATTATTCCAGGCAACATACAATGGAGAAATCGGTATGCAAGCGAAAGAGAAGCATTTGCTGGGGAATACACACAATTTCAATTTTATCAGAGATATACATGCAATAAATAATATTTGAGTAATATACACACAAAAATCGCTAAAATTATTAATATTATATATGAAATAACAAAAACAAAATCATGTTTTCATCTCTAAAAATATTGTAGCAATCATGGTTAATGTATCCTTACAATAAATCCATAAAATTATAAAAATTCTCAATCGAGACCATTAATTAATTGTGGCCATCCATACTTAACCTTCATGTAAAAATTTCTTTCCCCAAGTCAGTAAAAATATTTCACAAAGTACAACAAAGGAAATATTAATATTTTGTGCGCGAGCCAAAGATCACTAAGAAATATGTAGCTTTATTATATATTTTATTTACAATTCAACTTTTACTATTGCCAAGAGCTTCTCTTCAATCAAATACTAATTACTAATTGATAATTTACTTAATATAAATTAATAATTACATTACTCTAATTAATCAAACTGTGTAAAATATATTCTTATCATGAATTATTCCATTTTGTTGGATAATTGGACCAAACATGCCTGTTACTGCTGAACAACACTGGTGACATGCTTGGATACAAGGTCAGCAGAGCCGCTCCATGTCATTTGCTTCCAAATAACAGTTGCTCAATCCAAGCAAAGCTACTACTGAGACAGACATACGACATCTTACATGCTAAAGTTACTCGTTTTGTTGACAAGGGACTAATATTCATAAAACCATCACTTGATCAAACAATTCAATATGATTCACAACAAAATCAATGGAGACAGTTCTTTCATAAAACACAATAAAAGCGCTTGTTAAGACCTGAAAAATTTAAACTATTGGGTGGCTCGTAGACTTTCAGCAGTTGATATGAGCTTAATATTACAAACAATATCGCTTATTGAATCCAAACAAGTTTGGCTAAAAACAACGTCGGCGCAAAGGAAACCAAAAGAAATGTCCGTAGCCAGCAGTAGTACCTCGCCTGGCAAGCACAAGAAGTTTCTTTAAACTAAATCAATCAATAAGTAAAGACCATCGCTGGAGCCATCGCCCATCACTAAATAAATTCATTTAACTTCTACCCAAGTCATGCATTTAACGTAACAGCAAAGGAACTCATGTATTCTATTAACAACATAGATAAGTCCATTTGTTCATTGAACACAATCCAACCTAAAAACCTTAAGGCATAAAGGTGAGATACAAAAGGCAGCATAAAACAGGCCAAAGTTTTCTTCCCTGTTGATATTGGATTGATAATCATAAAATCATCACATGCTAAATTCATTTAACTTGTTCCACTTGAAATCATGCATCCACTAAAAATCACAAAGAGACCACTCTTTCTATAAAAGGACATACACATTCTTCTGTTAAAAAAAACACAAGCTAGCCCCAAGAGTTAGGATTTAAGGGTGAGACACCAGACACACAATATAAACTGTACAAATTATTTGGTTGATATAAGATTATATTCTTAACACCACTTGCTCAAAACATTGAACAACTCCTACTTTAAGTCATGTTTCTAAGGGAATTTCTATGGATGCACTGCATCTAATAAAACATGTATTTTGTTTAAGTTAATATGATATAAATACTCATCATCATTAGCTCTAACCATTCAAATTATTATACTTGGAATCATGTATTCAATCCAAATTGCAAAGGAATATTTTTCCTGCAAGCTCCACAGAGAACACATTAAAAACTTACAAGGACCCAATCCAAGCAAAAAAACATAAATTATAATGAGGTGTAGACGTGCAGTATGAATGCATATAAATCATGCCAAGACTATTCTTACGATCAACAAGTGATTAATATTGTTCAGTATCACCTTGGCATGCCGATTCAACCCATTCTATCTCAAAGAATGTATTAAAAGAATAATAATAAAAAAATGCAACGGAATCATTATTTCTTTAAACATATATGCATCAGTTAAAAGTACCAGATCCAACAAAAAAATAAAAAATAAAAAATAAAAAATAAAAAATAAAAAATAAACCTAAGTTAAAAAACATGCCAAGTACTCTTCTTTCTTCTTCGCTCAATTTCGGATTAGCATTCTTGTGAATTCTTTGAATTTTGAAGTCATATCTAACATAACCAATCAACCAAAGTTCAAATCTCACACTCAAACAATATACCAGATTAAGATAAGTCACTAAATTTTGGATTAACATGCCAAGTACTCTTCTTTCTTCTTCGCTCAATTTTGGATTAACATTCTTGTGAATTCTTTGAATTTTGAAGTCATATCTAACATAACCAATCAACCAAAGTTCAAATCTCACACTCAAACAATATACCAGATTAAGATAAGTCACTAAATTTTGGATTAACATGCCAAGTACTCTTCTTTCTTCTTCGCTCAATTTTAGATTAACATTCTTGTGAATTCTTTGAATTTTGAAGTCATATCTAACATAACCAATCAACCAAAGTTCAAATCTCACACTCAAACAATATACCAGATTCAGATAAGTCACTAAATTTTGGATTAACATGCCAAGTACTCTTCTTTCTTCTTCAGCTCAATTTTGGATTAACATTCTTGTGAATTCTTTGAATTTCGAAGTCATATCTAACATAACCAATCAACCAAAGCTCAAATCTCACACTCAAACAATATACCAGATTCAGATAAGTCACTAAATAGTTCCATTCCTTTCATTATTTATTTCACTATACGAGTGTATTATAAGGTTAAAGCTAAAACCACCGTATTAAAAGGAGCATGAAAAACAAAGTATAGAGATCATTATTTCTTAGAGAGGATGGAGATAATACGAGGGGATTGGACATTAGGCCGCAGCGGGGTCAGCGGGTGAAGGGAGCTGGGATGGGGCGAGGGCCTTCTTGATGGAGAGGGCATGGATGCTCTGCATCAGCTCCGCCAGAGCCGCGTTCACCATCCTGTGCCTCTCCAGCAGCCGCTTCCCCTCGAACTTCTCGGACACCACCTCCACCTCGAAGCTCGCTCCGCACCTGCAATCCAATCTCTTTCAGGCGATAAAATCCACACAATAAAGGAGAAATTCGAAGAAAAATGATAAGAATTCACAGTACCCTCCAGAGGTGTCGACGACTTGCTGAAGAGAAGAAGAATCAAAAGATAAACTAGTTAGGGTTTGGAAATAAGGAGAAATTGGGGGGAAATGAAGGAGGAGAAGGTGGCGATTGGGATTACGAGATGAGAAGGGTTGAATTCGGAGGTGAGAGCTGCCTCGACGTCTGTCTTCGTGATCGCCATGGCTAGAGCTCGATCTCCGGAGCCTTGCTAGCGAGAAGGAATCTGGGTAGCGTGCAGGGCGATAAGGGAGAGGGTTTGGACGTTAAAAGATTGAAGTTTTTGCAAATTAAACCTCAGAAACATCAAAATTGCTTTCTTTTTTTTATTTGTTTATGTTCTTATCTAAATTTTGTTTTAGGGGAAAGTTCACAAAACCCATTGGAAACTATGCAACTCCTCGTAAAGCCCTTCATATTTTCTCACTTCTTAATAAGCCCATGCTATGTCATGTCAATGAGTCAATCAAAAAGATGATTGAAAATGCTAAAAAAAAAGTGTGAAATTACTTTAGTGCCCATGAATAGTTCTTCTCCCCAACTCCACAAAAATCCCTAATTTTTTGAAAAATCCCTAATTTTTTTCAATCTCCGCCGACTACCGAGAAGACCACCTCTCCTCAGCTATGATATGTGATTCATGGCGAGCCTCTCCCAAAGAAAATGTTCTTTTTTTTTGGATTTAGGCTAGTTTTTTAAAAATCCTTAATTTTTTTCAATCTCCGCCGGCCACCGAGAAGACCAACTCTCCGAAGCATCAAGTTATGATATGTGATTCATGGCAAGCCTCTCCCAAAGAAAAAGTTCTTTGTTTTTTGGGGTTTAGGGTGTGTGATTCATGGGTTGATGTTTGTTTTCGAGTTTAGGGTTGTAACAATGTGCGTGATTTCTGGTTTTGTGGTTATTCTTTGGGGTTTCAGGTTTAGTTTTTAGGAATGGGGTTCCTGACTGGTTGTGAGAGCGTGCGTGTATTATTATGAGTTTATTGGCTTGGTTGTAACACACTTCAGTTGTTCAATAAGCCAGAAAATACACGATGTACAAAAAAATAATACACAATTAACCCAAAATAATACACGATTCACCCAAAATAATACACGATTCGGCCGTATAAGCAGAAACTGGAAAAAATAAATATTTTCAACGTAGACTAAGCTGAAACTCCTTCTGTGATTATTCTTTGGGGTTTAGGGTTTATTTTTTAGGACTTGAGGTTCCTAAATGGTTGTGAGAGAGTGCATGTATTATTATGGGTTTATTGGTCAGGTTGTAACAGTTTCAGCTGGTTAATAAGCTAGAAAATACACGATTTACACAAAATAATACACAACTCACCAAAAATAAAACACACGCGCTTTAGCCAAAATAATACACGCTTTATCCAAAGTTTCAACCCAAAATAATGACGATGTGACTGGGCGGGAGTTTTCCCGCCAAAAGAACCAAAAGAGATAGGGACAAGACAGGGGCAGTCTTGCCATTTATTGAAAAAATCTGACAACCCACTGTTAGGAGGGACGTGAGGGGAATAACTTCAAAAAGGAAGGGCTAACAAGGATGTTGCAAAGTTAGAGGGGCCTGCTAGGGACCGTAAAGTAATTTACCCTTTGTTTTATTTCTTTTCCTTTTCCTTATTTGTATAATAGCTCATATTTTTAAAATAATAAGTTTTTAAAATACATATTTCTTATATTTAATTTTTTTTAAATCTCATAAAAAAATCAGAATGGTAGTTTGGGCTTTTCTCAGAAGTTTGGAAGATTATGAAATCGTTCTATGATTAAGGGTGAAATCTTTTTAGGGTTTTAATATTATTTAGAAACCATTAAAAATAAACATAAAATTCTTTTTTGGTTATTTTAATTAAAGTGGATAAACCACATTGTTCTATTCAATGCTTAAATAGAGTTGGTACATTAGCGCTCGTATTTGAGCTCCCCAAGTTGTTCCCCTTATCCGAGTTTACCCTAGACTCCCTAGCTACATTGCATTGTTGGTGATCCCCTCTCGTAAGGTTAGCCTCATAACCTCCTCTTTGATGTCGTCCCCGTTCGTTGGTGCTTGAGGTGGGCTAGCTTGGATGGAGGTAAGAGAGCTGCAAGCAACGGATGTCAACGATCCCGGCTTCAGCTTTGTGACGGCATTGGCTCCTTTGATCCAAGATAGTAGGAGGAAGGCGATGCTCTGAATAGTCCCAGAGCAAACGCGTTGTTTATTCTGGAAGCATCTTTGGTTTCTTTCCAGACAAATGCTCCATGTTGTAGCTATAACCGAAAGGTTCTACCCCATGCGTTCTTCCTTGGGCAGCTTTGCACTTAGGCTGTGGTACCCCCAGAGTTCCTGGGTCAAACGAGGGCAGGTAGGTAAATTGAATAGCGGGCAGAAGTGCTCCCATGTTTGCTTTGAGAACGGGCAGCATGTAAGGAGGTGTTGCGTCGTTTCAACTTGTTCGTTGCATAAGTAGCACAAGGTCTGGTTCCCTTTCCATTTTCTTTTGATGAGATTGTCCAAAGTGAGTATCTTGTTATCCGCGGCCAGCCAAGCGAACAGTTGAATCTTTTTAGGGCATGAGAGTCACCACAGATTATTGGGGAATTGGCCCCATGCACCCTCATCCACCAGAAAAGTGTAGAGGGACTTGACCGAGTACACCCTGTTTTCCCCTAGGTTCCAAACTTTGGTGTCCTCTCTGTCCTCATGGACCTTGGCGATAGCCTCCAAGAGAGCTCTAGCTCCATTGCCCCTCCCTGGTCAGTGGGCCTTGCTTCAATAGTGGTTGGGTATGTGCTAGGTTGTCCCTTGCCTTCCTAAGCGAGAGATGCTGGTCTAGGGTGAGGTCAACAAGTATTGGGAATATTTTGTTTAGCGCTTGCCCTTGGATCCATTTATCATGCCACAGGTTAACCTTGTCGCCACTTCATGCTTTTACTACCAGCCCCATCTCCACCAGCCACTATTGTCCTAATACCCCTTTCTAGTAGCGGGATGCTCTCGCTTTCACGCCCTTGTGCAGGTTGATGAAGAAGTTCCTGAAGTATTTGTTGAGGATAATGCGATGACATAAGTTGGCCTGCCCATTGAGGAGTCTCCACCACCACTTGCCGATCATGGCTGCGTTAAAGCATCCAATATCTGTGATGCCCCAATCCCTTATTCTTTTGGCCGACAAATGCATTGCCAGTTGACCAACCTATATGTCTTGTCCTTGAGCTCTGGTCCATGCCAAAGGAATTCCCTTCTCAGATTGTTAATTAGCCTCAACACCCATTCTGGCAACTTGTAGATTGCAAGCCAGTGTTTGGGATAGCTATGCTGATGAGGGTGATCCTTCCCATCATAGATAGCAAGTGGCCTTTCCATGAGCAAATCTGCCTCATGATCTTGTCAATTAGTTGATTCCATTCCGGGCACCTAGGATTTTTTTCCAGAGATCGGGAGCCCCAAGTAGTTGATGGTGAGTTGACCGATCTGAAAATTGATGGTACTACCTAGGGCTTCTAATCTTGTCATACTCAATCTGAAGGGGATGAGGCAGCTCTTGGAGTAGTTGATGTGGAACCTAGATAGCCCCTCAAAGAGGTAGAAGATGAGCTTCAAGGTTCGCATATGCCCTAAGTTGCCTGAGTAGAAGACCAAAAGGTCATCAACGTATTGGAGTGAGGTGACTTCATCTTATGGTCGCCCCAATGATGGATACCCCTGTAGATGTTGCCTTAAGTTGCTCTCGCAATCATAGCGGTGAGAACATATGTGGCGATGACAAAGAGGAGGGGGAAGAGTGGATCCCCTTGTCCCAGTCCTCGCTTATGTCTGATGTACCCTATTGTTTGGTTGTTGATGAGTAGGTTGGACTTTGAGGTGTGGAGAATTACACGGATCCATGAGACCCACCAGGGCCCAAATCCTTTTGCTATCAGAATCGCGAGTATGAAGTCCCAATCCACAGTATCAAAGGCCTTTTTCAAAGTCAATTTTGAGTATGGATCCTCTATGTCCCTGCGTTATTATTTTGTGGATTAGCTCCTCTGCGGCAATTATATTGTTTTTGATGGACCTTCCCTTAAAGAAAGTTGTCTGGGACTCATCAATTAGCCTTGCAATGACCCCTTGAAGTCTGTTGGCGAGCCCTTTAGTAATGATTTTCATAGAATAATTTACCATATTGATCGGCCTATAGTCACGAATCTCCTTTGGGTCTCCTTTTTGGGAATGAGGATGATGTGGGCCTAATTAAGTCTCTCAAGTTGTGTTTTCCCACTGTGTAGGTCTTGGAAGAGTTTGACCAGGTCCTCCTTGATGAACTCCCATCCCTTTTGGTAAATGGTCATAGAGAAACCGTCAAGGCCCGGAGCCTTGTCATTATTCAGTTCTTGTATGGCCCTCCTAATTTCATCTAATGTAAAGTGGTCATCCAAGTGGCTTAGGTTTGGTGTCTGTCGGTGGTCAAACATCCTGTTCAGATTTGTGATATACCTGCCGGTGCGGGCCGTACCAAGAAGGCCAGTGAAGTGGGTCGTGACTGCCCTAGAAATTTCAACGGCCAATTGTGATGCCTTCTCTAGCTTGAATGACTTGAGGTTCTTTTGCAGCTTGTGTGTCTTCCTTAGGTAGGTTTTCAGGATGCTCCCTGTTGACTTCATTTGTGATATTAAACTCTTTATTGAGGAGGGTTAAATGTGTGTTAGGTGGTTAGAGACTATTATAATTCAACAGGACTGATGGGCCTCCATTTTCTTTGCATAATATAGGGGTTATAGTGTTTGGGCTTGGCTCATGGGTCAAAATGATGTTGTTGGCTACTAGATTTTTTAATGGTTGAGCTGAGCCCATTGGGTCGCCATTTGTGTCCAAGATCTGAGAGGGAAAGCCATTGTCCACTAGATTTTTTGAAGGTTGAGCTAAGTCCCTTGGGCCTCCATTTGTGTCCAAGGTCTGAGAGGTGAAACCATTTGTGTTCAGGGCCGCACGTAGCTCCACTTGACTTGCTCTTCCCATTATCTTAAGTGATGTTTGGTCTGTTTCTGTTCTTTTGATCTGTACGAACTACACCCCAGATGTTGGTCTTGGATTGGTAGACTCATGGAGCTCGGGTGCTAACTCAGCTAGGTGCACATCCAGGTTGGTTTCCAACTCTTTGTCGCCCATTTCTTTCATGAGGGCCTTGAGTCGTGTGTCAATGCATTTCTGCTCCGCCTCTGTCTCATCCAAGGAGACGTCCTCGAACCTTAGAGAATTGCGCCCTGAGTCAACGGCTACTTGCGGCCTCGCTACATGACCCGGGAGCGCCACATGGACCGGTCTCAACATTGCTTCCATGTATTTTGACTGGTCCTCTCTCTTCCAATTATCTGAGCGGTCTCTGGTATCCATGATATGGATTCTGGCCATTGACCGGCGGAGGTGGAGATTCGGTTCCTTTAGCTTTTCCTTCCACACCCCCTTCCCCTTCTCCTCCCTCGTCATGCGGGGTTGGTATCTCCCCCGAGAGTTTCATATCCGGCCGCGGAGTTCTCACCGGAGGTCTTGGCTCCTCTTGCCGGGGTATGTCTGGCAATGCTTCCTTGTCTACACTCCATGGCAGCGATGGCTCCCCTTGCTCCAGCTCAACCATGAAGACGTGTTTCCTAGATTCGTCCTGATCTTGATCATCGTCGGGAGGAGCTGGCCTCGCTGCACCCTCACCACAACCCTAACAGTGTCGATGACCTCTGTTCCTCGCACATCCACAGAGACAAGATCACCGATAGGTTTCAAAAGCTTCACCGAAGTGTCCCTGTTCTAGCAAAACTTTGGCATGCGGGTAATGGAGACCCACCTCTGCTCCCCCTTCGCTCTCTCCGGCTCCTATAGATTGGTGGTCCACGGGGCGAAGGATAGACTTAATCGAGGAAGATGGAGGATGCCATCTCGCTCCAGTTCCCGCGCCTTCTCCACCGATGGGAATGCCACCATGAACTTGCTGTCGCGAAAGGGCTTCGAGGTCCAACTCCACCGGTTGGGCACCATGGCTTCCTTCATCACTTCAAAGATGGTCTAAGCCCCGGCTGCCCCCCTTTGGACCTCCATCACGGTAGCAATGGTGAAGCTCCATAGTGCTTCCTTTCCTTTGATCAATTCGCTGTCCAGAGGAAGAGAAAGGTGGTGGACATTATACTTGGGTGTTTCCTTCTCCATTGAGGTCAAGCCTTCACCATGGAAGGCTCACTTGTGTGAGGGTTATTCCGACTTCTCCGGAGCAGCGGTGTTTGCCACCCCTTCGATCTATTGCATCTCCTTGTCTCCCACTCGCCTTCGTTCACCTCCTTTATGCACTGGGTGGTGCAGCAGCGGCGCGGCCGTGCACTGGCTGCTCATGGGCGGTGGTTTGTTGTGGCACTCGTGGGCTCTGGTGTCGGCCGCGACACCGGCATACATACTATGGCCCTCCTCGATACGGCCAACCTCAGTGCCCTGGCTTGAGACATTGCCCGCAGACCTAGCCTCGACCTTCAGGGGACTTCATCATTGCGTCGTCGTTTGCAACGTTTGGATCGGACCTCTGACCATTCTCTCTCGACAGGCTCCTCTTCTGTCAGCTGGAAAGGGGTGGTGAGGGCTGACACTATAAAGTTCCGACAATCCTCCCCGCTTACCGAATGCTAGTCAGATGTAACATCTCCATGATGGGCTTCCTTTGTCCCTCCTTCGTTCTGGCTTGCCATAGCTCCCAAAGGTATTGTTACAACCTCTTCTCACCGGCGATGCTTGTTGCTTCCACACGATCGCTATGCAGTTGTGTTTTCTTCTCTCCGCCGCCGTGCACCGCCTTCCGCCTAAGATCACTCAAATCAAGGCATTTCCTAATTACAGATCTTAGATATTAAATTGATCAAAATGCAAGTAGAAACCAAATAGAAAATTCTTAAAACCCTTAAAAACAAAATAATTAAAAAAATGATGTTAGCATTTAATTAACCATGTATTAATCAAGGCAGCAGAAAAGTACTAATAATTTTATTTTTTTAAGTTTTTAGAAATTTCTAAAAGAGTTGCACTAAAATTTTGAAAGACATAAAAAAAGAACGAGAAATTTCAAATATTTTTCAACAAAACACTATTCTATTTATTTACTTTTTTGATTATTTATTTGGAGAAATTATCTAATAGTCCCTAGTACTATTTATATACTATTTGCTTTTATACCCTATCCACACAAAACACTATTTACATTAAATCCCTACACACCCCGGCCTAAGGACTCCTAGGCAATTAAGTAACTATTCAAGCGATGAATAGTTAAATATCTATTTTTATTTTTTATTTTTTTTTAATTTAAAAGGAATTTCATGGAATGCGAGCCATTCAAGCCAATGCTCCACGGATAAGAACAGAAGTTCTGCTTAGTGTATGTATACCACCCAATATTTTTTTGGTTAAAACCATTTTTGATCCCTGAAAACGGGACCAATGTTCATTTCCATCCCAAAATTCAAAATTTGTTCAATATGGTCCCTATGCATTGCATATTTTGACATTTAGGGTCACTATATATTCCGTATTTTGGCATTTTTGGTCCCTATTGCTGACGTGGCGGTCATGTGGAATACCAATGAAATGCATATAATCTTTTTATTTTTATGTTTAGGTCGTTATTTTGCTGATGTGGAGTGATAAGTGAAGTATATGCTGATGTAGACCGTATTGAACAAATTTTAAATTTTTGGGTTGAAAATGAACATTGGCCTTGTTTTCAGGGACAAAAAATGGTTTTAACTCTTATTTTTTTGAATTTTTTTTTCTTATTTTTGAGTTCTTACTTTTCTTATTATAATGTTAATTAATAAGTGGAAAAGGGTCAATAGTAAATACTTAAAAAATAAAATATAAATAATATTCTGAAATTATTAACTTTATACGCCTGTTCTATTCTTGTTAACAAGGTTTACACTTCATCATACACGTACTCGAAATCATTGGCAATCACTAACAATAACATTGTCACAATATTGGATTGTGCTTAGATCCTCTTCTTTATGCGTTTGGCTGTTTTTTTTTTTTTTAGTTTAAAAATAACCAATTTTAATGAGGAAAGTTGGTTAACACGTTCCCTCTCACAATAAGAGATTGAGAGTTCAAACCACCGCTTAATATCACATCTATATATATATATATATATATATATATATATATATATATATATATATATATATGGGCATGATACAGTCAGGCCGGCAAGAACACTGTTTTGGTAAGATCGCCTCTCATTTTGGCCCTTAGAACATGTTTTAAGGATTTCCAACCATATGGGTGGAAAGAACATTGAAAAATAAGCTAGCATGTCAATTTTCATACAATTTGGGAACTTGTAGGGTCTTCATCTTAACGGGTGAAAATTTATAGAAATCCTACCGGTTCGACCCTACAAGTTCCCAAATTGTATGAAAGTTGACTGCACTTGCACAGTGATAAAGCCGACCGCATATATATATATTAATATTAAGGAATGAAAAATAATCTCCAAAATACTCAACAAATAAATTCTCCACCTCTCCTATAAAGCCCCTAAAGACTAACTCAGCAACGAACACCAAGTTTAAGCATTGTACAAACTTGGCTATAAGGGGAGACTTTAGTCATCATATCTGTAGGATTATCATGGATGCTAATCTTGCTCACAATATCACTACAAGAAAACTGGAAAATAGCTAGGGAAAAATCCCTAGCTAAATCATGTATTTCCCTCGCTAAATTAATTTAGCTAGGAACAATCGAGGGAAACTTTTCCGTCGCCATTTTGATCCTAGCAGATATTTAGCGAGGAAAGTGTCCCTCGCTGAACTTTAGCAACGAAGTAGCGACAGAAACTTTCTCTAGCCAGTTAGCAAGGGAACAGAATTCCCTCGCTATCCCTTGCTAAACTCTCCTCGCCATATCACTCTTTTTCAATAATTTTCTAGGGTGTAGCGAGGGATTTTGGTGTAGCTATATAGCGAGAGAAAACAATCCCTCGCTATTCACTAGCTATATTCCCTCGCTGAATTTTCCTGTCGGCGAGGACTTAGCTAGGCCGTTTTCCTAGCTATTTAGCTAGGGCTACTTGTTCGTAGCTATTTTTTTTAAAATAATTCCCTCGTTGTTCCCTAGCTATTCTAGATTTTTACTAGCTATTTAGCTAGAGCTTATCTGTCGTAGCTAATTTTTTAAAATTTATTCCCTCGCTATTTCCTAGCTATTTCCTCACTAATAATTACATTTACCACCAATATATATTTTTATTTAATGGTCCCCTGTAGTACAATTTTAAATACCACTTGTAAATTCATAATAGAGAAAATTATCACTCCATTGTACTACAAGCATATATATTTACCACATTGATATACTAAGATGTTAAAAGATGCACATCATAATATATAAACAACATATATAATCTGTTATAAGATGCACATCACAATAGCTAATACAAAATATGAATATCAACATGATAGGCTCTCCTCAAGTCCTATCAGATGACGTGGTCAGAAGACTGGCGGCTCTCTAACATTTTTTGCATATCTCCAACTGTTGCTCCATCTCCTGAAGTCGTCCCTCAAACTCTTCTCTGACAGATGCACGAATCTCCACCTCTCGTTGCTGCATCCTCTCATCAACCATCTCATCTACCCTTTGCTCTATAGATGAGATAGCTGACTTTACACAGTGGCTGACATCTCTAGCATTGTGCAAGTTTGATGCACGACATGCTGAAGATGATGCATCTTGATAGTAGTAGCTGGCCATTCCTCCCAAGCCAAAGACATTCTTCTTCTTTATCCCACCTGCGGCCTCATAATATAAGCTATTTTCGTCCATTGTCCCCCCTGAACTGTTTCTCTCCTCCACCAAAGCGACGTATCGATCCTAAGAAAAGAATGTAATAATTCAATTAATATGGTGTTAATGTGAACTGTAAACGTAAGAAAAACTAATTACAACATGTTATGTGGTATATCAAATCACAAGTATTCTATATCAAATCACAAGTAATTATGATTAGTTTTTCTGAAAGCTAATTCTTCAAACTATTGCATTCAAGTAAATCACTTACAACAACCAAAATCTATAGAACAAAACCAACAATTACTAAAACATGTTTCACAAAAGTAATTAAAAATCAAGACTAACAACTAAGCTTAGTTCCATTAGAACAAGGTTGCTATAAGACAATCGGAGAAAAAACAAGCATTAAGATTACACATCAAATGATCCCTCCTATTCCTCATATCATAATCAATAAAGGCCTGATTGGTAGATTATAAACAAACTC
The DNA here is from genome assembly GCA_026586065.1 of Dioscorea zingiberensis. Taxonomy (NCBI): domain Eukaryota; kingdom Viridiplantae; phylum Streptophyta; class Magnoliopsida; order Dioscoreales; family Dioscoreaceae; genus Dioscorea; species Dioscorea zingiberensis. The sequence continues at coordinate 18,307,504 of CM048823.1, read as the reverse complement.
AAGTCAACAATATATAAATTTACCATTCTAAGTAATCATATAACAACAATATTCCATACTTAAAAAAAAAAGATAAAATGCTAAAGGTTACAATCATATAACATGCTAAAGATAACATCATGACAAACTCTTAACATAAACACATTTACACAAAATCTCCTTCAAAAATTACACATACAAAACAAAAGAAATAATGTTCACATGAACAATGCGTGCTTTATCACTCGTAAATGTTTCACCATCCCCCTTCTTCGTGTGTGTGCGCCTAAAGACCTCAAAGGGTGTCGGGGACGGCTATATTGTTGCTCCTACAAAACATCACTTATATAGGTCAAATGAAGAAAATATACTCAAATAACAAGTATACACAACTTAAAATACGTTTATACAAATTTAACCCATATAAAAAAAAACCCTTACCAATCTCTTCCCATGCTCAGAATGAGAGATGGAGCCTCCATTGTGGCTAGAGGAACACGGGCCATCATCAAGTCCACCACGTCTATTTTTTGCATTTTGCTGGGACATGCGCACAATTTCGGGTGTCCTCCACGCTTCTTTCCACTTGGTCCACACCTGCACTCGAGGGAACATATAATGGCTCGGTTAGTCTTCATCTTCAATTTACAAATCATATCTCCGTACCGTGTAGATGTCTTTGTCAGCCAAGCCTCCTTGACAAAGTGGTCAATTTGTGCATCCCAGTAAAAATATTTCTGCATCATAGCAAATAATGTTTAATGATACATTACAAGTTTACACACAAGAAAATAATAATTTGTTAATAGCAACTTAGGCTTACCTTGAACTCCTCAAAGTAAAATTCTTTGGTCTCATTAGAGACTAAGACCCACCTAGCCCCCTCGTCATCAAATCTGTAAAATCCAAGAAATTTTAAGATAAAAAGGTGTTAAAAATTTTCTAAAAATTATTATCAAGTTAAATAATCTCCCTAGAGTTTAAAAGGGAAAAGAATAGAGAGGGAAAATAAATTAAAAAGGATTTAAAACCCTAGTTAGGGTTTATGGTGACCAGAAGGACTTTCTGGTAGTTTTGAAAAGTTTGGGGGACTAAAAGAAAATTGTTTCCTCTCACAGTCTCGGACCTGTGTGTGATTTCAAAAGTATCAGGGACCTCTGGTGAATTTGCCACGAGAAAAACTCTATTAAGAGAGGATGAACGGTCGAGATTAAAACATCTCGTACAGTGCTTTATCTCGAGGCATTACAAAGGTTCTCATAGAGCCACGTGGCGAACTGAGATGGAATCCATCTCATCGTATGCCAGGTACGAGGTAAAGGAAAGAGAGTTAAGTAGGGATGACCCCACCGTGCGGGCGGCCTATAACCGCTCATCGTAATTTGTTACTAGATACTTGGCCGTTAAAATAAAAAAAAAAATCCTGGCCGTTCATCAATGGATGTGCTGGATCCGTGGCGATGAGATTTAATCTCTTCCATTGAAAAGGATCAAGGGATCCTCACCTCACATCCTCGAGACCGGATCCCGAGGCAGAGCCCACTCTTCTCCTTCAGCCGTTTGGAACGGACGTGCGAACACCACCTCTCGCCAGCCGTTGTGTGCATGAAGGTCGAACGACGCGCGGCACAATTAAGATGGCGTTTCTCACGACCCTCAGCGCTTCCAAACGATCCTATAAAAAGACGAGGGTAGTAGCTCTTGTTGATGCAGAAGCGAGAAAGAGCTTCAGTGAAAGGGAAATAGTGAGGTCATCGGGAGGAGTTCTCCCGGCGGCGTAGGAAAGCAGAAGGAGGAGCATTGGCGCCGTCTTACGAACTTCAGCGGGGTGAGCGCTGTCTGTGAGGTGGAACGGCAAGAATCGAGAAGGAGTTGACACCACAGGTGGAGTTCGCCGGAAAACCAGAGGAGAACCACGCGACGCCAGGAGACCGTGATTGGTGCTAACTGTCGTCCCCAACCTTCCGGTAAGAATTCCCTCCCTCACAATAGCCTTTAGAAGAATAAGAGCATATAGTTAAATGCACGCCGAGGCGAGGCGAGGGAGCCATCGGTAGGGAGTTGTGAGAGCTCAGGAGAGAGAGAAAGAGTCAGTAGCCATTACGCAGAGATGGGCACGCCTTGCTTGAGAGAACTTCCCGGCGATGAGGATTCCGGTGTAGATGAAACTCCCGGTGGTTGCAGGTGTTGGCGTACTCCGGTGAGCTCTCGGGCGCGATAGAGAGCGAGGAGAGAGGGTGAAGAAGAAGAAGGGTTAAAAAAAAACAATAGTATTAATATGTAATGATTTTAATTAAAAGCGAGAACTTAGGCGTGTGCTTAATAAAAACTAATAATATAACAAATATACATATATATATATATATATATATATATACATATATATATATATATATATATATATATATATATATATATTTCGTTAAAGGATAAAAAGTTAATGAATTATTAACTTAGTGTGACATATTAATAGAGATAATTAAATCTAATGGGCTTAGTTAGTTTATATTTCTTTTCATGGGCTGAAATGCTAACACATTATTGTGACAAGTGATAATTAGTTAGATGAACTAATTATTCGGAAACTATGGTAGTGTGACAATAGATGAATTAATTGATATAGTTACACTAACTATATGTGACAAATCAAGTTGAATAAATCAGAAATGATTAATAATTCCTTGGAAACTTTAGGAAATGTGACAATTATTTTTGGATAATTGTTAGTATAGTTTTGTTGACCATTTTTTTTACATTAGTGGTGTGACAATTAAAGTATTTAATCGATCACTATAGTGGAATGATTATTGAAGCATTGTTAGTGTAACAAAATCCAATTGATTATTTAAAATAATCAAGGTAATTATGAGAGGAAATTCAGCTATGGTAGCGGTAGATGATTGATTCTTATGGCAACATGAAATTGATCTAATTAAGCTAATCTAGATAATTAGATTAGTTGGACATTGGTGTTAGTAAATAGTCTCGGGTTAGACTAAACCACCTTGGGCTTGGATCTAACCTAATTGTCAAGTTGGATTAATCATCATGATTAAAGAAATAAGATTAAGTTGATTGTTTAGCGTGATTAAAATTTATTTGGTAAGGTTACCAAATATTTTAATGAGAATTATTTTGAAGAACCAATAATTAAAGAATTGAGTCCAATGGTTTTGAGGCCCAATGGGCTGGGCTCAAATGATACACTAGAGCGAATTTTATTATTAACTAATAATAAAATAAAGGACTAGGGCAAGGGATCCTAATAATATTGTCGGGTCTTAAACCTTAGGGTCATAGCTATTCAAATGACCAAAATGCCCTTCAAGGGACTAAGGTCAAGTTAAATGGTGCAATGGTCTTGAAACGGGCCCAACTCAACTAGAGTGACTAGAAAAGACTAAATAAAGTTTAGACACGACAAGTAGACTAAAGTTGACTAATTTTGACCAAGCTGGGTTCAAGGTCAACTAAAGGACATGGAAACGGGGAAAAAGGGGCAGTAACCCGAGAGATGGTCCTTAGGACCCGTTAGTGGGCCTAAGCCCAACAAGAACGTTGGACATGCATGTGAAACTAGAAACTTGTTGAAAACTTGACTCTAATAAGGGTCTATGTATGCCAGATACTCTCAGGGAGACGTAAGGCATTCCAAGGGATTCTAGGAAGACATTTAGTCTCACCAGGAGGTAAGTACACTTGCCTAGTTCCCACCCGGTTTCGGGTTTTTCTTGGACTTGCTAAGTATCCTTAATACATGCTTTGCTGTTGTCATACATGCCATTTGTATCTGTTTTAGATTCCTGTTGAGCATGTATGTTTGTTTCGGGACGTTGGTGTCCCTGCTTGCTATGGTCTACTGCCCGGACTCAGTGGAGCTAGGGAAGCTCCAATAAAGGAGTGTTCAGGGACAGGACCCCCTGGCATTCCTGTCTGCCTTACCAGAGAGGCAAACCTCTGGAGGTCTTGCACAAATGGGCATGGTATGCAATTGACCGTGTTAACACGTAGGAGAGGTAGTTCTACCGACCTGTGACCGGAGGGTCGAACGACCAAAAAGGTCGTATTTACAGCAAATAGCTGGACATACTGGCCGGGAGCGAACCTTGAGTTCTCTTGAAACTAGTTACAGAGCCCGAGGGCTTCGACGTGGGTCGACCTTGGATTTGTTTCTGGTAGACTCCTAGGACTACATTGTTGGTATTATGATCTCATTGGTTGACATACTTCCTATTTATTTCATTGTGACCTGCAGGGGTATTTACTGGGCTTTCCATTCGAAAGCTCATATGTTTCACCTTTATTCTTTTACAGATTCCGAGGTTTAGGAGGGGGCGGAGCCTGAGGAGAGGACACAGGGAGATCCGAGGTCTAGGAGTCCCCTTTTCTTTTATTCTATGAGCTTTGCTATTTGTACGACCCGTATAGGGACCAGACTATTATAGGGCCTATGGACCCTGATGACTCTATGTTCCTTTGAACACGAGTTTATTTTATGTTATGAAATGTTATCTGCTTATCACCTTATTAGGCCTTGTATTTGAGATGAGTTTGTCTCGCTGAATCTGACGGTCTCATGGCGATGCTCCGAGGTCGAAATCCGGGTCGGGGCGTGACAGATTAAAGTGGTATCAGAACAAATTTCTCTAGATAGAGCAGATAGCAGACCCTAGATGCCCTTAGCCAGTTGCATAGACTGAGTGCGGGACTGGGGTAGTATAGATAGTGTTACGTTAGTTGACACCTGGTTTTACCTGCAGGATGTCGGGACCGTCGTATCGTCATTCGTCTGACGATGAGGTGGAGTCTGTCCGTTAGAACACTCCACCACCCAGAGCCGATTCGTCGGAGCCCGCTGAGGTCCTCGCCGAGATGAGGAGGACGGTCGAAGCCACCAACCGGAAGGTTGACAGGCTTCAGACCACGGTTACCATGCTGGTCCGTGGACTTAGAGACCATATAACTATGCAGAGGCCAGTGGACCTAGGACCCAGGGTTCCACTAGCGCAGGAGATAGTGAGCCCGAGTATCCCTCCCTGGCGCGTGTGCCGAGCTCGTGATTACCGCCGTGGATTGGGGGCTCAGATTTGGGAGAGAGCTGTAGGTCCATCCCCTACTGTTCTCAGGTCTCTTGGTGCCAACGATGTGGAGTATATGGGCACCGTATGACGGAGTGTAGGCACCCTGCCCTCTAGTGTCGCAGCTGTGGCAGTCGGGAGCACCTAGCTTTCTACTGTCCATCTGGTGCGCCGGGACCTAGCAGGGGACCACAGGGGTCTGGAGGATATCGACCCTGTGCTGACTACACTCCACTGTCACCTGACGAGCATCACCTGGACTGAGTTTTAGTTTTAGTTGCTAGAATAATCGTAGTCTTACAAACATTTGTGTTGTACGAACTACTTATACCATGTCCTTTAGTATCTCTTGTTTTTATCATGTTGTCTCTAGTCGTTGTTCTTGAAATGAAAAAAAAAGTATGTTTTTATCATCACTTGTCTTGCCGGGAATAAAAGTAACCTTGAAATCCTTATACAGCTGAACTATGGATCACTTGCGTGGAGGTCGAGGTGGTAGGGGTAAAGGAAGGGGGTAGGCGACCTTGACCTTATGCCGTCTTGAGATGCCACAGCCACCTGTGGAAGAAGTACCTCAACCGCAGGGTGGGGAGGTACCCCCACCTGTGGACGAGATGGAAGTTAAGCAGGAGGTGCCTGCTCAATCTAATGCTCAGGCCCCTCAGGCAGAGGGCCAAAACCCAAGGGGGGAGGTACCCCCCATGAGCATGATTGAACTTATGAGAGAAATGTTGGGACTAATTCAGGAGACCCGACAACAACGTGTACCACCTCCGTCAACCACCCCCACGTCAAGCAGAGGATTACTAGGGGAGATTAAGAGACCCTCTCCCCGACCTTTCGTGGGAGCTGCAGATCCCCACGCAGCCGAAGAATGGATAAGGGAGATGGAGAAAACCTTCGAGGTTTTCTAGATCATCGAGGCGGAGAAGATAAGGACCGCCGTGTATATGCTCCAAGGACCCGCAGAAGACTGATACTTTGGAGAAATCAGACTGAAGAAGGGTGAGGCCTTCCAGACTTGGGAAGAATTCAGGACTGCGTTCTTTGCCAAGTATTTCTCGAGAGGACATCTAGTAAAGCTTGGACAGCAATTCTCCCAGCTTGTTCAGGGAGGCTCCACGGTGGAGCAGTCTGAAACAGAATTTGATAGGTTGGCTCGCGTCTTGCCTGATATGGTTCGAACAGAAGAGAGCCGGGTTATGAAATTTGAGGCCGGACTGCGGCCATCACTGAAAAAGATTGTGACCAACCACATGTGCAAGACCTACACCGAAGTTGTAGCTAGGGCAGAGTACACTGAGGCTTCTTGCCAAGGAGATGCCCAGGGGTCGTCCCAGAAAGAGAAAAAGGATAAAGGGACAAATAGCCAGGGCCAGTCATCAGGAAAGAACTCTGGGAAGCGACGGTCTGAAAACAGATACCGGCCTTATGGAAAGCCAACCAGGACCACAGCCTCATCTGGAGGCAAAGGGTCATCAGCCAGTGTGACCCAAACCCTGAAATGCTACGAGTGCAAGGGACCGCATAAGAGGTCCTAGTGCCCAAGGATAACTGGAGGGCGTTATTTCTGTTTGGCTTTGGATCACCAAAAGGCCCATTGTCCTCAGCGTCAACAAGGACAGAGTGTGGTGGGGGGAACCCAGGGATCTCAACAAGCTTCCCGGCAATCGGTTGGACCACCACCAAGATCACAAGGTGGAGATAAGAAAGGGAAGGCTCCTTCAGGACAACCTTCCGCCTTGAATCAACCCCAGCAACAACAAAGGCCGATGACCAATGGGCGGGTCTACCATTTGACTACCGAGGAAGCGCAGGCATCAGCCGATGTCGTGGCAGGTACCATTTCAGTTAGTTCATTTTATGCCTGCACTTTATTTGATCCTGGAGCCACACACTCTTTTGTATCTGCATGATTTGCACGAAAACATAAATTGCCTACTATGGATCTACCCCGGGAGTTGTGTGTAGACACCTCGGTAGGAGCTGCCAAGTTGGTAAAGAGGATTATACCGGTATGCCCAGTAATGATTGAGGGGCGGAGATTGCTTGCAAACCTGCATGTAATGGACCTAAAGGATTACGATGTAATCCTCGGGATGGACTGGCTCTCTTCAGTCTACACGGTAGTGGACTGTCGTGAGAAGAGAGTTGTGTTTAGGATGCCGGGAAAAGAAGAATTTACCTTTAAAGGCAGCCAAACCTGTTCCCTAATACAGGAGATATCAGCTCTCCAGGTCCGGAAGCTACTTATGGGTGGATGTATAGGCTACTTGGCTTCTATTATTGAGGTAAATAAGGATAGAGAGATCGTGGTCTCGAATGTACTCGTGGTAAGGGAGTACCCTGACGTGTTTCCCGAAGAGTTACCGGGATTACCCCCGGAAAGAGAACTGGAATTCTCTATTCATTTGGTTCCGGGAACGGCTCCTGTGTCTAAGGCTCCTTATCGGATGGCGCCTGCGGAGCTTAAGGAATTGAAGACCCAACTAGAGGAATTATTGGATAAGGGTTTTATCAGACCTAGTATGTCACCTTGGGGAGCACCTGTTCTTTTCGTCAAGAAGAAAGATGGGTCTTTAAGGTTGTGCATTGATTATCGGGAGTTGAACAAGGTGACTGTAAAGAATAAATATCCTCTACACAGAATTGATGACCCTCTTTGGATCGATTCATGAGGAGCTTCGTGTATTCTCTAAGATAGACTTGAGATCCGGATATCATCAAGTAAGGATTAAAGAGACGGATATTCCGAAGAGTGCTTTCCGTACTAGATACGGGCACTATAAGTATTTGGTAATGCCGTTCGGGCTTACCAATGCACCAGCAATCTTTATGGACATGATGAACAGAGTGTTCCGTCAATATTTGGACCAGTTTGTGGTGGTGTTCATCGATGACATACTTGTCTACTCAAGAAGCCACCAGGCACACGAGGAGCACTTAAGAATAGTGCTAGAGTCCTTGAGGGAACATCAGCTCTATGCGAAGTTCTCCAAGTGCGAGTTTTGGTTGGATAAGGTTGCTTTCTTGGGCCACGTGGTGAGTGGAGCTGGAGTCTCAGTAGATCCCAAGAAAATTGAAGCCGTTGTAGAATGGAAGAGAACAACTACGGTACGAGAGATACGAAGTTTCCTGGGATTAGCCGGCTATTACCGAAGATTCGTTGAGGATTTTTCGGTTATAGCATCACCATTAACTAAGCTGACCAGGAAAGGTACCAAATTTATTTGGACCGAATCCTGTGAAAAGAGTTTCCGTGGAGTTGAAGCAGATTGATTTACTGCGCGGTGTTGGCATTACCGCAAAGTAATCGCGGGTATACGGTCTATAGCGACGCTTGCAAGACTGGTCTTGGTTGTATATTGATGCAAGATGGGCGTGTGATTGCTTACGCATCACGACAGTTAAAGCCCTTCGAAGAGAATTACCCCACACACGATCTTGAGTTGGCAGCGATCGTGTTTGCCCTAAAGATCTGGCGACACTTCCTCTACGGTGTACCTTGCGAGATCTACACCGATCATAAGAGCCTCAAGTATATATTCACAAAAAAAGAGTTGAATATGAGACAGCGGCGTTGGCTAGAGCTCATTAAGGACTATGATCTCAGCGTCCACTACGACCCTGGTAAGGCAAACGTGGTGGCCGACGCATTAAGCAGGAAGTCTGGATATGGAGTTGCCTCTATGTTAACAACTCAGAGGCCGCTATTGGAGGACATGAGGAGGCTCAATCTAGAGGTTGTTTTGCCTACAATGGATGTCTCATTGGCCAGCTTGCATATCCGACCCTCGTTATTGGAAAGGGTTCGGGTTGCTCAGGGGCAAGATACTGATCTGGAGGAGATCACACATAGGCCAGGGAGAACCAACACGGTTCAGAGTCCATGAGGATGGTACACTAAGATTTGATGAAAGGATATGTGTGCCTAATGTCCCTGAAATAAGAAGGGAGATTATGGAGGAAGCTCATTACTCGAGCTACTCTATCCACCTTGGAGGTACCAAGATGTATAGACGGTTGAAGGATCATTTCTGGTGGAAGGGAATGAAGCGAGATGTTGCGGAGTTTGTGGCGAAGTGCATCACCTATCAGTTGGTAAAGGCAGAACACCAGAAGCTGGCAGGGATGTTACAACCCTTACCCATTCCGGAGTGGAAGTGGGAACACATTAACATGGACTTTGTGACGGGGTTGCTACGTACTCAGAGAGGCCATGAATCGATCTGGGTTATTGTGGACCGACTGACTAAATTGGCCCATTTTATACCGTTGAGAACGGGAGCATCCTTGAAAAAGTTGGCCCAGCTGTATATAGATCAGATCGTCAGACTACATGGAGATGCAGGGTGCCGATCACTACGATCGAGACACTTTCGGTTTGTCTCCAGATTTTGGGAGAGCACTGCACACGGCTACGGGCACAAGATTGGCATTCAAAGACTTTCCACCTGCATCGATGGACAATCCGAAAGGACCATCCAGGTGCTGGGGCATGTGCGATAGATTTTACGGGGTCTTGGGATGAGCGCCTAAGCTTGATAGAATTTGCTTACAAAAACAGCTATCAGGCAAGTATCAAGATGGCTCTGTATGAGGCACTCTATGGGAGGAAGTGCCGAACTCCCATTTGTTGGGGAGATGTGGGAGAAAGGAAGCTGATAGCTGAGGCGACACTTAAGCAACCCGATTTTATAAAACAAACGGAGGAACATGTCAAGTTGATCAGGGAGAGACTCAGTCACTTGAGTAGACAAAAGAGTTATGCAGACCGTAAGAGATCTGATCAGGAGTTCCAAGTGGGGGATCTGGTATTCTTAAAAGTATCTCCTATGAAAGGGGTAGTAAGGTTTGGACGACGTGGAAAACTTGCTCCACGATATATCGGACCTTTTGAGATATTGGAGCGCATAGGAGTTGTGGCATATAGATTGGCTTTACCTCAGGATCTCGCTCAGGTTCATGATGTCTTCCACATTTCAATGTTGAAGAAGTGTATCCGAGATCCAACACGGGCACCTCAGGTTCCGGTGGAAGTCCAAGAGAATATGTCCTATGAGGAACGCCCAGTAGCTATTTTGGGCCCGGAAGACAAACAGTTAAGGAATATAACTATTCCTTTTGTGAAGGTGAAGTGGAGTAACCACACCTAGCGAGAAGCAACTTGGGAACGCGAGGAGGATATGAAAGAGCGTTACCCAGATTTGTTTACTCAGTTGTAAGCAGTGGTGTAATTTTGAGGACAAAATTATTGTAAGGGGGAGGATTGTAAAATCCAAGAAATTTTAAGATAAAAAGGTGTTAAAAATTTTCTAAAAATTATTATCAAGTTAAATAATCTCCCTAGAGTTTAAAAGGGAAAAGAATAGAGAGGGAAAATAAATTAAAAAGGATTTAAAACCCTAGTTAGGGTTTATGGTGACCAGAAGGACTTTTTGGTAGTTTTGAAAAGTTTGCGGGACTAAAATAAAATTGTTTTCTCTCACAGTCTCGGACCTGTGTGTGATTTCAAAAGTATCAGGGACCTCTGGTGAATTTGCCACGAGAAAAACTCTATTAAGAGAGGATGAACGGTCGAGATTAAAACATCTCGTACCGTGCTTTATCTCGAGGCATTACAAAGGCTCTCATAGAGCCACGTGGCGAACTGAGATGGAATCCATCTCATCGTATGCCAGGTACGAGGCAAAGGAAAGAGAGTTAAGTAGGGATGACCCTACCGTGCAGGCGGCCTATAACCGCTCATCGTAATTTGTTACTAGATACGAGGCGAGAGTTAAAATCTTGGCCGTTAAAATAAATAAAAAATCCGGGCCGCTCATCAGTGGATGTGCTGGATCCGAGGCGATGAGATTTAATCTCGTCCATTGAGATGGATCAAGGGATCCTCACCTCACATCCTCGAGACCGGATCCCGAGGCAGAACCCACCTTTCTCCTTCGGCCGTTTGGAACGGACGCGCGAACACCGCCTCTCGCCAGCTGTTGTGTGCATGAAGGTCGGACGACGCGCGACACAATTAAGATGGCGTTTCTCTGACCTCTGGCCTTCCCGACAGTCTATAAAAGACGAGGGTAGTAGCTTGTGTTGATGCACCGAGCGAGAAGAGCTTAGTGAAAGGGTGAGGTCATCGGAGGCGGAGTTCTCCGACGATGTAGGAAAGCAGAAGGAGGAGCATTGGCGGCTGTTGTCTTCTGAACTCGCGGGGTGACGCGTGTCTACAGAAGGGTGGAACGGCAACTGAGAAGGAGTTGACGCCACAGGTGGAGTTCGCCGAAAAACCAGAGGAGAACCACGCGACGCCAGGAGACCGTGATTGGTGCTAACTGTCGCCCCCAACCTTCCGGTAAGAATTCCCTCCCTAGTCAATGGCCTTTAGAAGAATAAGAGCATATAGTTAAGTACGTCGAGACGAGGGGGCCACCGGCAGGAGTTGTGAGAGCTCCGGAGAGAGAGAAAGAGCTGTAGCCATTCTGGAGATGACGGGCACGCGCAGAACTTTCCAGCGAAGAGGATTCCGGTGTAGATGAAGCTCCCGGTGGTTGCAGGTGTTGGCGTACTCCGGTGAGCTCTTGGTCGCGATAGAGAGAGAGGAGAGAGGTTGAAGAAGAAGAAGGTTTAAAAAAAAAATAATAATAGTATTAATATGTAATGATTTTAATTAAATCAGAACTTAGCTGTGTGACAGTTATTAAAAAAAAAAACTAATAATATAACAAATATACATATATACATACATACATACATATATATATATATATATATATATATATATATATATATCATTAAAGGATAAAAAGTTAATGAATTATTAACTTAGTGTGACATATTAATAGAGATAATTAAAACTAATGGGCTTAGTTAGTTTATATTTCTCTTCATGGGCTGAAATGCTAACACATTATTGTGACAAGTGATAATTAGTTAGATGAACTAGTTATTCGGAAACTATGGTAGTGTGACAATAGATGAATTAATTGATATAGTTACACTAACTATATGTGACAAATCAAGTTGAATAAATCAGGAATGATTAATAATTCCTTGGAAACTTTAGGAAATGTGACAATTATTTTTTGGATAATTGTTAGTATAGTTTTGTTGACCATTTTTTTTACATTAGTGGTGTGACAATTAAAGTATTTAATCAATCACTATAGTGGAATGATTATTGAAGCATTGTTAGTGTAACAAAATCCAATTGATTATTTAAAATAATCAAGGTAATTATGAGAGGAAATTCAGCTATGGTAGCTGTAGATGATTGATTCTTATGGCAACATGAAATTGATCTAATTAAGCTAATCTAGATAATTAGATTAGTTGGACATTGGTGTTAGTAAATAGTCTCGGGTTAGACTAAACCACCTTGGGCTTGGATCTAACCTAATTGTCAAGTTGGATTAATCATCATGATTAAAGAAATAAGATTAAGTTGATTGTTTAGCGTGATTAAAATTTATTTGGTAAGGTTACCAAATATTTTAATGAGAATTATTTTAAAGAACCAATAATTAAAGAATTGAGTCCAATGGTTTTGAGGCCCAATGGGCTGGGCTCAAATGATACACTAGAGCGAATTTTATTATTAACTAATAATAAAATAAAGGACTAGGGCAAGGGATCCTAGTAATATTGTCGGGCCTTAAACCTTAGGGTCATAGCTATACAAATGACCAAAATGCCCTTCAAGGGACTAAGGTCAAGTTAAATGGTGCAATGGTCTTGAAACGGGCCCAACTCAACTAGAGTGACTAGAAAAGACTAAATAAAGTTTAGACACGACAAGTAGACTAAAGTTGACTAATTTTGACCAAGCTGGGTTCAAGGTCAACTAAAGGACATGGAAACAGGGGAAAAAAGGGCAGTAACCCGAGAGATGGTCCTTAGGACCCATTAGTGGGCCTAAGCCCAACAAGAACGTTGGACATGCATGTGAAACTAGAAACTTGTTGAAAACTTGACTCTAATAAGGGTCTATGTATGCCAGATACTCTCAGGGAGACGTAAGGCATTCCAAGGGATTCTAGGAAGACATTTAGTCTCACCAGGAGGTAAGTACACTTGCTTAGTTCCCACCCGGTTTTGGGTTTTTCTTGGACTTGCTAAGTATCCTTAATACATGCTTTGATGTTGTCATACATGCCATTTGTATCTGTTTTAGATTCCTGTTGAGCATGTATGTTTGTTTCGGGACGTTGGTGTCCCTGCTTGCTATGGTCTACTACCCGGACTCAGTGGAGCTAGGGAAGCTCCAATAAAGGAGTATTCAGGGACAGGACCCCCTTGCATTCCTGTCTGCCTTACCAGAGAGGCAAACCTCTGGAGGTCTTACCTGTCAGTGGGCATGGTACAGTGACCGTGTTAACACGTAGGAGAGGTAGTTCTACCGACCTGTGATTAGAGGGTCGAACGACCAAAAAGGTCGTATTTATAGCAAATAGCTGGACATACTGGCCGAGAGCGAACCTTGAGTTCTCTTGAAACTCGTTACAGAGCCCGAGGGCTTCTGTATCAGGGGTCGTACCTTTGATTTGTTTCTGGTAGACTCCTAGGACTACATTGTTGGTATTATGATCTCATTGGTTGACATACTTCCTATTTATTTCATTGTGACCTGCAGGGGTACTTACTGGGCTTTCCATTCGAAAGCTCATGTGTTTCACTTTTACTCTTTTACAGATTCCGAGGTTTAGGAGGGGGCGGAGCCTGAGGAGAGGACACAGGGAGATCCGAGGTCTAGGAGTCCCCTTTTCTTTTATTCTATGAGCTGTGCTATTTGTACGTAATCTGTGATATAGGGACTGTGACTATTATAGGGCCTATGGACCCTGATGACTCTATGTTCCTTTGAACACGAGTTTATTTTATGTTATGAAATGTTATCTGCTTATCACCTTATTAGGCCTTGTATTTGAGATGAGTTTGTCTCTGCTTGAATACGGCCGGTCTGTTGACGTGGTTCAGGTCCCGGAATCCGGGTCGGGGCGTGACAAAATCTCTCCTGAAATATGGATCGAATTCGGCGCGAGCATTCAGAGGATGGAATCAATCTGCGAAATGAAAAAATAATGTTCATTAATAAATAATCAAAACCAGATTGGTAAAAGCAATATATACCAACAAAGAAATATTTGAAGTTTTAAATACTCACATCCCACGATCAACTGTGATCCGCCTACGATTTCTGCCTAAAGGGTCACATGAGTCAGTAGGGTCAGCAGGTGTTAGATGTTCTTCCCCATTTACACTTGCTTGTGCTTGAGAATCACCCTGGTGAGATAATCCAATAATCGACGCATCCTCAGACGGTAAAGGTACATTCCCTAAAGCAAGTGATGGAACCGGTACCGGACGCATCACCTCTGGTGGTGTAATAGTGGGAAGACACGGTGATGCATTCGGAATGGGTGGTAATGGATCATGTTGTGCACCTCGTCCCCTCCCTCCGACACTACGACTAGCTCCACCCCTAATGTCCCGCCCTCGCGCCATATTAACTAAAATGAAACGCAAAATGAATGTTATTAACAATAATAACTGTTTTTTAACACCTACAAATAATATCAATTTATCAACAATTTAAAACTATGATTATTGCAAGAAGTATAACAAATAGATTTTAGAAGAATATTTAAAGAAGTTTAAATAAATGTTGATTCTCTTGTAAGTCGTGGCAAGAAAATCTACTTACTGTATTTTTTTTAACATTATTTGCTCTTACACAAAGAAGAGCCCTCAATATGATTATAAGCAAAAATTTGTTCCAATTCACTGTGGTAATCAAAGTGATGAATGAAAAATTATATTAAGGCTACAAATCAACACAAATTAGCAATATTGCCTTCAATATGGAAAGTCTTAACACTCAACATACTTCGAGTTATCTTTTTAAAGTGCACAAAAAAGAAAACAAACATCCATACTAAGAAATAAAAGAAGTATAATGTAAGCCTATTCATTATCACTTCTTTCCTCATAAGCTTCATCATCGTCTTCATAAGTTTCATCTCCTGACGAGGATTCCCAATCCGGTTCTTCTGATATTTCACTATCTTCATCTTCCTCAAGTTCTATATTTTCACCACTTGGATGATGGAGGTTTTGAACTTCCTCATTCATAAGACTGACATCAATTTCATGTGATTCAACCACATCTTCTTGAAATGCCACTTGTAAATTTTTGGCCTCTTTAGGTGACTCGAACACCGATCTAGAACCTACCTTGCAAACCGCCAACCAATCATTATTACCCCTTCTCATGCTTGGATATAATACATAATATACCTGTGTTGCTTGCATTGCTAACACAAATGGCTCGTACTTGGTGTACTTTCGGCGTATATTGACATCAACCAACTTGTATTGCGGATGTACTTTAGTCCCGATATTCGGATTGGAATCGTACCATTTGCAGTTGAATAACGTAACACTCTTGATTGGTAATCCCGGGTACTCTAACAACAATATTTCTTCCAAACGACCATAGAAGTCACCACTGTTGTCACTATAGTTTGTTCCTTTAATGCACACACTACTATTCATTGAGCGAGATCCAGAGGCATGAGATTCTGTATGGAATTTGTAGCCGTTCACAAAATATACACTGTATGATTTCACCGATCTTAAAGGCCCTTGCGAAAGTTGCCGTAGTATGATATTCTCTATCGGATTAGCTTGCATCTATAATTTAAAAGGCACAAAATGCTTTAGTTTATTGTCATTAACTTATCCCAATCAGAATTTCACTTATTTTTATGCTCATTTCAGTTTAACTTACATATTGTTGTAACCAATGAGCAAATTGATTATCAAGCCCTTGATCTATTTGCATATCACTTATATCAGGTGTCATCCGCCGTAGTTGGTCGACAAACATATTGCATTTATCAAATCATATATGATTGGGTATTGTGTAAATAATATGTACATATCACTGATATTGGACATATAATCTTACCTCATCACAATTCAAAAGTATGTATATATGGGCAGCTCTATATTCCTTGTCATCTAAGATCCGCTCCTTCGGTTTGCCATAAAATCGACCAGGATGTATAAATATCTAAAGACTTGCCTCAGATTTGTTGGCCTCTCCTCCATCATCGTTTCGAGGAACATCTCGATTTCTACACATTACATGCGGCTCAAAATAATGACTGCAAAAAGTAGATACCTCCTCAACTATGTAAGCGTTAGCGATTGATCCTTCAACTTGTGCCTTGTTCCTTACATTCTTCTTAAGATGTCTAAGGTACCTACAATAAACTCATAAATAAAAGTATAATGGAAATTAACATCGCCAAAATGTATACTTATTTTTAGAAGATAATGCTATAAGATTATAGAAATTACCTTTCAAAAGGGTACATCCATCTATATTGCACAGGCCCAGCAATTCTAGCTTCATATGGGAGATGAACCGGAAGATGTTCCATTGAATCAAAGAAACCAGGAGGGAAATTTTTTTTCCAGTTTGCACAATATAATTGGGATAAGAACCTCTAATCTCTCCATCTCCTCTACTTTGACTGTTGTCGATGTTAGTTCTTTAAAAAAACAGCTTAACTCGGTTAGTGCTTGCCAGACATTGTTTGGAAGCAACTCCCGAAATGCAATAGGAAGCAAACGTTGCATGAACACATGACAATCATAGCTTTTCATACCAAATAATTTATACTTGTTCATATCAACACATCGACCCATATTGGAAACATGCCCATCAGGGAATTTCAAGCTCTTTAGCCACTCTAGCAATACCCTTTTCTCCTCTTTTTCCAAGGTAAAGCAAGCTTTGGGGAACTTACCCGTTTGTGGATTTATTTCCAACTCAAGCCTACTACATATGTTACTCATGTCTTGTCTTGCCTGTGCATTATCCTTTGTCTTCCCTTTGACATTCATCACTGTGTTGAAAATATTATCAAACACATTCTTCTCGATGTGCATTACATCCAAATTATATCTAATTAGATTAGTTGACCAATAAGGTAAATCCCAAAAAATGCTTTTTTTCTTCCATCCATATGATTTACCTAGTCGATCATTGACTTCAGTAGAACCAGACTCTGTCAGCTTCATAAAACCTTTAGTCTCAATATCAGCGATAACTTCCTCACCTGTCCAAATGGGTGGAGGTGCAGCTGTCTCGGTCTTTCCCTTTCTAAAATTTCTTCGATTTCTTCTGAACGGGTGGTTAACTGGTAGGAATTTTCTATGGTTATCAAACCATGAACATTTCTTCCCATTGCACAAAGTAAACCCCTTGGAATTTTCCATACAGTATGGACATGCCATTTTACCAGATGTACTCCACCCATATAACATCGAGTACGCTGGGAAGTCACTAATAGTCCAAAGAAGTGATACACGAATTTGGAAATTTTGTTTTCTAGACACATCATATGTATGCACCCCCATCTCCCAAAGTTGATTCAATTCTGCAATCAACGGCTGCAAATACACATCTATTTTTTGCTTAGGGCTATGTGGACAATGCACAATTATTGTCAAAAACATGTAGACCTCCTTCATGCACATAGATGGAGGCAAATTATATGGTGTCACTATAATTGACCATGATGAATATTGTTGTCCCGATTGACCAAATGGTTGAAACCCATCAGTACATAATCCCAACCTTACGTTTCTAGTCTCATTAGCAAAATCTTGGTGCATTTCATTGAAATGCTTCCATGCTTCTGCATCTGAAGGGTGACACATTACACCGGGATTTGTAATATGCTCGGCATGCCATCTCATTGACTTTGCTGTTGATTCAGATGCATACAACCTACGCAACCTATCTGTAAGTGGAAAGTAAAACATTTCCTTGTATGCTATATTTTTTTGTCTTCCAGATCCCCTTCTTTTTTGTATCTATCATTCCCACAGAATTTGCAACTTGTAAGATCACTATCTACACCCCAATAGATCATGCGACCAAACCTACAACAGTTAATCTTCTCATAAGGCAATCCTAAGCCCTTAACAAGCTTCTTCGTCTCATAAAAACTTTCCACCATCCTATTTCCTTTGGGTAAAGCCTCACGCATTAATTGACAGGTTAGATCGTAACACTTTTCTGACAAGTGGCGCTCATATTTTATGTTCAACATCCGAGCAACCGCTGATAACACAGAATGATTATCACAACCAGGATACAATTCCTGATCAACAGCATTCGACATTGAATAAAATTGTTCTGCTTGTGGATTTGGAGATTCCTCCATTTGGACATATGTTGGTGAAGTTTCACCGATAGTTTGGTTTTGCGTCCAGGCTGATGTTTGTTCATTAAAAGAAGGACCAGCTACATCTAATACCATTCGTCTATATGGATTCATATCCTGTAAGTCTTCTTCAACGAATTCATTAGTTTGGAAGATTGAACTCGATGATAAAGTGGTTGGTTCTCCGTGACACCTCCACTCAAAATAATTTTCAACAAATCCCTTTCTCAATAGATGCATCCTTACTTCCTCTGGATGTCTATATGCACGATTCTTGCATTTTCTGCATGGACACCTTATGTTCGACCCATCCATGAATCTAGGTTGACTACAAGCAAATTCAAGGAATTGTTCGACACCGGCATAAAACTCGGGGTTCATATCCCCTCGAGCAAGACGTAGAGCATACATCCAAAATCTATCAGGGGTATTCATCATCCTAATATGTATTAAAAAAAAAAAATCAATAAAGTAATCACAAAGGAAAATTTGTCTAACACAAACACAAGATCATTAAAGTAATCATGCCAAAGCTTAAAAAAACAAGAGTATAATTAAATTATAAGCTCAAAAAAACAACTATGAAACACCATGGGAGGGTTAAGAAAATAAAAATTTAATAAATAAAAAATTTATCCAAAATTTAGAAAGTAATGAAAACTTATCATAATTTTCAACAGAATTTTCAGAATAATTTTTAAAAAGATTGATTAAATTAATAAAAATATTTATTTCAAATTAATATATATATATATATATATATGATAAAGAAAACTTATCATAAAAAAATATAATATAGTATGAATATGTGAAATCGGGTATTAAAAAGAATCAATGGGACCACCTGCAGCACAACAAATGGAAGTTTTATATATATATAGGTGCAATAATTGAGGAAAAAAATGAATCAATAGTTTGAATATATATAAGAAAGTAAGCTAGTGTATAAGTTGAATTTCTTAAAATTTTAATCTATCTAAAATTGAAAAAAAGGAATTATATAATACTGTAGATTACTGAAAACAAAAAACACTGAAAAAAATGTAATATCTTAAATAAATATGTAAAAGTTATTGTCAAAACGAGATCTAAATTTCATATAAAATGACACAACTACATATTAGCCAAAGATAATTTCAAAACCCAAACTTAGAAAAAGTTTCATACAAAGGATAATTTACACTCAACTATGAATGCAAGTCAAGATATATACTTAAAAACCTAAACTAGGATATATATAAGGTAACAATAACAAAATAAAAAAAAAAATACAAACTCCTTACTGAAAAGACAAAAGTGGCTCTATTAGTTGAAGCTTTTGAGACAATAATACCATTCTGTGTGGGAACCGGCAGCTAGATAATCTTTGTTAAAAATATGTTTGGTATTTTAGATATTTTAAGTGAGCCTATGTTTAATAGTATTGCTAAATATCCCATGTTCATGAATAATCAATTCTATATAATAATGGGTCTAATCTTATACGATCCAAATGTCTTATCAACATGTTCATATCATCTCTTTTCTTTTGTTCTCGTTGATCCCCATTTTCTTTCTGTAGTAAATAAGCAACAAAAAAGAGAATGATTTATGTAAGTATAACAAATTTGTTAAGGCATGGTGAAGATGAAACAGGTTTGTACTGAATTCTATAATTGTAATAATATTAATTAGTTTTTGTAACAAGTTGTTTACTGGGACTTCAGATTGGTTGCAAGGTTTTCTAAGTACATAATTATGAGATAAGTACTGAACTTTCTCTTCTTGGTCAGATAAGTACTCAATTGTGTATTGACAAAAAAACATTAAAGATGCTTTCTCATTGTGAGTCTAATAATCACAAGAAAACAAAGACTAACTACTCCTAGACCCAATAGAAAAAAAATAATAATCAGATTCATATCTGAGAGAAAACATTACAGAAAAAATGGCACTTTAATCACTGAAATTCATCCTAACACGAACAGGATTAAAAATGCAAGATCCGAGACACTTAGAATTATAAAGGATTTCATCATAATATTCAGAATTAAAATTGAAATGTTTTACAAATTTATGAATTAACAGGTGATGCATTCTATAAGGAGTGTATGTAGTCATTGGACATTGAAGTAATCTTGATGTGGCATCAAATACCAAATTTTCAAATCTCTATTAAATAGATTACGGTGAAGCTCCAAACTCCAAATGAAACTAGGGATGGCAATCCCCGACCCGATCCGTTGTTTCCGACCCGATCCTTGATCCGCCCGAAAAATACGTAGGCCGGTAAAGGTCCTTTAAAATCCGCCCCGCCCCGCCCCGCTAAAAAAATACAAAAATACCTTTATATATATATTAGATTATATAGTTTTAGGGTTTATAATGAGGTTTTGTTTGAAGTCTTTGAAATTTAGCGGCTGCTTTCCCACCCTTCTCTCAAGTTTGTATATCAAAATGCTTTTACATTACAGTTAAGTTTATTTTATTTGAGTTTAATCGGTAAATTTCTCTTCATTCTATGGCCTAATTACAAATGATTGGTGCTTCTCGCCCATGCAAGGCCCCTCAAGGCCCGCTTACTATTGGGTGGGGCGGTGGTGGTAGAGGCCTGCCCCGCCCCCGCCCCGCCCCATTGCCATCCCTAAATGAAACCAATAATATATATAGATTTAATATATAAGTTTGATGGGTTTGGGGGGACCAGTAGTAATAAATGGATGGGTTTCATGTCTCATTCTCATTCTTCTTCTTCTAAATACTATATAATTACACAACATAAACAGGATTTTTTACTATTTCGAAAAAATTCAAAAAAAATCTAAAAAATTATAAATATTTCGAAAAAAAATAAACAGGATTTTTTTTTTAAAATATTCCAAAAAATGCGATTAAATTCTAAAAAATTATAAAAAAATCTTGAAAATTCTAAAAAATAAACAAGATTTTAAAAAAAAATTCTAAAAAAATCCGCTTATAATTAAAAAAATGGAAAAAATCTTAAAAATTAAAAAATCTAAAAATTATTTAAAAAATTCTAAAAAATTATAAAAAATTTTAAAATCTAAAAAAATCTAAAAAATAAAAACAATTTTTTAAAAATTCTAAAAAATTCTAAAAGAAATCCATTTTTAGTCCATGGCATGCAGATGTGGCATGCCACATGTCAAAAAAAAAAGTTAAAAATAGATTATTAATTATACTTAAATTAATATAATTAATAGATTTAATAGATTTAATATAATTAATATTAACTAATATAATTAATAGCTTTAATATAATTATATTAATTAGTATTAAATTAATAGTAATAATACACATTAAACTTTTCCTCACTCCTCACAACTAAACATTATCATTATCGATTTCATACTAAAGGGCAAATTGGTCAAATACAATACACACCTTCTCACTCCTACCCACAACCAAACAAAAAAAAATATTCCTCCTCCTCACTCCCTCATTGAACCAAACATAAAATTTTTCAAAACCCTCCAAACTCCCCCTTACTCCAGCTCCCCTCCAAACTCCCCCTTTGAACCAAGCAAGGGATTAAAAGAATTCAAAAAAATAAATAGGATTTTATAGAAAAATAGTAAAAAAAAAAATATGAGGGGGACTTTATAAATTGAAAATAGGCTTTATAATCACAACAATTAACTTGGAAAATAAATAAAAGAAATGTATGAAAAAAATATATAAGGAACACCTCCAAAACCATTCCAACATCTTCATACCCTTAATAACCTAAATCACAACAATCACAGCACATTTCTTTTTCTATTTTTCTACGTTGATTGTTGTGATTACATTATAAAATGCCATTTATTTTTTTGAATTTGTTTAGAATTCTAACCGGATTTTTTAGACTTTATTTTATTTTTTTCACATGTGGCACGCCACATTTGCATGCCATAGACTAAAAATGGATTTCTTTTAGAATTTTTTAGAAGTTCTTTAGATTTTTTTTTTAGAATTTTTTAAATATTTTTTTTTTTTACTTTTTAATTTTTTAGAAATTTTAGATTTTTTTAGAATTCTAACCGGATTTTTTAGAATTTTTAAAAACATCTTGTTTATTTTTTTGAATTTTTAATTTTTTTTATAATTTTTTAGAATTCTATCAAGATTTTTTATAATATTTTAAAAAATCATGTTTATTTTTTAGATTTTGTAGATTTTTTAAGATTTTTAGAATTTTTTCAATAATTTTAGAATTTTTTAGATTTTTTTGAATTTTTAAATTTTTAAAATGTTTTATAATTTTTTGGAATTTTTTTTGACACACATTATATAATTTTTTGATCTCAAAACTTCTTCATCTATTCAAATTTCATGATAAATGAAAAGAGATATAAACATTGACTCCTTTGATCAAAAGTGTCTATATATAAGAGATACAAACATTATCCAGATGAATTTTTTTTTACACCAATATATATAATGTCTTCTTCATAGTATAGAATTACATATGATATGAGCGAGGGATAAAATACCTAGCTAATTAGCTAGGCATCATTTCCCTAGCTAATTTGATGGCTATCATATGAGATTAGCTAAGGATAATTTCCATAGCTAATTAGCTAGGGATATTATCCCTTGCTAATCGCATATGATTCAATGATAGCCATCAAATTAGCTAGGGAAATTATCCCTAGCTAATCTCATATGATAGACATCAAATTACCGAGGGATAATATTCCTAGCTAATTAGCTATGGAAATTGTCTCTCGCTAATTTCATACAATATAATTTCCCTTTACAGTATAGAATTACATAATGATATAATATGATATTAGCGAGGGATACTATCCCTAGCAGATTAGCTAGGGACCATTTCCCTAGCTGATTTGATGACTATCATATGAGATTAGCTAGGGATAAATACCATAGCTAATTAGATAGGGATATTATCCCTCGCTAATCTCAAATGATAGCCATCAAATTAGCTAGGGAAATGATACCTAGCTAATTAGCTATGGAATTGTCTCTCGCTAATTTTATACAATATAATTTCTCTTCAAAGTATAGAATTACATAATGATATCATATGATATTAACGAGGAATAATATCCCTAGCAGATTAGCTAGGGACCATTTCCCTAGCTGATTTGATTACTATCATATGCGATTAGCTAGGGATATTTACCATAGCTAATTAGCTAGGGATATTATCCCTCGCTAATCTCAAATGATAGCCATCAAATTAGCTACGGAAAAGATCCCTAGCTAATCTCATATGATAGCCATCAAGTTAGCGAGGGACAATATCCCTAGCTAATTAGCTATGGAAACATTCTAATTTCATACCATATAATTTCACAAAGATATATCATTAAATTAGCGAGGGATTACGTCCCTAGCTAATTAGCTAGCGCCAGTATCCCTCGCTAATGTAATACAATATAATTCCTTAACGATATACTATGAAATTAGCGAGGAACAATGTCCCTATCTAATTAACTAGCGCAATAATTCCTCGCTA
Source organism: Dioscorea zingiberensis (assembly GCA_026586065.1). Classification (NCBI taxonomy): domain Eukaryota; kingdom Viridiplantae; phylum Streptophyta; class Magnoliopsida; order Dioscoreales; family Dioscoreaceae; genus Dioscorea; species Dioscorea zingiberensis. Next base: position 18,283,748 of record CM048823.1, on the reverse strand, counting down.
ATCCCTCGCTAAGGGCGCGCCAACATCTTCACGCGCAACTTTAGCAACGGATGCTTTTTCCCCTAGCTATTTCCTGGCTAAATACAACAGCTTGTCATGTAGCTTTAGCAACGGAGTCTTTTGCCTCGCTATTCCCTCGCTAAATACTTATCCGTCGCAAACTCCTAGCTGATTGGCAATGAAATCTGTCCCTCGCTAATATCCGTTACAATTTGACTGTTTTCTTGTAGTGATATAGACATACTAATTCAGACTATCACACCAAATCATCTAAACTTTTTACCATTTATTAGATCAAGTGCAATTGATGTGTGACAAACCACTACAATAATTAATCATAGGGTGGTATAAAATTTCCCACTTGGAACGCTAACATAAACTGAATTTGAATTAAATTAATCAAAAGCACCTAATGTGTGTATATATATTTATGCTCCATTGATTCAGAAGTCCTATGGTATTTAATTGAAACTGAAACAAGGCATTTCCCTTGGAAGAGTTTGTTTCCTATTGAACTGCATATATACAATGCATATGAACTCTTCAACACCATTAAAGTAAGGAAAACTTGTCCTACATCTTAGGAATCAATGTATGAGGATTGGATAAGATTCCATTAACTTTTGTGCAGTTGCCTTTCCAAAAGATTAATTAGTAGAACTGGAAATTGTGCAACTGAACTTTTGACAATGATGAATGCCATGATAAATGAAGTCCAAAATTGTGTGCAATCTTTCCATATGGCCACTTGGTTGGATAGTAGACAAAGATGGGTTCCTTTCAGTTTAGTTTATAAGGAGACACAGTTTGGAAGCACCTGTTATCCATAAGCCTCTTTACTACTTCAAGACTAGATAAAACTTGTTATGAGGCCATCCTTTGATTGAAGTTTTTGATCCTTCCTTTGAATTATATATCCTTTATGGTTTGTCATTCATTTTCTTGACTTCTAGTTATTCATTGTTTCTTTCATATATATGTTATTGCTTTAACCTCATGGTTCTTCACACCTCTTAGATAAACAATGCATACGCTAGGAATAAAAGGAGTTTATATTGGAAAATCAGTCAATAAATTAAGTATGTCATAAATACTAATGATTAAAGTAATTAATCCAATAAACACTAAATAAATATAATCAAGCTAGAGTTAGAAACACCAAGTCAAGGAAAGGGCTGTGCTTAAGTTGTGCTCTAAAGACCGATTTCGTCCTTCCGTGTAAGGTTCGGCGATCTCCCCGTTCTCTAGGATACAACTAATCCTAGGGCTATAGTTCTACTTTCCTAGCACATCTTGGAGAGGAGGAACTTCGGTATCCCCCAATTAAAGATGAAGATGACAACAATGAAGATGAAAATCCACAGCTTATGTTGAGGAAGATCAGCAGCTTCTTGAGAAAATTAGTAGGTCACTACTTAAGCAAATCAACATCTCACTCACTAGAGAAGATGAAATTCAGTTTCAACTGTCTTAGAGCGAAAGGATGGATGAAGAGAGTTTTCTGTGTGTGTGTGTGTTTAGATGATAGTGGAGTGGAGAATGATAGATTAAAGTGGCTGAGTTTATTTTGGGGTTATGAAATGAAGTGTGTTGGACCCTTGCTTGGCACATTTCACTTCATTTCAACAATTTATGCATGCATCCATATAATTAAAATCATCTGATAGATATTAAAGATTAATTGTAATTAAAGAGGAACCTTGCAATTGATCTTTATTCCATAGTCTCAACATATTGCTGATTTATTAGGGAATAAGAGTCTTGTTTCCTTATTAACTCTTTATAAAACATTTGCCCCTTTATAGAATAATAATAAGAATAATCTTGTTTTGCCTTACATTTTAAGCATTGTTTGGAATTAAAGATGATTTTGCATATTCTTTTTTATATAATTTTTTTTTTCAATTTACCGAGAAAAGCTTTTCCTGAGAATTATGGTAAAATAAAATATTAGTTTGGTGTTGTGGAGCATCATCCTTAAATTTTCTTGTCCTAAGAGTGCTTTGAAAGTAAGCTTCAGAGAATATATGTGCCCTTTCCTTTGATCTTTTAGGCACAACAATGGCAGGTCTTACATTCACTATAGATTCTATAACCTTCCAAGCACTTCACCAAATCTCTCTCTCTCTCTCTCTCTCTCTCTCTCTCTCTCTCTCTCTCTCTCTCTGAATTCAGAAGGTCGGCAAGCAATGGTGGGGACGGCAACACAGCGCCAAATGTCTGTTAGTATGTCTCTCTCCACCAAAGAATTAGTCTTTGTGCTTTTGGAGCTTACTGTTCCAAAGTTGGAATTTTCTTAGCTCTTTGTACTGTTATGAATCGAAGGCCAGTTCAAAGTTGCAACCTTTTTGTGTTCTCTAATTGTAGATGTGTTTCTTTTGGGTGAGTTGGGGGAGTTTGCCTTGAATCAGAGCCTTGAGATTTGATGCCATTCTTTCTCCGGTTTGCTTATGGTTCTTTCTCCGGTTATTTATATCTTTGGATTTGAAAAAAAAATTCAAATTTTTATCTATTATATAACATTTACTTTGAAGAGAGGAATGTTGTGTTAAGTGTTGTTTTGTTCATGATTTTGGTTCTTGTTTGTTTAAATCTATAGGGAGTAGCTAAATACTAATTGTACATCCAATCTTTTGGAAGAGATGAAGAGTTCACAAATATAATTGATTTGGGAGAATAGTTTCATTCACAATGAGTGGATCAAATTTGATTCAGGACGAAGAGGATGTCTTCTTTGATTCATATGATTATGTTCATACTCCTAGTGACCCTGCAACACCTGAAGAAGCTATGGTTGGATGTACAGAAACTAAGTTGAGAGGATTACAGTATGAGCTGTGGACTAGGGAATTAATGAGCATTGATGAAAGGCGTTTCATTTTCTTATCCAGCATGGGTTTTGATAACTTCACCTCTGTTGGCCCTGGATGTTCTCTGAGACCAAAAGAAACTGTAGGCAATGGTCTGGAAGTTATGTTGCCTTACTGTGATGAGGAACATAATTGTTCAAATTGGCAAAAGGGTTTGTTCACTAGTGGCGTAGAGAGGTTGAAATCATCACTAAATTCTAAATCATCTACTGATTTGTATACTGTTCAGAAAACTCTTGGGAGAGGGGTGGATGGGCAGCATGATGTCTCACTTGATTCAAGAAATAATAAATCAAGAAGATGGTGGAGAAGTTTGACGACATGCAAATATGATGTTTCTGTCAATGTTGGCAAAGTATCCCCTAACACTAATCTTAAAAAGATTCAGAATAGTAGCAAAAGATGTAAAGGTTATGGAGCACTACATCTAGGACAAGAAATTCAAGCTCACAAGGGCATTATTAGGGCTATGAAATTTAGTCCATCAGGTTTATATCTGACAAGCGGTGGTGAGGATTGTGTTGTTCGGATTTGGAAAGTTGGAGACGCCTCTTTCAAATGTCTTAATGCAGATGGTGAAAACTTTGGATATGCTGATGATGTTGAAGGAGGAACACTAAAGTTTAGCAGAAAAGTTCCTGATTCTTCAGCTGATGCTGTAATTACAGAAAAGGATTTCAAGATTGTTCAAGTACTACTTCAAGAATTTCATGGGCATTCCAGTGATATCTTGGATTTATGGTTGTCTAAATCAAATGTAAGTCTATGAAGAGTTAAAGGATTTTCTGATAAGAATAATGCCTTAAATGCCAAAATATTTCATCTCTTTGGGATGCAGTATCTTCTCTCGTCTTCCAAGGACAAAACAGTTCGCTTGTGGAAAGTTAGTTCTCAAGGATGTCTTCGTGTTTTCCAGCACAATGATTTTGGTAAACAGAGGCAATTTTAAAATTTTAATTATAGTCAATCAATTGATGCTCTATGCGCTATTAAATGGTAAAAGAAATAATTTTCTGTCTTTATTTGATTGCATTTCAGCATGCATGTTTACTTACTATGAACTTTTTGGTTTGTAAAAGAGTCCCATAATTAAAACCTGTGTGCAAGAGTTCCATTTCATATTGACCATGTAGGTGTACATCCTGAAATCTGATCCAACTTTTCTTCTTTGTTGGATTAAGAATAGTGACTTGCATCCAATTCAATCCTGCTAATGATCAATACTTCATCAGTGGCTCCATAGATGGAAAAGTACGGATGTGGGGAGTAGCTGAAAATCATGTAGTTGATTGGGTCGACAACCGAGATATTGTTACTGCTGTCTCTTACCAACCTGATGGAGAGGTCCTTTTCTGATAGAGTGCTAAGTTCTATTTCATTGTTATTAATGAACTTTTTCATCTTTTCTCATTTTATTTCAATTTATTATAGCAGGGGATTGTTGTAGGTTCCATAGAAGGAAGCTGTGAGATCTACAGTTATTCAGGTAAATTGTACTGTTAATGATATGACGCAACAATATTCAACAATTCCATCACCTTCATTCACTATGACTAAGATATGTATTTTCTAGGTGGCAATTTAGAATTAGACTGAAAACTGTGTGCATAGTCGAAAGAAGTCCTCCAGAAAGCGAATTACCGGCTTGCAGGTTAGAATCCTGGAATAGTGATAGATTGTTGTCTCATAGTAGAAAGAAGTCCTCCTGCAAATTGATTATCAGCTTTTGATATTTTATCATGTTAGTTTAATCCAGTTGTATTTTCTCCCAGTTTTTACGTAGGACGTTGTTTTGTTTGTTTCTGCATGAAGATGGAGATGTTGTCGTGATGGACACGGGGCACATGCAGCTCGAGACGTGTTGTCTCAATATAATGCTGTTGTGTGTACGTGTGTAAGGTGAACCTGGTCGTGGGTGTCAGACGCGACTAAGGTGGGAGGTTAGAGTTAGAGTCGGGCGAGTATGGCCCACGTTGTTTGTAATAGAGTAAGTAATCTTATCTTTATAAAAGTCAAAAAAAGCAAAATAACAGAAAAGCAGCAATTTTGCAGCTGCACAAAATACCAGTTCTCTTGTCTAGTGTGTATCTTCTCTCCAAGCTGCTCGCGTATTCCTTTCATCTCTAGCCACTGATCCATCATTTGGTATCAGAGCCAAGTTGACAGAGGCGATGGAGATACCAACACGAAGGACACCGGTGAGCGACGTCGTCATCGAATCTTCAACATCCGGCAAGGCGACGGTGAGAGGTGGCGTGCCGGTTCAGTATCCGATGTTGAATAACACCAACTATGGCCTGTGGCCGTGAAGATGAAGATACTCTTGCGCTCGTTAGGAGTGTGGGGGGCGATCTAGGGCATCGGAGTGGTCGAAGAAGAAAAGGACCAAGGTGCTCTAGCTGCAATATCCCGGGCAGTACCGGACACCGTGATGATGGCCATCGAGGAGAAGGAAACGGCCAAGGAGGCGTGGGATGCGCTCAAGGAGATGCGAGTCGGAGAGGATCGCGTTAAGAAGGCTCGGGTACAAGTGTTAAAGAGACAATACGACAGGATGCTCATGGGGGACTCCTAAACCATCATGGAGTTCTCGCAGAAACTCACCACGATAGTGGGTGAGATGCCAACGCTTGGAGCTGTGGTGGAGGACAATGCTGTCGTGGAGAAGTTGTTCGCCGCCGTTCCTGACAAGTTCCTCTCAATCGTCGGCACCATCGAACAATGGGGAGATATATCAACGATGCCAGTGACGGAGGCCATAGGACACTTGAGGGCGTTCGAGGAGAATCTGAAGGGACGGCGACATCATAAAGAAGAAGGTGAGCAGCTGATGTTCACACGTGCGCAATGGGAGGCTCTGTCCGTGAAAGATAAGAAGGAAGGCTCCAGCAGTGGCACGAAGAAAGGTGGCGGGCGCGGCGGTGGCCGTGGTCGCGGCCGAAGTCAAAGCGGTGGGCGCGGCGATGATGTTGAGAGGAAGCCATATCGTAAGTTTGACAAGACCAAAATAAAATGCTACAATTGTAATGAATATGGTCACTTTGCCTCTGAATGCTCAAAGGCAAAGAAAGAAAAAGCTCACCTTGCAGAAAAGAACAGAGATGATGAACCCTCTTTGTTAATGATCGAGACATGTGTACTCTCGAAGACAGAGGAGCCAGGAGGCGAGGCAGTGATGCTCAACGAGGACAACATCAAGCCCAACCTTGGAGTCAAAGGAGAATGTTGCAGTGAGCTGTGGTACTTAGACACAGGGGCTAGCAATCACATGACTGGATGTGTAGATGTGTTCACTAATATGGACACGTCTGTAATGGGCACAGTCAAGTTTGGCGATGGCTCCGTGGTGGAGATACACGGGCGCGGATCAGTTCTTCTCAAAGGGGTGACGGGAGAACACAAGGTACTGACTGGAGTCTACTACATCCCTCGACTTCGTAGTAATATAATCAGTCTAGGTCAGCTTGACGAATCTGGGTGCAAGACGGTGCTAGAGGATGGCAACCTGAGCATATATGATCAAGAGAAGAACTTGTTAGCCAGAGTCAAGAAGTCATGGAACCGACTATACGTTCTCAGGCTAAACTGCACACCTCCAATCTGTCTTTAGACAAAGTATGAAGACAAGGAGTGGCTGTGGCATGCTCGATATGGACACATTAACTTCTGGGCACTGAAGAATCTATCTCAGATGAAGATGGTCGAAGGCTTGCCACATATCAACCATCTTGAAGAGATCTGCGGAGGCATGCTTGGCGGCAAGCAACACCGCATGATCCATTCCTAATGCATATCCACATATCGAAATGAAAACCTTTGGAACTAATGCATGCAGACCTGTGTGGTCCGATCACTCCAGCAACACCGGCGGGTAACAGGTATTTCCTACTTGTTGTTGATGATTACTCATGCTTCATGTGGGTGGTTTTGATCAAAAGCAAAGATGAAGTATTTGAGGCTTTCAAGAAGATCAAAATCAGAGTAGAAGTGGAGGTGAATGACAAGCTGAAGGCGCTGCGAACCGACCGAGGAGGTGAGTTCGTGTCAAGAGAGTTCAACACATACTGTGAAGAACAAGGAGTGAGGTGTTTTCTCACTGCACCCTACTCCCCACAGCAAAATGGCGTGGCGGAACGGCGCAACCAAACCATCGCCGGGACAGCGAGGAGTCTACTCAAGAACAAGAAGGTGCCCGGGAGGTTTTGGGGTTTACCTCCTGAACCGAGCGCCGACACGTAGCATAGAAGCCAAGACTCCATACGAAGCGTGGTACCGAAGGAAGCCAAAGGTGCATCACCTGCGTGTATTCGGTTGTGTCGCCCACATCAAGGTAGCAACTCCACACCTCAAGAAACTTGAAGATAAAAGCGTCACTGTGGTGTTTATAGGTTATGAGCCCGGTTCAAAAGCTTACCAGTTCTATAACCCGAGCACTGGAAGGCTGATGGTGAGCCGTGACGTGGTCTTTGATGAAGGGAGGGAGTGGAGTTGGAATGATGCAACTGAAGAGAAGACGAATGAGCTCAGAAGTACATTCACAGTGGAGCTTGGTGCAACTCCTGTCACAAGTCATGAAGTGCAAAATGAAAACGAGTCTCAAAGTCCAGTAACACCAACGCAGGTGTATGATGACGCGTCAACGAACATCGCGGGGACACCGTCAGCAACAACGCCAGCAACACCGGCGTCTTCAATGGCAACTCCAGCTGCACTGGTGGACAGAGAGTGGGCATTACCACCGAGCGACGACTCATCGTTCTCAGATGGTGTGCAACAACGCTACCGCACAGTGAAGAATCTCTATGACACCACCGACGTGCATGAGCTGGAGTACTCCGGCTTGTGCCTCTTGTCTTCCGAGGAACCTGTGAACCATGTAGAAGCCTTGAAGGAGGAGTGCTGGAAGAAAGCCATGGAGGAAGAAATGAACTCCATCCAAGAGAACAAGACTTGGGACTTGGTTCAGTTGCCTGCAGGTCATAAACCCATTGGCCTCAAATGGGTTTTTAAGGTGAAGAAAGACTCTGAAGGCAAGGTGGTGAAACACAAAGCTCGGCTCGTCGCTAAAGGCTATGCACAAAGACAAGGGGTCGATTTCGAGGAGGTGTTTGCGCCAGTGGCTCGACTGGAAACAGTGAGGTTACTTATTGCAATGGCATCTCATGGAAGTTGGGAGGTGCACCATATGGATGTCAAGTCGGCCTTCTTAAACGGTGAGCTAAGTGAAGAAGTATATGTGTCTCAACCTCCAGGTTTTGAAGGTGACAAGAGACCACACTTGGTGATGAAGTTAAAGAAGTCACTCTATGGCCTACGTCAAGCACCCCGAGCATGGAACTACAAGCTTGATAAGAGTCTCCTGTCACTCGGCTTCGAGAGGAGTCCACTTGAGCACGCAGTGTACAAGAAGGAGCACCATGGCTTGGTACTACTGGTAGGAGTTTATGTCGATGATCTCATTGTCACAGGCTCAGCCGTGGGTGACATTATTAAGTTCAAGAATCAAATGAAGAAGCTCTTCAGCATGAGTGATCTTGGACTGCTGAGCTACCATCTAGGCATTGAGGTCAAACAAACAGCCCATGGAGTGTCCTTGTGCCAAGCTGGATATGCAGCAAAGATCCTTGAGCAATCGGGTATGAAAGGTTGCAATCCTTGCCAAACACCCATGGAGAACAGACTGAAATTAAGCAAGAAGAGTAAAGGTCTTGCTGTTGATGCAACCATGTACCGAATCATTGTAGGAAGCCTGCGTTACTTGGTAAATACAAGGCCGGATATTGCTTATGTCGTTGGAATTGTGAGCAGGTTCATGGAGTCTCCCACAACCCAACACTTAGCTGCTGTGAAGCATATCTTGAGGTATATCAATGGGACTTTAAGTTTTGGTTATTATTATGAGAAGAGGGGCAGTCTGGAGCCCAAGCTAGTTGGCTATTGTGATAGTGATTTAGCTGGGGACGTTGATGATCGTAGAAGCACAACAGGCACTGTCTTCTTCCTTGGCTCAAGCCTAATCACATGGCTGTCACAAAAGCAAAAGATTGTGGCACTCTCATCCTGCGAGGCAGAGTACATTGCAGCAACGACCGCAGCATGCCAGGGTATATGGCTTACTTGATTGATAGCTGATCTACTGAAGAAGGAACCAGAGAAGTTTGAGCTGAGAATTGATAACAAATCAGCCATATCATTATGCAAGAATCCAGTTCATCACGAGAGGAGTAAACACATTGACACAAGGTATCATTTCATTCGTGAATGTGTGGAGGCAGGGAAAATGGAAGTGCAGCATGTTTGCTCTGAAGAACAGCGTGCAGATGTGCTGACCAAAGCGCTTGGGCGCGTCAAATTCTTTGAAATGCGACAGAAGCTGGGTATGAAGGATGTGAAGGCATAACAACTAGATTAAGGAGGTGAATTGTTAGTTTAATCCAGTTGTATTTTCTCCCAGTTTTTACGTAGGACGTTGTTTTGTTTGTTTCTGCATGAAGATGGAGATGGAGTCGTGATGGACACGGGGCATATGCAGTTCGAGACGTGTTGTCTCACTATAATGCTGTTGTGCGTACGTGTGTAAGGTGAACTTGGTCGTGGGTGTTAGACGCGACTAAGGTGGGAGGTTAGAGTTAGAGTCTGGCGAGTATGGCCCACGTTGTTTGTAATAGAGTAAGTAATCTTATCTTTATAAAAGTCAAAAAAAGCAAAATAACAGAAAAGCAACAATTTTGCAGCTGCACAAAATACCAGTTCTCTTGTCTAGTGTGTATCTTCTCTCCAAGCTGCTCGTGTATTCCTTTCATCTCCAGCCACTGATCCATCATATCATGCAGTTTGCTCCTCATAATCCTCAAAATTTATTGATCACATCAGCAGATTCTACAGTTCACTTTTCTGACGGAACGAATGTCAAGAAATTATGGGGTAGAACGTAGTTTCTCTTTCAGCTTCAAATGTTAGTTTGTTGCATTCTAAAAAGAAACAAGTTGAATCACATAAAACATTAATTACTTTCCATCATTAATTGGATCAATTCATATGGTGCCTAATTTACATACAACCCTAGTTTCTAACCGACAATCCAAGAGACAAAATCTCCTCCTCATGTTATTTTGAACTTTTTTTCTCCCGTATATAATTAAGTTTTGTGGTTGGTGTTCTAGTATAGGTCCGCAGAAGTCAAGAGGCCAAACATGAAGTCTTCATCATCTAGAGGAACTAAGTTGACATGTCCTTGCAATACTTTCCATTTAGAAGGCATATCGGTGGTGGCATAATGGCCCGGGATGGACCCAACCATTGAAAACATGACCAAAACCTCTCTAAAGCCTTCCTTAGAACAGAAACATATTGATCAATCAACTTGCCTCAAGGATCAAGACCAGTTTTCTCTGAGTGCATGCTTCTTCCCCGATGTACAATGCACATCAGTAACATGGCCAGAGGAAATACTGCAAGATGAAAACCATCACCAACATCAACATCAATGTTTGAAGAAACCATCAGCTCTTGTGGTTGTGACTGCTAGCTATGATGGAATTATCAGGACTTTCCTGAATCATAGTTAGCCTGCTAGCATATGATAGAGTTCCCTGTGGTGTTGTTTTACCTTTCCTTCCATTTGAATCTGTTTGGCATGGTTTCCTGGTTTCATGTTAGGTTAATGTTTTTTCCATTGCTAACCAGGCAGTTTTTTCCCCATTGGCACGTGGGCATCAGCCACCACTTGAAGCTCTTCTAGCTCAGGGACTCAGAGTCAATCTTTTCAATTGGATTAGCACTTGCTGCCATTTTTTGCAATGTATTTGCTACACAGGAAAGAGAACAGAAAAAAGAGAATTAATAGGAAAAGAAGATCAAGATTGTGTACATTGTTTTGAGTAAAATAAGTGAAGACATGTGGTATGATCTGGTATGGTTATTGATATAGTTGTATATATGGTGATTGTATTTTATTCTTACTTCAGGTGTTCTTATCTCACTCTCTATCCTATTTGTATATATTTTGATATACATTATATTCTGTGAAGACTAATAAAGAATATTGTTCTTCTCTTTTTCCTCTCTTTCTTGATTCCTAGCATGGTATCAGCAGAGTTGGGGTTTTGACCCTTGATGCTCTTCATTATAGCCAGCCTCTATTTCTCTCTCTCTATCCAGCTGTCGACTTCCTCTTCTTCGTGTTCGTGATCATTGAGCCTCCTCTGACCTCCCCGCAGCCTCCTCAATCCACTTTCTTGCAATCCGCAGTACCGTGTGCACACAAAGTGTTCATTTTTTTCGTTTCTTCATCTCTATTGTCTTGTGTACACTAAGTGTTCTTTGTTTGGTGGTCTCCTCTTGACTTTAGAAAATGTTTCCTATCTTCAAAAGATGGATGTTATGTTGGATGGAAAGAGTTACAAGGCTTCCACTCTCTATGTCCTCCTTCGAGGGCTTACTGTGTGTGGTCAAATTGATGGCACCAAGTCCGCTCATGTCCCTTTGAATGATTTAGAGGTCTCCCCCCACTCAACTTTCAGTGACGCAGTCTCCTCTCAGGCCCAGGATTGGGCTAAGTGGAATGAGGATGATTCAAGGGCCATTGTAATTCTCTATCAATTATGTGAGCTTCCTATTTGTCTTGTCGTTTGTGATCGTTTGATGGCCAAGGCAATTTCGGAGCATTTATGCAAGCTATATCTTCCTTCCAGTCAAGCCTATAAGTATTCTTTGGTACAAGCTCTCTCCATCACCTTGATAGGTGATCTATCTATTCAAGATTTCTTTACTAAACTTAATTAGTGACCTTTGGCGTTAGTTGGATATGATGTCACCATCTAGCTACCCCACTTGTGACCGTTGCATAGCTCTGGTTGAGGATCGTGAGCACCTTCGCTTTTATGGGTTCCTGATGCTACTCTAACAAGAGTTTGAGGTTATGCGTGCTCAGATATTGCATCGATCTACTCATTCCCTCAGTGATGCTCTTGCTTTCATTGATTGAAAAGAAGACATGCGTGTACTCTTTGGATGACATATGCCACATTGCTGACTTCTCTGCACCTCACTCTATCCTTATTGCTCCCTAGAGTGACGTGATGCACCCTGTTTCTCAAATGTCTCCTCTTACTCTTGGTTATGGTACTCTTATATGGCCTCCTCTTTTACTACTTAAACGAACTCCTCATCGACATCCACAGTCTTCTAGTCCACCTTAGTGTCGTCTGCTGCATTGTTATTACTGTCATACTCTTGGCCATATTCGTTCCCAGTACCGCAAGCTATAGAGTGTCTTAGAGCAGCAATGAGCCGCTTCAGTCTTGCCTCCTCCTCAGTTCTCTGGTGATACTTCCGCTCCCTTTTTTGTACCCGAGCCGATCATCCAGTTGGTCATCAGTTGTCACATAGAAGGCCTTCCTCTTTTGCTTCCTCAACAATGTACTATGCACGGACTCCTTTAACCTATCAGACAACAACATCTACCCCTGCAGGTATCATAACTGGCTCTTGATTACTCGACTCTGGTGCCTCATTTCATATGACCTTTTATATCTCATCTCCCCACTCCTACCAACCTGTCTTCCCTAACCTATAGGCTCATCATTGCCAATGGTACTACCCTTCCCATTATTAGCTGTGGCACCCTACAGAGCCCTTGTTTCTCCATCCTTGGTGTTGCTCATATTCCAAAGCTATCCCTGAGCCTCATCTCTATGAGCCAACTAGCCTCTCTTAGTTACCTTATTGTTTTTTATGAGCTTTCGTATCATGTGCAGGATCGTCCTACAAAGATTCACATTGGAGCTAGTTATCGCCTTGGTGGAGTATATATGCTCGATTACCTTTGTCTTTCTTCTCCTACATCATTTACTACAACCTCTACTTTTAGTCTTTCCTATCCTTTTCCTACCATATCTTCTCTTTCCTCTGTTGGTTTTCATCAGTAGCATCACCGACTTGTTCATCTCAATGGCTAATGGTTTTCTTCTCTTGTTCACCAGGGTGTTCTCAGTCAAGTGTCCATTGATTGTCAGTTTACATGTACGAGTTGTAAGCTTGGCAAACAACTACAACTCCCTTATCGTTCTAGTGAGTCTTGATCATCTTCTCCATTTGCTTTAATTCATTCTAGTGTGTAGAGTCCCGAATCTTTTGTATCCAAAGGCAGTCATTGCTATTATGTTATTTTTATTGATGACTTTTCTTATTACACTTGGGTTTACTTTATGTGCTTGCATGCAGATTTCTTTCGAATATATGTTTAGTTTGCTTCCATGGTATACACTTAGTTTTCTGGTTCCATATGTTTTTTTCGTCCGACTCAGCGAGGGTGGGGGCGGCGGCGAGGGTAGGAGGGGCATCTCTCCCTTGTGTTTCCTAACCTTACTTCTCATGGGTCTCTTACTCAGCTTTTTTGTGACTCGGTGCTCATGCTCAGAATAACACTGTAGAGCGAAACATTGCCACATTATTGAGACTACCCGCACACTACTTATTGCTTCCCATGTTCATCCTCAATTTCGGGCTAAGGTTGTCTCCACTGCTTATCTATCTCATTAACCTTCAGCCCTCTACCTTTCTTCAATGTCGCAACTCTGGAAATATCCTGCTTCCTAGTCCCTCCATATTATGCTAATTTATGTGTTTTTAGTTGTATATACTATCTTCTCTTTGCTCATCGCAGTTTACCAAACTAACTGCTCAATCTAATCCTTGTGTTTTTCTTTATTATAGCATTGAGCATAAGGGCTATTGATGCTATGATCTCGGAGCTTTCTCACATGCGCATACCTCAGGAAGTTACCTTTACAGAAGACCGCCGTTTCTATCCGTCACCATCTTCTCCTTCTTCTACTCACTCTTCCACCGTAGTCAATGATGTCACCTTCCTCACCATTCCAGCACCTGTAGCTCTACTAGAGTAACATCCTCCTGTTCCGCCACCTGCAATTCCGCTAGACTCACCTATAACTCTCTAGTCTTTTGTAGATCCACTTGAGTCTTCCTCTTCTATTTCACCTCTCCGCCTTCTCCACTTATACTCTACCACTTATACTCACCACCATCATCCTCCTTCCTTACTTGAGGCCTTTACTCCACCCTGTTAGGCTACCTTTAGTGAGCACTCTGTAGATGATACTCCTACAAGATAGTATCCCCACCACATCGCCATCCACTAGATCACCTCAACCTTGCTACTCCTTAGTTTCTTGACTTGCAATCTCTTCTCGTTATTTCCAATGCCCATCTAGAGCCTAGTTCCTATAAAGAGGTTGTTTAGGTTCCTGAGTGGTAGGTTGCTATATCTAATTAATTGAGTGCCTTGGAGCACACTACTACTTGAGAGTTGGTTCCCTTGCCCCATGATGATATTTCTATTATGTGAAAGTGGGTCTTCAAAGTCAAGACCTGCTCTAATGGAACAATTGAGAGGTACAAGGCTCGATTTGTGGCTCTTGGTTTTCAACAAGAGCAAAGTTGTGATTATGATGAGACATTTGCACCTATGGCTCATATGACAACCATTCGAATTCTCATTGTCGTGGGGCTATTCATCAATTGTCTCTTTCTCAGCTTGATGTAAAGAATGCCTTTCTTCACAGTGACTTATAGCAGGAGGTATACATATTTCCTCCCCCTGGTCCTTTTCATCCCTTAGTTTTGGTTTACAGCCTAAAACGGACCCTCTCCCCGATTGTGCCTAATTTAAGCGTTTCAGTACAACAAAGCTAGTTGCTAGCTTCTTATAGAGTTAGAATGATCCATCTATGTTAATGCACTCCTCTTCTTGTAATCGGACTATTCTGTTGTTCTGTGTGGATGACATGATGAATATAGGTAATGAGCCCTATCATGTTAAGTTTGTTAAGCATCATCTTCAAAGACAACTTTAGATGATAGATCTTAGCCCTCTATGTTACTTTATGGGGAATGAGATTACCTTCACTTCAGATGGCTATCACCTTTCTTAGCAGCGATACACTTCTGATTTACTTGCATGTGCTGCTCTTTCTAACTCTCGGATAGCTGCTACTCTAATGGAGCTTCATCTTCAGTTATGGCCAGATGAGGGTACTCATCTACTTGATCCGACTCGCTATCATCATCTTGTTGGGAGTCTTGTTTACCTTACTATTACACAACCCGACATCGCCTATGATTTTCATGTGTTAAGCCAGTTCATGAGTTCTCTTACATCTTTGCATTATGCTCACTAGATGTGGGTCCCTGGGTATCTCCACCCTACTCTAGCACGTGGTCTTTTCTACTAAAGTACCAGTCTTTTTTATTTTCAAACCTACTTTCGAGGACTCCACTTGGCCGTTGACCCTGTGGATCGTCTCTCTATTGCTGGCTTCTGTGTCTTTCTTGACTCCTAGCTTATTTGTATGGAAGTCCAAGAAGCAGACTGGTGTCTTTCACTCTAGCATCGAGGCTGAGCTTCATGCTATTGCTACCACTGCTAGAGAGATAGTTTGGCTTTATTGGTTTCTAGAAGATTTTGGTGTTCCTTCTCCTGGTCCTACTCTCCTTTGTGACAACACCCGTGTTATTCAGATTGCCCTCAGTTCAACCAAGCATGAGTTATCTAAAAACATAGGTATTGACCCCTTTTCATTCAAGATTAACATCTCAAGGGTATACTTGTTCCTCACTATGTGCCTTCAAAGCGTCAGCTTGACGACTTATTCACCAAATCTCAGACTTGGGAGCAGTAGATGTTAGCACCCTATGCTAATCATATTCTGGAGGCTTAACGCTTATTGCTCAGGGTTAAATATGAGTGTTTACTACTTTAATTTGTACTTGTTTAACCCTATATCTTATAAAGTATTTCGCACCTTTAATGTGAGTTGATAGTAATTCAAGTAAATTGCATTGATTGCAGGTAAGGCCGATTCTTGGCCTTCAAAGATGAGCTACACAAGTAGGAGGAAGCACTGGAGTGAAAATGAAAGAGCCGCGACAGAATATTTCATGACCATTGTTGCAGATCAGAGACCGACGCGTCGGGTTTCTCCAAACGATGCATCAAGGTTGTGCAATAGATCAGCTGAGTAATTGAGGACGTGTCAACCACTCATGGGCGACGGGTCGGTTTTGACAAGAGCAAATGAGCAGAGTTCTTGGCGACGCGTTGGGTCTTTGGGCTCGACGCATTGGAAGTCGTAGCCATATAACGATGAGTTAGGGTTTGTCTCTAGTTTTTATCTTCGATTTTAGCACTCACTGTGGCAGCCAATGAGTGACGACCCAAGGGTGTTCAAGAGGAGCTCATCAACGTTTGAACTGAAGATCCGGAGGGCGCGAGATAGGGAAGATCCAAGGACAAAGATCTGCATCGTGATTCATTATTGTTGATTTTGTCCTTGTTTATAAACATGAATACTTTGTTGAATGAACTTGTTGTTTATTTTGCTTTAGATTTCATGTTGCTAGGCAAGAACTCTTGTTCTAGGGTTGTATGGGATGAAGACTTGAAAATCTTATTTATCTAATGTTTAATGGTTTATTAGTTGTCATGTGGTATGTTTTTGAGGCAATCACCTTGAATCGTTAGGCGAGAGGCAAAGACAAATTTGCAGGCTTTAGTCCAAGATTAGAGTTGATGATTGTTAATGCATATGGTGGAAGTCGGGGTGACAACCCGCAGACCCCACTTGCATAGAGATATGTAGTGGTTATCCACAGCCAAGGTTTAATACCTAGGTCCAACAACATTTTTGCCTTACCACCATAGATATTTGGGGAGGAGTTGAAGTGTATTCCTAGTGACAAGGAATTAGGATAATGCGCCTTGAGAGCACATGAAGCACCTTAGGTTGACCTTGTGTGTACCCTTATCTATGCAATTCAATAACTCCATTAAGCATTAGAGAACGTCTTAATCAAGTCTTAACCCCACGCAGCCCTAGATCCTCATAATTAAGTGTCTTCCCGATCTTATCTCGCTTTGTTATTGACTTAACCTAAGATCTTCATCGTCGTGACGATTACTCTTTTCCATTGATTTAGTGTAGTCTCCTTGTCTAGTTCTAGTTAGCTAGCATCCCACTCCTTGTGTTCGACCAGGGCTTACATGTATAAATTTTATTACTTTGACGATATGTACACTTGCGTGAGTGTGTGTACGCACTCAACAACAAATGTTTCATCTCTCCAAACTCAAGGTCCATGTTCCACCTTAATTTTGAGGGGGGGGGGGGGGGGGGGTTTCGTTCTAACATTCCTTGGGTGTCTACCCAAGGTCTCCTAATTTGCCTTTTGTGACCGGCATTAGCCGATCACATAATAATCTATTTTTTTTTTTAATCGCACCCAATTTGCACAAAGCCGTACCTATTCTCTGCCTGGCCGCACCCAATAGCTGGGCCGGCAATGAACAGTGTTGAACAGTACTGAGCAGTATTGAACAGTAAGTTGTAGCACCCAATCTAAATAGAGCTGCACCCAATCTGTGTCTGGCCGCACCCAGACCCTACTTACTACGGTGCGAGTATATGCAAATTGGGTGCGGACCTTTTCAAATTGGGGGCGGCACCATTTTCACGGATGAACAGTAACGAACAGTTAAAATTTACACCCAATTTAAATAGAGCTGCACCCAATTTGTGTCCGGTCGCATCCAGACCTACCTATTACGGTGTGAGTATATGCAAATTGGGTGCGGAACTTCACAAATTAGCGCTAGCCATTTTCAATAATGAACAGAAATGACAGCTTAAAATTGCACTCCAATGTAAATAGAGTCACACCAATCTATGTCCGGCACCACCTGGACCCTACCTAATATGGTGCGAGAATATGCAACTTGGGTGTTTACCTTCACAAATTGGGTGCGCCGCCATTTTCACGGATGAACAGTAATAAATAGTAAAAATTCACACCCAATTTGAATAGAGCCGCATCCAATTTGGGTTTGGCGGCACCCAGACCCTACCTACTACGGTGCGAGTATATGCAAATTGGGTGTGGACCTTCACA
Organism: Dioscorea zingiberensis; assembly: GCA_026586065.1. Taxonomy (NCBI): domain Eukaryota; kingdom Viridiplantae; phylum Streptophyta; class Magnoliopsida; order Dioscoreales; family Dioscoreaceae; genus Dioscorea; species Dioscorea zingiberensis. The sequence goes on along the minus strand of CM048823.1, from coordinate 18,265,911 downwards.
AATTGGGTGCGCCGCCATTTTCACGGATGAACAATAATGAATAGTTAGAATTCGTACCCAATTTAAATAAAGCTGCACCCAATCTGTGTCTGGTCGCACCAAGACCTACCTACTATGGTACGAGTATATGCATATTGGGTGCGGACCTTCTCAAATTGGGTGCGCCGCCATTTTCACAGATGAACAGTAATAAACAGTTAAAATTCGCACCCAATCTGTGTCTGGCCGCACCCAGACCCTGCCTACTACAGTGTGAGTATATGCAAATTGGGTGCGGACCTTCATAAATTGGGTGCGCAGTCATTTTCACGAATGAACAGTAATGAACAGTAAAAATTCACACCTAAACTGAATAGAGCAGCACCCAATCTGTGTCTTGCCGCACCCATACCCTACCTACTACGGTGCGACTATGTGCAAATTGGGTTCGGACCTTCATAAATTGAGTGTGCCGCCATTTTTATGGATGAACAGTAATGAGCACTGAATACTCGCACCCAATTTGAATAGAGCCGCATCCAATTTGTGTCTAGCCGCACCCAAACCCAATTTGAATAGAGCCGCATTCATAAATTGAGGTGTGCCGCCATTTCACTAATGAACAGTAATGAACAGTAATAAACAATAATGGGTGCACCTAATCTGAATAGAGAGCCGTACCCAGTATGTGTCTGGCCGCACCCACACCCTTTTTATATGGTGCGAGCATGTGAAAATTGGGTGCGACTCTTCACGAATTGGGTGTGGCTCCATCTAACTAATAAACAATAATTCAACAAAGAAAAGTTCACACTAATCCTAATAGAGCCACACCCAAATTTCTATCTGGCCGCACCTAGACGCTACCTAGTATGGTGCGAGCATGTGCAAATTGGGTTCACCCCTTCACGAATTGGGTGCGAAATCAACAATCTTTGATGTGACGCACAATGGTACCCAATTTGTGAAGGTCCGCCTCCAATTTGCACATACTTGCACCCAAAGATTTATTTTTTGATGCACATACTTAGATAATGGGTTTAACCCTTCACCAATTGTGTGCGAAATGAACAAGCTTCGATGTGAAGGTTTATTTTTAGGTGCGCACACACCTATTGCTTGGGTACGACCCCTTTTAATTGGCTGCCATGGTCCCAAAAAATCAATAAAATCTTAAAAAATAGTGAAGATCTTATATTTAACTGTTAATAGGTGCATATATAATGTATTATGTGGAAGACTCGGTAACAATTATTTAAACTTAGTATTTCATTTTTAATTTTATTCATTAGAAACATCTATTTCAAGTGAAAATGGAATTCTGCTTGTGTAAGCTTGACCTTTGTGATGATAAGTGAAATTATCTTGATGTTAGATTAAAACGAACTATTATTTGAACAACGTAACAAAATTAATGAAAACTAAAGAAGAAAATAAATTAATGTTCAATATTAATTCATGGTTATATTTTAAAATTTAAGCAATAATAGGTAAATTTATTTTTAGAAGAAATTTTAAACATTAATCAAAGGAAGAGTCTTGTAAAGGTCTTTCGATTTTAAATGACCCAATTTCAAGAGTTCGGTTGATTAATTTATTACTTAACTTTATTCACCTTTCATGGCAAAGAATGTAAAGCAATCGTAATATAAAAATATAGTTATGAAATACGATGTTTGGTACTTACATGTTCGGTTTCGTCCAACATATGTATTTATTGCAAATTAAATAATTTAATTTTGCATCCAAACACATGAAATAAATACCAATTTAGGGAGTGTAGTGATGCATACATAGTTACAAGAACAATATTTTTAATAAAGCGTGGGGAAGCACACATCCGGGTATAGTATGTCATTGACTTTTCTAATGTATCGCATATAGATATTGCCTGAACAATTAATCCAAAAAATCTTCATAAAAAAATTATAATAAAAATTATCAATATATGTTCTTTCTATAACCCAATTAAATAAGTGCAATACATCCATAATTCAACATAAATCCACAATTCAACCACGATACATTACGAACTCCCTCAACTGTCAAAATTAGTAAATGAAGTGATTTTATACAATATATAGGAACATGACGTAAACCAACCCATTACAAGAGAATTCTCATCAGGTTCTAGTGGTAGTTTCTCAGAAAGTGGAGTATTCCCCTTGATTTGAGATGTATTCCATGCAAAATTTGTCTTTGATCCCAATCTTGTTAGTTTTGATTGCCTACCTATTTTGTAAACAAGTGAAAGGGGTAGACAAGATCCAAGAATAGGTTTATATTATGCAGAAAACAAAGAGCCAAACGGGCCTTTCTGAATCCTAAACGAGCTTGTCTACTATAGTACAGGAGTAACCAAAGATCCAAACGGGCCCATCCTGATCCAAACGGGCCCGCCTGTAAGATACCTATGAACAACAAAGCCCATCCACATCCAGACGGGCCCGCCCGCCTCCCTGTTTGAATCTTGTGCAGTTGTTTTTTAGTGTGTTTAATCAACCAGTTTCTCCCATACATGAGCTTATACTCCCATCATTCTTACAATTCCCATCTCCATACTTGTTTTATAAAATGCTTTATATACGTTTGCTTATAGAAGCTGGTACCTTATAACATTTAACTTACAAATGCAATATGTATATAAATGATTTCGTGTTAGTCTTACAGAAGGACAGAGTAAATCACAAGAAAGCAAAAAAATGAGTAGCTATAACGTGAATTGTAGTGCTCATGTACATTTTCTTGCATGAAGGAAATGGCTAAATTCACCCAAATTGTAGAAGAATAAAACCATGATATCTGGAAGTCCACGATGAGAACAATTGGAAAAGAGGTATACTACTTAATAAAGACAGTGAATACATTTACCCAAGCACAATTTAGAAGAACAAACCAACAAAGTTTAACTGTGACCTGCTATAGAAATATATAAATGTGGCCAAAGATATAAAGGGTTTATCAAGTATATGGAAAAAAGGTTTGTACCTCATCATTGATCATCCCATCAAAATAATAGTCTTGATCTTTTTCAAAGAAACTTAATGTGCTACTGCATTGAACTAGAATGTAACATTATACCTGATAAGTTACACAACGACAAAATAGTTATTCAAACTCATCAAGCCCATTGCAACTCAATCAACTAATCAACAAGACCAAACTTTAATATAAGAATAAAGAAGTTGAAGACCAATAAGAAAAGAATCAAGAATAAAGAATTTGAAGGTCATTGCTTTAGTCTCATTCCCAAAAACATAGACAACATACCTGATATGTTTATCTGAGAGCAAGGTCGTTCTTGCTTGAACTTGTGTCCTTTTAGTAACAAATGCATCTCTTTTGCATAATGCCTTAATCAAGGTGGCTAATTACGTCCTTGGGGTTACAATTGCATTCGTGCAACTCAAATAGAAGAGGCATGTATTTGTGCTCATCAAATCACCTACCCCTAACTTGTATATTTCAAATGTGAAGTAAATTTTGAAAAAGTGCTTAATATTTAGACAAATTCTTACCCAAGAGAGGTTCAAACAAAAATACCATCCACCTCCTGCACTTATTTCAAAAAGGTAATATAAAGTCAACAAAAAATGTAATAAACATGTGGTACTGTTTAAATCAAAACACGAAGATTAAAGAGTGATGCAATACATCACGAAGAAATCACAAGAAAAACACCACACGAAACCATTGATAAGACGCGGGATCAGCACCCACCCATCCCGAGATCCAATCAATGGATTCGTGTCAGCCTATTCATGTGACTTCTTCGTGAGCATTTCTCATTTCTTTTAAACAGCCCACTTAAATGTTTCTTTTGAAAAGGTTTATTCAGTTCCGCCATGTCAATTCGATTCACTCGCTTCGATACTTGATTCAAACTTCAGAAAATCACAAAGATGTGTGTCACTCTTTGTCGGCCCGCATATGGATTGTACCGGAAATGAGTCACGCTTTGATAAAACCAATGGATAATCTTAAAGGCACGTAAAGTTATACATGTGTATGTACTTAAATGTTGTAGGAAAATATATAAAAAGATAAAAATATTTGGTATCTGATTGCACGCTCCTAACATATTGTTGTAATCCTGTATCATTGAGATATAATATGAATAAAAATAAAAACGTCAAATACTACAAGAAAGATGATGACAAAAGAAACAACACTTTATTACCAAATGACAATGGTATCATCGTTTCCGACTGGCCTTTGTACGTTGTCGTTCGGTGTTGAATTGTGTTGAGGCCTGTATAATAGTATCCCGTTCATGGTTATCCTTGTGGACCAATAACCATGACATCACTTGTTTACGATAGTTGGTCAGAGTGCGAATGTTCCTACATGGTTCATACATATAAGTGTTGAATTTAAAGATATAGAAACAATTATCAAATAGAGTGTTAAAAGAACTTACAGGGTTCTCCAATAATTTGTCCCATTCGCGCTGGAATGCTATAATGTACAACCCACAGTCATGACTGATAATTTATCATACAATAGCATAGTTATCAGGACTACGAAGTTACTCTATAAAATATATTCCATAGTGTCGCTAAGCAAGCATTTTCAAAAGTCACTTACACATTGGGTTGTCTTTTTATAGGTAATTGCTCTAATGGCCAAGGCGGTCCAATCGTAATGATATAATTCGCGGAGTTTGCAAAATGCCACACGCCTGCACATTACCTCAATCGTACCAACCTGAAAAAGAACCTTGTATGAAATGATGTCCAGTATAATATAAATCATACCAGAAGAATACAACATTTATAAATATAATTATCAATTTAAATATCTAAACTCACTAGTCATTGCGCCATTGCCTCGCGCGGAGTATGTATTTTGAAGGTCTTTCTATGCTAGCTAATATGTGACTCTTCAAAGAAATTGTCTGTTTATCATTTATTATTTCACAAATAGTATATAGTCTGTACAATGCTTTAAGTTCTTCAACTCAAGGTTAGGACCTTTATCTATGAACATTGTTTTCATAAGTAAACTTGTTGCTATAAACTTAAGGTGCTTTAGTCAACTCAAGGTTATCATTGCGCCATTGCCAAATAATTTTAACCTTGAGTTTGCAGCAGCCATAATTTTAACCTTGAGTTTGCAACTATCAATATGAGGAAACCAGTGGATTGGACATATGTATGACGTACCTGTTGTACAGTCAAAATATCACCCATGAAATGATGTTTATTGGCAAACTGATTGACCAACAAATCGATGTCTAGTGAGTCATTGGACAAAATCGTACGCTACATTCCAATATTTTATCAGTTCCACCCGTTAATCCAAGGAGCATAGAAAAACCAGTGAAAAATAACCACAATAATAATTTACTCAACGATGCTAACTCCTATGAGTACTTACGGAGAAGCGTGATAGGTAATACCATGGACGACACTCGTGATGCATTGCTCTCTCCTTGCTCGTTAACGCTAAAGCGACAACATCTATAACCTGCAATGAAACCCCATGTTTTATTTTCAACTTAGCCATCAAACTCAATAATTTATTGAAAAATAAATTAAATTGTGGGGAGATGGATCCGCGAGCTCCACCGGAGATAGCAACATGCATCGGGGTCTCAGCACCTGCATTTCACCCAAATTGGCATGATCTGGGCCGAATGCAACAATCGTATGACTGCAATGATTTATGTATTCACTCTGTTAGTATGTATAACATATCCTACTTATTAGCCGATGTATTAACCATACTCAAAGGATATGACAACGAAAACATATAGATTAAGAATAACAGCGACGAATGTCACATGAGTTAGTTAAAACAGAAAAAGGACCTCTTACATTTGCTCTCACGTCATTATTGGCCATAGGGCCAACAATGTTGTCAAATAGACTCATGAATTCAAGTGTTTGCAACCACATCCCCAAACCTTTTAGCTGAACATATGTCACAAGTGATAACACAATTATTGTATTCAGATATGCAGCTACATGTGACCATAACGAATGACATTTTGCTGCGTGTATATACGCACAAACATATAGATCAAACAAAATTAGACAATAAAAAAACGTGTTTTTTGTCCATACTCCAAGGTATCCTTCGCACGTGTGACAAAATCGACTACGGCATTGTCTATATGTTGCGATGAATGTTCTGCGGCCGCATCCTCGGCTGGTTCAGCTTGCTCCTACATTCAAACAAATTCCGAAAAATAATATGTTCAATTTAGAGCTGCAATATGGTCTAATTTGCGACTAATAAATCCAATTAATACAGAAAATTGATTTTCTAATTATATTTAAATGTGCTTGCATATATACCTCTATAATGGCAGGTATTGGCTTTCAAATCTTGTCTTTGCCTTCCTGTGGGTACTCGACGTACGGGCTCCTCTTCTGTGAACCCGAAATTCTTAGGGTGGAATTTTTCAAGGTGTCACGCCTGCTCAACGGGTAATTTACCGAGGAGTCAACACTAGGTGATATTACCCGAACCCGCTTTTCCTATGAAATTCAGAGAGGGATTTACATTAGTATGACCCACAGCACAATCTATTTTAAACACACGCCGAAAAATATTCGATTGGAAAGGTATATAATAGCGCATAATACTGCAAAGATGAACCTATTACCTCTTTCTTACTCCTGGTAGCTCGTGGTATGTGCACATCTTCCAGTCCCTGCGTGACCCTTGTTTCCAATATTGGTTCAAATATCGGTTCCTCGGCAGGGTTCACACCTTCTTTTGAAAGCACACTAGACAAATGTGTGCACCTCTATGTGGTCCCCGCAATACAAAGATTTGCTTCCATTGGCCGGTGGTCGTCGGGAGTCCCCGCACAGGGCATGGCGGCACCCTCTCCACGGGTCGGATATTCACGCATCGTCTGCTCCATCACGTCTAGCCGCCTCGTAATGGATACAATATCTTCTCTCAATGCGGCCCCGAATCGTGAATCATGTCGCCCAGCTCACGTTTTGAGTCAACATTCCGTAGGTCGGCATGTGCTCTCAGATGTCCAAGATCCCCCTGAAGTCGTATAACATCAGTCCTGAGGTCATCATACTCCTGGCGCTGTATTTAACAAGTAAATCTCCATTACAATAATATTAAACAAGTGCTGCAGTGTAAGTACCAAGAAAGGTACCGTTGGGTACGAAGTGTCTTTCGATGAACTAAACAATTCTACCCTGTGCGACGAAACACCTCCACGCTGCACGACGTGCTTCACAGCACGGCTAATCATGATATCTGACCAAAAAGCAAGGCGGGGCGGCTGACGATTAGATACCGGCTGGTTGATAATCCCTACTGCCAAGTGCTCGAGATAGAACAACTTCGCATGGAAGCATTACAAGAGAAAAGGATGAAAATCACAATCACTGTCGTAATATATAACCATGTTCATATTAATCAAAATAAGAAATAATAAGAAGTTGTAATGTCTCTTCTTGAACGGTATTTTCCTAACAATAATGCCTACGCACCTGGAGCAACCAGATACACCCGCCAATACATTTACTCTTGAACCCCTTTAACCTAGCGGTGTCGATCTTATAAGTCCGCATCACGCAAGCATACCCTCGAATGCGTAGCTTGCCCAATTCAGTTTTATAGAATCATCCAACCTATCCAACAAGGACAAGTACGAACTTGGTATATGGATGTTGCTTGTCGGCCTAATGATGCTGCCAACGATATACAACAACAACTTCCTTTTAAATTCATCTCCAGCTGGCAACTGAACTAGCTCACAGTACAATGCACTCGAAGTCAATGAGCTGGCCCGAAGCTTGACCTATCAGTGGGCACATCATTCCAGCCAAGTACAATGTCGACATCTGTACCACTAGCGGGTAAACCAAGTAGTGTACCCGCGTGATTTGCCCTCATTTGCAGCCCTCGGCCGTGCACTTACAAAATGGCTGTGTGTGGATCGAAACATGCCACCAAGTCCTCCAGTAGTCTCATCCTTAACGAGTATGAAGCTGCGTTAATAATGCCTCTGAAACCCAATGATGTCATACAAGCTTTCTTCTCATCACTTAGCTGCTTTATAAGGCACCCAAGTTTGTGGACCATGTAACAACAATGCAGATATTCCTATAGAAGAAGTGTTCGATGCACATGATTAGTTGAAGTAGAATCATCAGGGAAGCATGACAGATTTGGCTACAACAAAAATAAAAATAAAAAACTTGTAAGGATAGAATTATGAACATGACGTTGTTGTGTGTTATCAGAAATTTGTTCCCCGAACTCTTAACATTAATTTAGCAATGGGTTTCTTGGATGTTACACTAAGGTACATACAAAATAAAAAATAGTCATAGCTATGCATGCAATATTTGGACATCTTTGTAAAAGTCCAAATTGCTGGATTGATCGTAAGATTTGGCACGATATATGAAACCCTAAACTTAATGACATTTGGACCTGCTATGCACCCTTTGGGATGATTTTTAAATCCCCAAAACTTTTGCAATATTGCTCTCTTGTAGTTCATGCCGAGAATATATGTATCTTATCTAAATCGAACATCAAGATACTTAACCGAGGATTAGTGTTATGATTCAATACCTCTCCTTGAATACTGCATTTGTATAAAGTATTACAAACTAGGAAATATTTAATTAGAAGTATGTTTTGATACCTCTCTTCAAAGAATGCAGATGTACTTCTCTAATGATCCGAAAAATAACATTGCACATGGTAAATTACAGGATCTACGTAATAGTGATTCAAACGCATGAAGTGCATGCCACTCAATTATATCAACAAAGAAGACCAAACTTTAATATATGGTTAAAGAAGTTGAAGAACAATAAAAACATCATCATAAACAAAATGAAAAGTAAAAGGGTATGTGCAAATTAAAATGACAGCAGCAAATATTCTATGTCATACACAATAATAACATTCTACACAAAAGGTTATATTATTGGTTAATTATTTCAAAAAAAATACTTTTATTGAAATGATAGAAAATATATTGAAACGATGTCATGTTGTATTTAAGATTATACATTTTTAAGGTCCTATTACTTTTTTCGGACAGAAAAAACCTAACTCTGAGATTACAAAGCAAGGTCCTATTAGATCTAAGAATTAAAAAGAATATCACAAATAGACTTCCATGGATTTAACGCAACAACAATGATCTTATTATTTATTCAAAAGATAATTTAAAACCTATATATCCATTAAAAATAAACCTACACATAATACGTTGGATAGACGAAAACAAATTAAAGATCAAACATCCTAACTGAATAGAAGAAAGTATACACAAAATTTGAAATAATAGCTTGACAAGAACCCTAATAATCCCATACTTTGTTCTTAATACTAACTCAACTTTAAACTCTTTGCTCTTGATGAAAAGGGAATGAAGTAGAACAATGAGAGGTTAAGAGGCACTGCTGCGGGCTATTCACCTCCAAGAACCTACACAGAGTTCAAACCTCCCAACGATTTCTCTGTGCAAATATTTATTTTACACATGCTTAAACTGAAAGCACAAACCACAAACATATACAAATAAAGCAAGCGAGGGAGGTAGAAATGATGCTTGAATAAGGACGTTGCACCAAGCTCACATACATACCTAATGGAACTTCAAAAACTCTTCCCAATCGAAGCCCTAAAAGCCGTCAGAGCTCCAAAACCCCCCATGCCATTTGGAACATCCCCACTGAAATAGACCTCCTTCTTCTCCTTAGACTTAGTCTTCTCCGCTCTTCCTCTTCTCCTTTTGCTTCCTACCAGTCCGGATCCACGCTCGAAAACCCTAAAAAACAAGTAAGGGGTGAGAGGAAGTGTGTGTGCGGAGAAGACGGAGAGAAAGTGATTACGGGAGACACGGAGTGATGGGGAGACACGGATGAAAAGATTTGAAATGGAAATGGAACTTTTTTTTTGTTTTTTTTTGGTTCGAAATCGGACAAGGATTTCGCGGGTTATGAAATACGCGCCAATTTTAGTGGAAGTTCGACAATGCCCTTAGTTGGTCACATAAATCTAAAATAATTATCAGGGTATTATGGTCATTTGATGTGTTGTTTCTGTCAGAACACCCCGTGTCAACTTGTCCGGATGTACGTATGTTACACATGCCTGTAATGAATGCCCATAAATTTTAGAAATTATGACTATTAAAATAATTAATCTCAAATATTTTCAAATGAATAAAGAAAATAATATAAGATTTTATTTTAAAACAAATTTTCAAAACTGGTTAAAGATTTTAAGAATTAGTTTCAATGAAATAAAAATTAATATTTTAATTTTTAAAGTATTTAAAAATAATTTTTCAAACAAATAATTTGGAACGAAGGGTTCTCTTATTTGTATGATTTTTTTTAAACTTCTTTAAATATATGAATTATAAAATCTTTGTATTGTTTTTAGAATAATTTTGATATGGTTTGATGGTTTTTTAAATGGAAATTTATATATTTTTTAGCATTATTGAAATTTTAAGTTTCTATTTGCACTTTTTAATAGATTTTCGGATTAAATAGTCCTACGTTTAAGTAAGAATTTTTAGAATAAAAAGTAAATATTTCAAATATTAAAATATTCCTATAGCCAAAAAGTAGGGGTGTATTCGAGCCGAGCCGAGCTTTCGTGTGTTCAGGCTCAGCTCGTGACTAAAAAGAAGAGCTCAAGCTCGGCTCATGGCTCGAATCGAGCCCAAAACTTCTGTTCAAGTTTGGCTCGTTTGAAGAATTACAGTTCGCAAGCTTATTCGTGAGCTTGTTCATCAATACTAATCTTTACATCCACCCTAAGATTTTTGGTTCATATATATATATATATATATATATATATATATATATATATATGTCACGCCCCGAACCACGGCCCAGGCACGTAGACAACCGGCCGCACCCAAACAGGGACTAGTCCCCATTCAGGCGCAAGGCCTTAAGAACTCTTATACAATAAGTATTCAGAGTTAATAATAACAGCGGAATCATAGCTAAAACATGAAGGGAGTTCGTACAACTCCATATAGTACAATATCGGGTTTACACAACCCAAGACTAGGATCCAGTCCACACCCCTAAAAATCCATACAACAAAGAAATCTAAACTACAAGTCTCACACAGAATGAAAGAGGTGCACAGACCTCAAGACAAATAGAAGTAGCCGAGTCAGCAACTCGGTATATCCCCGCCTAAGCTCGATCCTACTCCTCCTCGTCCGAACCTGAGTAATACATGAATCAAGTGCACGAGCCTAAAGAATAGGCCCAGTAGGGTCGCATAAACAATAGAATAGGCGAAGGCCATAAACAAGGAACGGAATAAAGTAAGCCAAGAGCAAATAAGCAAGTGAAACACAATCACAAATAATCAATAAGTAGGCATTTTGGAATGCGGATAAAATCCACAGAGATGTACATAAATCTCCTCGGCATATGTGATAATCGAGATGTCTCATTTACATCTACGACACCATCGGTATCGCTCTTCGGCCTAAGCCCAGGACTAAGCTATAGCATACATGTGCACATGGTCGATAATGCCGCTCTCGACCGAGCCAAGTGGCCGGATATTATACACCCTCCGCTGGTCTCCGTCCGATAGAGCATCAAGTGCTCGTGGCCAGATATTATACGCCCTCTGCCGGGGCCTGATGGCCAGATATTATACACCCTCTGCCAGGGTCTCCGTCCGATGTATCATGCCTGAAAGTAAGAGATTGATAGTACTAATACCTAACAACAGGTAAAAATATATATATATATATCCAAGGCAGCAACATCCTGAATATACAATGGTCGATGATCTCATCGAGATCGGGAGTCAATACGTATTTAAGAGGTAAACTCTACTCAAATACGCATAAGAAGGAGAATGATAACAACAATCCCCTCGAGATATAAAACCAACACATATGAGGAAAACCATCTCAAATATATGTTGGGAACCTCTCGAGGAAGTAAAAGTACAAAAATCAAAGTGGGGTAGGAGGAAGGAATACTCACAAACCTCCCGTGCGAGAGCCTACCTGGCTAGAAGGCAAATCCCTGATCCTCGTCGCGTCTCACGCGTCCAAATTGGGATCTAGTAAATAGATAGAATTTCAGTGTCCACACACTTAAGTATTTCCTATCTAAATACAAAATACGTTTACCCACAAACCTCTAAACTTAATCATACCTTTAAGACCCTTTGAATACCACTAAACATGCTTATACTCGTCAAAATCCGTTAATCTAAAGCATGGACAATTAGGCATGTTAATTATGAAAGCAAATCACAATTAGACATGTTAACATGAACGCTAATGGGGCATTTATACTTAGGGATTTTTCACATAAATTCGGCGGCACCTCCCCTATTTATAGGGCCCCGAAATTATACATTCATTCACCATAATTACACAATCAACTTAATCATACTTCCATCCCATCATACAAGAGTGTTTTAGTGTTTCTATTACTCTTAATTCCCCCCTAAGTATCATCATTTCACAGCCTACAACCCAATAGAAGATCATGCAATTCAACCCCAAACCGACACCGGGATACTCACGATTGTTGGTCAGAGATCTGTGGCGGCAGGGAGGAGTCAGGTCCGGCCCGAAGCAAGTGGTTGCTCGCCGAAGAAGGGCAGGCCAACAGATCGAACAAAAGAGGGAACACTGGTGTTGACCGTAGATCGCCGGAGGGAAGCTGGCTAGGGCGGTGAGGTAAAGGCTGCAGACGGCAGGTCTGGCCTGAGTGCCGGGTAGGCGGTCTTGGCGCGCTGGATGGCCAAGGCTTATGGCTGTATTGTCTGGCCGTTAGATCTGGGCCTGGGGCGGCGCATGTAAGCCGGGCCCCATTTGGGTCGGGGAGAGCAGGTTGCTGGTGCGGGGAAGCTACGCTGGCAAATAAGGTCGCGTGGTGGTGGCAGATCTGGGGATGTGCAGGTCGGGCGACCGGGCGGGCGCCGGGTTCTGTGGGGAGGGAGGCTGCTACCGGCTGAGGTGTGCGCGGCGCTTGTGGCCGGCGCTAGGTGGGTGCAATGTACCGCGTCCGAGGGTTGGTCGGTCTGTCTTGAGCCGCCGGCAAGCAGTGGGAGTGGGGAGCTCGAGGTTGCCACCGGCCGAAGTTCAGTAGGGAAGGAGGAGATCAAGACTCTGAGTTAGATCTGAGAAAAGAGAGATGCTTTTCTCTTCATCCCACTCCATATCCCTTAAAGGAACCCTAGAAATATAATATAATAATCGGGAGTCCTGTAGCTTCACATGTGTTCTATTTGATCACGGGTCTTTGGATTAATCACGCCGGGGTCCACCATGATGATTCATCGACTTTATGTCCCGACCCAGATCCACGAATCTCGGGTCAATGGCCTCAGTGGTACGAGTGCCCTGTAATATCTCGGGATCTATTTTTCGTCAGACCAAATCCGGGAATACCGGCTTTCGGTCAAATCCTTCGTCACGGGAGTACTGTGGCATCACGGGGTTGTCTCAGTCCCCGACCAGATCCATTTTTCCCGGGATTTGAATATTTATTCATTTTCTCTTCTTGATAATTAATCCGAATTAACTAACATATAATTAATCTGGATTTATTAACAACTGACTTATTTCGATTAATTAACGTTTAATTAATCTGGATTATTCAGACATGTGATTTTTCCCAAAACTTCACTGCTCATCATATTGAATTGTAGATTAAAATTTCTGGTAAATAAAAATCTTTATTTATTTCGGGGTGGGTTTTACAATATATATATAGAGTGGCGCTACTATCAAGCCAACCGGACACTGTGCAGATCAGGTTGGCCTCCCATTTTGACGCCTGAAGAATGTTTGAAGGATTTCCAACAGTAGGGATGGGAAGATCACTAAAAAATAAACTAGCCTGTCAATTTCATACAATTTGGTGACCGTTTGGTCCTCCCACTTAACGGTTCTTATTTTAGGGAAATTTTAACAATTCAGAATTTCAACCATTAACTGGGAGGACCAAACGGTTGTCAAAATTGTATAAAATTGGCAGGGTAGACAACATTGTAGAAGGCCCGTATATATATATATATAGTAGACCTTAATATACACTCATATATGTTAGAGCTAAAATCGGATTGAATTCCCAACCTTAACCAAACAATTGAATTTATATTGATTAGGGGGCTATCTGTTAGAAAATCAATCAAGAATCCAAACAGAAGAAGAGAGAAACAGAATTTACGTGGAAAAACCCCTAATTAATGAGGAGAAAATCGCGAAAAAGAGAGATCTCACTAACAATAGCTGAGTTTATAAGAGATCTTACAACAATTCATTGAATGGAAGAACAAAGGAGAGAGAGAGAATGGATCCTGATTCCAAATGGGGCTGAGGCTTAAACTCGGAATTCAACTTGCTCAAATGGTTTGTGATCCCCGCTTTTATAGAGAGCAAATTTGCGTCGAAAGCACGCTTCTCAATTTCGGCATGCGTTTGCGGCTATCCTTCGACTAAAGCGCTTTTGCTAAGCATAAGCTAGGTGCCACCTAATTATGCATTTTGTCTCGGTTGTAACTCATCTAGAAGTCCAGGTTGTCTACAACTGTATTTCTTCTAGAAGGTTTGAACCGATATAGATGATCATCAGTCTAAGAGTGCCTTCACTGATTGGCACTTGTCAGGTTGAGGAGTTCGTCCCGATCTCGTTGAGTCATCTAATAACATTGGCATATCGGGTACATATTTCGGATCGGCCAGGTATATCAAATCGTGATGACCTGCCTGGACAGAAGGATTATATCGGAATGATCCAATCATGGACTGATATGTTGGGGATAGGTGGCCTTGCATTGTTATCATGACATGTGGCCTACTTGGATGAATATCACGTGTCTTACCACTTTCATCCCTATATATATATATATATATATATATATATATATATATATATATATATATAAAATATAAACGAGTTTGTTCACGAGCTTGTTCACCAGTCTAAATGAGCCTAGCTTTCCTCTGCTCAAGCTTGGCTCGTTTATTAGTCAAGCTTGAATTTGAAGTTCAAGCTTGACTCGTTTTCAATACCAGTTGAACACGAACGAGCTCTTATCGAGCCAAACACTGAGCCGCTCATGAACGGCTCGGCTCGAATACACCCCTAGCCAAAAGTTCTTCCACTATCAAAAGCATTATGGAAAAAAAACCTAGATTTTAAGAGACGTAGATACTTTAAGATTTTAGATATTTAGAAAATAAAAAAAAACTAACAAATAGTTAATTTTATAAGTTACATAAAATAACTGAGAAAAAAATATTACATTTTATTATTTAAAATTTAAATTAATAAATTTAATTTAAGGAGGGCTAATGTTTATAAAATAATTGAATACAGAAGATTTAAAAAGGAAAAAGATAGTTAAACAACATACATTGTGGGGAAAAAAATTATGTATAATAAAGAAGGGAAAAAAAACCAAATGAAAATAAGAAATAAAATATAAATCAAAGAAAACAGAATCCAAATTTCTTAACGGATCAGAGGCAAATTAAGATGGGACTAAATAAATAAATAAAAGGAGAGGAAAAGTGATACCTGAATCTTGTTTTTCCTCGTCGATGACTTTATGACGACATCCCTCCTCCTTCTTCAGTGGTTAGTTCATGAGAAAAACAAAAAAAATCACTACTCAAAGTTTTATACTAAATATTTTTAACTATGTTTATTGTGTCATTAAAACTAATGTATAGAAAAGACCAAATAAATAAATAAAAGGAGCGAAAAAACGATACCTGTCAAAATAATGATCAACCTACCAATTATTACAATTTATATATATATTTTTTAATATATTTTTTCACATGCACCTTTTCAAAGCAAGTAATTATTTCTAAATACATATATCCTATATATAGAATATATTAAAATTCCAGGACCCCAACCTAATTATCTTGATAATTTTTAAACCTAAAAAAGTCCAAAATTAAATGATATTTATATTATTTTAATTGAAAAATTATGCTAAAATTTTAAAATCTCAATTTTATTATATATTTTTTTACTTATTTCAAAATTAAAATTATCCTACTCATTCTCTTTCTCTATGTACTATATATATATACCAAGATACTTTAAAAATTTAAAAAAAATAATTCCTAAATTTTGAAATGTTTATCTTCAAAAATATTAAAACATTTCAAAATCTCAATTAAATTATATCGTTTTTTTTTAATTTCAAAATTAAATTTATCAAATTAAAATTATATGATAGACTTCCATAAATATTTAGATAGATAGATCTCTTTTAAAATTAAATATATGCGTACTTAGTAATGTAGATGAATAAATTTTATAATTAAAAATTCCAAAATTTTGAGAAAATTCTCAGAACGCTGACCCGGGTTAGGGACCTCGAGCACGCGTCAAGCAGGCCGTAGTATTAAAGAAGAGATAAACTCAACTCGAATACAAGGCCTAATAAGGTGATAAGCAGGTAACAATTCATAAAATATACTCGTGTTCCAAGGAACATAGAGTCAACAAGGTCCATAGGCCCTATAATAGTCTGGTCCCTATACGGGTCCTACAAATAACAATGCGCATAAAATAAAAGATAAAGGACAAGGTAGGCTCCTAAAACCTCTGGTCTCCCTATGTCCTCCCCTCGGGCTCCCCTCCCTCCTAGACCTCGGAATCTGTAAAAGAGGAAAAGAAAACACATGAGCTTTCGAATGGAAAGCCCAGTAAGTACCCCTGCAGATCACAACGTCATAAGAACATAATATCAACAACATAGTCCTAGGAGTCTACCACAAACAGGTTAAAGGTACGACCCCCGATACAGAAGCCCTCGGGCTCTGCAATGAGTTTTAAGAGAACTCAAAGTTTACTCCCGGCCAGTATGTCCAGCTTTTGGATGTAAATACGACCTAGGTGGTCGTTTGACCCTCCGGTCACAGGTTGGTAGAACTACCTCTCCTACGTGTTAACACGGTCGCATGCATGCCCACTTGTAGTACGACCTTGAGAGAGAGTTACTTCTGGTAGGGCTGTCAGGAAAGTCAGGGGGGTCCTGTCCCTAAACATTCCTAAATTGGAGCTTCCCTAGCTCCACTGAGTCCGGGCAGTAGAACATGACAAATAGGGACTCCAACGTCCCGAAAACGAACACACATGCTCAACAGGATTTCAAAAAAGGTATGAATAGCATGTATGACTTCAGCAGTGCATATAATAAAAATTCATAGCAAATCCAAGAAATCCCGTCACCGGGTGGAAACTAGGCAAGTGAACTTACCTCTAGATAGACTAAATGTCTTCCTGGTCTCCTTTGAATTGCCTTACGTCTCCCCTGAGAGTATCTGGCATACATAGACTCTTATTAGAGTCAAGTTTTCTACAAGCTTCTACTCTCACATGCATGTCCTATTAGAAATAATATTCCAATAATATTTCTATGTCACTAGGGGTACATGCATGCCTTACATTCTTATTGGGCTTAGGCCCACTAACGGGTCCTAAGGACCATCTCTCGGGTTATTGGTCCTTATCCCCTGTTTCCATGTCCTTTAGTTGTCCTTGAACCCAGCTTGGTCAAAGTTAGTCAATTTTAGTCTACTTGTCGTGTCCAAACTTAATTTAATCATTTCAGTTTAGTTGGGCCTATTCAATTTGATCTCAACCCCCTTTTTACCATAGAAGGGTATTTTAGTCATTTTATGACCTTTTGTCTCTAAAGTTTAGGGTTCCATTTGTTCAGGGCTTATTTAGCGCCTTTTAGCTTCCCTACCAAATTATTTCCATAATTTAACCAATTATCTAAATTTAGGAAATTATTTAATTTCCTATTTGTCACACTTCCTAAGTTCCATTAAAATTATTTGTGACATACCAATAGTCCTCAAGTAATTATCTCATCTAATTAATTATTGTTTGTCACAATAACTAGCTAATTTTTCTAGCTCAAGACTAATGGTTCAATAACATTATTAGCTTGTCACACTAAGTTAATAATTCATTAACTTATTTCTATTGTCATAAGTCCATAGTTTTCCCCATTTTAATACCATATTTAGCTAATGTTTTAATTAAAAAGAGAGAGGAAAACATTTAATTATTCCGATTAATCATATAAATGTCACATCCCTATAGTCATATGTTTTAATTAAACATTTTTCCTTTAGCATTATTAGCCAATTAACATATCAACTATAGTTTCAATTTAAATGTCACACAAGCTAAGTTTTGAAATATAAATGATTACTATTGTTATTATTATTATTATTATTATTATTATTATTATTATTATTATTATTATTATTATTATTATTATTATTTTTATTAACCTTCTTCTTCTTCTTCATTATTCTCTCTCTCTCTCTCTCGCGCCTTCTTCTCCATTTCGATGCCTTAGCCGTGCCTTCTTCTCTGGCGGTACAAGGCTGTGCTCGGTTCCCGTCACCGAGAGCCTCACGACCACGACCAGCTCCTATAATGCACTGCCAGCCTCATCTCCATCGCCGGGATTTCTTGAAATGCTCGGCCGCGAGGACAGCATTTTCCGGCGAGCTCCCCACCGAGTAAACACTTATACTAACGTTCCTAACTACTTAAACGAGAGTGTAGAACAATTACCTGATGCTTTTCGCTGTCGAGCAGCACTGATGACGCCGGAATGAGCCTCGATCACACTTTTCCGGCGAGCTCTGTCTCACTGCGTAGCTCCTTCGTTTCCACCGCTGTCTCTGCTTCCCTCTTCGCCTGGCAATGGTTTGGACACCGTCGAGCTTGGCGCCGAAAGGCTCCTCGCTAACCTCTCTCTCTCCTTCACGTTCCCCACCTCACCGGAGAAGAGCTTCACTCCCTTTAGTTGTGGTGCGGAGACAGAGAGAGATTCCCCCTTTTTATAGCCTCGCTCGAAGTCAGACGAAAGGTCGGCCGTTCAAAACCGTCGCGCCGGCCGGTGGCCGGCCTTCCCGCGTGTAACGGCCGGGACAGGCGGCGGGCCTCACGCGAGGACGTTGCAGGCGACTGGGGGTGGTGGTGGTGCCTCGGGATGAGATCGCGCAGATGGACGGAGGAGATCTCATGATCAGTATCCAACGGCCGCGATTATCTCTTATTGTCTTGGATCTGGCACCCATCAGATCAACGGTTCTGATCCAAAAGCGTGGATCCAACGGCTTGATCACCATCACTGGCCTCGTATCAATCGCTAGCCTTGATTAACGGCCACGATCACACCACGTGGTTCCTTTAGATTCCTTTATAATCGCCTCGCGATCAACTACGATCTGGAGCGCATCTTAGCGCGCCACGTGTTGTTGCTACCACCCTCCGTCTCTTCTCAAGATCATCTCTATCTGGGATGATCAAATCTTAGCCGTCCAACCAACACATTATAGGACAATTTTCCGGAAATCCCTGAACATATTTATTTCACAGATAGGTCCTTGTTATGTGAGAGGGAAAAATTTCCTTAAGATCCCTTTATCTTCCGGAAATTACCATTAGGTCCCCGCAGACCCCATATTAACTTAATTTCCATTTTTAAACTAAATAAACCACTTTCAACACTAATCAAGGGACTTAAATAATTTAATAAATTTCTCAAGGGGAATATTTTTAAATATTTATTGAAAAAAAAATTTCATGGATCTTACAAATTCCAAAACCCAATTTCAATTTTCTGGTTTTCACATGTGAATGAAAAGAGATACTTTTTAAAAATTTTAAAAAATTCAAAATTTTGAGATATTTATATTATTTTAAATTGAGAATTATGAGAAAATTTTGAAACCTCAATTTAATTACTATATATACTTATTAAAATTTTCAAAAATCCAAAATTATAAGATGTTTATATTATTTTAAATTCAGAACTATCATAAAATTTCATAATCTCAGTTAAATTATGTAGTTTTTGAATTTGTTTTCAAAATTACAGTTATGTGTTAGACTACCATAAAATATTTAAGTAAAACAATAGATCTCTTTCAGAATTAAATATATTCGTACTTAAAATATAGATAGATAGACTCCTTTTCACTTAAGGGGCGTTTGGTTGGGGGTAATGTTTTCACATTCCCAGGAATGAGGCGGTATGTAACGCCCCGACCCGGATTCCGGGACCTCGAGCACGTCAACAGACCGGCCGTATTAAAGTAGAGATAAACTCAACTCCAATACAAGGCCTAATAATGTGATAAGTAGATAACAATCCATAATATAAGCATAAACTCGAGTTCATAAGAACATAGAGTCATTAGGGTCCATATGCCCTATAACAGTCTGGTCCCTATACGGGTCCTACAATAAAAATGCTCATAAAAGATAAAGATAAATTAGGCTCCTAAAACCTCTGGTCTCCCTGCGACTTCCCCTCAGGCTCCTCTCCCTCCTAAACCTCGGAATCTGTAAAAGAGGAGACGAGAAAACATATGAGCTTTCGAATGGAAAGCCCAGTAAGTACCCCTGCAGATCACAATGCCATAAATAGGAAATATGACAGCCAATGAGATCATAATATCAACAACATAGTCCTAGGAGTCTACCACAAATAAGTCAAAGGTACGACCCTTGATACAGAAGCCCCCGGGCTCTGCAATGAGTTTTAAGGGAACTCAAAGTTTATGTAAAATCCGTGAATTTTATTGGGAAATAAATATTTAAATTCTTATACCGTGATTGGTGTTAAAGTGGGATTAAACGATTTATTTAAATTAAATGGAGATTTAAAAAAATGGGGTCTGTAGGGACCTAATGGTAATTTTGAAAGAAAAGAGGACTTTAAAGAAATTTTCCTCTCTCACAGATTTGGACCTGTACGAAATTTCAGAAGAGGTAGGGACCTCTGGTAAATCTTCCACGAGAAAACTCTATATAGAGAGAATAAACGGCTGAGATTAAAAGATCTCAGATCGTAGCAGATCTCGAAACATTATAACGGTTCATACTGAGCCACGTGTCGGACGAGGATTAAATCCATCAAACTAGTAGCTATCGCGAGGCAGTACTGAGAGTTCTCCTGAGCCACGTGGCGCAATATGAAGCGTCCATCTGAATCGCGTTTATGATGCGAGGCCGAGAGAAAAGATCTGGCCGTCGAAGCCGCGGTAAACCTAGGCCGTTAATCAAGGCTAGAGTTTGATCCGAGGAATGTGGGGAGGATCCATCCGTCAATTCCTTTTTGATCCCAACCGGTGATCCTGGCGTTGTTGGATCCGAGGCACGCGAGAGAGAATCGGACCGTTGGATAAGGAACCGATGATCCTCACCGTCCATCTGCGAGATCATATCACAAGGCGACGCTTGTCTCCCCCAGTCGCCGGAAACGGTCGCGCGAGCTCCGCCCACCCCCGGCCGTTACAAGCGGGGAAACCGACCGTTGGTCGGCGTGGCATTCACGAGCGCCCGCCCGTTCGTCTGGCCATGGAAGAGCCTATAAAAAGGGGGGGTTCACCTCCCTGTCTCGGCACTTGAATCAGCAGAGCTTTCAGCTCCGGCGAGGAGGTAACAGAGGGATGAAGGTACCCGTGGAGTGCTCGTTCGTTGAGCTGCGTCGGCGTCCGAGAATCTTCCCGAGGAAGAAGTTGCGGTGGCGGAATAGAATCGGCCGAAGCCACCCACACTAGCCGAGCCTGCGTCGGAGAAGAAGCAGAGAAGTTTTTTTCCGGCCTCTCAAAGACTCTCGACGGCAAAGAAACTCACAGTAAGTGTCGACTAAACTCAGTAGAACTCGTAAAATTAGCCCTAGCATGCATACAGTCGGTGGTGGAGCTCGTCGGAGAATATACACAGCCGAGAGCTTCGTTGTTCGTCCGCGAGAGAATGGACCGGTGGCGCCAAGAGTGGTCGGCGTAGTCGCGGTCGGCGACATTTAGCCCTCACCCCGGAGCAAAGGCGGGCATGGTGGCCGGAGAAGGGCCTGGGCGCCGGCGAACTCTCGGTCGCGAGAGAAGAGAGAGAGAGGGATCATAGGTTGAAGATGAAATAATTAATATTATTATTATTTTTATTTTTATTTCATAACCATAGTGGTGTGACAATTGAATAAAAAATAATAATAATATTACACAATGGTAAGGTTTTAATTAAACCTATATACACTTAGGAGTGTGACAATAATTTTATTGATAATTATTTTCCTCTCATTTTTAATTAAAAACCTTAGTTAATTATTATAAGAAATAGTTAGCTAGGTAAGGTAATAAAAATGAGGAACTATGGACTTGTGACCATAGATTAAAGTTAATGAAAATTAACCTAGTGTGACAAGCTTATTGAAATATTAGTTGATTATTGTGACAAATAATAACTAATTAGTTGAAGAACTATTTATATGTCACAAATATTTCTAGTAGAAACTATAGAGTTTGATATATTTATTTGTGACATTAAACTTGGATGAGTATTGCTATTATATTTTGTGTGGCAAATTATTAGCACGGTTAATAAATGTGAAAACTATAGTGAAATATAGTTAAAAAGTTAATTAATCAATGAAATTGATTAAAGGGAAATACCAAGGGTGTGACACATGTTCAATTAACCGATTAAAGGTGTCTAGGTATGGTGGTTACTATTAAGTTTGGAAATATAAGGTTTTAATAAAAGATTAAAACCTTAGTAATATTTTAATCAAATAGTTATATAGTTTTCGGTAACTATATGGAACTATGACTATGTGACATGATAATTGAATAATTATTATTATGAAATATGAAATGGGATAATTAGAAATTAACTAATTTCTTAAATTCGGATAAAACGGTGAGTGATGTAAAATATTTAGCAAAGAAACTAAATGACCAAAAAGCCCTCTTGGGGACTAAGGTCAACATAAACGTTGCAATGGGCTTGAAATGAGACCAACTTATCTAGAGTTGACCCGGTAAGGCCCAAATGAATCTACAAGTCAACTAAGGGCCACTGAACCAGGGATAAGGACTGGTAACCCGAGAGATGGTCCCTAGGACCCGTTAGTGGGCCTAAGCCCATGAGGACGATAGGCATGCATGGTCATATAGAGGCGGAAATTATTGGACAATAACTCTAACGAACCACTATATGCCAGATACTCTCAGGGGAGACGTAAGGCATTTCTAAGGAGACCAGGAAGACAGTTAGTCTCTTTAGAGGTAAGTTCACTTGCCTAGTTTCCACCCGGTAACGGGACTTCTTGGACTTGCTATGTATTCTTAATACGCAAGTAATCGCTGATGCCATACATCTTTGTTCTTATCCGTTCTTGAATCTGTTAAGCATATGTATGCTTGTTTACGGACGTTGGTGTCCCTATTTGCTATGTTCTCTTGCCGGGACTCGGTGGAGCTAGGGAAGCTCCAATTTGGGAGCGTTAGGGGATAGGACCCCCACGACTTTCCCCGACAAAATTCCCTACCCGAGAAACAAATCTCTGGAGGTCTCACTTTGTCAGTGGGCATGAGTACACTGGACCGTGTTAACACGAAGAAGAGGTAGTTCTCACCGATCTTTTTGTTGGAGAGTCAAGCGACCATCTAGGTCGTATTTATATCCAAAAATTTGGACATCTTGGTAGGGAGTAAACTCGAAGTTCTCTTTAGAACTCACTACAGAGCCCGAGGGCTTTTGTAGCAGGAGTCGTACCCTTGACTTGTTTGTGGTAGACTACTAGGACTTTGTTGTTGATTCTATGATCCTGTTGACTGTCATTTTTATTTTGATGACCTTTGTGACTGTGAGGGGTACTTACTGAGCTTTCCCTTCGAAAGCTCACGTGTTTTCTCTTTTCCTCCTTTTACAGATTCCGAGGTCTAGAAAGGGGAGAAGCCTGAGAAGAAGGACTTCAGGAGACCAAGGTTTATAGGGGTCTCAGTTATCTTTATTTTCTATAAGCTTTGTTATTGTAGGACCCGTATAGGGACCAGACTTCTTTAGGGCCTATGGACCCTAATGACTCTATGGTCTTATGAACTTGAGTTTGTGTTTATTTATGGATTGTTATCTGCTTATCACATTATTAGGCCTTGTATTGGAGTTGAGTTTATCTCTTCCTTAATACGGCCGGTCTGTTGACGTGCTCGAGGTCCCGGGATTCGGGTCGGGGCGTCTGATTAAAGTGTATCTGAGAGTTCTCTAGTTAGAGCGTATAGCGGACCCTAGATGCCCTTAGCGATTGCATAGGCGGAGTCGAAAAGGACTGGGGTAGTGTAGATAGTGGTACATTAGATTGACCCCGGTTTACTTGCGGGGATGTCGGGACCATGCGTCACCGTAGTGATTAAAATTCGTCGGCTTGATGAGGTGGAGTCTATCCGAGAGAACACTCCACCGTAGAGCCGATTAGTCTCGAGCTCAACTGAGGTCCTCGCCGAGATGAGGAGGACGCTGGAAGCCACCAACCGAAAGGTTGACAGGCTTCAGACTTCAGTTACCATGTTGGTCCAGGGACTTAGGGACCACATTGCTATCTACCCGAGAGGCACTGTAGGACCCGGGGTTCCTTTAGCTTACGTGAGATTGTGAGCCCTAGTATTCCACCACGGCGCGTGTGTAGAGCTCGTGACTACCGTCGTGCATTGGGGGTTCAGATTAGAGAGAGAGCTGCAGGTCCATCTCCTGCCGTTCTCAGGATCTCACGGTGCCGTCGATGTGGAGTATACGGGCACTGTATGACGGAGTGTAGGCGCCCTGCCCTCTGGTGCCGCTTGTTGTGGCGGTCGGAGCATCTAGCTTTTATCATCCATCCGGTGCACGGGACCCTAGCAGTGGGACCCTTGAGGAATTTGGAGGACGTCGACCCTGCCCTGACTACACCCCACTGTCACCCGACGAGCATCACCTGGACTGAGTTCTAGTTTTAGTTGTTAGAATAATCGTAGTCTTACAAACTTATGTGTTGTATGAACTACCTGATTATGTCTCTTAGTGTCTTTTGTTTTACCATGTTGACTTAAGTTGTTCCTTTTGGAATGAATAAAAGTATGTTTTTATCATCACCTGCTTTCCTGGAAATAAAAGTAACCATCAAATCCTTATACAGTTAAACAATGGAACACTTGCGTGGAGGACGAGGTGGTAGGGGAAGAGGAAGGGGAAGGCGAGGCGACCTGCGTGCATCTTGTACCACGTACCTCCTATGGAGGAAGAAGTCCCTCAACCGCTAGGGTGGGGAGGTACCCCTTTGTGGATGAGAAATGGAAGTCGGCGAGGAGGTGCACCTCGCTTCCAGGAATCGAGGCGTTCTGATTTACTCCCGGCCAAGTATGTCCGGCTTTTGGTTGTAAATCGACCTAGGTGGTCGTTTGACCCTCCTGGTGCGTAGGTCGGTAGAACTACCTCTCTTGCGTGTTAACGATTGATTGTACTCATGCCTACTGACAGGTAAGACCTTCAGAGACTTGCTTCTCTGGTAAGGCTGTCAGGAAAGTCAGGGGGGTCCTGTCCCTGAACATTCCTAAATTGGAGCTTCCTAGCTCCACTGAGTCCGGGCAGTAGAACATGGCAAATAGGGACACCAACGTCCCGAAAACGAACACCCATGCTCAACAGGATTCAAAAACAGATATGAACAGCATGTATGGCATCAGCAGGGCATGTAACAAAAATACATAGCAAGTCCAAGAAAACCCGTCACCGGGTGGAAACTAGGCAAGTGAACTTACCTCCTGGTGAGACTAAATGTCTTCCTAGAATCCTTTGGAACGCCTTACGTCTCCCCTGAGAGTATCTGGCATACATAGACCCTTATTAGAGTCAAGTTTTTAGCAAGCTTCTAGTTTCACTTGCATGTTCAACGTTTTTGTTGGGCTTAGGCCCACTAACGGGTCCTAAGGACCATCTCTCGGGTTATTGGTCCTTATCCCCTATTTCCATGTCCTTTAGTTGACCTTGAACCCAGCTTGGTCAAAGTTAGTCAACTTTAGTCTACTAGTCGTGTCCAAACTTTATTTAGTCATTTCTGGTTGAGTTGGGCCCGTTCCAAAGCCATTGCACCATTTTACTTGACCTTAGTCCCTAGAAGGGCATCTTGGTCATTAGGTACTTTATGACCTTAAGGTCTATCTTGTTTAGGGTCTACCTGGTCCCTTTGAACTTATTTAGCCACCTTACAAAATTATTTCCGTAATTAAATCGAATATCTAAGTTCAGGAAAATTGATTTCGTCACACCAGTGGCCACATAATCTTTTAATTATCACACTATGATAGTTATTTCCACAATTTCTTTATTCCTATTAATTAAAAGATTATGTCTTTACTCATAAGTTAATTAAACTTATTTGGTCACAATACCTTAGTTCCATATAGTCATTACAACTATACCAAAGCAATTTATTCTTTAATTTTGTCGCATCTAATATAGTTAGAGACGAAGTTATTCAAATTAGGTAATTGATTTTATTTTGTCACGCTACCGAAATATTTTCCATCATAACATTTGTCACATAGCTAAAGTCCCTTTTTAGCTATTTTAATTATGCAAATAACCATTCAATTATTTGTCACACTTCTATCACTAGAAACAAATTAATATTCCTAAGTTTTAAATCCCTGATTTTGTCATATCACTATAGTCCATATAGTTATTGTAAATAATCAGTTCAATTGTCACACTACTAAAGTTTCCAAACAATTACTTCAATTAAATAATTCCTACTGAATTAATTAATTAAAATAATTAAGTCATTTCAATCAACCTAATTACTTAATCAAATTAATTATGTCACACCTATAGTTTCTGTTTTAAATCAAAACAATATCTTTTAATTATATATATATATATTTTTTTTTATTTCACCCTTCTTCTCCAGGCCATACCTCACCGGAAGAAGTTCGCCGGAAACTCAAACTTTGCCGGTACACCTGCGACCGGCCGGCCACCTCCCGCGTTAGCTTCATCACCGAGCCCTTCAATGCGATTGGCGTCTGAACGTCTCTCCAACTCCCTCTCCCGGCGCCATTCCACTCACGGTTCCGTTCATCCCCTCCGGCGAGCCCTATCCTCTCAGAATTCGCATCTAAACGAAAATTAAACCCTGGAGAAGAATCGTTCCTGACTTCCGGTCCTCTTAGCGGTGTCAGCGGCGACCGAGGCTTCCTCGCTGCGATTTCTCCTTCTCCGACCAAGCTCTAGCCGGCGGTAGAACCCTCTCCAAGTTCCTCTCGAGCTCATTACCATGGGGACCTCGGTATTTATAGACGGAGGAGAAAGTTGAAGCGTCCGCGAACTCCTCGGAACGGTCGGCTTCTACGGCCAGAAACTTCAGCGTCGATTCCTGAGCGGCTGATGGAGGGGCGGCGTTGCCTCGGGATCTGCTTCCTCAGATGAGCGGCGGGGATCATGCATTTGGTTTCAACGGCCCAGATTAGATCATTGGTTCTCGTATCAAGCACTCCCTTGATCAACGACCAAGATCCCGCTGTGATCAACGGCCGGATCATACACTTAGGCCTCGTATCTGGAAATGATGAGATGGATTCCATCTCTGATTGCCACGCGTGGCTTTTCAGTGAGCTTTTCTGATGCCCGAGATAAATCACGGTTTGAGATGATATCATCCCAACCATCCATCCTTTCTTTTGAGAGTGTTATCGCAAGCGTAATTTACCAGAGATCCCCCATGTCTTTTTAGGTTACTTCTAGGTCCACTTCTGTGAGAGGGGACAATTAATATTTAGTCCTCAATTCTTTCAAAATTACTATTAGGTCCCTACAGACCCCATAATAATTTTAATTTCCATTTAATAAATCATTTATTCCCACACCAACGCCAATCGCGGAAAATAAATAATTTAATTTTTTTTTCAAGGAATTAACAAAATATTTATTTCCAAAAATTCATGGATTTTACACGGTAATGTGAAACATTACCACGTTTGGCAAAGATGATAATGGGAATAAGTTGGTAATCCACATTACCAACTTACTCCACATTACCACATTGGTGGTAATATGGATTACCACCAAAATAGGTGTCTATCCACATTACCAAGTTGATGGTAATGTGGATCCCCATTTTGCCCTCCATCCTTTTACCATATTATTATTATTATTATTATTATTATTATTATTATTATTATTGTTGTTGTTGTTGTTGTTGTTGTTGTTGTTGTTGTTGTTGTTGTTGTTGTTGTTATTATTATTATTATTATTATTATTATTATTATTATTATTATTATTATTATTATTATTATTATTATTATTATTGTTATTATTATTATTATTATTATTATTATTGATTTATTATTATTATTAATTATTACTAATTACTATTATTATTGTTTTTTATTATTATTGATTAATATTATTTATTATTTATTATTACTAATTACAATAATAATAATAATTATTATTATTATTATTATTATTATTATTATTATTATTTGATACTTGATCAAAATTTTAGATGCAAGTTTACTTCAGAAAAATGTGCCATAATTTTTTGTTATTAAAATTTAATTATTTTTAATTAAAATTTTATTTTAATTTACATTTAAATTTACTCAAAATTTTATATAGAAGGGTATTTTGGGAAATTTGGAACATTACTAAGTTGATTACCTTGACCAACTAAACATGAACCAAATATGGTCATATCACATTACCACAACATTCCCAGGCATATAGCATTCCCAACTCCATTCCCAGGCATATCACATTACCGTGGTCATATCTCATATCTTGAACCAAATGCCCCCTTAGTATTATATATAGATATAAATAATTCAACACTCACACTCAAATCATTGGTAATAATTTAAATAATCCGTTTATAAATTGTGTGAAATTAACTTTTTAACTTTTAGGGGATTTAATGTTTTTTGAGAAATTATTTGTTAGGACCTAAGGCACCCCACATTCCACTTGGAAGTTCATGCATTGCTTGGACTTGATTGGATTTCGCATTTGTTGATGGCCCTATCGGGCGTTTATGGCAGAGGTGATCTAGTCCAAGAAAGTTTGCTGTAATGGTAACTGGTTCTTCAGAAATTTGAAGCCAAGGTGGAGATTTGTTGGATGAATGGATTCCAAATTATGAGATCAAATTGCGAACCATGCTGGCCCACCCATCGGCAGCCCGGCCGGTTATATAGATCTTGTTCTTTGTGTGAAAGACAGAGGATCAGACGGGACCGCTCATATGAAATGCGGGACCGCCCAGATCTCTGCCCTTTTGAAGCCACATGGATGCTTGATGTGAGCGGGCCCGTTTAAAAGCAGATCCGCCTTGGACAACTGAGTTCTCTACATCCTTTTGAAGAAACCCGTTTTTTTGCTTCTCTTTGATCATAGTGAAAAGCAACTCAATTATGTGCTTTTCTTGAAGAATCAAAGGAGATACTCTTGATATCTTGAAGGGGTGACCCAAGTATAGCATCTGAAAAGAGTTTGTGGGTTCGTGAGGACGCTTTGGTGATTGACGTAAGTCGTGTGCCTCGACGCAATGATGTTGAGCAGTCAGTGGAACAAGATGAACAAAGTTGACGAGGGAGAAGCTGAATTATGTGGTCCTTTGTTTGAGGGAAGAATTGTTGGGAGTGCAAATATAGTCCCACATCGGAAAATTGGAGAAGAGTGAAGGGGCATATATATGTTGAGAACATTCCATAGTAATGAGGCTTTTTGGGTTAAGCCCATTAACGAAACCGTGCGGGCTCTGGCCACATAATTGGAT
This sequence comes from Dioscorea zingiberensis, assembly GCA_026586065.1. Classification (NCBI taxonomy): domain Eukaryota; kingdom Viridiplantae; phylum Streptophyta; class Magnoliopsida; order Dioscoreales; family Dioscoreaceae; genus Dioscorea; species Dioscorea zingiberensis. Next base: position 18,236,334 of record CM048823.1, on the reverse strand, counting down.
AATAGCGTTACTAGTATGGAACGTAAGGTGCCCCAAGTCCTAACATTAATGATATTTAATTTAAAATAAATCTTAATATTATGTGTTTAATAGGAAACTTAAAAAATAGAGTATTATTAGTGAGGCCCAAGGAATGTTACACCTCTCAGCTGGTGTGGCATGTAGGTACGCTGCACATGCCTGTAATAAAATGTTACTGCTCATGCAGTAGGTGACCACATTGAATGATTCCCACTAGATGCAAATATGATATTAATCTCTTGGGGGCGCATCATACCTTTGGATGGTTCCTCAATCCATGGACCATTCATGATATTATTCAAAATGCTGCAAGCATCACTGTACTTCAAATCAGGCAGCACCTGTGGTGTTAACAAAAAACACCCTGTCTATAACCAAGGTAAGCTGCCAAAGTTCAACCATTCTATATCTTGTTTCCCTTCAAGACCTTACTAATTGTCCTTTCCGCATGGTGGATGAGGTAAACCAAGGTATGCTGTCAAAGTTCATTTCATTTCTATTTGCAGAAAGACATCAGGAAGCTTAGCTGATTTTTTCTCCAAAAAAAGAAAAAAATAGCAAGAAGAAAGCTTAACTGATTTCCTTGCATAACTTAGGAATGGTGTCAAATAAATGAGAGGAATATGTTCCAACAACTTGTGAGTGCAACCAGCCAACAAAGTAGTCCACAGTAAGAAAAAACTAAATTATGGATTGGAAGACCTTTTTCTCTGCATAACTTTCGACTGATTTCTACTCACCTTGGTTTTTCTCAGGTGTTTCATGCTAACACCAAAGTTGATGCCTAATTTGGAGTACAGTGATGCTTGCAGCATTTTGAAAATCATAAATGGACCATGGATTGAGGAAATATCCAAAGGTATCATTATCCCGGAGTTTGGAGTTCAATTACTGCTTGTTAGCTCTCACCTTTAAACTTGTGAAGCAATGTTGAAATTTGTGATTCATGGTGCACAGTAATGGGTATGATATTTTACATCCAAGAGATCATGCACCCCCAAGAGACTTTTTAATATCATATCTGCATAATCTCAGTTGGTGGGATCATTCAAGGTGTTTACCTACTGGTTGAGCGGCAGCAGATTATTTTGTAAAATCTTTTCATGGTAACTGTAAGCATAGTGATTATAAGTGTTTTACTTTTTTTTTTTATATATTTCATGCTAATGGAGCATCGTCCTGAGGTGGTGCGTTCAAAAAGGAATTGCAACAGTATCATGACTTGATGCTTTTATTTTTTTTGTGCAAACTTATAAAAATTAGGTGCCATGGCACCCAGACAAATTAGGTGCACCATTATACAAATTGGGTGCAAGTGCATACAAATTGGGTGCTAAGATATGGTACTTGAGTTTTAACCCGAAGTATTTTAGAATTCACCATCCTCCTGTACATTTTGTAATGAATGTTGACCGGTTGACCCTGACTTAAGGAGTTCGAATTCATTTCGTACTATTGGTGCATGCATATACTACAAAAGTGAAGACATATAGTGACGATTTTTTTGTGGCCCCTAATCATTTCGTCACAAATATAAAGTTTATTGTGACAAAATAATTATGTGGCACAATTGTTTGATTTAATTGTGATGACTTGTTTTTATGTCACTGATATATTCATAATTGTGACGGTTTAAGGCCTTTCACAAATGAGTTGTCACAGTTAATACATTAATAGTGTTGAAAACTGTTTTATCACAATAAAATTGTCACTAATAATGTAGATACTTTTGTGATTTAGAATTTTTGTATGAATGAACTATATTTGTGACGAAATGTATTTGTAACACTATTATTTTTGTTTGTTGTGATGAAAAAGTTTGCCACCCAATTTAATAATCTTTTGTGACGAATAGTTCCGTTATAAAATGTAATTGTGACAAATCATATTTTAGTCACTATTATTTTCAATTCTTGTGCCAGAAAAGTTGTTAGTGACATAATCAATTACTTTTTGTGATTAATATTTTCGTCAATAAAAATCCCACTACCTAATAAGGTTGTGCATGGTTCGATCCGGTCCCAAACCTGTCTTGGAAACAGACCAAGCCTGTAACACCCCCTTTTCACTAAGGTCAGGTTACACCAATTTGGTAGGCGAGAGTGCCCCAAACCCATAAAACATGTACATTTCAACCTAACAAAATAATGAATATACAAAGTAAATACAATATGACGTGAACAAACTCGGTTACACACCGGTAGTCACATCCCATCAGAGTCACAAAATAATACACATAAGACCGGACACCAAGGCCCCAAGTACAACGGAAAACAAGTAATACTCAATCTAGTACAAGGCAATCTACCAACATCAAGATCCGGTACGCCAGAGCCATCTAATCTTCGCTTCCTGCTCGCGCCACGAGCCACTGCTCAGGTCCCTATCTATACCCTGAAAAGACAACATAAACCGAGGGACTGAGCTACACAAGCTCAGTGAGTGCTGACAACTCCGCCAGGTATTATACATACCTGTCCCTCAAAAACTTGTACTAGGTACCGGTGCATATGCGAAAATCAACAGGAATAATGAAATCATAGTGATCTTTAATCAAGATATTTATGCCAATACAACCGGAAAACTCGTATAAACACCAGATGCAATTCACACATCAATATCAGTTCTAACAAACACCCCATCTTCAAGTACATCCCTGTGTACAGGAGATGAACCTACCTCAATCACATCCTGTGCGAAGAGGCGGTGCTACCTACCCACATCTCAATTACATCCTGTGTAAAGGAGATGCATCCACCTCAGTTGCATCCTGTGCAGGCATCCTGTGCCAAGAGGGGACCTATGCCGTGTCATGGACGTCCCCGAACCCTAATTCAATGAGACCCGGAGAAAGAGCGTGATAGTCTTGCTTTCGTATCCGGCAAGGCACCCTCACGAGTCGGGGAGGGGGCTTTATCGAAAACCATTTCGCAAAACATTTTATTTTGAAACACACGGATTAACACAAATCCCCTCCCTCACCCGGAATCATCAGCTTGAGCCTAAAGCTCCGTCGAGAACTTTGGTCCAACATCTATATCTATATAGGGTTCCGTCCGGCGACTGCGATCATGCATATATTTTTCCACCATTACAGGTTTCGCTTTATATCTAATCCTACCATTACCATTTCATAATATTCCACAAGCATAAAAACTATTATGCATGCAAAGCGGTAAAATCTTCGGCATCCACAAACCGTTATAAAAATCACGCGAATACGAGAATACAAAACGAGAATACGAAACACGATAAATACAAGGACCAAAACAAATATACGGAGAAGTTTCCTCACCTGGAGTCCTTCGAAAGCTCCTACGTACGACTCGGTCCTGCTTCGACTCCCACGGGACCTTTGCCACTCCCTAGCATTCATAATAGTTACTAAATAAATACGAGTTTCGTATTTTCCTTCTTCTAGTACTATTGTCCCTAGCATGCAAGATCTATAAATACGGAATTTATATTCTTCACTTAAACTCTCGGAATACCCTTAAGCATGCTTGATTAGCCATGATCCTTCAATCTGAACCTAAAATGTCCTTGAGCATGTTAATCATGAAAGCGAAGTATACTTAAGCAGATTTACCTGATCATTAGTAGGCATTTCCACAAAGGTCTTAAGCGCATGATTTATTTCTTAACAAGTATAGCAAGAGAATACGAGATTATAGTGTAGTTAAATAAAGCATGTTTTCTCTTAATATGAACTTCGTATCTCTAAGATTCAGAATGCGAACTTGCTAAGTTAAAGGACTTAGCTTTCCTTCATCTTAACTTCAGATAAGAGTTTCTATAGCTTATGAGTATGGAGATTTAAGAATACGGAAACCGTATTCTCTCCAAGCTTTAACTTAGACCAAATAACAAGTGCGGTAATAACATTAAACTCTCTAGGCATGATGTCTTACTAACATGCTTAAGAGTACGAATCATGCTTGTATTAGTAAAAATACTCAACTAGCTCTAGACATGATTTGGAAGCTATCTTCATGCTCTTAAATATTAATTAAGTGTTATAGATAGGCATGGGAGCATGAAGCTTGGAATTAAATGAATTCTAACTCCTATAGATTTTCATGAAAATTGGACGGCACCTCCCCTAATTATAGGGCCCCGAATGAATACAATCAAGCACACAATTGAACCATTAATTTAACTAGCATTCATCCATATCCCTTCTAGCATACAATCAGCCCCATTTCTATTTCAATTCATGCATCTAGTTATGGATTTCTCCGAAATTGGAGTTGGGGTTTACTGTTCGTCGAATCTGAAAATAGGGCTGCAGATCTAGAGGTCTCCTCACCGGTGGAAGCGGTAGGAATTTGCTGGACTTCGGAGGCGGGGGAGAGCGGCACGAGTGGGCATGGGAGGCGGCACTTGACTCAGGCTGACAGTGGCAAGCAGGCGGCCGGGTGCAGAGGGGGACGCCGTGCGGTGGCGGCGGAGGTCGCTTGGCGGAGCCGTCACGGCGGCTTTGTCTTTGGCGGCGTCGGGGCTGCGGGAGGAAGTGGGGCCCGGGCCCGGCTTTCGAACTTCAGTGGCTCGCCGAGGCGGCGAAGCGGCTTGAAGGCGTGGCGTGAGCGGCCTTGGCGTGATGGTCTGTGGCGGCAGGAGGGGCTGGCGACGTCGGAGGGAGGGGCAGGGCCGGAGGCGTGGCCGGCGTGGATGAGGCGGTGGCCACGGGTAGAGTAGGTCGTGGGTTCAGTCGAGAGAGAGGGAGGGAGGAGATGAATAAAAGAATGAGAGAAGGAGAGATATTTTCATCTCTTTCTAATTTATATAAGAAATATATTTTCAATTCTTTTACTCATATTATCCACCATGCTTTTTGTCACATGCCCATTAATCAAATTGATCTATTAAATTATTTTACCAAGGTTAAATTCTATTGATGGTCACACATATAAATGATTAAATGAAGCTTCATTTCCAAACTTTTAATTTACTTATCCCTTCATCATTGTCACACTTGACCAATGTCCATTGTAAATCATTAATTTATTTATTACTAAACCCCTCAATAGGCTAATGACTTTGAGAGTGTGGATTATCTCAATCGGACCCAAGTCCATTTCCAAGAAATCTTTTACTCCTCTCAATTGTTAGCCCACTAGTCCAGGTTTTCTTTCCTCTAGCAAATTTTTCCATTAATCCCTTTGATTAATTACTTATGTTAAAGTTGACAATTGTGGCCCGGCCCACTTAGTCATTCTTCTAAATGAATTGTAAGTGAACCCAAATTCAAGGCCCATCTCTATTTATATCATTTAACTTGAGGTTTAAAATAATAAAATATTCTTCCAGTGTTAACCAACCTCTTCAATCATTTGGATAACAATCGAAAGTTCGCTTAGAAATTTCGGGGCGTTACAAAGCCGGTTTAACCAGTTTGAAAAAAATTGGATCGGAACGGACCAAATAAGAGGAAAAAACCGGACTGGTCCAAGCCATTTTGGACTAGTACGGTCCATTCCGGTCCCTGTTATTTAAGTTAAATATTTATTCCTAGGGTACAAGCAATTGGTTTGCCAAAGTGGTTAAGGGGAAGACTAAAGATATTCTGAACTGAAGTGCGCATTGGTTCAAACCCCTTAACTAGTTAGATTTTTGCCCATCAAATTAAAAAATTTATTCAAACTTTATCTTTTATTTGAATATATTACTAAAATTATAAATTTATTAGGTATATAAAAAGACAACCGTAAATAATTTTATATTTTAAAAAACTAAAATAAATAGATTTAATTTCACAACTTACATTATCAAATTAAAAAAATAATAATTGAATAGAAAAACCAAAAATTGAAATCATAAAAAGATTTTTAGAGAACTTAGAAACTTAAGAAAACCATCCCAAGTGAAAAAAAAAACAATGGAGATATGAAATAATCAATATCGATATCTACCAATTATATTTTATAAATATAGTTATAAATTAAATACTAATAGTGTAAAATCCAAGAATTTTAAGAATAATAAAGGTGTTAAAGTTTTCTTAAAATTTAATTATTAAGTTAAATAGTTTTCCCTAGAAATAAAAATTGAAAAACCCTAACTAGGGTTTATGGTGTCCATAAGGACTTTATAGTAATTCTTAAACAGTTTGGGGACTAGCGGATAATTATTCCGCTCACGAGGGGATGGACCAAAGAGTAATTTAGAAAGAGATAGGGATCTGCTGGGTAATTTTTCCAGATCAAACCTCTCATATACATTGTTTGGCGGTCACGGCGATTAAAACATCACGAGATGGTTACTCATCGCGGCGTAATAACGTCTCATGTAGTGGTGAAGCGTCACGGAGCACGGAACAAATCCATCCCCAGTGGATCTTTGGATCCAAGGCTAGAGAAAGAAGTTATAAAGGGGTGACCTCACGCAGACGGGTCAATCTAGACCCCTCATCTACGAATCAGTTTAATCCGAGGCAATGGATTAAATCACGGCGATTAAATCTTCACACAATCCTAGCCGTCGGATAGGATCGAAGTCCACCGCATCCCAAGGCGGTATTTCTTCTTCAAGAATCGGCGCGACGCCCTTGCCGCCGTGTGCCATCGTGGGTCGCTTATGCATGGGAGAGGCCGGCCGTTATCGCCATTATCGCCAAGTTAGCGCCTTGGCGCCTCCTCTTCTTTTCACTCCTATAAAGCAGACCCACGGCTTCGGGGAATAGTATCGAGCCACAGAGTATCACGGGCACCACCGCGAGAAGGGACTCCGTCGGGGACGATGAGCTGGAGGAGGGAGGAAAGTTCTAGCGAGCTTCGCGGCCTTCCGGAATTTGATGCTTGATCGTGAGACGAAGAAGGAGCCCCAGACGACTGAAGAGAAGACCTGCGGCTTGAGCTCACCGGAGAGTCAGAACGCGCCTGACCGTCGCCAAGGAGCTCCCCAGGAGGTGTCGGTTGTCGTCCACAGCTTCTCTGGTAAGTTTCTACTCCCTCCCGAGCCTCTAGAGTAATGTGCATGTGTTGAGGGCCGGGTTATGTTCGTCGGAGATGAGGGTGGTGGCCGGCCGGGAATTTGGGCACGGTGGAGAAGGGCGGGGCGTGCAACCTCACGAGATAGATGCGATAGGGGAGGTCCCTAGTTGAGTAGGGAGATGACGCAGTGGAGCTCCTACGTTTTCCCCGACTCACGTGATCTCTCGTGAGCTCTGGTGGGATCACTGGCCGCTGATAGAAGAGAGAAGAGGAAAAAAAAAAGTAATTGTTTTAATTAATCCAAAGATAATTAATTAGTTTATAATAATAAAAAACTATATGTGGTGTGTGACAATTAGTCCAATAATTGTTAATATAGTTTTGATAATTTTTATTGAGGTGTGACACTTATTTAATAGAATAGTTTGACATTTTAGTTAATTAATAGAAGGCTAATGTTTTAACTAAAATGTTAACTTAGTGGTTACGACATATTATTTGTGGTATTGTTAACTTGGTTAAGTTTTTGTTATTTATTAAATTGTGAAACTTAGGCATGTGACATTTAATTGAGGTAATAAAAGAATTTTTATTATTTCTTGAGTATGGTTTCAACCTAGGAGGAAATAATAATCATTTAAGTTATTTCAAACTTAGGTTGTGTGGACATCTAATTGGGACTAATTATACGAAATAATGTTTTTGAGGTATATATTAACAAAAGGTTAATTGTAATATACATATAGTTAAGTAAACTATAAGAATTTTGGTGTGACATTTAATCTATAAAGGGATAATGTCTTAATTAGAATGACAACTTGGGAGTTGTGACAGCTAATTAACAATTTGAAAACTAAGGTTTTAAATAAAGATTAAACCTTAGTGTGACATTAAATAGATAATGTCTCCATTAAAGATAAAGATACTAATAATCAAATAGTTGTATAGTTCGGTAACTATATGGAACTGTGAGAGCGTGACATGATAATTAATAATTATTATGAATATTTGAAATGAAATAAATAGAAATTAATTAATTAATTTCTTAAATTTTGGATAGTTAGTTGAGCGATAAGAATTGTTTAGCAAGGAAGCTGAATAAGTTCAAAGAGAGTTATCAAATGACCAAAATGCCCTTCTAGAGTAAAAAGGGGCTAAGATCAACTTAACGAGACTCAACTCAACTAAAGTGACCTAATAAAAGTCAGACTTGACAAATAGGCTAGAGTTGACTAGATTTGACCAAAGTATGTCTAAAAGTCAACTAAGGGACCTTTGAAGCGGGGATAAGGGCCTGTGAACTTGAGAGATGGTCCTTAGGACCCGTTAGTGGGCCTAAGCCCAATAAGAATGTAAAGGCATGCATGTACACCTAAGGACATAGAAATATTATGGGAATACTATTTCTAATAGGACCTCTGCATGCGGATACTCTCGGGAGTTGTGGGCACCCTAGAGGAAGCTAGAAGGACATCTAGTACCAAATCCGTAGGTAAGGTAAGTTCACTTGCCTAGTTTTCACCCGAATACTTGAGGATTTCTTGGACTTGCTATGTATTCTTAATACATGCAATGTTGTTACCATACATCTTTGTTCTTATCCGTTCTTGAATCTGTTAAGCATGTATGCTTGTCTACGGACGTTGGTGTCCCTATTTGCTATATTCCCACCGCCGACTCGGTGGAGCTAGGGAAGCTCCAATTTTGGGAGCGTTAGTGGATAGGACCCACGACTTTCACGGCGACCCCTACAGGAGAAACAAATCTCACGGAGGTCTCACATGTCGAGTGGGCATGGTACAGCGACCGTGTTAATGAAGAAGAGGTAGTTCTACCGATCTTTGACTGGAGAGTCAACGACCATCTAGGTCGTAATTATATCCAAAAAGTCGGACATCTTGGCCGGGAGTAAACTCGAAGTTCTCTTAGAACTCACTCTGAGCCCGAGGGCTTTTGTAGCGTGGGTCATACCTTTGACTTGTTTGTGGTGGACTCCTAGGACTTTATTGTTGATTCTATGATCCTGTTGACTGTCATTTTTTTTCCTTTTGATGACACTGTGACCTGCAGGGGTACTTACTGAGCTTTCCCTTCGAAAGCTCACGTGTTTTCTCTTTTCCTCCTCTTACAGATTCCGAGGTTTAGAGGGGGAAGAAGCTTGAGGAGAGGGACTCCGGGAGACCAAGGTTTATAGGAGTCTCAGTTATCTTTATTTTTATGAACTTTGTTATTTGTAGGACTCGTATAGGGACCAGACTTCTATAGGGCCTATGGACCCTAATGACTCTATGTTCTTATGAACTTGACTTTGTGTTTATTTATGGATTGTTATCTGCTTATCACATTATTAGGCCTTGTATTAGAGTTGAGTTTATCTCTTCTTCAATACGGCCGGTCTGTTGACGTGCTCGAGGTCCCGGGATCCGGCCTGGGCGCTATGATTAAAGTGGTATCGAGAGAGTTCTCTAGATAGAAGCGTATAGCAGACCCTAGATGCCCTTATCCGGTTGCATAGACCGAAAAGTGGACTGGGGTAGTACGATAGTGGTACGCGTTAGTTTGACAGGTTTACTAGTAGGATGTCGGGACCATCGCATCGTGATTCGCCTCGATGATGAGGTGGAGTCCAGTCCAGGAGAACACTCCACCACCTGAGTCGACTCATCCGAGCCCGGAGGTCCTCGCCGAGATGAGGAGGGCGGCTGGGAAGCCACTGACAACCGAAAGGTTGGCGAGGGCTTGGACTACTGATTACCATGTTGGTCCAGTGGACTTAGGGACCACATTGTTATGCGAGAGGCGATAGGGACCCGGGGTTCCGTTAGCTTACGAGGAGATCGTGAGCCCTAGTATTCCCTCCACGCTGGCGTGTGTAGAGCCCGCGTGACTACCGCGTGCATTGGGGGTTGGGATTCGGAGAGAGCTGCGAGTCCATCTCTTGCCGTTCTCGGGATCTCACGGTGCGTCGGTGTGGAGTATACGCACCGTGACGGAGTGTAGGCGCCGCCGCAAATTGCCTTGGTGGCAAATGGGAGCATCTAGCTTTTACTTGTCCATCCGCAGTGCGCCAGACCTAGCAGGGGACATGAGGGACCGGAGAGACATCGACCGCCTCGACTACACTTCACCGCTTTGTCACGAGGCATCACCTGGACTGAGTTCTAGTTTTAGTTGCTAGAATAACCGTAGTCTTACAAACTAACGTGTTGTGTGAACTACTTTTATTATGTCTCTTAGTGTCTTTTGTTTTAGCATGTTGACTCTAGTTGTTCCTTTTGAAATGAATAAAAGTATATTTTCAACATCACCTGTTTTTCTGGAAATAAAAAGTAACCTTGTAATCCTTATACAGTTAATCAATGGATCACTTGCGTGGAGGTCGAGGTGGTAGGGGAAGAGGAAGGGGTAGGCGAGGGCGACCTCGTCGTACCGAAATGCCACAGCCTCCTATGGAGGAAGAAGTCCCTCAACCGCAGGGTGGGGAGGTACCCCCGCCTGTGGACGAAATGGAAGTCGAGCAGGAGGTGCCTGCTCAATCTAATGCTCAGGCGCCTCAGGCAGAGGGCCAAAACCCAAGGGGGGAGGTACCCCCCATGAGCATGATGGAACTAATGAGGGAGATGTTGGGTTTAATCCAGGAGACACGACAGCAACGTGCACCACCCTCAGAGTAAATCCGCCCCACGTCAAGTAGAGGATTACTTGGGGAAATCAAGAGACCCTCTCCCCGACCTTTCGAAGGGGCTGCCGACCCCCATGTTGCTGAACAATGGATTCGTGAGATGGAGAAGACCTTCGAGGTCTTCCAAACTACCGAGGCGGAGAAGATTAGGGACCGCCGTGTACATGCTCCAGTGGACCCGCCAAGATTGGTACTTTGGAGAAATAAGACTAAGGAAGGCCGAGGCTTTCCAGGACTTGGGAAGAATTCGGACTGCGTTCTTCGCCAAATATTTCTCGAGAGGACATCCGTACGTACTTGGGCAACAATTCTCCCAGCTTGTTCAAGGAGGCTCCACGGTGGAGCAATATGAAACTGAGTTTGACCGGTTGGCTCGCTTCCTTCCTGACATGGTTCCGACGGAAGAGAGCCGGGTGATGAAATTTGAGGCCGGACTGCGGCCATCACTGAAAAAGATCGTGACTAGCCACATGTGCAAGACCTATACGGAGGTTGTGGCTAGGGCCAAATACACTGAGGCTTCTTGTCAAGGGGACGCCCAGGGGTCGTCCCAGAAAGATAAAACGGATAAAGGGGCAAACAGCCATGGCCAATCATCTGGAAAGAGCTGCAGTAGCGTAGACCCGGCTAAACATAAGTATCGACCCTATGGGAAGCCACTGTGCCCAAACTCTCATCTCGGAGGTAAAAGGGTCTTAGCGAATCTGAGTGTGACCCGAATCTTAAAATCGCTACTTATAGAATGCAAGGGACCACATAAGAGGTCCCAATGCCTAAGGATAACTGGAGGGTGTTATTTACGCTTGGCCTTGGATCACCAAAAGGCCCGGTGTCCTCGGCCACAACAAGGACAGAGCATGGTAGGGGAACCTGTGGATCTCAACAAGCTTCCGACACAACTGTTTGGACCACCACCAAGACCACAAGGTGGGGCTAAGAAAGGGAAGGCGACCTCAGGACAACCTTCTACACCAAACCAACCCCAGCAGCAGCAGAGGCCAATGACCCATGGTCGGGTCTACCATTTGACAACTGAGGAAGCTCAGGCATCAGCAGATGTCGTGGCAGGTACCATTTCAGTTAGTTCTTTCTATGCCTGCACTTTATTTGATCCTGGAGCCACACACTCCTTCGTATCTGCACGATTTGCACGAAAGCATACTCTGCCTACTATAGATCTACCCCAGGACTTGTGTGTAGACACCCCCGTAGGAGCTGCCATGATTGTAAGGAGGATGGTACCGGCATGTCCAGTAGTGATTGAGGGGCGGAAATTACTTGCAAACCTGCATGTAATGGACCTGAAGGATTACGATGTGATCCTCGGGATGGACTGGCTCTCTTCAGTTTACGCAGTGGTAGACTGTCGTGGGAAGAGAGTTGTATTTAAGATGCCGGAAGGAGAGGAATTTACTTTTAAAGGCAGCCACACCTGTTCCTTAGTACAGGAGATCTCAGCTCTCCAGGTTCGGAAGCTCCTTAGGGGTGGGTGTATAGGCTATTTGGCTTCTATTTCCGAGATAAAGAAGGATAAGGAGATAGTGGTCTCAGATGTACCGGTAGTAAGGGAGTATCCTGACGTGTTTCCGGAAGAGTTACCGGGACTACCCCCGGAAAGGGAATTGGAGTTTTCCATTGATTTGGTACCGGGAACAGCTCCTGTGTCTAAGGCTCCTTATCGGATGGCGCCTGCGGAGCTCAAGGAATTGAAGACCCAACTAGAGGAATTGTTGGACAAAGGTTTCATCAAACCTAGCATGTCACCTTGGGGAGCACCTGTTCTATTCGTCAAGAAGAAAGACGGGTCGCTAAGGTTGTGCATTGATTATCGAGAGTTAAACAAGGTGACTGTAAAGAATAAATATCCTCTACCAAGAATTGATGACTTACTGGATCAGCTACAGGGAGCTCAAGTTTTCTCTAAGATTGACTTAAGATCTGGTTATCATCAAGTGAGGATTAAGGAGACGGATATTCCGAAGAGTGCTTTCCGTACTAGATACGGGCACTACGAGTTTCTAGTAATGCCGTTTGGGCTTACCAATGCCCCGGCAGTCTTTATGGACATGATGAACCGGGTATTCCATCAATATCTGGACCAGTTTGTGGTGGTGTTCATCGACGACATCTTGGTTTACTCAAGAAGCCACCAGGCCCACGAGGAGCACTTAAGAATAGTGCTAGAAACCTTGAGGGAACATCAGCTTTACGCAAAGTTCTCCAAGTGCGATTTTTGGTTGGAAAGTGTAGCTTTCTTGGGCCACGTGGTAAGTGGAGCTGGAGTTTCAGTAGATCCCAAGAAAATTGAAGCCGTTGTGGAATGGAAAAGACCAACAACGGTACGGGAAATACGAAGTTTCTTGGGATTAGCTGGTTATTACCGGAGATTCGTTGAGGGTTTCTCAGTTATAGCTGCACCATTAACTAAGCTGACCAGGAAGGGTACCAAATTTATTTGGACTGAATCCTGTGAAAAGGGTTTCCGTGAGTCGGGCAGAGGTCGAGCACAAGACCGGTGTTGGCGCTACCACAAAAGCAATCGCGGGTATACGGCCTTCACAGTGATGCCTCGCAAGACTGGCCTTGGATGTGTGTTGATGCAAGATGGGCGCGTGATTGCTTATGCATCACGACAATTGAAACCTTTTGAGGAGAACTACCCTACACACGATCTTGAGTTAGCAGCGATCGTGTTTGCCCTAAAGATTTGGCGACATTTCCTCTACGGTGTACCATGCGAGATCTACACCGATCATAAGAGCCTCAAGTACATATTCACACAGAAGGAATTGAATATGAGACAACGGCGATGGTTAGAGCTAATCAAGGACTATGATCTCAGTGTCCATTACCACCCGCAAGGCTTAACGTGGTGGCGAGATGCACCTTGAGTAGGAAGTCCGGATATGGAGTTGCCGCTATGTTAACCACTTCGAGGAGGCCGCTATTAGAGGAGGAGATGAGGAGGCTTAACTTAGAGGTCGACAATGCCGAGCAATGGATGTTTCAAATGGCCACGGTTGCATATCCGACCCTTGTTATTGGAAAGAATTAGAGTTGCCCAAGGACGAGATCTTGAACTGGAGGAGATCAAAGAACACATAGGCAAGGAAGAACCAACACGGTTCAGAGTCCATGAAGATGGCACTCTAAGATTTGATGAAAGGATTTGTATACCTAATGACCCTGAGATAAAAAGGGAGATTCTGGAGGAAGCTCACTATTCGGGTTACTCGATACACCCCGGAGGTACCAAGATGTACAGTGGGTTGAAGGACCATTTCTAGTGGAAGGGGATGAAGCGAGATGTTGCAGAGTTCGTGGCTAAATGCATCACCTGTCAAATGGTAAAGGCGGAACACCGTAGTTTGGCGGATGTTACAACCCTTACCCATTCCGGAGTGGAAATGGGAACACATTAACATGGATTTTGTAACGAGGTTGCCACGTACCCAAAGAGGCCATGAATCGATCTGGGTTATAGTGGATCGGTTGACAAAGTCGGCCCACTTTATACCGTTAAGGACGGGAGCATCCTTGGAAAAGTTGGCCCAGTTATATATAGATCAGATCGTCAGATTACATGGAGTACCGGTGACGATCACCTCAGATCGGGACACTCGGTTTGTCTCTAGATTACAGGAGAGCTTGCACAACGCATTGGGCACTGTGGATTAGCATTCAAAGACTGACTTTTCACCCACAGACGATGGACTGATCCGAAAGGACCATCCAGTGCTAGAGGACATCTTTGAGGGCATGTCGATAGACTTCTGAGGTCTTGGGATGAACGCCTAAGTTTCATAGAATTTGCCTATAACAAATACGGTTACTGTGCAAGCATTAAGATGATAACCGTATGAGGCACTCTATGGAAGGAAGTGCGAACTCCCATTTGTTGGGGAGATGTGGGAGAAAAGAAGTCGGGTAGCCGAGGCTTACACTTAAGCAACCTGATTTTGTAAGACAAGCGGAGGAACATGTCAAAATGATCGGTGGAACGACTCCCTGGGTTGCCCGTTGAGCGCATAAAAGAGTTATGCCGACCGAAAAAGATCTAATCAGGAGTTTCAAGTGGGGGACTTGGTATTCCTAAAAGTGTCTCCTAGGAAAGGGGTGGTAAGGTTTGGACGACGTGGAAAACTTGCTCCGCGATATATTGGACCTTTTGAGATATTGGAGCGCACAGGAGTGGTGGCATATAGGTTGGCTTTACCTCAGGATCTCGGCCAGTTCCACGATGTCTTCCACATTTCAATGTTGAAGAAGTGTATTCGTGATCCCACCAGAAGTGATTCCTCAGGTTCCTGTGGAAGTCCAAGAGGATGTGTCCTACGAGGAACGCCCAGTAGCTATTTTGGGCCGAGAGGACAAGCAGTTAAGGAATAGAACTATTCCTTTTATTAAGGTGAAGTGGAGTAGAATCCACTGAAGGCGAGGAAGCTACCGGGAACGTGAGGAGGATATGAGGCAAATATACCCGTGAGTTGTTTGTATAAAGTATAAACAGTGTAGAAATTTCGGGGACGAAATTTTTTAAGGGGGGAGGATTGTAAAATCCAAGAATTTTAAGAATAATAAAGGTGTTAAAGTTTTCTTAAAATTTAATTATTAAGTTAAATAGTTTTCCCTAGAAATAAAAATTTAAAAACCCTAACTAGGGTTTATGGTGTCCATAAGGACTTTATAGTAATTCTTAAACAGTTTGGGGACTAACGGATAATTATTCCCGCTCACAGGGATGGACCAAAGAGTAATTTAGAAAGAGATAGGGATCTCTAGGTAATTTTCCAGATCAAACCTCTCATATACATTGTTTGACGGTCACGATTAAAACATCAAAGATGGTTACTCATCGCGAAGCGTAATAACGTCTCATGTAGTGCCACGCGTCAGGAGCCCGGAACAAATCCATCCGTGGATCTTTGGATCCAAGGCGCCAGAGAAAAGAAGTTATAAAGGGGTGACCTCTACAGTGACGGGTCAATCTAGACCCCTCATCTACGAATCGGTTTTAATCCGAGGCAATGGATTAAATCGGCAGATTAAATCTTCACACAATCCTAGCCGCCGGATAGGATCGAAGTCACGCATCCCAAGGCACGATACATTCTTCTTCAAGAATCGGCGACGCCACCGCCGCCACCATTTATCGCGGGCCGTTATGCATGGGAGAGGCCGACCGTTGTCGCCATTATCGCCAAGTTAACGCCTTGACGCCTCCTCTTCTTTTTCACTCCTATAAAAGCCGGGCCACAGCTCGGGGAATAGTATCGAGCCCTGGAGAAAACGGGCACCACCGCGAGAAGGGACTCCGTCGGGACAGTGAACGGAGGAGGGAGGAAACTTCCTGGCCGAAGCCTCGCGGCCTTCCCTAATTTCTCAGAGCGCCATCTGGACGTAAGAAGGAGCCCCTGCATCTATTGAAGAGAAGACCTGCGGCTTGAGCTCACCGGAGAGTCGAGCAGCGCTGGCCGTGCCAAGGAGCTCCCGGGGAGGTGTCGGTTGTCGCCCACGCCTTCTCTCGGTAAGTTTCTACTCCCTCCGAGCCTCTAGAGTAATGTGCATGTGTTGAGGGCGGGTTATGTCTGGCTCGGAGATGAGGGGGGTGGCCGGCCGGGAATTTGGTCACGGTGGAGAAGGGCGGACGTGCAACCTCACAGATAGTGCGTTAGGGGAGGTCCTAGTTGAGTATGAGGTGACGCAGGTGGTGCTCCGTCCGTTTTGCGACTTCATGATCTCGTGAGCTCAGGGAATTTAGCAGCGATAGAAGAGAGATGAGAAAAAAAAAAAAAAATAGTAATTGTTTTAATTAATCCAGTATTAATTAATTAGTTTATAATAATAAAAAAAAAACTATATGTGGTGTGACAATTAGTCTGAATAATTGTTAATATAGTTTTGATAATTTTTATTGAGGTGTGACACTTATTTAATAGAATAGTTTGACATTTTAGTTAATTAATAGAAGGCTAATGTTTTAACTAAAATGTTAACTTAGTGGTTCTGACATATTATTTGTGGTATTGTTAACTTGGTTAAGTTTTGTTATTTATTAAATTGTGAAACTTAGGCATGTGACATTTAATTGAGGTAATAAAAGAATTTTTATTATTTCTTGAGTATGGTTTCAACCTAGGAGGAAATAATAATCATTTAAGTTATTTCAAACTTAGGTTGTGTGACATCTAATTGGGACTAATTATACGAAATAATGTTTTTTGAGGTATATTAACAAAAGGTTAATTGTAATATACATATAGTTAAGTAAACTATAGGTCGGTGTGACATTTAATCTATGAAGGGGTGATGTCTTAATTAGAATGACAACTTGGGAGTTGTGACAGCTAATTAACAATTTGAAAACTAAGGTTTTAAATAAAGATTAAACCTTAGTGTGACATTAAATAGATAATGTCTCCATTAAAGATAAAGATACTAATAATCAAATAGTTGTATAGTTCGGTAACTATATGGAACTGTGAGAGCGTGACATGATAATTAATAATTATTATGAATATTTGAAATGAAATAAATAGAAATTAATTAATTAATTTCTTAAATTTTGGATAGTTAGTTGAGCGATAAAGATTGTTTAGCAAGGAAGCTGAATAAGTTCAAAGAGAGTTATCAAATGACTAAAATGCCCTTCTAGAGTAAAAAGGGGCTAAGATCAACTTAACGAGACTCAACTCAACTAAAGTGACCTAATAAAAGTCAGACTTGACAAATAGGCTAGAGTTGACTAGATTTGACCAAAGTAGGTCTAAAAGTTAACTAAGGGACACTGAAACGGGGATAAGGGCCGGTAACCCGAGAGATGGTCCTTAGGACCCGTTAGTGGGCCTAAGCCCAATAAGAATGTAAGGCATGCATGTACACCTAAGGACATAGAAATATTATGGGAATATCAAGTTTAATAGGACCTCTGCATGCAGGATACTCTCTGGGAGTTGTGGGCACCCTAGAGGAAGCTAGAAGGACATCTAGTACCAACCGTGAGGTAAGTTCACTTGCCTAGTTTTCACCCGAGATACGGGATTTCTTGGACTTGCTATGTATTCTTAATACATGCAATCGTTGTTGCCATACATCTTTGTTCTTATCTGTTCTTGAATCCTGTTAAGCATGTATGCTTGTCTACGGGACGTTGGTGTCCCTATTTGCTATATTCTACTGCCCGGACTCAGTGGAGCTAGGGAAGCTCCAATTTTGGGAACGTTCAGGGATAGGACCCCCTGACTTTCCTGACAGCCCTACCGGAGAAACAAATCTCTGGAGGTCTCACCTGTCAGTGGGCATGGTACACTGACCGTGTTAACACGAAGAAGAGGTAGTTCTACCGATCTTTTGACTGGAGAGTCAAACGACCATCTAGGTCGTAATTATATCCAAAAGATGGACATACTGGCCGGGAGTAAACTCTGAGTTCTCTTAAAACTCACTACAGAGCCCGAGGGCTTTTGTAACAAGAGTCGTACCTTTGACTTGTTTGTGGTAGACTCCTAGGACTTTGTTGTTGATACTATGATCCCGCTTGATCGCCATTTTTTCCTTTTGATGACACCGTGACTGCGGGGGTACTTTCATCGAAGCTTTCCCTTCGAAAGCTCACGTGTTTTCTCTTTTCCTCCTCTTACAGATTCCGAGGTTTAGAGGGGGAAGAAGCTTGAGGAGAGGGACTCCGGGAGACCAAGGTTTATAGGAGTCTCAGTTATCTTTATTTTTATGAACTTTGTTATTTGTAGGACCCATATAGGGACCAGACTTCTATAGGGCCTATGGACCCTAATGACTCTATGTTCTTATGAACTTGAGTTTGTGTTTATTTATGGATTGTTATCTGCTTATCACATTATTAGGCCTTGTATTAGAGTTGAGTTTATCTCTTCTTCAATACGGCCGGTCTGTTGACGTGCTCGAGGTCCCGGGATCCGGGTCGGGGCGTTACAAATAGACATACTGTTTTGTTTAAGAATCTCATAATATACTAATAAATATATTTTTATAAAAACCCTCTCTTTCTCCTTCTTTTGCAGCTTTTCTCTAAGAACTCCGATCCCTACACTCCAATCGGCGTTGATCGAGCCCCCATGGCAATGATTTTCCGCGGGCCATCTGATGCCTCTCTTAGATCTTAAATCTGGAGGACTTCGCCGGCGTTGATTGGATCAAAGGTTGTCCAGGAGCGAGATCTTGCGATCGTCATTGGGCTTCGCCTCCGCCTCTCGCCCTCCCTTCTCGACCTCACAATCACTTTTAAATCTTTTGAGGAAGCAAGCAGCGAAGCATCTATTCTCTGGAGTGACGATGTGGGAGTCGGGAGGAAGCAGACCTTCAATTAAAACCTTAAAGGTAATGAGAGGTAAGGTTATGTGTTAATATTACCAAAATACCCTTTGAATAAATAACTTAATATTTATAGGAGTTTGAATTTATTGTATGTTATATATTAATATTTAATTAATATTTAATGTTATATTCAATTAAATGCCCAAGTAAAATCTAATACATGGATTAATTAATTAATTTATTTATTATTATAGGAAAATATCTTTTACTTTCATTCAAAGTTTTATTAATTATTTTATTTGTTTAAACATTTTCCGATTTTCAGGCTCAAGTTCAGTCAGCTCAAAATCTTAAAAAGCGTGTTCCTACTCTTCATTTCATCACACTGTGAAAGAAAAACACTTAAAAAAAAATCTCTAGTCTCATCTAGCAACAACCTTCAAATGGAGAAGAGAACCTGTTTAATTTTGCATATATACACAATCTGATTTATATATAAATAAAAAGCAAAACAAATGAAGATTTATATACCAATGAGCTGCACTCCATCTATATTCAACACAGGCAAACCTTTCATAGTTGACAATGACAGTACATAGCCCACAAAATTTCAATATTAGAAAAGCAGTAGTGTTTGTTACATTTATCAAACACTTCACAGAAATCGTCAAACACCAAGGGCTTAAACATGTGTTCAAGAGACCATCTCTATCTAGCAAAACTCACGGATGCCGGGTAAGACTTGATATGGAACTACCCTTTCATTTGCCTTTGTGCTCTATAATCTCTTTGGCAATGCCTTCAGCTAGAGCATCTGCATCATAATTCTTGCCAAAAAAATTCACAAATTCCATGTTTGGGGTCATCAAGTACCTGAAAATGGATCAGCTTATATCAACAAAGGTGAACACCACAAAAAACTCCCCTTAAATAACACTCATGCAGAATGCCCACTCAAATCAGTTTTAACCAAATTCACAACACAAACTCCAAAAAAAGAAAGTAAAAAAGGAATTTTGGCATAAATTCCCTAGAGCAACAAAACACAGCAAACCAAATCACTAATTCATCTTTTCAGAAGGAACCAATGCTCTTGATAGAAATCAAACTTGAATACATAGAGCAAAGGAAAATCATAATCAACCAAATCTAATCCTCAGAAGGAATTTTGGGGTGTGTTTGGATTAGATAAAATACAAAAAACATGAACAAAAAACAGAATGGTTAATGTTCAAAGGAGAAAGGAAAGAAAGAAAATTCTATTTAAACATTTTTCATTCCACCAAACACACAATATATATATATATATATATATATATATATATATATATATATATATATATATATATATATATATTTTTTTTTTTTCTTCCCATTTTCTTTTCCTCTCATTTGTCACAATCCACACACAGCCTTAAAATAAATATTATACTACTCCACTTGAAAAGACTTCGAATAAGGCAAACTTTCAAAAATATATAGATAATTTCCACAATAAGATATACACCAAGCAAAATCAAAAAGTAAAACTATCAATTCCTTAACAATACTAAGAAGAACTCCTAATACTACTAAGAAAAAAGAAGTAAAATATGAACCTTGAGGTTGTGGAGGCCATGTCCAGTACGTATGCCAAGATGAAAGAAAAAAGAAGTGAATTTTTTATTGCTTGCTGTAATCAACCACAACAGGCCTTTAAATAGAGTTTACAATCCAGAGGAAACAAACTAGGAATAGGAAACCTAATTAAACTAGGAACAGGAAACAAAAACAAACTAGGACTAGAAAACCTAATTAAACTGGGACTAGGAAACCTAATTAAACTAGGAATAGGAAAAAAAGACAAATTAGAACTAGAAGACATAATAAAGAATTATTGTAATAGTTTCATCAATTAATCAACTCATTACTATAATAAGTTTCCCCAAATTAGCACTCTTTGACTAAACCACTTTCACAAGATGTTCAACTATCAAAGTAATTTATGGTTTATATGAATTGGTGCTCTTCATGAATGGCCCATTTTGTGCAGTGTTTCATGGTACTTCCACTACACAATTTTATTTTTGCTTTGCATCTAAGCAATCATGGATCTAAGATTAAGTTTTTAAGAGCTCTTTGTAGAAAATTATGAATACTTTTGTCATATTATATACAACCGTAAAGGTTGGTTTACAAGAATGAATGCATAATTTAGATTAAGATGCTCAAGTGGATGATTTGTTGACATTGTTTGATTTTCATCTTCTACTCCCTCTATTTTATTTTGGTTTTCATCTAAGCATATGTTTTTGTCTTCAATCCTCAGTCAAAGCCAAAAATATAACCATACGTTTTTCTTATTAGCGATACTATAAAAGATTTGCCATATTATTTACAGTTTACCTTAAAATTATTAAGTTACGAATAAATATTTAATTTGTACTAAGAAGTTCCACGTTGATATTATTTTTTGTTTTCAACTCTTCTCCTACTTATTTTCTAGTGATTTTATTGATCAGTTGTTGAAAGCAGAACAATTGAACAATGGATGTAGAAGTATAAATCACACTTCCTGCAGAAACATAGCAAAATTTAAGTACCATATTCTGCTGTCATAGACTCTGCTGTCACATAACCAATGGCACATAAAGTTTCATGATAATTTTCAAATCTGCAATAATTTCAGCAAAGTTCAAACCAAAATAAATAAAACATAAATTTTTCGAAGGGGCTGCCTCACCGGCGTACGAGCTGCAGGCCGGCGGAGGAGGCTTGTGGAGGTGGCTGCAGGGCAGCGGCGCTCGCAGGTGGACGGCCTGCTGTCCTTGCACGCAGGCAGCAGAGGTTGGCCGGGCTCGCGGGTCGTCGGAGACAGGGGCGGCAGGCCTCGGGCGGCGCGGGCAGCCAGGGAGCTCGGGCTGAGCTTGGCCGCGGTCGGAGGCTTCACAGCTCGCAGGAGGTGGAGCCGGCTTGGGCGGCGCAGGACGGCGCCAGGCTGATGCGGGGAAGGCTCAGCCGCTGCTCGCCGGTTTCCACAGAAGAGAAGAGGAAAAAGGGGGCGGTGTCGCGGCTGCTCGTCGGAGAAGAAGCCGTCCACTTGAGGGGCGCGGCTGTAGGAGAAGAGGTCGCGCGCGTGCTCTCGGACAGGGGTAGCTGGCGGCGGAGGCGTGCGCGCCCGTCAAGGAGTGGCCGGAGGGAGCTCGGGGCGGTTTCCGGCCTGCTTGCCGGTGAGAGGCTCGGATCTGGCCGCCGATGCGTAGAGGGAGGAGGTCGTGAGGGAGTAAGGATGAGAAAGGGATTTAGGTTAACATTTATTTCCCCTATTTCTCTTATTTGTTTTATTTTAATTAACTTTTCATTATTGTCACATACTTGGGATAAAGTTTTTAAATTCAGGATTTCAAACAATATAATTAATCTAATAATTAATCTTGTGTAATTTAAATTATACTTTTTTCTCCATGTGACAACCATCCCAATCTTTTCCCACTTAAGTCCAATGTTGCGTAATATTCAGTTTTATTTTATCATTATAACACCTAGCTTTTAAATCAACTAGTTTTGTCACACTAGACCTTAATTTATTAGAGCCTTAGGTAATTAATAGATTTTAACTACTAACCAGTTAATACCATGTATTATATTATATGTAACACATTAATTTTCTTTTATTTTATTATGTTTATGATTTTAATCTTTATTTATTTGGTAATCACCCTTGTTTATTATTTGGTAATCTTTCTACATGTAATCTTCAACTAAATTAGGAGGCTTATCTTATAATAAAAGAAAATATGGTTTATCTTTTTTTGAAAAAAGATTATCTATATATAACTTCATATTTCTTTGTCTCTAACTCACCAATAAGAGTATAAAATTACAAATCCATATAAAATTTCATGATTATATAGAGAAAAAAAGATTTGAAGAGAGAGTGCAAGCAGAACAAAACAACTTCGTGGAAGCCACTTCTCAAGTAAGTATTTTAGAAGATTTCTACAAATCTAATTGTTTTCAATACAAACTATGTTGTTTTTTATAAAAATTGTCCATTGAAAAAACAATAGGTTGATTCTATCTTTCTTCAATAATAGTTTGATTCATGATATTTTTTTTCTCAAATTTTTTATTTATTTTAGATGTTTGATTGAATTTTATAGGATAATGTGAATTTTTATGTTTAAATAACAGAAAATTTCTTCTTCCTTTTGTGCATTATTTTAATAGATATTATTGTTTTATGATATATGAATATGTAATTTATAGATATAAAATTTTCTTTGAAAGAATATTTATATGTTAGGTTTTTCCATAAATTTAGTTGAGAGAGAGGAAGCTCCATCACCCAAGTCTTTTTTGATTCAATACACCGATAGAAGGACATTATTGAATTCTTGAGTTATTTTCTAATAAGTGTTGTGTTTTTTTTCCCTTCCTCCAATTATTTATAATAGATTTTTTTAGAGGTGTGATTGATTGTGTAGAGTGGTGGGAAACACGTAACTTATTCGGATTAAATAACTAAAAATTTCTTTAATTTTTATATGTGCCTTCCCTAATTTTTGGGGACAACCTCTAGTTGGATTATATATATATATATATATATATATATATATATATATATAATAGAATTATCTTTACCGGAAATATATAATAACAACTTCATCTTATATATATAGAGACACAACCATGTATGAATAAATTGACTGCCCAAAATAATTTGGCGGGAGAATTTCCCGCCAACAGAAAATTTATAATTCTACGTGCTTAGTTGTAGATTTTAAATTTTGTTTTAAATACTGATTATTTCTTTTAGTTTGAAATGGAAATTTAGATTTGTTAAAAAATTTGCTTATTGATATCATGTTGCATATTTTATTAAAGGATTTGCCTATTAACATGTCATGATTAATTAATTATGTACTTATCTTTTTTAAATGTATTAAAAATCTATAGGCACATAATGGTAAAAATTTCAAATAGACCTTGGACAAACTTTGACGATGAGCAACAACCTCATGATATAGCAAATTAGGTTGAACCTAAAAATTCACCACTTTATCAACAAATTACCAATTGCACTTCTAATGACACGTCTGAACATGTTGTTCCTACAAGAGGTTAGGTTATCATTTTAACACTTGTATATCTTAATTTTATATAATATTATATATTTTTTAATTATTACTTTTTTTTTCTTTTAAGGGAGTGGAAGAACTAGAAAACGAGGGAGAGGACCAACTATAAATACAAAGCTTGCTAAGAAGAAAGCACAAAGAAAAGAAATTGATATTCAATTCCCTCCTCCATATTATAAGCCATGTGGTAAGCATGCTAAACTTTTCAAGGCAGAGGTCACTGTGTGCATTCGACAACATGCACCTCTTCGCATCACTAAATGGAAAGATATTTCTGAAGATAGAGTGTAAAATCCAAGATTTTAGTAGTAAAATAAAGGATTTAATATTTTTCCCTAAATTTATTAGTAATTTTCAAATTATGCCAACAAGGGCATTTTGGGAATCTTTAATTAAACCCGGGGGCATTTTGGTAAATAGACACGGGGGAGATTCGAAAATATAAATAAAATTATTTTATAATTTTATTTATTCTGATTGATAAAAGATTTAATTAAATTTGGAAATACTTAATTTAATTAAACTAGGAAAGTCCTCTAAATAATCATGATTGGGACTTATAAGGAGAGGGGGATAATTGATTAAATCTATTAAAGGTAATGCCCTAAGTTTAGTAGGGATGGGATGTAATCAAAAGAAATCAGAATAAATTTAAATTCAAATGAATTTAAATCATAGAAATTATTAATTAATAATTTTGAATTTTATTTGGCTGCTAGGGACCTAATAGAAATTTTATAAGATTGCGAGGACTATGAGATAAAAGTTGTTGTCTCTGGCGAGGGACCTGGATGTAAAATAAAAAGGAACGAGGACTAAAAGGGAATTATGTTTCCTCTCACAGACAAGGACGAAAAAGAGAAATCGAAAAACCTTAAGGGTCGTAGTGCAAAAAGGGCCATGGCTGACTCTGTGTAGGAAAGGGACGGATGAGATCGAAGGATCTCAAATAATACAGATCGCGAGGCAAGCATCTAACGACCCACAGCAACCATGAAGAAACGGTGTAAGTGCCCTCACCGTGCGCTCAAATCTCAGCCGTTATAATACGCGATGGAGGCTGATCACGAGGCACTGCTCATCTTCTTCTCTACCGCCAACGCGCCACCGTGGGATTCCTCTCCGATTAAGGAAACCTCTGATTTATGGAAAGAACGGAGAGGGATTTTGCATGGCGATCTCAAACAGAGGATCGCGATATGCTAGCCACGCACTCCGAGCTTTATAAAAAGACAGGCCGCAGAGGGGGAAGACACCAAGAGCACCACCACCTTTCTTCTTCTTCTCCTTCGTTCCCGTGAGGAAAGCCGTGGGTGCGAGAGAGGACTGCGGTGTTCCATACGCCGCGACAGCGGGCAAAGGGCGTTGAGGATAACCGGACCAGGCTGAGCACGTGACCTTCGGACCACATCGGGACGCCGACGAAGTGAACTTGGAAGGCGTCTGATCACCGGTGAGCCTCTGTCTTTTTGCTTTACTTTCTGATCATGCATGAACATGGGATGAGGGAGTTTCCGTCGGGGAGGGGAGGGCTATCAGACCTCTGTCTGATCAGGACTGAGGCATGCGGCCGGTTTCCGACGAGAGGCAAAGCATGAAGAGCCACTGCCGGTCAGAGGAGACCTCACTGGGCTAGCTTCTCGGGTGCGGGCCGTCGGGGAGCCGCCGACGACCACCGAGCTAGATCTGAGGGCTCCACCGTGGTGACGGCGCGACCACCTCCTTCGGCAAAAGCCCAGCCTACAAACGAAGAAGACGAATAAGAGAGAGAGAGAGGGAGTGAAATAGTTGAGTAATTAGTTAATTACTAATTCGTTTACTAACTAATTGATTAGTAAGTAGTTAGTTGGAAAATTAATTAATTAGTTGACTAAGTTAGTTATTTGACTGAATTGTTAGGGTTTCATTAGTGAGATAATTAGAAGATTTCACTAATTAAATTGGTTGATAACTACGCTATTAGTAAGCTAAATGGGAAATAATTAACTCGAATAATTATTTTAATGGTTAATTAGTTGAATAACTAATTGGATAATTAGTTGTTAACTAATTGTTTTGATTAACTAGATTTTTTTTGTTAATTAATGGACCTAATTAATTAAAAAGGAGGTAGTTAGAGATTAATTATTATTTAAATCGGTCAACTAACTGATTAGTTATTTGATAATTAAATCATGAGATTTCACTAATTAATTGGTTTAATTAGTGACTAAATGGTTAGTAAATTAATTGAAGATTAATTAATTTTGAATAATTAATTAATAAGTTGGGTGGGCCAACTAGTTAAAAAGGATTTAGTCCATCCAATCTACGGTTGGGCCCGAATCTAGTAAGTTGGTTTATGGAAAATTATTAGGAGATTAATTAATTAACTAATTAAGGGATCAGTTTAATTAGAAGATTAATTAACTTTGTTAGTTAATTAAATGGTTTATTGAATTAATTGATAACTTTGTTAGTTAATTAAATGGTTTATTGAATTAATTGAGGAGGTGAATTTATTTAATAAATCAATGGATTGAGTTGGCTAAAAGATAAGCGCACGGATGGATCGAATGAATTCTAAAAGAGATGGAACCAAGATGAAATGACAAGGAAACGTGAGGGAAGGTCCACAAGTCGGGTTTAGGCTCGTGAGAGCATGCATAGTAGATTCATTGCCCATAGACCTATAACTTACTGGGAATAGGTGTAACTTTTCCAGATTGTGACGTGGATGCATCGAGAAGTCCCGTGGAGCACGAGACTTTGCGACTTTAGGTAAGTACTTCGGCCTAGTACCTTTACTCTTTGATGAGTATTCTTGACCTTGTTATTGCATGTTGAGCATGCCTTGTTCCTCCCTTCAGGGATTTTATTTTTATGTCTTTGTTGTGACATATTGTTTTCATACATGCTTCCATGAATTTTGTTGAAATCCATATCTAGCATGTTTGATTTGCTTTGGGGATGTTGGGATCCCTACTTGCACTGTTCTTCGTCCCGGATTCAGTGGAGCAGGTGAGCTCCAGATTTTGCCAGAGCGTTGGGGACGGGACACCCGACGTTCCGACACACCTAGCCAGAGGGAGAGTATTTTGGTTGTCCTTGCTAGTTAGTGGGGTCGATCACTGACCATGTCGATATGAGAGACAGGTGGCGCTACCGACATACACGACTGAGGGCGGCCGGATGGTCGTTTTCTCGCCGAGTTGGTGATGAGTGCTTGGCCGGGGAGACATTTGTGGAGCTTCCGTTGGAACTCTTAGCTAGAGTCATTATCTTGTTTATTTTTGTGATAGACTCCTAGGGCTTTACTTCTTGTATGCGTGCCCAGTTTGTTTTGATATTCATTTTGTTGATATCATATTTCTTGAACCATGAGGGTACTTACCGAAGCTTTCCATTCAAAGCTCATGCACTTGTTTTCTTCCTTTTACTGCATCTTGAGGCTAGGGACACTAGTCTGCAGGAGTCGAGCCGATCGTGGGTCGGGTGATTTGCAGAGGTCCGAGGACCTTGTCTATCTTTCTGTTTTGAGTGAGATATTATGTTTTGTAGGTCCCCTTAGGGCCTGGTATTTGTAGGGTACTTGAACCCTTGTTATTTATTTTCCGCTGAACTCTGTTTATTTTGAATAAATTAAGTTGTTTATTTTGCATTATCTGCTTACACACTTAGGCCTTGTATCCGGGTGGGGCCCGTCTCTACTCGGCTACGGCCGGTCTGCACACGTGCCCGAGGTCCCGAGATCGGGTCGGGGCGTAACATAGAGTGAAGACAATATGGAAAATTTTAAAGGTATGATTAAACGTAAAATTATTTTTTAATATATAAATATTAAATTTATTTAATTGAACTATTATTTAAGGTTATAATGTTATGTGAATTTTAGGTCCATTTTAAATTTTCTGATGAGGTGCAACCTTATGTGATGAAACAATTACAAGCACAGTATAAGAATCTTCAATTCCATTTGCATCAAAGATACCTCAAGAGAAAAGACTCAGACCAAGATGTAAATGAA
Organism: Dioscorea zingiberensis; assembly: GCA_026586065.1. Taxonomy (NCBI): domain Eukaryota; kingdom Viridiplantae; phylum Streptophyta; class Magnoliopsida; order Dioscoreales; family Dioscoreaceae; genus Dioscorea; species Dioscorea zingiberensis. The sequence continues at coordinate 18,208,281 of CM048823.1, read as the reverse complement.
GGTATTTGGAAATGGTTGGTGAGAATAAATGGGAGACACCAAAATTTAAGGTAACATTAGTATTCAATTAATTTATCTTATCTTATCTTTTCTGGTTAATTTCATATGAAAATTAATTGTTTATCATTTTGTAGGATAAAAATGAAAAAAAACAAAAGTAATAAGAGAAACAAGAGATGAAATCAGTTGTTGGCACAAAATCAATTGTACAAATGGCATTTTAGTTGGTAAATTAATATTTTTTGAGAAATTATTAATTAATTATATTTTGATTTTTATTTTTTGGTTTTATATTTTTAGAAAGACAACGATTCTGAAGAATGGCTTGATGTTGTCAAAGTATGGAAAGCGACACGTATGAAACCAGATGGAACTTGGGTTGTTTCAAATGGAGAAGAAATAATGGTATGTATAGAAATTGTAATCAATTTTTTTTTTGTGATGATATTAATATTTATTTATTAAAATCCTAGATTTTTATTTAAACGTGCAGAACAAGCTTCAAGAAGAGGGAGAGAAAAATTAGGAAAAGATTTCATCTGCACCTCTACCACTAGTTGAACATTTCTCTCTTGTTTTTGGGAAAAAGTCTAATCACTCATGTGGCGTAGGTGTTAAAGGGATGACATCTACAACACAGGAAAAATGTTGGATTCTTGCAGAAGCTAAGGCCGCAAAGAAACATGCAAGTGAATTGGACATTGAAGTTGTAAGGCAAACTGAAAAAACGAAAAAATAAGATGAAGAGATTCAAGCCCAACGTGCTGCAATTGAGAAGCAAGACATAGAAATGAAGAGAGTTTTAGATGTTTTTGCACATTTAGCAAGCAATGGACTAATTCCTAGCTGTCCACTCAATGCATCTCCATCAAGTACCCCAACTAATGATTTAGCAAGCGCCACAAGTAATGATGTAAGTATAGTAATTTATAATATATTGAATAGTTAATTTTACTCATATTATTATTATTATTATTTACTAATTAATTGATATTTAATGGTTTTTTTTTTGCAGGAAACCAACGCATAGTGGGCATGGGTTTTATTCATCATCCAAAAGAAAGTTGTAGCTTGTGTTTTATTTGGTTTAATTTTTATAGCATGGTCAGAAATGTCAATATATATATATATATATATATATATATATATATATATATATATATATATATATTAACTAGTCATTTAGTTATTTGAATGATTGTGAGACATATTTCTATTAATTTCATAATTGTATTTGAGAATTTTATTTTGCACTGTTTTCTATTGCAAATTAAGAATTTAACAATAAAATTAATTTTTATTTAATTTTCAATAATATTAATAATTTTTAAGTTCATTTTTAATTAAATCCATTAATTTGTGACAACAATGAACATTGGTGGCAAAATTGTCATAAGATAAAAATTTCACATTTGTGATAAATTTTGTTAAATACTATGGCCACTAATGCAAATTTTGCTAGCCACTAATGCAATTGAATTATTAAATCAATAATTTTATTTGTGACCACAATGGATACATTTAGTGACAAAATTCTAGTAAGATATAATTTTCATATTTGTGACAAAATTTGTTAGACATTAATGTAATTAAATTATTAAATCAATATTTTTATTTGTGCCAATTATGGGTTCATTTGTGCCAAAATTGTTGCAACACATAACTTCCATATTTACGACGAATTTGTTAGACACCATTGTTTTGAACATTGGTGACGATATAACTTTCACTAATAAAAATAATATTAGTAACGCATTTTATCGTCAAAGCTCTCAATAATTTTTGTGCCAATAATGTCGTCACAACAATATATGCTATTGCCACGATTTTTTCGGGCACAATTTAAATTTTTTTGAGACAATAAAATTGACACAATTGGTTGGAGTTATTGTGACTACACCAATTTTGTTGGACACCATTTTTTTGAACATTAGTGCCGATATAACTTTCACTAATGAAAATAACATTAGTGACGATATAACTTTCACTAATGAAAATAATTTTAGTGTCAATACGGTCGTCACAACAATATACGCTATTGTCACGATTTTTTCAGTCACAATTGAGATTTTTTTGCGACAATAAAATTGTCACAATTGGTTTTAGTTATTGTGACTACATTAATTTCATCACCAATAGTTCACTTTTTAGTATCAACATATTTGTCACAAAAGTGTTGCATAATTGTGACAATTTTAAATGCAGCCACTAATGAAATAGTGACGGGGTTATTTGTGACGGCAAGTGACGAATGAAAAAATTGTCACTATAAGTTGTAGTGGCTATTTAGACTTTTAGTCACGAATTTTGCCTCCACAAAAGATGCAATTTCTTGTAGATGCCATATTGAGCTTGAATTTGCATAATTCTTGTCAACGTTGCTTAGTTTAAAATTAGTCCTGACAAAAACATCTTAAAATACAGCACATGAGATATATTGTCTTTTTGCTCGAAGCTCGATAACTTGTTATTGCGCTAAGATGTAACACTAAGAACTCTTACAGCTTGTGAAGATAAAAGGACATCAGCAGCGGATGGGAAGCTTATCTATACACGTAGAATCAGGCCTAAAAAGGTCAATGGGGCCCTAAAAAAGATGAAGGTTGTGAAAGCTTATGGCTCGGATGATATCTCGATTGAAGTTGGGAAATGTCTAGGTAATTAAAGTGCTGGTATTATGGTTAACCAACCCGTTCAACTATATACTAAAAAGTGGAAATATGCCAAACCCTTGGAAAAAAAGAATTTTGGTTTATATATATAAAAAATAAGGGGGTTATTCAAAATTGCACAAAGTATAGTGGCATTAAGTTAATGAGTAACACGATGAACCTGTCAGTTAGAGTAATAGAGCATCGACTCGAGGATATTACGAAAGTGTTAGAGAACAAATTTGGCTTCATTCATGGTAGGTCTACAACAGGCATTATTCGTCCGTTAAAAAGTTTAATGGAGATCTACATAGAGAAGAAAAAAGATCTCCAAATGGTTTTCATTGACATATAGAAGTTAGGCATATGATAATGTACCAATACAAGTCCTTTGGTGAGCGTCAGAGAAGAAAAATATTCATATTAAATATATTTGGAGTTATCTATTGGTATCTAAGATGACATCCCAGGGTATACGTTGTTCGAGAATGTTATGTTGTTCGACACTCGGGGATTACTCGTGTGCAAAGGCCACCAACATGTGGTTGATGGAAGAGGTGGGCTCTGTTTATTTTCAGAATTGCTTAAATGCTTATCTGTTTGCTGAAGTGTTTATTTACTACCATTCTGTGTGTATTAATGCAATTATGTTCGCTCACCCCCTCTAACCCGGTATGCTTTAATTAATCGGGTATGTACAAGCCCACCTACGAAGGACATCACTCCGGCGGTGAAATTTTGGTTCACCCCATAAGAAGCGACCAAAAGAGGTCCCGCGGAAGAGTGTCTAGGTGGAAGCACCAAAAGCAAGGGAGGCCAATTTGACAGTTGTCCAGATGTAGCTAAAAGAGCTTCAATCCAAGTACGATAGAAGATTTTACAAATTATCGAGTAATTTTGGGTTGCTTGAGTTGTTGGGACTTCGTAGAATAAAATTTGGGGTTTAAGGGTTTTTTTTTCTCTTTCTGATTTCGGGTGTTTCCAGGAGAGGATGAGTTTGTTATGCTCTCTTTACGAATGATATCTACCAATGTTTCCATTTAAACAACAGTATTTCCATTTATTCACAACAGTTCCCATTTTAGAATATATTGTAATCCAAGGATTTTATGGGAATAAAATGGGTTTAAATTTCTTTAAAATGGATTATTAATTAAAAAGGTTTTTTCCTAATTAATTAAATATTTTAATTAGTGGGAGAAAAAAAAACTAAAAACCCTAATTAGGGTCAATGGAGGGCCCGGAGGACCTTTTGGTAATTTTGTAAGTACCAAGGACTAAAGATAAATTGTCCTCTCTCTCTCTCAAGGAGGACCAAAGTGTGACCTAAAAGATTTCAGGGACTTTTTGGTAATTATCCAGATCAAAATCCTTATACAAGCGGTTCAACGGCTAGGATTAGATGATCTGAGATAGAGGCTGATCGCGAGGCGTTATAATGGTCTCTAAGAGGGCCACGTGTCGATCTAAGGTTAAATCTATCTCATCGTGTTTGGATCCGAGGCAATGAGGGATGGTATGGTGGAGGTGATCCCACGGTGCGGGCATTTGAGAAACCGTTCATCTTGTGGATTGTCTCCACCGAGACACGATGGTTTGCTCCTCGGCCGTTGGTCACGGATGGATTTGGGTCGTTCATCCAACAGAGTGTTGGATTCAAGGCTTGGCAAAGAGATTAGGACCATTGGATGAGATCAAAGGATCACCACCGCCCATCAGTGAGACCCGATCTCGAGGCGTGCAAAGGCCCCATCCGCAAATCACGGCGCCTTTCACCAGAACGGCCATGAAGGCCAGCTGGCCACCTGCCAGCTTCTCCAAAGAAGCTGGGCAAGGGATCGGTGCCTGTTCGCTTCCCTGGAGCCCTATAAGAACAGCCCCCATCTCCAAACGAGGGGGAGAAGAGCAGCTGCGCGAGTAGAGGACTTCGCCGGAGAAGGAGGTCAGAGAAGTGGAGAAGTAGCTCCGGGCAACCACAACCACCACTGACACCACCAGGGAGACCGGAACGCAGGTAAGAAGGTTTTACAGGCTTCAATTTAAGGTTTAAATCATGTATAGTGTGGTTGTGGGCTCGCCGGAGTCGTTGAACTCAACCAAGAGAGGTGCGCGACGGGGAGGGGAAACAAGGAGCTGTCGGTATGCGACGTCGACTGGTGCGGCCGAGACGGAGCTCGGTGCGCAGTTGCCAGGCGACGGGAACCGCCAGACGGGAAGATAGCTTTCCGGTGAGCTACTCCGGTAGGGCTCAGCCGCGAGGAGAAGAAGAAGAAAAAATATATATATATATATATATATATATATATATATATATATATATATATATATATATATTATAATAATTAATTAATTAATTAGATGATTACTGATTAATTATTTAATAAAGCTTAATGTGACTTTATAAAGTGTGACAAAATAAATCATTAATCTAGTTAGGTTTTTAAATTTTATTTGGTTTAATCATTTGGGCTCATCTCTTGGGTTGGGCCCAAGTGTTGGGTTTAATCAGAAAAAAGTTAATAATAATAAACCTAAAGGTTGGACTAATGATTAAAAAAAGAAAATAATAATAAACAATTAGTTATTTAATTAATTAATTTAGTTTTAGATTACTTAATTAAACCAGATAAATGTAATTGAACTTGATTAGGGTTAATCAAGTTTGGGTTCAAAACGGACTACGTCAACCTAGTGGGCTAAATTAAATTGGGTTCATTGGTTTGGATTTGTTCAATTTAAGTGGGTTTGGGTCTAAGTCGGAATAAATCAAATTGACTAATTTGATTAAGATAATTGATGGAGATGATTAGATTTGTTCAACTAGCTAATCATTCTTGACCCAAAGGTAGATCATTAAATCAATTGATCTGATTAATTAAGTGGGTTAGACCTGGACCATAAAGTCGGGATAATAGACTAGGTTGTCAATTAAAGGGATTAAAATAAACTTAGGTCTAACATATGTTCTGGGTCTAATTAGTTGATCAAATCTAATAAATTAGATGGGCCCAAATTGGCTAAGTTAACTAGAAATGAACAATTTGGGTTCGGATTACGACAAATAAAAGTAAAATTGACCAGGATTGACCAAGTAAGGTTAAAAGACCATAACTGGACAAGGAAATGGAAAGAGGGCCGGAAACCAGGTAGATGATCTATAGGGCCCCTTTAGTGGGCCAAGGCCCATCAGAAGCTAGAGTGATGCATGAGCATCTAGAAACCTAGGGTTTTATTAGAATATTGGCTCTAATAGTAACTCTGTCATCAGATATTCTCGGGGAGTCTTAGAGACACTACGGGAGGAGACTAGGAGGGTTTCTAGCTCCAGAAAAAGGTAAGTACACTTGCCTAGCACCTTTTTCTTCGGAGATTTCTTTGGACATATCTATTTCTTGTTTATAGATATTTATTGATTCCATACATGCTATCCATACTTGTTTTCAATTCCTGTTGGGCATGTATGTTGTGTTCAGGATGTTGGTATCCCTGTTTGCTGCGGTCTACTGCCCGGACACAGTGGAGCGTGGGGGCTCCGATAGGGAAATGCTTAGGGACAGGACCCCCTGACATTTCTGCCTGCCGTGCCAGAGAGGTGATTCTCTGGTGGTCTTACCCGTCAGTGGGAATGGTATGCTGATCGTGTTAACACGTATGAGAGGTGGTACTACCAAATTATGACCGGAGGGTCGTGTTCACAGCCTGTAGCTGGGTTTGCTGGCCGGGAATAACCTTTGGTTTTCTTTCAGACTCGTCACAGAGCTTGAGGGCTTCTGTTGTCAGTGGTCGTACCTTTGGATTTGTTTGTGGTAGACTCCTAGGGTTGTGTTCTCTTGGGATTGTGATCCCTTTATTTGACATGTTGTTTTTTTTATGTCTTCGTGACCCCCGCAGGGGTGCTTACTAAGCTTTCCATTCGAAAGCTCACGTATTTGTTCTTTCTCTCTTTTACAGATCCCGAGGACTAGGGAGTGGTGCAGTGGAGAGTTCATTAGGAGATCTGAGGTCTGAGGGTCTCCCTTGTCTTTTACTTTGAGAGTAAATTTCTTTATGTAGGACCCGTATAGGGACCAGACTTTGTATAGGGCCTATGGACCCTTATGACTCTATGTTCTTTTAGACTTGAGATTATCTTATGTTATGTTATCTGCTGGATCTGATTTAGGCCTTGTATTTGAGTTGAGCTTGTCTCTTCTTGGATACGGCCGGTTTCTACAAGTCATGCCCCAACCCGTCCCCGCCCTCGAGGACGGATGTAATCGCCGCATCTCGACCAAGGACCAGGACCCGATACAGCCCGAATGCAAGGCCTAAGTGCTATATCAACCTGATTTCAAACATGCAGTATAATAACAATACTGATAACATATCATATAATAAGCGGAAGCATAAAAGGGTTCTACATGACCCTACAACAATCCACGATACATATCGTGTCTCAAATACAACTTCAATACGGGACAATACTACAAGGTTCATAACCTCACACAGAATAACAAATAACATAACCCCCTACGGCGCTACCAACCTCTCCGGGGTATACAAAGTCCCAAAGCCCGCGCGCGACTCCCTCCTAGTCCACGCCTGGTACTCCTCTACTCCTCATGATCTACAAGGAGTAACAACTGGGTATCTGAGCCAAACAATTATGGCTCAGTGGGCACCACATACAAATCTCATGCATAAAGAAATGTAAAGATAATAAAAAGCCCACAAATATGAACATAGGGCCCACGGCCCAAAACATTATCAATATAGATATAAATCTCTGGGGCCCGCGGCCCAAAATATCTATAAACACTGGACCCGCGGTCCAAAATACCAAAACTGTGCCAACAAGCACCCGGTACTATCTAGCACCCACACTGCCGATCGCCAAGTGGCCACTCGGTTTACGGCCCTTACCGGCCCCCGCGAAGCTTGCTCAAGCCCCCAGTGCGGCCCCCGGTTAGTCACCCTGTCGGGTGGAGCTTCATCGCCCGTGTCGCCACATCGCCCCGACCCTCAAACGCACAGTAGGCCCAAGTCTATATGACTCTCGACCCTCAGTGCAGTTTGAGTCCGACTCCAATCCCAATATGGGTCGAGTCAATCCTCGAACCCCAATCCCAGGTGGAACGAATCCACTCCCCGTATCGAGTCGAGTCTCAAAACACGAAAGTGATAACCACATATAATGGAAATACATTTTCATACATTCACATATGAACATAATCATACCTTTTTGGAAAAGATTTTTACATGCAAGGCTAAAGAAAGCACATACCTTGCATTTTTCCGTATGATTACCCACCTGGTACTAAATCCTGCTCTAGTCCTCGACGCGCCTTAATGCTCCACGCCAAGATCTAGATAACATAGTATATTATCATCACTAACCGTACATTCATAATACACAAATACACTACTTGTATTAATTGGAAACACAAATCAGAATTTCTGTCCACTATGCGCAGTCCGAAAGAATCACTCATATCTCTCAATCCGTAAGTCGGATTTTGTCGATCCAGGGTTCGTTGGAAAGCCCTTTTCATCCCCTTTCCAACGGTATATTATAAGACATGATTAGAGAAATGGAGGGGCCCTAAAATAGCCCCGAAATTAACAGCCTGGAGAGGCCAGCAGCAGTCTGGCTGCTGTCACTCAGGCTGCAGCTTAACAACTGTTGTTGCAGTTCAATGCAGCAGCTCAGGCCGCTGTTTAGCTGTTGCTACAGCACACAGCAGCCACTCCTGGTGCTGCTGTTGTCGCTGCAACCTATGTTAACCTTCTATATTATCAATTGTAACTTTAATTCAAGCATGTACCATGCATTTTAAATACTAAAACTCTTCACATACCACAGGTTCATTAACAACACCCATTTCCCGTTCCTAATACTCCCATTAGTATGAATTACACAAACTTTAACATCAAGAATTCAACGACTCGGTATGTATTAACCTCTTTGAAGCATTCTATCAAACATCTCGCATGCATGAATTAATTCACTAGTTTTATGTAGCAGAACCTCTAAGTTCCTTTCTTTTTTACATGATTACAATCCCAAACACTACTAAGCATTCTTCATCATAGCCAGTCTAAGAGTAATCAGAAATGGTAGAGTTCTAGCAAGCAATACCTCTCTTTGGCATTTCGTCAAACACACGGTGTGCATTATCCAACCTAGTAGAGATCTTTTACTAGAACATTCTGTGATCCCTCAAATTACAAGTCATTCACACTAAATTATTCCTGAATCTCATACCATTTTTCAAATGGAATCCATCAATTAACACATTAGTAACATGTTCTTAACACACATGTATTCATAAGAGACTTGGAGCTACTCACCCGATTCGCGATGACTCCTCAATGCTCCCCTCAGCCTCGAGTCCTTCCCGGTCTCAACAAATGTAAATTAGCTTCAGAGGGCTTGATCCCTTGGCTCCCCGATGGTCACCACAACCTCGAAGTTGAGTTTCAAGCTTCCCTCTTGCCTTATCAACTCCAATCAATCACTTCTCGGAGAAAGATGAAGACGTTGCAAGGGTTTCGCCTATCCTCCTCTTCTCTTCTTATATAAAGTTCATCGACTACTACCGGCGGATCACGGGAAGCTTGAGGGGAGCTTCAGCGAGAGAAACCATCGCCTCAATCGGAGATCCTCAATTCCTGGTCCACGGGCATGGTTTCTTTTCCCCTTTTTGTTTCTTGGTTAGGTTAGACTTAATTGATTAACTCTTAATCAATTTTAACACCATAACCCAATCATCTTAACTAGAATTCAATTCAGCCCCTCTACTTTATTCAATTTTCATACACTTCCCTTTATTTGTAAATAAACCCTTGGCTCATCTCTTTATTATAAGAAGGCATGTAATTAGGTAAATAAACCCTCATATTAATACCAAATTAACATAAGTCTTTGATTAAACCAAAACTTTTAAACATGAGCGATTACTTCAAGGGGTGGCTTTTACAATACACGCGCATAGAGGTCCCAAATTCGGTCGTATGCGATGATTAAAATGGTATCAAAGCAAAGGTTACTAGTAGAGCAGATAACAAGACCCTAGATGCCCTTAGCATGTTGCATAGACTGAGTGAGGGACTGGGGTAGTATAGTTAGTGGTACGTTAGATTGATGCCTGGTTTTACATACAGGATGTCGGGACCTGCGCACCGTCTGGATTCATCTGAGGACGAGGTGGAGTCTGTTCATGAGAACACTCCACCACCCCGTGCTGACTCTTCGGATCTTGCAGAGATCCTTGCTGAGATGAGGAGGACTGTGGAAGCCACCAATCGGAAGATTGATAGGCTTCAGTCCACGGTTGCTATGCTCGTCCAGAGACAGAGGGACGAGGGTGTGAGGGTCCCTGTTGCTCAGAGGCCAGTAGGCAGGAGCCCGAGAGTTTCACTGGTACAGGAGATAGTGAGTCTGAGCATTCCTCCTAGGCGGGTATGTCGAGCCCATGACTATCGCCGGAGGTTGGGAGTGCAGCTTGGGGTTAGAGTTGGGGGTCCGTCTTTTACTATAATCAGGATTGTCAGGTGCCGACGCTGCGGTGGATATGGACACCGGATGGCGGAGTGCAGGCACCCTTCTCTTTGGTGCCGTAGTTGTGGCAGTACTGAGCATCTCGCCTTCTACTGCCCAAGTGGCGCATCGGGACCTAGTAGGGGACCACAGGGGTCAGGAGGATATCAGCCCCTTGTCGACTACACCCCACTATCTCTCGATGAACACCACCTAGATTGAGTCTAGTTTATTGTGTTTTAAATAAATTGTAGCCTTACAAACTCTGAGTGTTATATGAACTACGTATGTTGTGTTTTCTGTTCTGATGTTTGCTTTTAGTGAAATAAAAGTTTAGTTTTGTTACTTATGTGATGGAGAATGAAGTAACTCTGCTAATATTGACAGTTGAATTATGAACCAAGGACGTGGAGGCCGAGGTGGGAGGGGTAGAGGTAGAGGAAGGCATGGGCGACCTCGCCGAGATGATGTACCACGGTCACCTGGGGAGGTTCCCCCACCGATTGATGAGATAGAAGTGGAGCAAGACACGCCTGCTCAGTCAAACGCAGAGGTGCCTCGGGTAGAGGGCTAAGATCCCAGGGGGGAGGTCCCCCCATGAGTATGTTGGACCTCATGCGTGGGATGATGGGGTTAATACAGAAGACCAGGCAACAATGAGCACCACCTCCATCGGCCACTCCCACTACTGGCAGAGGATTAGTTGGGGAGATTAGGAGACCTTCTCCCCGACCTTTTGAGGGAGCCGCTGATCCCCACGCAGCAGAGCAATGGATTAGGGAGATGGAGAAAACCTTCGAGGTCTTCTAGACTACGGAGGCGGAGAAGATCAGGACCGCCATTTACATGCTCCAGGGACCAGCTGAGGACTGGTACTTTGGAGAAATTAGACTGAGAAAGGGTGAGGCCTTCCAGACTTGGGAGGAATTTAGAACTGTATTCTTCGCCAAGTATTTCTCTCGGGGACACTTGGTGTAGCTGGGACAACAGTTTTCTCAGCTTGTTCAGGGAGGCCAAACTGTGGAGCAATACGAGACAGAGTTTGACAGGTTGGCCCGTTTTCTGCCTGACATGGTCCCGACCGAGGAAAGTCGGGTGATGAAGTTCGAGGCCAGATTGCGGCCATCACTGAGGAAAATTGTGACGAGTCACATGTGCAAGACCTATACTGAGGTCGTGGCCAGGGCAAAATATACAGAGTCCTCTTGCCAGGGAGACGCCCAGGGGTCGTCCCAGAAGGAGAAAAAGGACAAGGGGTCTAACAGTCAGGGCCAATTATCGGGGAAAAGTTCTGGGAGACGTAGGCCCGACAACAAGTACCGGCCTTATGGCAAGCAGATAGGGTCTACAGCCTCGTCTGGAGGCAAGGGGTCAATCGAAGCGTGTGGCCACCTAAGATAAAGATGTTATGAGTGCAAAGGGCCTCACAAAAAGTCACAGTGCCCGAGATTAACATGAGGATGTTTTCTTTGTTTGGGCCTGGATCACCAGAAGGCCCAATACCCTCAGCGTAAAGTTGGACAGAGTGTGGTTGGAGGAACCCAAGGATCGCAGCAGGCCTCCCGACAGTTAGTAGGACCACCACCGAGACCACAAGGTGGTGATAAGAAGGGGAAGGGGACATCAGGACAGCCTTCCGCAGAGAACCAACCTCAGCAGCAACAGAGGCCTATGACCCATGGACGGGTCTATCATTTGATCTAATCGAGGAAGCACAGTGCATCACCGATGTTGTGGTGTACCATCTCTCGTTAATTCTCAAGTATGCCAAAGACATTATTTGATCCGGTTGCCACACACTCTTTTATATCTGTACGTTTTGCATGAAGACATACTTTGCCTGCAGTAGATCTACCCCAGGAGTTGTGTGTAGACACCCTAGTAGGAGCTGCCAAGTTGGTAAGGATAATAGTACCGGCATGTCCAGTAGAGATAGAGAGGCGGGAATTACTTGCAAACTTGCATGTGATGGACCTGAAGGATTATGATGTAATCCTTGGGATGGACTGGCTTTCTTCGGTATACGCAGTAGTGGACTGTCGTGGAAAGAGAGTTGTATTCAGGATGCCGGGAGATGAAGAGTTCACCTATAAAGGCAGCCAAACCTGCTCCCTAGTACAGGAGATTTCAGCTCTTCAGGCTCGAAAGTTACTTAGGGGTGGATGTATAGGTTACTTGGCCTCTATCTCTGAGGTGAAAAAGGATGGGGAGATTGTAGTCTCAGATGTACCTGTGGTGAGGGAGTATCCTGATGTGTTTCCTGAAGACTTACTAGGATTACCCCCAGAAAGAGAACTGGAGTTCTCAATCGATTTGGTTCCAGGAACAGCTCCAGTGTCTAAGGCTCCTTATAGGATGGCGCCTGCGGAGCTTAAGGAGTTGAAGACACAACTACAGAAGTTATTGGATAAAGGCTTTACAAGGCCTAGTATGTCACCTTGGGGAGAACCTGTTCTTTTTGTCAAGATGAAAGACGGGTCGTTAAGGTTGTGCATCGACTATAGAGAGTTGAATAAGGTGACTGTAAAGAACAAGTACCCCTTACCCAGGATTGACGACCTTTTGGATAAGTTGTAGGGAGCTCAAGTGTTTTCCAAGATTGACTTGAGATCTGGGTATCATCAAGTGAGAATCAAGGAGACGGATATTCCGAAGAATGCTTTCCTTACTAGATACGGGCACTATGAGTTCAAGCTGATGCCATTTGGGCTTATCAATGCTCCGGCAGTCTTTATGGACATGATGAACCGGGTTTTCCGTCAATACTTGGACCAGTTTGTGGTGGTTTTTATCGACGACATACTGGTTTACTCAAGTAGCCGCCAGGCACATAAGGTGTAAGAGCCATGTGTTTTTTTTTTTTTGCTCCAATTTAATGAAATGGTTAATTCCCCTTAATTATGCTTGTCAATTAACCTCCCAATGATGGTGGATTAATTTTAAGATTTATCATGGATTAATTATTAATAATATAGGGGAACTAGAAGAGATATCAAGGGTCCTATAAGAATTTATAATAGCTTAGGGACTAAAATGCAAAACGTTAGAGACCTTATTGCATGAGATGATACAAACATGGTCATGGGGCTTGCATGGATATGTGTAGGCAGCCTTGGACTTAAATGCATATGTACCCTATATTTCATGCAAGATGTGAGGGAATTTAAATACAAAAAATAGAGAGAGAGAAGTCATGATTTGAAGACAAGTCATGACTTGATGGCTAGCTTATAAAATAAGTAAATAAGAGAAGTCATGCCTTGGTGGTAAGTCATAACTTGATGGCCAACTTTATTAAAAAGAAACCGAAATAAAAAGGAAATAAATAAGAGGAGTTACGACTTGATGGTAAGTCATGACTTGATGGCCAATTTTAATAAAAAGAAACAAAATAAAAAGTAAATAAATAAGAGGAGTCATGACTTGATGGTAAGTCATGATTTGATGGCCGATTTCATTAAAATAAAAAACAAAAGAAAGAATAAATAAGAGTGGTCATGACTTATCACCTGACTTGATGACCGACTTTATAGAAATAAATAATAAAATAATAACAACAACCAAACAATAGAAGATGACACATGGGATTAAGAGAAGCGGTTTCCTCATCAGGGAAACCATGTTTCTACTTCAAGGAAACGCCAAGTGTCGCGACCAGAATTGTTCATGCATGAAAATGGCTTGAGATTATCTTATGTTATGTTATCTGTTGGATCTCATTTAGGCCTTGTATTTGAGTTGAGCTTGTCTATTCTTGGATATGGCCGGTTTGTGCACGTGCTCGAGGTCCAAAAATTCGGGTCGGGGCGTGACATATATAGAGTCCATCATAACGCCTTCTGAATGAAGCAGGCTACGAAAATATGACGACCAATCTCGTCCACGGTATACCTCCTAGAAATGATGTTGTTCCCAAACAGCTCATGTGCGGTTCCAAACTATTAATTAAAAGCTCACCTCAACCTTTGGTGCTCATCTCGGACGTACAGTCCCGATTGTACAAGCCATTAATTAAAAGATTAAATTAATTAATTAAAATATTTTGCACACTTAAAAATACCATGTGCAATTCAACTGCAGTAAATTTTATTAACACTATCAAACATATTTCCATTCATTAACACTAGTAAACCCTAAACCTGAACAATCTCATAAATCTCCATCAAATTCAATATACAATTTTGCTTGTACATTAAAAAACTGGACATAATTAAGTTACACTGATAATATTATAAATTTGCAACCAAATAAGTTATATACATTCAACTATTGTAATTTATGATCAATTACACAACCATACAACTCATGTACATTCAACCAACTGTACATGACACTCAACAACCACATCAAATTACACATTGCAACAAAAGAAAAGAGACTGAAACTCTGCATAGCTTCACCCTGCAACGCTGGAACTTTTTTTTTATCACATCCCGCAATTAACATTAAAACCAGTAATCCATTCCCTTTACATGAATTAAACAAAGTATTAACATTGGGAAAAAATAAATCCATTAAAAGCAGCATTACAGTTCATGTAGCCTCTATTTATGAGGCAATCCAAATAAAATGCACTCCAAATGAAACCCAAACATGCAAAGTCAACATTTATGGAAGCTAAATTTTTTTTTTCCAAATGAATCAATCATGTTATTAACATTAGAAGCTGTTAATTCATGCCCTTTTAAATGTATTCCAAAAATTATGAATAAGGAGAGAAAAAAAATCCATAAAAAGAAACATTACAGTTCATTGAATGAAATAAGCACATTAGCAAAAAGGAGACAGGCGAGCTAGAAAGATATCCTCATTGGCAACAATAGAAGTAAAGATAAATTTGCGTAGACAAACATATGACAACCAAGTATTATTTCTCACTTGACATCATTTAAGCCTAAACAAACCAATAATGCCTATTCCACTCACATTTTATTACGAAAAAGGAACAAAACTAAAAACAACTTAATGGGCATGCATAAATTCATGAACGATTATAGTATACAACATAAAATTGATAAATTAGACAGTTATCTAAGGAATTTGGAGAAATAAAAATATGATAGTATTGATGTAGTGAAGGCATCCATCAATTGATCGTCTATTTTCGTTGAAGGATAGAAGGAGATCCAGCTGTAAAAGTCAAGTGTAATTAACAACTCAAAAAACCAATCTATTTTACAAGTTTGAGGAAAATTGGCCGTATGAGAAAGCCAAAAAGATAGGGAATCAACTTGAATTGTTCAAGAAAAAACAAAGAAGAATGTACCAACATTTTAGCATCGGAGGTGCAACAACAAAACCATCTTGAACTTGCTATTAATCAAGCAACTTTACAGTTAACTAAGTGAATTTAAGCAAACCAGTTAAGATGAATTCATGAGAGATATTCACCCATATCAACCTAATGATGAGACCAAATTCAAGAAATTCAATACTTTTAAGGATTTATCATAAATTTTATATACTTTCTAATTAGATACACCTATTATTTTTTCACAATATTTTAGGAATATTGATCTTTTTCTTTACAGAATAGTGTGAACAATACATTAAACCACCCACTTTTCTTATGGTCTTCCAAGTCTTTCTTAAGCTACTATTGTGTTATTGCATCAGTAACCTAAAAAGAGGATTCATAAAATTGTTTATTTAAGCATATCTCGTAGCTTCACAGCTTTAAATTAATCATACATTTCCTAGCAAGTAATGTAGGTACTGTTAAGAAAACTTCTTTCATATCTTAATTGGACCCTCCAAGCGATCAACTACATGCAGATAACCATTATGGTCGAAATATGCAATATCGACAGTCCTTAGCCAACCATCTTCATCGATTGTTGATTGAGTGACATTCTCATCATGTACTTACAGTCACCTAAAAATAGTATTTCCAAAGATTGAGGAGTATGCCTACTATTATGTTTATATGATAATGAGTTCTATCTTATTAGATAATATTTTTATCTATGATTTATTTCATAGGAAAAATTCATGTGGCCTATTGAAAAAGCAAAAGTTGTGAGAAAAATTTGGGATACTACATGCAAGGAACTATTTAAAGGAATGATGGAAGAAGAAAGGAGTTGGGCAATGAAGCATTTTGATGCCACAGATATTGCAAAGTGCAAAGGATATAATTTAGGTTGGATTCGAGTTGAAATTTAGGATCGACTGATTGATAATGTTTGGAATAATGAAGCATGGAAAAATCAATCTCAAATAAACAAGCAAAATCGGAAGAGAGAGAAAGACGGAAGCATTGTCAAACATACCGGTGGATCAATTCCTTTTATGCTTCATGCGGAGAGGATGGTATGTACATAAGTTATATTGTTTAAAGTAATACTTAGCAAAGTTTTATACATGCATATTTTACCTAGACGCATGTGTTTTCACTAACTTATTCCATATCTCCATGTAGGCAAAACAATTGAATCGGAGAGCAACATATGAAGAATTGTTTAATCGAACCCACAAACGTGACAAAGGTCGAGGTGATTTTGTTGATAACAAGTCTAAATCTGTTAGTGTCAGTGATGTATTTTTTGTATTTCAATACTATTTAATTATCAACATGATTTAATTATTTCAATACTATTTAATTCCTGATTTTTTATATTTTTTGTAGGAATCTTATACGTCTTCAATGAGTCAAAAATATGGTCCTGATGAATCTTGTCATCCCGAGTTTGACCCACAAGCTCGGTGTGATGCAATTGGAGGACTAGAGACTACACGCACTCATGTCTATGCGTTTAGAACAACGCCACGTGCCAAGAATTTATTCTCTTCTTCGAACAATGTTGGAGATGGATCATACTCGGCTTGCAGTCCAACACCTGAACATCCACGTGCACCATCCACAACTGAAGTTGATCATCTACGAGAAGAAGTGACGCTTGTGAAGGATAAACTTCAAAACTTGGAGAATTCTCAAGGTGAAATCAAGGAATATCTTCATCAAATTACGGAATTCTTGAATCCTAAAAACTTATTTCCTAATGCTTCAATTGGACCTTCTCAACCTACATGCAAGGATATAGCCCAAGAAGAGGCAAGCTCTGATTCTGATGAGTGAAGATCATAGTGTGTTGAACTATATCGTTGCTTTATGTGTTTTTGATGTGTATGAACTATGTATCTTTTTTTAAGACATGTTGTCGTTTTGTATCCTTTACTTATCTTTGATAATGAACAATTGACTTTTATCAGTTTATTGATTGGTGTCAAATAATAATTAATCTGATTATATATATTACAGAAAAATAATGCAGGGAAAACAAAATCAATATTAGAATAAAAGACCTTCAGGGACGGAATTCGCTAGCGATGATCATTATTAGGGATGTAATTCTTTTGGAGATAAAGAACATGGATCCGTGGGTGATAACTTCCTTTAGGGACGGAATTCGTAGGTAATAAGCATTTTTAGTGACAATTCACAGGGTGATAAATACTTACGAGGAACCAAACTGTGGGTGATAAGACATTCAGAGACGGAATTCCGTTGATGGCCAAGGCTATTAGGGACGGAATTCCGTGGGTGATAAAGGCATTCAGAGACGGAATTCCGTTGGTGGCCAAGTCTATCAGGGACGGAATTCCGTGGGTGATTCGGCATTCAGAGACGGAATTCCGTTGGTGGTCAAGACTATCAGGGACCGAATTCCGTGGGTGATAAGGACATTCAGCAACAGAATTCCGTTGGTGGTGAAGTCTATCAGAGACGGAATTCGCTGGTGATATACGGTTTCAGGCGGAATCCAGGCTTGCAATAAGCACCTTCATAGACCAAAATTACATGGTTGTTAATCGTTTTACCGACGGATTGTTCCGTTGGTGATACGTAGACATCACCGATGGAATATGTCTTCAAAACGGAATGGCTTCAGCGACTCAGTTTTCAGTGACGGAATTTCCAACGGAAAATTTCCGTTGCTGAACTACATCGCCAACGGAATTTAACTCTTTAGTGACAGAATTTTCCGTCTGTGATGCACCTGTTTTCTTGTAGTGTCACCTCTTTATCATATTTGCATATGTTTTTATGTACATTATATTCTATGAAGACTAGCACAGAATATTGTTTTTTTCTTTCTCCTTTCTTTCTTTCTTCCTGACAATCATGAGTGCTGATATGAATGCCCAACTACCAAATTAATTGTTTGGTCATCTGATGGTGAAGGATGAATTCCCAATGGTGCTAAAAGTTGGCACATAAGATCACAGGGGTATGAAAGGAGGTTGTTGGCTCACAAAGAAGGTAGATTGGATTATAGTTATAGAATCCTGGTATCTCTCTCCTTTTTGAGTCACTGACTTTTGCATCGAAGGCTCCCCCAAGCAAGAGCGCTCAGATTTCTTCTCTGCCACAGAGAGGTCCAATCCCCAAAGGCCGATTGAGGCTTTAATCTTGCAAAGCGAAGGAAGAAGAAGAAGACTTGTCAATTATAACCGACCTCTCCATTAAGATTTCCTGAAAAATTCTCACCTTCACCTATTAATCTCTCTTGTTAATCAAGATTTGCTTTGATCTTAGGAAAAGAGGATCATTGTATCAACATATATTTTTTCTTTTTAATTAAAAATATTGTTTGTCCCATATTTAGTGTATAAGAAAGATTATTGTTGTGGAGAGATGCTCTTCATGGATTTCAAAACTTCTCAAATATGGCAATATTATTGTATTCAGTAAAGCATTGTGCACAAATGAAAGGTTATATTTTTGTTAAACATCATTAATTAACAAAAAATTAAGGGAATTATTTTACCGTTGGTTCCGGAAAACGCAAAAAATGTAACTTTATATTGTTTAATTAATAACTAATCATCAATTATTTTTTATTAAAATATTATAAATGTTATAAAAGATCCAAATACCCCTCATTACCAAAACGATAATCTCATAACCATATTTTATGAACACCTTCTAAAAGTAATTAATTGTAAAAAATTCTGGTTAACCCATGCATTAAGGGAATTCGGAGTGGAATTATAGTCCATGGGCCAACCACACTATAAATAGTACTTAGGTGGCATTTAGGATAATTACTCACCTAATTAATTTGCTAATCATTTTTAGTGTGAGTTTTAACCATCTATGTGGTTAGTTAATCACATTGAAGAGCAAAAAAGTCATTTACCATCATCTCTACTTTTTAATTCACTATACTCTAACCACAAACACTAACCAATTTAATTATTTTTTTTCTAAATGTATTTAATTATTTTTAAAAATATAACAGTAAAATTGTTATTCTGTGACCAGGAAGTTATGGCTTTGAGTCGTGGAAACAACCTCTTATTTTAAAAACATAAGATAAGACAATGTATAGTAGACCTCATTGATCTGATTTTTCCCGTACCTTATATAATATAGGAGCTTTATAGCACTGGATTTCTTTTTTATTATATGAAACTTAATTCCATTTTGCCAAACAACACCGCACCAGAAAGTTTAGAGTTTAATCCGAACAAATAAAAATTTAAAAGAAATATGGTCAACGGTGAGGGTTATCTAATATATAGTTATTTTTTCCAATATATTTTTAAAATAATTTCATATTCAAAAGTAAAGATTTTTTTATGTTTTTTTAATCGTCAACAAGACTATCAGCACAACTGATTAACGCACACATGTTCCACACGGTGTGCACACGCTTGCCACACTCACCCACCGGACCTGCCGGTCAATGCAAAATTACTTCACAGTCCCTTCACTGTACAATGTATGTATGACAGCTCGCGTGTTGATTAAATTATTAACTTGGTTTATGAAAAACACACACACTTCTTTGAATCTTCCAATGTAGTCAATTATTCATTCAATCTCAATACATTTGGGAGGCTCGCTGTTCTACCTCTAAAAACTAATATCCATTACCTTATTTATTGATAGAGAAATTTTCACGTATAACTTGGTACATAATTATGTATAGACCTCAATAATTTTTATATTAAAAATTATTTGTATCTTAGACCAGGTTTATTGTACCAAACTAGTAAAAATACAATGAGAATTTTCCCATAACTCCACATGCCAGTGATCAACATTTAACATATATTTTTTTAAAAAATATATATATATATATTCCTTTTTAACATAATTTATTTTTATTGTATATTAAAATAAAAGGAAAATTAAATAATAATGATAATGAGTTACATATAATATTATTTTTGATAAATATGGACTAAACACTAGAAGCATGTCTGAGCCAGGATTGAGCCGTCTGAGGCAGGATTGAGCCATCAACTTCTTCATATCAGAAGGAATATACAAATCAACTTTGTTTTTTTTTTAAAAAAAAATAATATATATAACATCCAACTCTACTTATAAGAAGGATTGTGCTAACTAACTTTTCTCAAGAAAATTAATAGATATAATAAATATTATAGTACTATTACATTGTATATAAAAATAACATTTAGCTACTAGATCTATAGATATAAAACTATAGATTTTTTTTATTTTTTTTTAATTTTTTTATTATTTGGAAAAGTACTACACAGCTAATATCTAATTACAAAAGCTTCTAAAGTTTTCAAACAAAGCATTATTAAGCCAATGGGGCAAATTTTAAACTTCTTTGAACTCCATAGCTACCCCATTTGATCTGACCTTCTTTGACAATGAATCAACGATGTAGTTGTCTTCTTTTGGAAAATATTGCATTTCCTCTCTCTATCTCATTAAGCTTTGTCTTGCACTTGGTGGTGAGGTCCCGAGTGCTCCAATTCTCATCACCTTTGTCAGTGTGCAAGAGTTTAGTCAGGTGTATATTGTTAGATAGGATCCTTGCATAACTGATGCCAAGCTCAATCATAGCTTCAATTCCATTTATCACTGCATTTAGTTCTCCTTCCGGAGCAAATAGGGCATAACAGAGCTTCCTACCTACGAAGCATAAAGTGCCGGTGTTAGTCACAATGAAATAGCCAATTCCTATTGTGGACTCGCCTGGCATCCAAGCTGCATCAGTTAGCAGGTATGTGTAAAGAAGCCTTTATTTAAAGCCTTGGAGATTTTGACATTAACATTTGCTATCCCTTCTTTATGTTGCAGATACTCCAAGGTCAAGGCCACAGCCTTGTTGGCCATCTTCTTTGGTTCCATCATCGTTTTCCTGAAAATGACATCACATCTGTTTTTCCATAATAACTACAAAGCATTAGCAATCAAGGAGATTTCCTCAACAATTAGTTTATGATTGCCAATTTTTTTCTTGAGTAGCCAGTTGCCATTCAAAATGTCCTCATGGTCCAACCCCCAATTAGTCAGGTAACCCAAAGCCTGTATTTCAAGCCATACTTACTGTGCTTTCCTACCAAAAATAGAGGAGCCATGTTTTTAGTGGTTAGATTACATAATTCGCATGGCTCATCAAGCCCCAACTTGATCATATATAGATAATGCTTTGTAGGCAATCTTTTGTGGAAGAATTTCCAAAGGAAGGTTTTAATTCTTGGAATAGCTTGCAACTTCCACAGCATTGCCCATCTAGGCCACGGTTGTTCAATTTGTGCATTAGTGTAGCTGTCATATATAGTATCAGGAAGGGACTTAGTCCCAGTCCCATGTATCCATTCCCAATTGTCATCATGGTGTTGTTTTCTAATCTCCCTGCATAAAATAATATTAGCTATGATTTCAGGAAATAATTCAAGAAGTAATTTCATGTCCTATTCATTTCCAATAAGGAGATTCTGAATTTGAATATGGGAGATATCAAAGTCCATGTTATAGAAAGAAGGTTTCAGTTGCAGAGGGATGCTATAGAGCCATGAATGTTTGTATATTGAATCAAATGCAGTGACATGCCTAAGAGCAATTTCTCCTCTTACCATTTTGGCAGTGCACATTAAGGTTTGGTAAAGGAAAGAAGATATCTCTATTCTCTTAAGGTCCCAAGGGTTCAATTAACCATATTTATAGCTTATCAATTGGACCCATGCTTTCTTCCTATTATTCAACAAGTCAAGTAGATGTTTTGTTATCAGTGCCTTCTTTACAGCTAATGTCCTTAATGCCCATGCCTCCCTCATTTTTGTCCCTTGAGATGGTACTCCAGTTGATGAGATGGATGCCCTTTCCATTGCTAGTATTTTTCCAAATGAAATTTCTCACCATTTTGGATATTTTGTCAAGTATCCCATCAGGAATGACATAAGTGTTTAGGTTATGGATAGAAAGGGATAGGATGGTTGATTGAAATAGGGTAAGTTTACCTACCAAGGATAGGTGAAGTGTTTGCCAATGACCTAATCTTTTTGGACTTGGTCTAATAGAGGGTTGGAATAAGAGGCCTTAATCTTGTTGTGAGAGATCCAAGTACCAAGGTGCTTGTTTTCAGACCTAGTATTCTTTCAATGGATTGTTTAAGTTTAATGTTTATCCATGAAGGAACAAACATTTAAGATTTCCTGGTGTTAACCCTCTAGCCACTGATCTGAGAGTACAAGTCTAAGCACATGATAATTGATCTAGCCTCCTTCCTACTGGCCCTACAGTAGATGATGAGATCATCAGCAAATAAGGTATGATTAATTGAAGAATTTGGACCAAGAGGGATACCTCTTATCGTACTCATGCTCTCTGCCTTTCTCATAATTTGGGTCAGCACCTAAGCTACAAGGATGAAAAAATAAGGCGAGATAGAGTCTTCTTGCCTAATTCCAGAATGGGGTTTGAAGAAGTTCCCAATCCTCCCATTGATAATAAAGGCCATAGAAGGGGTTTCAATATATGCTTTAATCTACATGATCCACTTTGGTGGAAAGTTCATTTTGGTTAGCACGGCAAGAATTGCATTCCATCTCAATATATTATAGGCCTTATCCATATCATATTTAATTATCATTATAGGAATATGCTTGGCATCCTTTTTTAAGGAGTGTGCTACCTCTTGTGCTAACAAAAGCACATTGTTTAGGAGAAATCAGGTGTGGAATGACTGTTCTAATCCTGTTTGTGAGTATTTTAGATATTATTTTATAGTTAACATTACATAAAGCTATGGGTCTGAAATCCTAAACCATTTTGGGTTTTCTTTTTTAGGGATTAGACTAATAAGGGTTTTGTTCCAGTTATTAGGGAGATGACCATGATCAAAGAAGTGGATGATGGCATCTACAATAGAGTCTCCAATAATGTGACAATATGCAATGAAAAATTCAGTAGCGAAACCATTAGGTCCAGGGGCCTTACTAGGAGCAATTGATTTGAGTAAGTTGTAGATTTCGAAACTGCTGATAGGCTCAGTCAAGTAACTGGATTATTCCTCATGTAAGGTAGGAAGATCATTAGGAAGAGCTTGGATGGTGGCTTCCAAGTTACAGACATTGTTAACCTGCCAAAACTTAGAACAAAACTTGTTGAAACAATGCATAATGTCAATTGGATCAATCACAATGTTTCCTTGATCATCTTTGATTTGGGTCATTTTGTTCCTTCTTCTATGATTTTTGGCTAGTTTGTAGAAAAACCTAGAATTTTGATCTCCATTTGTAGCCAATTAAATCTAGACTTTTGTGCCCAAAAATTTGTGCTTTGTCTTAACATGGCTTGGTGTTTGTTATATAAGCTTCTTAATTTCCTATAGGTTTCTTCAGCTTGTCCTTGGTTTTCACTAAAATCTATAGCCTCAAGTCTTTCAATCTCTCTCTATTCCTTTAATTCTCTGTTCTAGTCCCTGAGTGCTGTTAGTGCAAGTTTTTCTTAGTTGGTAACTCAATTTATGGAGATTGTGATTGGTTGTGTGTAAGGGATTCCTATAATTGCAGACTCTCCATGTGGCCTTAATTGTCTTTTGGCATTCTAGTGTGGAGCTAATTAGAGTCAAACTTAAAAGCTTTGGACCCTTTGTAGTGTTTCTGGGTGCTAGTTAAGACTAGAGGATTATGATCCGATTGACACCTAGCAAGTTGTTCCATGAAATAGTTACCTATATTATCATAGCAAAGTTCACTAGCAACAATTTTGTCTAATCTTGCCCATTACCTAGCCATACCTTTTTGGTTGTTATAGCAGGTAAAGGGAGGGTCGGTGTAATCAAGTTCGTGGAGGTTATTGTGATCAAGAAAGTGGTTAAGGTACCTAGATTTTTGTTCAGAAGCATAACTAAGGTTACCTTTCAGATTCCTTTCCTCATTACTTCTTACTTCATTGAAATCACCCAGAATGATCCAGCGGAATAGAATATCAACAAGGTTGGTTAGTTCATCCCAAGTCTTCTTTTGGGTACTTAGCACCTGGCTATTATAGACTACAGGGACAAGGTACAGTTTAGAATTAGGGTTAAAGTCATTTTTGGTCCTTGAAAATGGGACCAATGTTCATTTCCATCCCAAAATCAAAATTTGTTCAATATGGTTCCTATGAGTGCATATTTTGACATTTTAGGTCCCTATATATTCCGTATTTTGTCATTTTTGGTCCCTATTGCTGACGTGGCAGTTATGTGGAATACCAATAAAATGCATATAATCTTTTTATTATTATGTTTAGGTCGTTATTTTGCTGATGTGGAGTAATAAGTGACAGTATATGCTGATGTGGACCGTATTGAACAAATTTTAAATTTTTGGGATGAAAATGAATATTGGCCCTGTTTTCAGGGACCAAAAATGGCTTTAATACTTAGAATTACAACTCGTAATAGCTAAATGGAGCACATACCTAGAATTAGCAAAAGGAGTAACCAAGCCTAGGTTCTTTCTCCAAAGGATAATAATTCCACGAGAGAAACCTATTGATGAGATTGCAGCCCAATGCCATCTTTCTGGAATCTTTTACCAAAGGATTCGATACGAAGCTTGTTGGTTCTGGTTTCAACCAGATATATTAAGGAGAGGTTCAACAATCTGGTAAAAGTCAAAATTCTACTCATGGTGTCGGCCCCCATGACCCCCTACAATTTCATATCAAGACCTTCATGAATTAACCTTGAGTTGGGGGAATTTTCCTCCGCATCCATGATCCTACCTTTCTTATGGGCTCGAACTTCATCAGTGGATGAGCCCTTGCTCCCATTACCTTCATTTCTATAAGGTGCACCATTCCCTAGTTTCGTACATTCCCTGGGTTTGGTGGTTCCTCTTCTTCCATTTGTTCCAATGCATGGTTCTCCTCCTCTCCTGGATCTGGTGGATCTTCTTCCTCCATGCCCTCCAAATCCTCCAGTGATGGATCTCCTGGTTTCCTAAGATTGCTTGAGAGGCAAAGAACGAGTGCTTGGTGGTCATGAACGATCCTCTCCATCTCCATGGTTTTAGAGTTGTAAGGTAAATCGAGATAGGGTTTCCCGTTTAGAGTTTTCTGTTCTTTATCAAGAACAGATGAGTATAGTTGAAAGCTTTCCTTAGGATTGGTTTCCAGGTTTAAATTAACATTGCGGTGTGACCCACGCCCTTAAACCAATTCCATCTGAGTTGACCCAGCCACCTAGTAGTTACCTCCACTGCGACCTCTTGGAGCGCTCTCTCATGGACTGGAGAGCGGTGGTTCCTCTCTAGTAATTTGCCTTGAGTCATTTCCTTTCTTGTGGGTGATTGTGATTGTATGGCCACATCCAGCTCCGTGACCCCCTCGAGAACCGGAGTACACCCCAGCCCCTGCTGGGCACGTGACTTCCATAGCCTCAGGCTAGGGGCATTCCTACTCCTCTTGGGATTCGACCACGATAGGATCCCAACGGTCAACATGGTTCCAATAGTGAGATTTCTCTTCCTCCTCAAGTGCGTGGCTCGCGTTTCTCGTTCTTGAAGTTCCCCTATTCAATTGATTTTTTCTAGTCGTTAAGGACCACCCTCTGTTCAGCCTTTACCAGACTATCATCCATGAACCGAAATCAGGGTGTCCGCTTTCTTCCACCTCCATAGCACATGTTTACGTTTCTTGCTTCTGGGCTCCGGGTTTCGTTTAGAGGGGCTAGCGGCGACCTTTCCTTTCCCTTTTAGGTCGAAAACTGGCAGTCGAGTTCCAGCCACCTTAGTATGACACCAAGCTTCCGCAAGCTTACAATTGTCAGTACTATGGCCAATAACTCCGCATTTATAGGAGAAAACCGTAAACTTTTTCATACAGGATGGATATGAAGCACTATGATTTCACCGAATTCTCTGAATCAACCCACACTTCTTGTTTCAGAGGTTGATTCAAATCAATCTCGATACAGGCTCTTGGGAATTTGCCCCTTGTCCTATATGAATGTAGTTTCATCTACTTTGATCGCTTTTCCAAAGGAGGCCACTACCGTCACGAGGGACTCCATGTCCTATACTCCGGTGGAAGGTTATATAGGTGAATCCATAAGATGGTTGAAGATAGTATTTCGAAGCTGGCTTGGAAGTGTGGCCTCCACCGCATCAGGTGGAGGACCATCCCATTCATCGTCTAAGGACCTTCAGTGAGTATGGTCTCCATCATCTCTGATGTTGAAAAGAAGATAAGGAAAAATCCATTGAGCATTTCAGCCAAGTGAAGTCAACCAGGTAATTCTAAAGCCGGCGAGCGCTTCTTTGGCCACTCCCAGTGGAGGGTCACGGCCCAAGAATTTACCAAATAACACCGTATCTGTTGACCTTCGGCTATGAGTGCAAGCACTCAACTCAAGCCACCGCACGCAAGCGTACATGGTCACTAGTAATAAAACCGATGAGTAACAGATCAAATTCCTAAGAGAACGGATACTAGGATTCCTAAACTAATGTATTAGATTGCTTAAAGAGAGTGTTTGTGAAGTAGTGAAAGTTGTAATTAATTGTAGAGTTAGTTGAGTGATTAACGAAGGTCAAAAAGGGAAAACTCTCAGATATAAACTCTAGGGTTGTATTGTGTTAATAGACTAGATAGGATTTTCTCATTGGCTTGCTAAGATATCAAGGTTGTGGATATGGGATTACAATGGTAGAGATTGCACTTATGTGCACTCCGAGTGAAACCTACAAGACCTTACTCTTAAGGTACATGCTCTAATGCCCATATGTCTATGAGAATGATAGAAACATTAAAGGGCTACCCTTTACCACCACTATGGATATGCCTAAACTTATGCCTAAGTTATAGGCCAATTCGTTGTCACTTTATCCACCCTATGTCTCTACTCTTCCTTCAAGTTCATATGCCTATGTGCTCGAGGATTAAGATACTCATCGCCTTTCAACTAACAAGGATTAAAATGATAGATTCATAAGAACATCCACGCACATGATATCAAAGCAAAGCCGAAGATAATGTTGATCTCAAGTCATAACATCCATACAACCCTAGAAAGGGTGTTTAAGCTACCATTACAAAAGATGAATCCAAAGCAATGGCATCATACATGTAGACATTCATAATTAAGCTAATGAGAGTTCAATAACATCAAATTAAAGTCTAAAGATTCCCCCTCATAAATGAGTAGACCCCAACTCCAAAATGCTGGGGAATACCCTCCGGATCAATACTTTAGCTCACCAGTCGCCACGCAGACCAAAGATATTATACCCTAACAGCTCAGTCCTCTTTTATACTTGGAGCTCTAGACAACCTGATGTGTAAAAGTAACAACGTGATGTTCTCTTTAGTCAGAGATTCCTTTAAATCTTGACATCGTGATGTGCAAAAGCGACATCGGGATGTGAATTTATCTTTGCAAAAGTGCTCTCAGCTTGTAATTGTCATCGCGATGCTCCTTTTCAACATCGCAATGTTTTCTATCTGGACTATCGTGATGTTCACCACTTTGCTGCTTCATTTTACCTATTGCATAAAAACTTGCTCATTTTAGTTTCTATCAACCTCAAACAGCTTTAAATTACTATTAAAGGACCCAAGACAACAAATGTGGTCAAGTGATACATTTTAGAGCCAAGACAACATAGTATTCATTCAATAATAGACCTTTCGACTCTAAACACCAAAACTTGAACTATTGCTTGTCCTCAAGTAATGAAAAAGGAAAATTCACAACACAATAATTAAAGTTGGTAACTCATTCAGGGTTAATTTTATGGAATAAGTGCACTGTGACGCTGTTATGTTGTATTGTCAAACCAGAGTACTTATAGAAAAAAAACAGTCGCTCATGCTTGGAATTCCATACATACAATGGCTTGAGCTTAGTAAAGATCAAAAGATAGATGCATGCCAAAGGGAATGGAATTAGAAGCATATAACTCACTAGCTAGGTTTTCACAACTCTCAACTTTTTGAAGTCCTTACTCCCGAAGTAAGCTATTGCTTCACATCTTCCAAGGTTTCTTTTATTCTTTTCGTAGCCTACGTTTATTTTTTTTTTGTTAGTAGGGCATCCCTAATGGATTCGACTTTCTTCTAAGCGTAAATTAACAGTCACCTTGATGGAAACTCACTTGTACCCTGGTTTCTGAGAGTCCTCCTATGTTTCAAGTACTACTCGACTGCTGGGGGTCATATACCCTAATTCCATTTCCTAAAGCATATATGTTTTCTAATTGACTTCACTAAGCTAGAAAGTTTGAGGAATGTCCAGAGCATCAAAGTGATATCAAAGTGAAATTCTTCTTGATACGTACAACATTCAATTTATCTATGTCACATTCTCAGTAAACTCGACAACAAACAATTTTCACTTAAGTGCGATAGGTGTGTGCATGCACGTATAGAAAAATATTTGTTCATATGCATAAGCTAATAAAAACAATATGATGAACTCGACATTATTATATATAAAAGCAAACTAAATGTTCACATACATGGACTCCTCTGATGATGCCAAAAACAAAACACAATATATCCCCCCCTCCCCACACACACACACACACACACATCTAAATGAGATCATCGCCCCCGATGATGCCCATGCAGATGGATGACAAAAAGAAAATGGGAGAGAAAAAGATAAGTCAGTAAGGTACTCCCCTAGCTATCTGGGTCCTCACCAAGTGTGGTCGCCCTCTTCGGTATAGATGTGGATGCTGGAGGGGCTATTGAAGCTGTCGGCCAGTGGGGAGGCTCGCCCACGCCCATGGCTCGAAAACTGTCCCGCACGAAGGTAGCTAGGTCCATGATCTAATGAGATAGCGTGGTCCTCGACTGGATTACCTCGTCATGCAATTGGGCAATCACGGTTCCCAGACTAGCTTGATACTCCTCTAGCTGTGAAAGTCGAGCAGACGGCTGGGGTGAGGAAGATGGTTGTGTAGGCGGTGTCGAGTATCACTGGTCTCGGTTGCCTTAGTGTGCTCATTGGGTGCGACGGCTGAGGGCCCTACATCATTTGTGCTATCGGGTGCCATCCTATGAAGGATACTGGAGTCTATAAGACATTTAGGCATGAGCTTTAGTTCAGTATAGTCCCAGGTGACTCCAGCTCGCTGACATAGCACTGTAATGAGTGCGGGGTGCCACAACCCATTCGGGTTTAGTAGAGAGAATTGACGAATGCTCCAATGGATAAGTCGCCCCACATCGAACTGCATGCCATGGACAATGGCATAAATGAGGCACACCCTATCAATGTTGACCCGGCTTGTGAATTGGGCTTGGATCAACAGTGCAGAAATGAAGTATAGCCACACTCTGACATCCTTCCGCAGAAGCCCTTGATTGAATGAAGGGGACCTGGGGTCCTTAAGGATCCGGGGAGTGGTAAGGTCATGGAAGATCGTATGCAGAATAACACCGACCACGATCCTGTGACCTCGGGCACGCGTCCAGCGAGCCGTGGTACTCAAGTGGAGACGAACCCCACTCGAATACAAGGCCTAAATATGTAATAGCAGATAACAATACATCAATAAAATATCTCAATTAAATCATATACATAATCAGGGTTATCACAGCGGTAACTAAAATCAGGGTTCAAAATACCTTATACAAAAGTCTATACAAACTCAGGCCCTATAAGGGTCCTAAAGATGAAACTCTCACTCACATAACTGAGGTCCTCGGACCTCTCCAACCTATCCCAGTCCCACGCACAACTCCATATCCTGAGTCATCTGTTCCTCTTAACCTGGAAGAGAAAAAGAAAGTGAAGTGAGCTTTCGAAAGGAAAGCTCATAAATTGCCCTATGAGAGAAATCACGATGAGCACCGTCCAAAGGGTCAAGATAGACAAATTAGGACAATCAGTTAAGACATGGATCATATCAAGAAAATAACGAGATCAACACAAGAAACCAAACAACGGCCCCCCCCCCCCCCTAAACTCATCCAATCATATTACCTCCACCCGTGGTTACGGCACAAGTGCTGCGTGCCTCGATGGTCAAGTCTTGGGACAGCGGTGGCTATGCTCCATGGGTACCCCCACCCAATCCGGACACATACCAACCCAACCTAAACACAAGCACCACGAGTCTCACAGTAATGTCCCGGTCCACGGTTGCATGCTCAGTGAGCATCCAAAAAGACAACTTGTCCAAACAACCAATCACAGATGTGGAAAAACATCAAACAAAACATGCATATCGGGAATCAACAACAGATATCCAGATCATAACGACAAGCACAATCATGATAACAATCAAGAATATACCAAACCAGGTAATAAGAGTGCCAAAGAAACCCATCTTTGGGTGGGAGCTAGGCAAGAGTCACTTACAAGAAACATGAATCAACAAAGTCAAGAAAGCCCATCCCTGGGCGGGTACTAGGCAAAGGCACTTACCTCTACTAAAGATCTACTCAATCGATTTAACCCTTTTTTTTTGTCATGTCCTTTCGCTCCACGCTAACGCCGGTGATCGTTGGTGGTTTGTAATTGGTCCGCACGCCTCACGCGTGAAAGAGGGAGGCCTGCCACGCTTCAAAAGGTTGCTGTTAGGGTTTGAGGCCGGTACTCTATGTATATATATGTAGGGTTCGCAGAAGATCTAAATCCTCCGGATAAAATTTATCCTCAAATTTTAAATCTTGTTTGCAGCTATATGACAAAGTGGATATCTTCAGGCGTTTATGAATTCAAAATCCATGCAAATGGTTTCCTTAAAATAATTGATTCTTTATATATATATATATATATATATATATATATATATATATATATATATATATATAAGGAATCAAATATCATTAAAATCAAACATGTTTTCTCTCACGCGGTTTCAAGGGAATCATTAATGGCAGCCAATGCCATGCGCATCCATCCCCATTTTCTTCACTTTATCCAAACCGAACCTCTTTATATATAGACATATGAATATATCCACTCACCCTTCACATTATCCTATTTTATTTATTTTTTTATTTCAAAACCAAATCAAACTCACCAGCACGTCCTCTCTCTATATATTTGATTTAATTTATTTTATCTTCTTTTAAATTCATAGATTCTGAATCCTTTATATATATATATATATATATATATATATATATATATATATATATATATATATATATATATATATACTCCTTATCTTGTCTATCCACACTTATATCCAAATAGAAATAGAATATTAAAATTCTAATCTAACTCACACCAATAAATATTTATATTTTGATATATCTTAAACCAAATAACATAAACTAAATTTATCCAAACTTAGGGTTTTAAATCTACTAAAAATATAATTAGAAAATAATCCTCATATCAAATCTAATTATCTTCATATATGACAACCTTCTTTAATTAGCAATTAACTTAAGGGTTATTCCCAAACATATTTCAATTAGACCCAAATCTTGAGGCCTTTTATTCCTTACCCTAATAACTAGAAAATTTTAATAACCTAAAATTTTCGGGTTTCACAGCATCCACATCCACCTTGCCTTTCCTCCACTCCTAATACTCATCCCGCTCGACCGCAGGAATCCCAAAACATCGTTGATGAGGGCTACATTATATCGGACTAGGTGTATGAGCACCAATACTGTATTCTCCCCGTCGTTAGGGAGATTGGCGTAGAATTCCCTAACAACTGAGAGGATGGCCTTGTCTGGTTTAGAGCAGAATCGATCCCATCCCCTAGCATGGATGATCTCAAAGTGGGAAGCTAGCGCCGGGTTACTGAAGCCGATGCGTCGCTCTAGCATGGGCTTCTTACCCAGCTGCATCTGATGACGGGCTTCGGGCGCGGATGATGAAAATACACTGGAAGGATTCTGTGAGGATGAGGCGCAGTTGGACCTTTGCCCTTCTTCTTCGGGTAAGGTGCAAGGGGTTTTTGCGCTGCCTTCCGCTTGGATGCAACTTTCTTGGAGGAATCCATTGTCACCTGCAAAGAAAGAGGTGTATTAGGAAAGAACGACCTAAATATGGTACTACAAGTATGAGCAAGTATGAAAGCAACAAGATGAATACATAAGGGTTAGGAAAGGGCAAACTCTTGGAGTGAATTCTTGCGTGTGTCCTCTGCCCCCACACCAAAGAGAATAACCTAAGTATAGAATTTGCCCAAAATTTTGGCAGAGTGTCCCCTACATAAGGGTATTCCTAATTTATACAATTATTCTCATTGACCTCTACACAAGGCATTCATCATCTCATCAAACATACAAAGTTCAATATGAAATAGGATTGGCCATCCACTCACAATTTAACAAAATCAAATGGTGAAAACCATGTTAGGGATGATAGAAATCCATACCTAAGTGATTGAAAGCCTAGGATGTCAAATGGGAGGCTAAAAGGGGGGAGAGCACTTGCCGCCGATGCCGGAGGACCCAAAGAGACGATGATAGGAGATAGAGAAATGAATAGGCCGATCTCAGTTTTAACCTAACAGCAGTGTCGATATCGTTATGTGCAAAAGTGACATCACGATGTCTAAGTAGTTCAAACCCTAATGCGTTATGACATCGCGATGTCCGCTAGGAACATCGCAATGTTTATTAGCAAAATCCAGGTTTTTTTCTTAGGCTGGGAGACACCGCGATGTTTCTTTATAATATTGTGATTCCAACAGGCCAGGCCTATT
Organism: Dioscorea zingiberensis; assembly: GCA_026586065.1. Classification (NCBI taxonomy): domain Eukaryota; kingdom Viridiplantae; phylum Streptophyta; class Magnoliopsida; order Dioscoreales; family Dioscoreaceae; genus Dioscorea; species Dioscorea zingiberensis. The sequence continues at coordinate 18,175,224 of CM048823.1, read as the reverse complement.
GTTTCTAAACCTGGGGAGCATATCACGATATGCAAAAGCGCATATCGCGATGTTAACTGCAGGATTCTCAGTTATACTTACCTGTTGACCCCTGTGCTTCTTGTACTCACCTACATGTTCTTGGAAGTGTGAATTGGTACCAAATTGCAGTCGAACTGATATTTGCCTTATTCCAAGGATGCTACAATCTTTCTAGTGGCTAAGTGTGTCTCACTAGGCTTCCCCAAACTTAATGCGCACAAAATACAAAGGGGATTATTTTTATTCACAAAACTAGAAAAATACAAGAAACTAAATATGATGAAAGCTAAGAAAATCTTGGGTTGCCTCCCAAGCAGCGCTGAGTTTATAGTCTTTAGCTTGACTTGAGGATTGGTGGATTGAGCGTTGTCACAGTTTTGTCTCGCTCCACTTGGTGGCCGAGGTATGGTTTAACCCACTATCCGTTAACCACAAATGTGTTGTTGGTGTGCTCATCCTCCAATTCCACCGTTCCATTGGCGTAAACCTTTGATATCTGAAACATGCCTGACCACCAAGATTTCAACTTGTCAGGAAATAGTTTCAGCCGCAAGTTGAATAACAAAATTGGTTGTCCCAGCGCTAATTCGCGATGAATAATGTAACGATTATGCCACATCTAGAATTTCTCTTTATGGAGCTTTGCATTTTCATACGCTTGCATCCGAAACTCATCTAATTCATTCAGTTGTAGCATCCGTCTCTTCTCTGCAACTTGCGAGTCTTGATTTAATTGCTTGATGGCCCAATAAGCTTTATATTCTAACTCCAATTGGAGGTGGCAAGCTTTCTCGAACACTAGATGATATGGTGACATACCCAAAGGCATTTTGAAAGATGTTCTGTATGCCTAGAGTGCATCATCCAATCTGAGGGACCAGTCTTTTCGAGATGGACAGACCGTCTTCTCCAATATTTTCTTTATCTTTCGGTTCAACAAATCAGCTTGTCCATTGGCTTATGGGTGATGGGGTGTAGTTACTCGATGCAAGATCCCATATTTCTCGAGGAGCTTGTTGAAGCTCTTGTTGCAAAAATGTGATCCTCCGTCGCTGATTATAGCCCAAAGGGTACCAAATTGAGTGAATATGTTCTTCTTAAGGAATTTAATCACTATTTGGGAATCGTTGAAGGGTAACGCTACTGCTTCCACCCATTTAGACACATAGTCCATCGCTACCAAGATGTATATATTCTTAAAGGATGAGACAAATGGGCCCATGAAATCTATCCCCCACACGTCGAATAGCTCTACCTCCAGAATATTTTTCAACTGCATCTCATGGCATCGTGATATGCTTCTGGTGCATTGACATCGATTACACTTGCTAGCAAACTGATGGGCATCTTTAAACATTGAACCAATAAAACCCAGCTTGTAAGACTTTTGTTGCAGTCCTGTCACCCTCATAGTGACCATCATATGGGGAAGAATGACATTGCTCTAGAATGTTGTTCTGCTCTTCTTCGGTTATGCAACGCCTAATAATTTGGCCAGTTCCCACTCTGAACAGATAAGGTTCATCCTAAACATACCTCTTGACATCATGCATCGCTGATGAGATAATTTGCCATGTCATCATACCATGGTGGATGTTGTGCTCTTACTGTCAATACTGCTTGTCCAGGAACAACTCACTAATGACCACAGGATTGGAACATTGGTCATCTTTCTCTGGTCGGGATTGATAATCAGCCACTTGGTTTTCAGTCCCTTGTCAAACGCATACACCACCGCCAATAGTTCCTTTTCTACAGTGTCGTAATTTTCCTGTGCTTGGTTCAAAGCCTTACTCGCATGGTATATAGAATGAAACACTCCATCCTTTCTTTGACCCAAAACTCCCACGACCACATCACTAGCATCACACATCAATTCAAATGGCTCCTTCCAATCAGGGTTGATGATGATAGCGGCGGTGATTAGCCGCCTCTTGATTTCTAGAAATGCCTTCATGTATTTATCATCAAATTTAAAGGGTACAGCTTGTTCCAACAGCTTACTCATAGGCTTTGTTATCAAGGAGAAGTCCTTAATAAACTGCCAATAGAACCCAGCATACCCAAAGAAACTCCTGATGCCTTAACAGAAGTTGCTGCTGATAGTTTATCAATTACTTACACCTTGGCTTTATCCACTTCAATGACAAATTTTGACTGTGTCCCATTGCAATTCCTTATTTCACCATAAAATGACACTTCTCCCAGTTGAGTACCAAATTTGTCTCTTCACATCTGTTCAAGATTTTCTCCAAATTCGACGAGCATTAGTCATAAGATTCTCTAAACACCGAAAAATCATCCATGAAAACTTCCATACTCTTCTCGATCATATCTGAGAATATTGCATCATGCACCGTTGAAAAGTTGTCGGGGCATTGCATAACCCAAATAGGATTCTTCTAAAAGCAAAGGTCCCTTATGGGTAAGTGAATGTTGTTTTCTCTTGATCTTCAGGTGTTATTTCAATTTGATTATACCCTGAGTATCTGTCCAAGAAGCAATAGTATTCCTCCAGCCAAACGGTCCAGCATCTGATTAATAAAGGGCAACGGAAAATGATCCTTTCTTGTTGCCTTATTTAATTTCCAATAGTCCATACAAATTCTCCATCCGGTTATCGTCCTTTTTGGAAGGCTCTCATTCTCCGCATTTGTGATTACCGTGATACCCCCCTTTTTTGGGACACATTACACTAGGATGACCCACGCACTGTAAGAGATATGATAAATAATTCTTACGTCCAACCACTCAAAAATTTCTTTCTTCACCACTTCCTTCATAACTGGGTTAAGCCTCCTTTGGTGTTCTATTGTTGGCTTGGCTCCATCTTCCAAGAGTATCTTATGCATGCATACCAAAGGATTAATGCCTTTATGTCATTGATTGACCATCCCAATGTTCTTTTGTATCGCCTTAGTACCTCGATGAGCTGGTGCTCTTTGCTTGAAGATAGTGCATTAGAAATGATGATCAGTACTATTTCTTTTGCTCCAAGAAATGCATACTTCAAGTATCCCGGTAGGGGCTTCAATTCTACCTGAGGAGGTACATCCCAGGATGATTTCATTTCTTGGGGTGATCTACCTTACCACCCCAAGGTATCGAAAGCTTTGACCACTTCCTTGTGAATGATTTCCAACTCTATTAATTCTTTTTCTTCTTTAGGTTCACTGTCCCAATTTGTTAGGGTCATTAATTTCAATTGCTCCATAGGATCTTGTGTATGACACCAGTCAACATTATAGTCCAACTCTGTCTTCCTCTACTAAATATGGTTCTTCATACAGCTGTGCCCTTAATGGTACTTGATCACCTGACCCTGCCATGTTATCTTGATCGTTTGCCCATGCACTTTCCACTTTCTTCTGCACCAGAGAGATCACATCATCCACTCTCTTCTTGATTGAATTTACTATTGAAATAAGTTTTGTCAACTGCCCTTGCTTATCGGCTGAGGCTTCCTGTATGGATACCACTGACTTACTTTCTTATTGCCAACTCTGCTCGTTAGTCTCTATATTGTCAAACAAAGTGAGCGCTTCATCTACTGATCTTTCTAATAGAGCCCCCCTCGCTGCCATATCTATAAAGGTTATGGCATCTTCCTTTAACCCGTGATAAAAATGTTGAAGTTGCACCCACTGCTGCAGACCATGGCCGGGGTAGTCTCTTAGTATAATCTAAAACTTTCATCTATGCTTCACAAGTTGATTACGGCGTTGTTTTGTGTGAATGAGATGATGTTAGCTCTTAACTTCACAATCTTTTGCAACGGAAAGTACTTCTTGCATAATGTTTTCTTTATAGGTTCCCAAGTGGTCATTTCTTAGATGACAATGACCCACCATTTCTTCGCTTCCCCCCGTCAAGGAACATGGCAACAACCTTGCTCTTTTATGCTTGTTGGTTCCTTGGCCGGCTTGATTGTATCACTCAACTCTGGAAATGATTGAATATGCAGATATGGGTCCTCACAGGAGTGTCCTTTTAATTGTATCGATCCCCAGATAACATTGATAATATCTGGCTAAATTTCCACAGCGTCTACATACTCCTCCTCAAGCTCACTACCTCTTGTTTCTGAAGTTATTTCAACAAACACTGCCTATGCTTCTAAGAACTCTTGCTCCATTGTACTTGTCCTGAATGTATTGGGGAAGATTTGAGTTTAACTGAAAGCAAATATAGGAACATAAAAATGATTGCGCTAAGCCCACACCAACTGTAGATAAAGTAAAGAAAACAATTAGTCTTAGTACGTACACGCCAAGGACGATTTTTTACAACAAAGAAAATTAGGACAATAATGATTAGGTGAACACTATACACAAAAGGTAAGCAAAATTGAACTAATTCTCTAAGTATAGGAAAGCCTATGCCGCTCCCCGGCAACGGCACCAAAAACTGTTCACCGTCGACTATGAGTGCAAGCGAGCAGCCGCATGCAAGCATATGTGGTCGCTAGTAATAAAATCGGTGAGTAATGGATTAAATTCCTCAGGGAACAGATACTAGGTTTTCTAAACTAATGTGTTAAATTGCTTAAAGAGAGTGTTTGTGAAGTAGTGAAAGTTGTAATTAAGTGTAGAGTTAGTTGCGTGATTAACGAAGGTCACAAAGGGCAAACTCTTAGATATAAAGCTCTAGGGTTGTATGGTGTTAATAGACTTGTTAGGGTTTTCTCATTGGCTTGCTAAAATATCAAGGTTGTGGATATGGGATTAAAATGGTAGAGATTACACTTATGTGCTCTCTGAGTGCAACCTACAAGACCTTACTCCTAAGGTACATGCTCTAATGCCCATATGTCTATGGGAATGATAGAAGCATTATAGGGCTAACCTCTGCTACTATCGTGGATATGCCTAAATTTATGCCTAAGTTATAGGCCAATTCGGTATCACTCCGTCCACCCTATGTCTCTACTCTTCCTTCAAGCTCATATGCCTATGTGCTCGAGGATTAAGATACTTGTCGCCTTTCAACTAACAAGGATTAAAATGATAGATTCATAAGCACATCCACAAACATGATATCAAAGCGAAGCCAAAAAATATTGATCTTATGTCATAACATCCATACAACCCTAGAAAGGGTGTTTAAGCTACAATTACAAAAGATGAATCCAAAGCACTGATATCATACATGTAAACATCCATAATTAAGCTAATGAGAGTTCAAAACATCAAAGACTAAAGTCTAAAGGTTCTCCCTCATAAATGAGTAGACCCCAGCTCCAGATTGCTGGGGAAAGCCCTCTAGATCAATACTCAGCCTCACCAGCCGCTACCTAGACCAAAGATATTAAACCCTTGCAGCTCAACCTTCTTTTATACCTAGCGCTCTGGAGATCGCGATGTGTAAAAGTGACATCGCGATGTTCTCTTTGGCCTGAGATTCCTTCAAATCTTGACATCACGATGTGCAAAAGCAACATCGCGATGTGAATTTATCTTTGCAAAAGTGCTCTCAACTTGTAATTGTCATCACGATGCTCCTTTTTAACATTGTGATGTTTTCTCTCTGGACTTAACATCATGATGTCATATTAGCACATCGTAATGTTCACCACTTTGCTGCTTCATTTTACCTGTAGCATAAAAGCTTCTCTCATTTTATCATCTATCAACCTCAAACAGGTGTAAATTACTATTAAAGCACCCAAGATAGCAAATGTAGTCAAGTGATACATTTTAGAACCAAGATAACATAGTATTCATTCAATAATAAACCTTTCGAATCTAAGCACTTAGTAAACCTCTATTAAAATTGTTTTTTTCTAAGAGCTATCAGTGTCCATGTTCACATGCATTCGACGAACCAAATCCTCGCTTAGGTAGATAGTATCCTTAACTGAAGATTTGAGCTGCTCCAAGAAGGGTCCCGAGGTCAGTAATGAGATTACAGCTGCGCTGTGGGAAGGTTTGCGGACTATATTAGCCCACGAGCGTCCTTCTGATTGTGATCTAAATGGTTTTTCTTGCAAAACAGAGGAAGAGTAGCAAGCTTCTTTCCTCCAAAGAGCTCAGGATGAATAAGCTATGTTATCCTTATCGAGGGGTCCTGGATTAACCCCATGGATATGGAGGTTCTTATGGCGTTCCAAGGAATTTGTGGGGGCTAGTGGGCCCTTGTAGCAATCATTGGTCTCCATTATTCCTTTCCCCCACCTACCACTGTAAGTGGGGGATAGGGTTGTCAAGAACAATGGAAGCTTGCCTCAGAAAAACCTCAAGACGGGGAGCTTTTCGCCAGCAATGTGTGCAATTAATGAGAGTTGGTATATATATATATATATATGATACGGTCAAATTTCACTGCATACATGTCTTCCCATCCGATCCCCCTATAAAGGAAACACGCACGGATCCCAAGAGTCACCACATGATCCCTATAGCAGGTATGGTCACTGTCACATGAGGGACAGAAAGGGTATCCGTATGTCAAAAGTGATCATGGTGGGTAAAACGACAAGTGGTGATGGGACATAGACCAAAGCACGAGGCACGACAAGGGAACAAAGAGGGGGAGACCTTGGAAAAGGAAGATAAGTAATATTTGAACAAAGACTCTCCACCCCATGTTCTTCCAATGATCCTCGCACTAACTTAATAGTTGCAGTGGGATCAAGGTAACGAGGCCCACCCCTCTTGACTGTCATTTTTGTGTCCTGATTTTCATCTGTTGGCCTTGACCAGAGTTGATCCCTAGGAAACCGGTTTTCTTGTTAACAATATTATATATATATAGTCATGTTACAATGAGGCCGGCCTTACTACTGTTCAAATAAGGTCGGCGTATTTTCATCCATTTTGAGAGTGTTTTTTTATAAATCCAACCGTACAGATGGAAAGAACATCAAAAAATAAGATAATATGTCGATTTTCATAAAATTTGGTGAGTTGATGATCATTCATCTTAAAAGGTGAAAATGTAATCTATTAAGATTTCTATAAAATTTCACCTGTTAAGATGAATGATCATCACCTCACCAAAAGGTATGAAGATCAACATGTTATCTTATTTTTTGATGTTCTTTCCATCCATACGGTTGGATTTGTAAAAAAAAAACTCTCAAAATGGGCGAAAATGAGGCGGGCCTCATTGTATATATATATATATATATATATATATATATATATATATATATATATCAGTTGTGTTACTATGCGGCCGGCCTTAACACTGTGCAAGTGCGGTAGCCCCATTTTAGCACACTTGCACAGTGTCTTAAGGAAATCCAACCGTATGGATAGAAAGAATATCGAAAAATAAACTAGCATGTCAATTTCATACAATTTGGGAACTTGTAGGGTTTTCATCTTAACGGGTGAAATTTTGAACCGATAAAATTTTTATAAATTTTTACCTGTTAAGATGAAGACCTCTACAACTTCCCAAATTGTATGAAAATTAACATGTTAGCTTTTGATATTTTTCAATCCTGAAGTTGGAAATTCTTAAAACACTATACAAGTGGGCAAATGGGAGACGACTTTAAATAAACAGTGTTTTGGCAGCCTTATAGTATCATTTTTAATATATATTTATATTAAAAATGATATTATGAGGTTGACCTTAAGTAAGGTCGCCTCACTTTCACCCATTTTGCGAGTGTTGTTTGCAAATCCATACGGATGGGAAGAACATCGAAAAATAAGAGAACTTGTCGATTTTCAAATAATTTAGTGACCGTATGATCATTCATCTTAAAGGGTGAAATTCTGAACTGGTAAGATTTTTATAAATTTTCACTTGTTAAGATGAATGATCATTCGACCACAAAATTTTATGAAAATCGACATGTGATCTTATTTTTCGATATTCTTTCCATCCGTACGGTTGGAAACCCTAAAAACACTCTCAAAATGGGTGAAAATAAGGCGACCTTACTTGAAAATTAATAAGGTTGACCTCATAGTAACATGACCCTATATATGTGGGTCATGTTACTATGAGGTCAACCTTACTACTACTCAAGTAAGGTCGCCTCCTTTTCACCCATTTTGAGAGTGTTTTTAGGGTTTCCAACCGTACGAATGAAAAAAACATCGAAAAATAAGATAACATGTCAATTTTCATATAATTTTGTGACCGCATGATCATTCATCTTAAAGGGTGAAATCCTGAACATGTAAGATTTTTATAAATTTTCACTCGTTAAGATGAATGATCATACGACCACCAAATTTAATGAAAATCGACATGTTATCTTATTTTTTGATATTCTATCCATCCGTACGGTTGAAAACCTAAAATACTCTGAAAATGGGTGAAATAAAGGTGACCTTACTTGAAAAGTAATAAAGAGTACGACCTTATAGTAACATGACCCATTTTATATATGGGTTATGCGTATTCTACTATAGTCGACCTTACTACTATTCAAGTAAGGTCATCTCATTTTCACCCATTTTGAGAGTGTTTTTTGCAAATCCAACCGTACGGATGGAAAGAACATCAAATAATTAGATAACATGTCAATTTTCATATAATTTAGTGACCGTATGATCATTCATCTTAAAGCCTGAAATTTTGAACCTGTAAGATTTTAATAAATTTTCACTCATTAAGATTAATGAACTTACGACCACAAAATTTTATGAAAATTGAAATGTTATCTTATTTTTCGATATTCTTTCCATCCGTACGGTTGGAAACTCTAAAAACACTCTCAAAATGAGTGAAAATAAGGTGACCTTACTTGAATAGTAATAAGGCCGACCTCATAGACTCATAGTAACATGACTCATTTATATCATGTTACTATGAGGTCGACCTTACTACTATTCAAGTAAGGTCGCCTCATTTTCACCCATTTTGAGAGTGTTTTTTCTCATATCCAACAATACGGATGGAAAGAACATCGAAAAATAAGATAACATGTCGATTTTCATATAATTTAGTGACCGTATGATCATTCATCTTATAGCGTGAAATTCTGAAACGGTAAGATTTTTATAAATTTTCAACCGTTAAGCATTTAAATTTCTAACATACAACCACCAAATTTTATGAAAATCGACATATTATTTTATTTTTTGATATTCATAATTATTAATTTTTTTGATTTTGTCTCTCTAAACCGAAATTGTTGATTGAAGACTCAATAAATAGGAATGACAATTTATACCCATCCCCACAACATCCTCGTGAGTCGTGACTCCACTCCGACTTGACGGATATCCAAATTTTGAGATGTTGAATTAATAACAAGTCAAAAAAAGGACCCCTTAGTCAAATAATGGCTAAAGAAAAGCCCCAATCCTTGTCGACCTGAAATTTAATAATATTATATTTACTTTAAAATAAAATTGATTCAGTATATTATTATTATTATTATTATTATTATTTAATAAGTAATAATTGTTAATTAAAATTTAAATTATTAATTATTTCAAAAATAAAAAACCTGGTTGGAGCAAAAAAGAAGACTAATCAATAGAGATGGGGCTGGGAATGGCAGACCGTCTATTCTAGTGACAAAACTATGTTTGCAGAATAGGAACTTGTTATCTTATATTTTTTTTAATAAATATTTATTACCTCCAAAAAAGAAAGCAATAAGATTATATAATAAATAAACATGTAATCAAAATCAATTAATAATTTAGACTCTTTCTTGGATATCATTTGATTATTGTCATGGGTGTGAAGCTTGGAATAATACAAAGTCTTCACAATATTAATTCTTCCACATGTTCTTTGAAAATGGTAGCATGGCAGTCAAACAATTACAGCTGAATAGGGTGGATAGGGAGCAAATGGGACCCAATTTTATAATACCAAAGGGGACACTTCTAGGTCTCATTATCACTTGATAAAACCTATAAAACATAATACATTAGAGGTAGTCAGACTTAAGAAGTGACAATTCAAAATGAAGGATATGTTCCAACAGTGCTAATTATTAAAGAGAGAAATTCTAAAATAAGTGAATATCAAGATGAATACAATACATTCTAAAAATAATGCTTTTGTTAACCTTACAAACTTGAGATGATGATCGATTGATTTCTTCTTCTTCTTATTATTATTTTTTCAAGTAAATATGGACAAACCACTAGAGTCGATACGTTTTAAACATGCCTCGAAACCTCAATCTTTCCTTATTTGATTTTCTTTATGAAAATTGGTATTGATTGATTTATTTAACAAGATAAATATAAAAATAAAAGGGCAACCCGGTGCTACAAAGCTTTCACATGTGCGGGATCCGGAGAAGATTCGAACCATATACTTAGGTTTATTGTATTTAACTTTATCGTTCATTTTTTATTGTTTCCATGACTCGAACCCATGATTTCAAAATCATATGACGATAATTTTACTACTACACCAAGGCTCTCTTCTAAAAAGATAAATATAAAAATTAAAAAAATATTGACAATTATATATATTTATCCATGCCTACCTATGCATAGAGGAGGAAGGTAAATTTGCCTAATGAATGATAAAGTTTTAACAAATGTTTTTTTTATTTTTTTTTTTTGTGACAAAGGCGACAATTAACGCTCCTCAAAGGAAGTTACGAATGGGCAATATATGTAGAACCCGTTCAACGCAACTATGTCCATACCTTACAAGAGGCGAAGCTCGATCACAGAACTTATCCATGAAGATTAAGACCCACCTCTTAGGAAGGAAATCCGATACAATAGGCCATCATGGACTATGGACAACTTTTAACTTATATGACTTCGACTGAGACTTTTCTAAATGCTGAATTTAAACTCATTCTTCCTCTCATACAAACCTAGTCTCACACCTGGTGTGTACATTTCATGTCACAATTAAATGAAAGAAAATAATGAACATAAAAAATAGAAAATATATATATAAGAGCAATGAATAGAGTCAAAGCTCAAAAGAGAGAAAAATTCAACACAACTATGTCCATATCTTACAAGAGGCGAAACTCGATTTCAGAACTTATCCACGAAGATTGAGACCCACCTTTTAGGAAGGGAATCCGATACAATAGACCATCATGGACTATGGACAACTTTTAACTTAGATGACTGAGACTTTTCTAAATGCTGAATTTAAACTCATTCTTCCTCTCATACAAACCTAGTCTCACACCTGGTGTGTACATTTCATGTCACAATTAAATGAAAAAAAATAATGAACATAAAAGATAGAAAATATCTCTGGAACCTATGGCTAGAAAGGAACACGAGAATCTTGATAAAACAAGCAATAGCGTTTGTATGGCGACTCATCAGGCACATTGATTCCCTCTTCCTCGCATGGTTTCAACGGTAGCCCGGCCAATGAGCAATTACAGCCCATGGTGGTTTCGCCGGAACCGCGATTCGGCTCCCTTACACGGGACGTCCAAGGGCGGCATGCCCCAGGCATAGACTTTGAAGATGATGATCCCAACAGGTCAAGCCAACCAGAGCTCCCACCACCCCACGTGTAAACCCCGGTCCCAACAGGGACCCACGTAAGTCTGTAATCAGATCTACCATTATCAATAAAAGAATGTGGTTTATCCATTTTATAAAAAAAAAAAAAAATAGAAAATATATATATAAGAGCAATGAATAGAGTCAAAGCTCAAAAGAGAGAAAAATTCATGGTATGTAACCAGCCGCAATGGGGACGCACACCAGCCAATCATCTTACAGAAGGCAAACTAGAAATCAGAAATAAAGGAAACCCTCTTGGAACCCTCCTATATTTCATACATTAACTTCTCATTTCCTTACTAAAGACCAGCCCCTCCGTGTTGACATTTTCCATTTGAAGCCTCTCTCTACCACCTTCTCCTATGCATTCTCTATAAAACACACATCTTGTAAGCTTTCCCAAGGTTTCATTGTCCTCTCCTCAGAGTTCTAAGATTCATCAAGAGTTGTCAGTCTTTTAAGCATCTTCTTTCTTCTTGACAGGATTCCAAGCTAGGGTTCTCTTTCAAACTCTTTTTTTTTTTTCTTTTTATTCAATGGAAGTGGTAGAAGTTCCATCTTACTTCCTTTGTCCCATCTCACTCCAAATCATGAGTGATCCGGTGACTCTAGCCACCGGAATCACCTACGAACGAGAATGCATTGAGCGGTGGATGTTCTCCGAGAAGAATAACACATGCCCGGTGACGAAACAATGGATTTATGATGACGAGCTCACCCCGAACAACACTCTTCGACGACTAATTCAAGCTTGGTGCACTGCCAATGCGTCGGCCGGTATTGAGAGGTTCCCTACTCCCCGTGCTCCGGTGAACAAGACTGACATTTTGAAGCTCCTCAAAAATGCTAGTACTCCTCAGTATCAAATGGATAGTCTCCAGAAGCTGAGAACTATAGTCTTGGAGAGTGACAGGAACAAGCATTATGTTGAGAGTACTGCTGGTGCAATAGACATGTTGATTTCCATCATCAAGAAGAGCATCTACAGTTTAGAGTCTACAAGTGTTTGTGATGAAGCTCTCATGATCCTATCCTCAATTAAAATATCTGATCAAGGCCTACTAAACCTCATCTCAAAGCATGAGGACTTGATTGATGCATTGACATTGGTTATAAAGAGATCGAAGTACCAAACTAGAGTTTATGCCACACTTTTACTAAATTCTCTGATTGAGTTGATAGCTCCTGCAAGGTTGATGGCAATCCAAGATCAGCTTTTCAAAGAGATTGTGAAGGTCCTGGGTGACCGAATATCATCCAAGGCAACAAAGGCTGCATTGAAGATCCTCGCCATGCTTTGCCCATGGGGAAGGAACCGTGTTAAGGTAGTCGGTGCCGGCGCTGTTTCGGTATTGGTTGATCTTTTGCTAGAGGAGCCAGAGAAGAGAGCTTGTGAGCTGATGCTTTTGGTGTTAGATATTCTATGTGGTTGTGCTGAAGGGAGGGCAGAGATTGTCGGGCATGCCGCGGGAATTGCCATTGTCTCTAAGAAAGTACTTAGAGTCTCACTAGCAGCAAGCGAAAAGGCGGTTCGAATACTGTATTCGGTATCCAAGTTCTCTGCAACTCCTGCTGTTCTTCAAGAGATGTTGAGTGTTGGAGCAGTGACCAAACTTTGCTTAGTTCTTCAAGTGGATTGTGGGTTGAAGACAAAGGAGAAAGCTAAGGAGATACTCAGGTTGCATTCTAGGGTTTGGAGGAATTCTCCTTGTCTACCACCTCAGTTTGCAGTCTTCTAATCCCTCATCTTAATGTAGTGATGATTTTATGTTCATGGTAACAAAATTAACACACATACTTTTTTTCTTGTCTTTTTTGCTTTGATTTTTCTCCTTTTGATTGAAAATGAGTTCAAAGTTCACTCATGTTCATGTTTGCTTTAATAAGCAATGTTCAACTGTGAGTCATGTACCTATGAACTGAATGAAATGTATTGAGGAATGAAATAGATAATACATATGCTAACTATGAAGATTTTTTTTTTTTTTTTTTTAATAAATGCCTACAAGCCATTAGAAACAAGTTATTGGAATATGATTTGAACTCCCAATCTTTCCTTATAAGAGAGAATGGACTAGCCAACTTATTGAAGTTAGTTAACTACAAAAATTAATTAATCATTGAAATCAGTGCAAATTATTAAATATCTGATTTAGATCATTAATAGGACTTATGGGATCCGAAAAAGATGCAAAAAGTTAGCTTTCGGTAAAACTTTCAAAAAAATAAAAGAAAAATGAACACTTTAAGCCAAATAGAAAGAGAAATGAACACGCCTACGGCGTGCTTCTAGTGGCTCGTTCACATTTATCGAAAACTAAAAAAAGAGAAACAAACTTGTGTATTTATGCACATATTTATCCTGCATAAAGTGCGCAGGTGATGATGAGATCTTAAATATTCTCAATCCAACCTAAAGACTTAATAGAAAAATGATTTGCATCTACATTTCTGATATGTAGAAATAGATGTTAATTTTCTTTTTACAGAATACATGCCTAATATTTTTAAGCAACAATGTTGAACTTATACGTACATATTTCCTTTTTTTTTGTAATTATCATTAATTATGTTCCAAACTAGATCTATTAAGTTTGCTTGTTTTGAGTTGGCAAAATCAAGTTGAGGTTAATTGTTATGTGGTGTTGTATAATAAAATATCAATCACATGAAAATTAACAACTATTTTAATTTGGTATTGACTTACCAACCAGAGATTCACATGTCTTCAATTCCCACCATCAAAATCATATTAGAAAACAACTGTAAGCTTACATTTATTAATGAAAAACAGTCAACTGCTATGAAATATTTTAAGGTTTAAACCTCAGCAACTCATCTTGTGATTGTGTGCCAATTAAATAGCTTGAAATGAAGACCATGTGTGGCTGTTTGTATCCAAGGGCTTTCAACTTTTTGTTTAAGTCCGAGTGTCAGAACCATATTTCAACCATTCACATGCACTTGGAGAGAGAATAATTTGAACTCTGTGCTTCATTTTGTTGATTAAATTGTATATTATACATTTTTATGATAAAAAGAACAAGTATTGAATGGAAGGCAAGTATTGGAAGGAAGGTAATCACTTCAGTTTAAACTCCCAAAAGAGATTAGACCTTATTTATTTCTAGGCTATCTATGATAAGGACTGAAAATATTACATGTTAAAATTTATCTATGACCCATTCAATGTGGGAAAAAAATAGACGAGTCTTGAGTTAGTTTAAGGCCTTAAAAAATATTGATCATCATTTCTTTATTTCTTAGCATTCAATTTTGAAATATCATTTTTTTTTATGGAGAAAAATATTCATGAGTTTTAAATGAACACATGACATGATCCAAACCGTTAAAGCAAAAATTTGGATAATCAATCATCCAACGGAGAGAAATGAATCTCCAATAGTGTCAAGATTTGATGAGTCAGGTCAGTAAACTATAAAAAAATGTCTCTAATACCCTAATAATGGGACGAAACCTTCAAACAAAACCTCTCTCCCTCTTTTGGTCTCTCTCTCTCTCTCTCTCTCTCTCTCTCTCTCTCTCTCAGTTTTGACTTGATTGTTAGAGAGTCCTCCTGAGCATGAGCGCTCAGATTTTTTTTTCCCACGGTTCTATTCTCTTTCAAAACAGCGTTGGATACATGAAGACTGATCCTAAAAGAAGTTCTTGATCTAGGAGGCCAATGGAAACTAGAAGGAGAAACAACAACCGTGAAAGACCTCTCCCTAAAAAAGCTAGAAGAGTTCCCACTATCTTCAACCCATCTTCCTCGTTGATCAAGATCCGTTCAAATCCCAATAAAGAGCAGATATTTACATCAATAGTTTTGCGTTGTCCATGGGAAATATCTTCTTGTACAAGAAACCGGGAAGCTCAATTATGGCAAGAGGCAAGCGAAATTACATCCCTGATTAAGTGAAAGAAAACACTATATAGTGGAACGACGTTCAAGAAGTTGAGGAAACTTGTCAAGATGAGCGTATGCATGGTCCTTAAAGATGAAGTTCAAGATTCGAGATATTGAGTTCTTGAAGAAAAGATCGAGGTATTAACTCGAGCACTCTGAAATATGGAGCAATAGGTATCTCAGCTTCCACCATCGCCACGAAACACTGTGATGAACTGATCATCAGAGGCGGGGCGATGTTCAACTACCCATGCCCTAAAACCCAAAGATACGATCTACACGAGGAGGGAAGCAGAAATCGCCCCATCAACTAGTAACACAGGGTCACCGGAGCCACAACTCCAAAATGCAAAAAGAGCTCAATTCAAGGTCATATCGCTAGAAACGAAAGAACGCCTAGGTATGTTTCTAGGATGATTTCCTTTTCATTTAAAAAATATTTGATGTTACACTACCTACGGGATATTCAGAATGCTATCGATTGAGACATGTAATGGTATCTCGGATCCTGTCAATCATTTAGAGTTCTTTAAAGCCATGATGTTGCTCCATGAAGCCTCTGATTACATCATGTGTAGGACGTCCCTGATCAGGCACGTAAGATGTATGTGCTCACATGCAAGTGTATGTGCCACTAAAGTAATAAAGTGATGAGATCGAGTATTGTATCCATAGGGAGTAATTATAGACTTAGCTAAGTACTAGTTTAATTTCAAGTCTTGGTTCATTTAATCTAACGAAAAGGGCAGATTTTTGTTCTACACTAAAATATAACTAGAAAATATAAAACTTTAATGGAGAGATAGGAAAGACTCAATAACATAACACTAGGATTGTATGCCTTCTTAACATGTTAGGGATTTTCATCTATGATTCACATGAGATTGCTAGACTAGTGAACAATGGCTATTTGGTGGTAGGACTAGGGGATCCAATGCTCATTATTGGTTAAGATTCATGATTCCTCAATGAATACTTCTAAGATATCTAACACCATATTCCTATGTGTAGAGTAGAAAGTTTTCAAACCCTAGATTCACTATCCCGACCGTGGGGAAACGACTATATATTCCTATACCACTGGACTCCAACTCAATGGGTCAGACTTCTGCCTTGTAATTCATAAACTGACCATATATTTAATTGAAATGAAATCATCGCAATAGATCTATCATTATCTTCCGAATAATGATTAAATGAGCATGCTCACAAGCACATCCACAATAGCAAACAATCAAACATGAATAATAGAATATATAGGTTTACATGTCAAGATGTCATACAAACCCTAGATTGAAAAGATTAGCTGATATTCATGGAGTTTACCACAGATTCTCAGCTATAAACATAACATCTCTGGGTAAAACAATACAAGAGAGATTGGAAAGAAAGATATTGCAAGCTTTTCTCCCTTGGATACAGTCCTCCCCTCCTGTGATTCACAACAGGACACTCTGGATCGACACTTAAGGCTAGCACTCCGCCCCAAGCCACGATGGAGATCTGGAAAATTCACCAGCTTTTACAGACTAGAGAATTGGCGTGGCAATGTCAAGGTTTGGCGTTCCAATGCCAAATCTCAGCCACTCTCTGATAATTGGCATCATGACACCAACTCCTTGGCATCGTAACGGGGAATTTAGCCGAATCTTTTTGTTTTCAGGTTTGGCTTCATGACACCAACGTCAGGATCACTCTAGTGGTAATTTTCCCATTCAACACTTTGCTCTAGAATTCTTCTCACCGGATACAATTTACTATAACTCGAATTAGTGTACGAATATGTATAATTCATGAGAAAAGTGCACTAAAACAAGTAGAGCACTAAAAGTTGGACTCATTCACTTAGTATAATAAAAATATAAAAGATCCGACCATAAACCATCATTTTTGGCTCTATAACCAGTAATAGAAGCCATCAAAATAGCTCTCTTTTGAGAGCTAATAGATCCCAACCACACTACAGAGTGTAACCCAAATGTGGTTCTTTAGTCTCCCACCGAAATTTGTCTCTTCTTTTGAAGAGTTGAGCAAAGTCTTCATCAACCATTTCATTATTAGCAAGAAACAAAAGAAAACAACAACTATGTTGATGAGAGTGAAATAGCATGAAGGAGAAATCCTTCGAAGCTATAGCTGTCATTTCAACATAGAAACACTCTAAGTTCTGATGTGATCAGGACTTTTTGCTTTAAAATTTTAGCGATGGAAGTAATACACCTATCTCCATTCGAATTCTCCCTTTTTAAGAAACATCCCAAAGATTTTGTTGAACTCTTGACTAGAGCGATGAAATATATCAATGCCAAGGAGATTCATGTAGTCAGGGGAGAAGAAATTAAACAAGAGAAACCAAAGAGGGAATGAAATGAGAGGCAAGAACCTCTAGCATTTCAAGGAACCTAGATTCCAACCCCAAGAAGTAATCAAAAGGAAGTATTTGCTTGTTTTTGCAACTATGCCCTATTAAAAGCAAGCTAAGGTTTACCATAAAACTATTCACAATTAAAATGACATATATAAGGACGAACCCATCACAGGGATGGACCCATCACACTAGCACACTGAGTCTGTCTTTCCTGTGCTAATCAATTCAAAATTAAAATGTGATAATCTAGGTTTACCATAAAACTAACATCTGTACAATCACAAATGAAGTATGTGTACAATCTTTAATAAATATCATCTACAAGAACAAAATATCTAAATACATCACAAGACTTCATACACATAATTCTCTCTATACATAGCTCAGAGCCTCTAGAACTCCCCAACTCACACTATATAATATGTTGCTAATATCCCTTAAGATCTAGCTATGCTTGTTGAGGTTGTACCTGAAGTCTATAGAGAGAGGGAGTAGTGAGCTTAAAAAGTCCAGGGAGAGAACCTGTCCTTACATGGGTTTTCATACTAAATGTAAATATTTCTAAAATTTGTATATCATATACACAATACATGCTAGGTATGTGTGCATTGTTGACCAGAAACTTGATTACAAGCACGCAGCCGCACACAAGCTTACTTGGTTGCAAGTAATAAACCGGTAAGTACTGGATCAAAATCCCAAGAGAACGGAGTTTAGATTTCCCTACTTATGCTCAAGTGAGTGAAGAATTTTAATGTGTAGTAGTGAAGATAGTGATTTGGTATAATCGAGTTGTTGAAGAACAAAGAGATTAAAGGAGGTAATTCTCAGGATGAATGACCTAGGGTTGTATGGTGATGCAAGACTTGTTAAGGTTTTCTCCTTGGTTTGCTATGTTATCAAGGTTATGGATGGAGGTATATCAATGGTAGAGAATTGTACTTGTGTGTACTCCAGGTGTATCCTACATGATCTTATTTCTAAGGATCATGCCTCTAAAGTCCATATTTCTGTCGGCACATTGGAAGCATTATAGGACAACTCTCTACCAATACCATGAAATTGCCTCTACTTATTTCTAAGTGAGAGGACAAATCGGTGTCACTCTGTCCACCCTAATCCTCTACTCTACGTACAAGCCTATATTTCTATCAGTACTTGAAGTTAAAGATACTTGTTGTGTTTCGACCAAAAAAGATTAAAAAGATACTTGTTGTGTTTCGACCAAAAAGGATAATAAAGATTTGAAGTCATAGCATCCATATAACCCTAGATAGAGTGTTAAAGCTACCATTGCAAAAGAGACATCAAAAGCAATGAAAGCATCCATACAAAAATCCATAAATGAACTACAAAGGAGTTCTAAAAATTAATGACAAGATTCTAGATGTTCCCCATGATAAATATACAATCTTCAACTCCAAGGTGTTGAAAATCGCCCTCAGGATCAATGCTCTTGCGCGCAGCCGCCATGTCACGCCCCGACCCAGAATTTAGGGACCTCGGGCACGTCAACAGACCGGCCGTACCTAAGATGAGACAAGCCCTAAATATGAATCAACAGATAACAAATCATAATATAAAATAAACTCAAGTTCAAAAGAACATAGAGTCATAAGGGTCCATGGGCCCTATACAAAGTCTGGTCCCTATACGGGTCCTACATAAAGTAAACAACTCTCAAGATAACAGATAAGGGAGACCCTCAGACCTCGTATCTCCAAGACAATCTCTCTCTAGCTAGACCTCGGAATCTGTAAAAGAGAGAAAGAACATATGCATGAGCTTTCGAATGGAAAGCCAAGTAAATACCCCTGTGGGTCACAAAGACATAGCATAAGCATGTCAAGTAAAGGACCTCATCCCAAGAAAACATAACACTAGGGGTCTACCACAAATAAATTCAAAGGCACGACCCCTAACAACAGAAGCCCTCAAGCTCTATGTTGAGTTTCAAAGAAAAAAAAAACTCAAGGTTACTCCCGGCCAGCAAACCCAGCTACGAGCTGTGAACACGACCCTCGGGTCGTTGGACCCTCCGGTCGTAACGCGGTAGTACCACCTCTCGTACGTGTTAGCACGGTCAGCGTACCATTCCCACTGACCGGTAAGACCACCAGAGAATCGCCTCTGCAGCGCAGAATTTGAAATGCCGGGGGTCACATCACTGAACATTTCCCTATTGGAGTCCCCACGCTCCACTGAGTCCGGGCAGTAGACCGCAGCAAACAGAGATACCAATATCCCGTAAACAACATACATGCTCAATAGGAATTGAAAACAGGCATGGATAGCATGTATGGAATAAAATATCTATAAATAAGATAAAGTTCAGTCCAAAGAAAACTCCGAAGAGTAGGTACTAGGCAAGTGTGCTTACCTTTTCCTGGAATTAGAAGCACTCCTAGTCTCCTCCTGAAGTGTCTCTAGAACTTCTCGAGGTTATCTGATAGTAGAGTTTCTATTATTGTCAAAGTTCTGATAAAACCCTACACTTCTAGATGCACATGCACAACTCTCATTTTCGATGGGCCCAAGTCCATCAACGGGTCCTTTAGTTGTCTTTCAAACTTCACTTGGTTAACTTAAGTCAACTTTACTTTTATTTGTCGTATCCGAACCCTAATTATTCATCTTTAGTTATCTTAGCCAAATTGGGCCCATCTCCTAAGCCCACAAAATTAATTAGCTTAACCTTGCCCCTACTAATTTAGAGAGGGCATCTTTACCACATAGTTAGCCATGTCCCTAAGATTTAAGGCCCTACCATATCTTGAGTGATTTAGGGTTCAGTTCCCTCTACCAATATCCTTTTTCCCTACTCATTATTTCATTATTATTATTTATCAACAAAACCAGTTTATTTTAACCAATTGAGCCCAGACCACTAGGCCATCAAGGCAATGAACCTATTTTGTTCATTATAACCTTTTTATTTAATCACTTAACTAAGCCCAGTCAACTAAGAAGATTATACTACCTATTAACTTTGACAAAACATTTTAACCATACAAGTTACTTAATCAATTTAATTTTGTCACACTTATATAGTCCAATAATTATTTTAACTGATTAATTAGTATCAAATTAATTAAATGAAATAATTATTATTATTTTCTTTATTTTATTTTCTCTTCTTCTTCAACCTCTCCCTCTTTCTCTCTCTCTTCGCTGACCGAGGCTTTGCCGAGCTCACGGAGTGACGTGGCTCCCTCTCCTCTGCAAAACCCGTACCAGAGCCGCGTCTCTAACCTAGCACCGCCTGCGACACAATCGTGTGTCGTCCATCCCCCCCCTCCCCCCTCCGTCTTCTCCACTATCGCCCCCCCTTCCCCGCCGATAATTGTACCATAGCGACGAGCTCAACCCATCTTCGCGGACACATGCTAACGATACCAGAATGTAAAAGAGCAGTGCGGGCACTTACCGAAGGTTTGAGGACGACAACAGAACCACCGGAGGACCTCCCAGCGTCGAGTGCAACTCCTGTCTTTCCGGTAAGCTCGAGCAACAATCCTCTCCCACAGCCCGTCTCGGTCTCTTTCACCACCTGGAGCTGGTCGCGACAACCTCGAGCTCGGCAGAGAGTGCAAACCCGGCGGCGAACCACTCTTCCTTCTCCGTCTGTCACCTCGCTGGAAGAACGATTTCGGTGAAGTGTTGTGCTCCAACCATGGCCTGGTCCTTCTCCTTTTATAGGCCACGGGAAACCAGACGAAAAGACGACAACACGAACCGCCTTGCAGTCAAACGGCGACTTAGCGTAGCGGGTGAGTTTCTTGGCGGGCGTTCGGCCGGGGAAGGTTAGCAAGCGTTGCCTCGAGATTTGGTCTCGCGGATGTAAGGTAAGGATCATTCTATCCATTTCTACGGCCACTGATTTAATTAGAGAATCGTTATCCGATGAATCCGTCGATGGAGAGTTGAGATTTGACTAGCAACCAACGGTAGGATCTTTATCCAATGCCTTGGATCTCGTTCACATCCCGATCAGCGATCGTGATAGATCAAGTAAAGTTAAGTGTATGGAGGGTTGAGATTATATCACGTGCTCCGGATTTAACCCAAACCATGCAGATGAGTGGCCGAGTCGGTGCCTTAGGCGTGAGAGCTCTCTCATCCCCTTCTCCTTTGGTGCCTGGAAATATACGGTTCCGCGATTAGCTTGATTAAAACTGCGCTTGCCACGTGGCTCAATGGTTACCCTTATAATGCCTCGTGATCAATCACGATCTGAGATAATCTAATCTCAGCCGTTGATTCTATTGTTTTAGGGTTTTCTCTGGAAAATTATCCAGAGATCCCTCCTTTTATTTAGGTCACATTCAGGTCCACCACTGAGAGAGAGGACTATTTAACATAGGTCCTCAAAACTTTTTAAAATTACCAAAAGATCCTCCGGACCCTCCATTAACCCTAATTAGGGTTTTTGTCCTTAAATTTCTATTTTCTCCCACTTAATTTAGGGATGGCAATCCCCGAACCGACCCATGGTTTCCGACCCGATCCGCCCCGAATGGGGCGGTTTTTTTTATTAGAGAACGGGGCATGGGGCGGGGCGGGGCGGGGATTTTATGTAAAGAGTGCGGGGCGGGGCGGGTTTGGTAAATACCCATTTTAAATCCGCCCCGCCCCGCCCCGTTAAAAAATTACAAAAATACCATTATATATATATATATAAAATATTTTTAAGTTTAGGGTTTCAAACTCAAACTAAAGGGTGGCTGGCACTGGCAGGCTGGCAGCCTGGCCTTCACTTCCCCTTTGAGTCCGGCGAGGTTCACTTTTTCTTCAAGTCCGGCGGCCGAAACTCCCTTCATCCTCTTCTTCAAATCCGGCGGCCGGAATCTTTCTTTTGGTGTTTGTTGGGTTTTTTTGGGGTATAGTTGTGACTCTTTCTTGCTTCGCCACCACCGCCGGTGAGCTGAAATTGATGTCTCCTGCTTTTTGTATTAATTTACCTGAACAATTGCTTGGTGATCTTTTGTAGTAATTCCAGTCTCCCACTCTACAAATCCTTTGTATTGTTCATGAATGGCACTTTTCCAACTTTTGTGGCTGCATTGATTCTGTTCTCCATCTCTTCATAAAAAAAGTGTTCCAAGCTCTGCCACCACCGCCGCCGGAGATCTTTCCGGCGAGCTGAGTCACTTCACCACCAGGTACTTCGGTAAACCATCTCCTCCTGTGAATCCATTCTAGTTTTCCAGTTCTTTTCTCCAGCTTTAAACTAGTCACATTTAGGAACTTCACTGCAGTCTGTTGTTCTTGTATTTTTTATGTATATTACTATCTCTGTCTAGCTTTCAGCCTTTCACTGCCGAGTTGTCTCCCAGCTCGTGAAGTTCCCTACTAGTCTCGTTCACATCTCTGACCAACATTTACAGTAAGTTTTACTATTTCACTGCTCTGTCTTTTTTCTTGCTTCTTTTTCTTCTTTTTTTTTCTTCTTTTCTTGTGGCTTATTTTAATTAGAATAGCTACTTTTCCTTGTTTTTTTTCTTCAAGTTTTAGTTTTTGATGATGATGATGAAAGCTAAACAGGGCTGCAGTGAATTTGATTAATTATATTTTTCTGAACTCATCTTGTTGTAGGCAAAGTTGTTTGTGATGGAAGGTGAATCTCAATCTTCAACCCCCATTGAAAATATCAATGCAAAATCAGTTCCTACTCCTTCACCAATGGGTATGGTTTGTGAATCTTCAACTCCAACTCCAATTTCAAGTGCTACTCCAACTACAGATAAATCTTGTCCAACAGCTTCCACGGATGATGATGTTAACGTCTATAACCCAAAAAAATTAAAATCCGCGGTGTGGGAACATTTCATAAGGCAACAAATTGATGGAGAATGGAAAGCAATATGCAATTATTGCAAAAGGATGCTTGGTGGAAAATCTAAGAATGGAACCACTCATTTGCATGACCACTTGAAGAGATGTCCAAAGCTAGCACACAAAGATCTTAAACAACAACTTTTAGTGGCAAAGCAAAGTATGGGTGATGGAACAAAGCTTATCAATTATGCCTTTGACCAAGCCTTGGCAAGAAAAGAGCTTGCTCAAATGATTATAATTCATGAGTACCCTTTGTCCATGGTTGATCATGTTGGGTTTCGAAAGTATTCATCTCTTCTCCAACCAATGTTCAATGTTCCTAGCAGAAACACAATAAAGAATGATATCCTCAGAATTTACAATGAGAAGAAGTTAGAAATGATGAGAATGATGGAGTTAAATGATAGCAGAATTGCAATAACAACTGACATGTGGACATCATATCACCAAAAGAAAGGGTACATGGCTCTCACTGTTCACTTCATTGATAAGTCTTGGACTTTACAAAAACGGATCTTAAGGTATGATTTTAAATAAAGTGATCATGTTAATTATTTATTTTCATTTATATCTAAGTTAGTTGATGGATCTAATCTAAGCATGATTATATACATAGGTTTTGTTATGTCCCTGCACCACACACAAAAGAAGTAATTGCAGATGAGTTGATGAAAATTCTTTTAGACTGGGGACTTGACAAAAAATTATCTACTATTACTTTGGATAATTGTTCAGTCAATGATGGAGTTGTAAACCTTATGCTTGATAGACTTCTTCCGGAATCACTTATGCTTGGAGGTGTTTTTTTTCATATGCGTTGTTGTGCGCATATTTTAAATTTGATTGTCAAGGATGGGTTGGATGTCATTGGGGATGGCATAAATAGAATCCATGAAAGTGTTCAGTTTTGGACAGCTACTCCAAAAAGAATAGAAAAGTTTGAAGAGTCTGCTCGACAATTGCGTATTCCAACTTCAAAAAAGTTGTGTCTTGATTGCAAAACAAGATGGAACTCGACATACATGATGATTGAGATAGATTTATATTACAACGATGTGTTCACCCGTGCAAAGTTAAGAGATCCAATGTGCAAGATTTGTCCAACAGAGGCAGATTGGGAAATGGCAAGATTAATTGTTGGAAAGCTACAAATATTTTATGAGGCAACTAACATATTTTCGGGTTCTAAGTACCCAACTGCAAATGTTTATTTTCCAAAGATTTGTCAGATCAAATTAGCTTTGTCCGAATGGCTTTGTGATTCTAATATGATAATTGCATTAATGGCTACAAGGATGCTGGAAAAGTTTGATAAATATTGGAATGTAGTTCATGGCTTTATGGGGGTAGCGACAGTGTTTGATCCAAGGTACAAAAAATGCATGCTGGAATATCACTTTTCTAATATATACGGAGATGTTTGTGATATGGAAATAGTTAGAATTGATGAGATTTGTCGCAACTTGATTTCTAATATGAAAAAAAGTTTTCAAATCTTGAAGTTTCAAGAAACACTGCTTCCACCTTGGTACAAAACAGTTTTTCAGATGGATATGATGAATTTGTCGATAGAAAGAAGAGTAAAATTACACATGCGAAGAGAGAGTTTGACTTCTATTTGGAGGAAGATGTTATACCAAGATCTCCGGATTTTGACATATTACAATGGTGGAAGACAGCTAGAGTCAAGTATCCTACAATGCAAAGGATAGCTAAAGATATATTTGCTATACACATGTCCCAAGTGGGTTTGCTTGAGTACGTGATTTAGTGCAGGTGGTCGATTGTTGGGTCCATATCGTAGTAGACTTCATCCAACTATGGTGGAAGCTTTGACTTGTACCCAAAATTGGTTAGTGAATCAATTAGAAGGTAAATTCTATAATTCTAACTTTTTATTATAACTTTGATTAATAATTTATCTAATTTTTTTTCCTAACTTTGTTACTTAGATCGACTTTCTATTTCATAGGATATTGCTTCAACTTGTGAAGAGGAAGATGATATTGATTCCATTGCTCTTGATTTGGTATGGTATATTATAATTAATTTATTATTTCTCTATCATAAATATCTTGTAGTATTCATGTTAACATTCTTTCTTTTTATCCTATTCTTATAGGATTAACCACTTGAGTATTTCACATTTAAAGGAGCAAGCTAAAGCTAGACTGCAGGAAGTTGAATGAGATGAGACATCATGTTGGAACTTTGAATTATTGTGTTGAATTTGACTTATTATGGTGCTTTTATGTATTATTTTTCTTTTATTATGCTTCATGTTGCTAAAACTATAAACAAGCATCATCATATTTGGAATTATATCTTAATGCTTTAGTTTCCTTTTTATTTCTTTACTTTGTTATTTTCCTATAGATGCACTCTTATCAGGTAAAAAACTTTTAGAACATTTTGTTGGTTGTGGGAAAGTGAATGGGGACAAGGTGCAAACCTTGATATTCTCGAATCGAAACTAGCAGCTGACAGGAACCATACCATAAAGGCTATCTGTATTGTTCACAATGAGACTGCAACTGGAGTCACCAACAACCTGTCATCTGTAAGGAAATTGCTTGGTACGCATCTTGATTCACTAAAGTAAATAAATCAGAGTAGGAAAAAAATCAAAATTTTAATTGTTCTCATATGCGATTGCAGATGAGTACCAGCACCCTGCTTTGCTTCTTGTGGATGGAGTGTCATCAATATGTGCACTAGACTTCCGTATGGACGAATGGGAGATTGATGTCGCCTTACCTGGTTCGCAGAAAGCTCTCTCACTGCCCACTGGAATGGGAATTATATGTGCTAGTTCAAAGGCATTAGAAGCAACTAAAACGGCGAAATAAGTGAGAGTGTTCTTTGAATGCATTGAATTCTCCTTTTTAACTATCAATCGTTTCTCATCACAAATTCGACATTCAGACTTGCAGTTGAGGCATGGGGATTGAAGAACTGCACTCAAAAGGAAGAATGGTTCAGTGACACTGTGACTGCTGTGGTTGTTCCTCCAAGCATTGATAGTGCTGAAATTGTTAGGAGAGGATGGAAGAGATACAACTTAAGCTTGGGATTAAGCTTGAACAAAGTTGCAGGAAAAGTCTTTAGAATAGGACATCTCGGCAATCTAAATGAGGTAATACACAAACACACTGTATCTCTAAGTCATACATATAAGCATAGGATCTTTGCCATATTCGATGTGACACTATTTAGTTCATCCTGTTTATGAACAGAATCAGAAATGAGCAGGGGTATATATGTATTGCCACCTCAGGATTCCCTCCTTTATGCTCCAAGTTACTACCTTCCAAATTCTCAAGCACACTTTTCTAGAAAGCTAGCACATGGAAATCAAATATTCATGTATCAGCAACACAAGTATGGAATGAATCAGTCTGTGAAGCATTTAGATTACCAGTTTGGCAACTCCATTTTCTTTCTATTATTCAATTAAGTCTAAGTTCCATTTTTGGCTTGATAGATGGGTGCTTGCTCTTCTTGTAGGTCACCAGTTACATTGAGCTCCCGGTATCATCACATTGGTCAGGTTAAGGCTGAGACAATTCAGAGAAGAAGCACATCAAGGATCCACTCTACACTCAAATTCAGAAAATTGAGGTGACTCCAGGACTATTGTTAAAGTTGGACCTGGCAGTGTCTCTGCATAAGCTGACTGTATAAGAGTTGAGGATTTGTATCTTCCAATTTCTTTCTGACTTTGAAAACTGTTTTTGCTCATATTACATGAATCAAAAAGCACAATTCTTAAAACAGAGCAGAAAAGTGGGGGATCAAAAAACAAGAATTTTTTTTTATATAAAAATCATTTTTTGGTACCATGGCGGGGCGGGGCGGGGCGGGGCGGGGTATGAGGAAAAACCGGCGGGGCGGTTGTGGTATTTATATATGTGGTATTTGAGCGGGGCGGGGCGGGGCGCGGGGCAGGGCAGGTTTAGGCGGGGCGGTTGTGGTAAAGGTTTGCCCCGCCCCCGCCCCGCCCCATTGCCATCCCTGACTTAATTAAATCATTTAATTCCTTAGGTAAATTTCTTTAATAATCCAATTTAAAGGAATTTAAACTTATTTTATTTCTATAAAATCCTTGGATTTTACAAGCCACCCAGCAAAGATCCAAACCCTATTGATATGCCCCTTTTTTATACCTAGCACAGTCAACATGGCGATGTTCCAAGTCCTCTGAGAAACCCTAAAATTGTGCCATCGCGATGTCGAGACGGACATCACGATCTGTTGTTCTGCCTGCAAATGGGTTTCCAGCTCGTGATTAACATCGCGATGTCATGAATAACATTGCGATGTTAGTTCCATTGATGATTTCTCAAAATCCTTGCATCACGATGCTCAAGAGGACATCGCGATCTGTCTTTTTAGGTGGATTTGGTGCTCAGTCTCGTTTAAACATCATGATGTCCAGACGTTGCAATGCGATGTTTTCTTCTGTACTACTTCAAGTAACCTGTTGCACAAATACTTCACTCATTTTAGCATTTATCGATTACAATCAGGTGTAAATCACTAGGTACGTATACAAGAGAGCACAAATGGACAAGTAGTATATTTTTGAGCCAAAACAACACGTATTCATTCAATAATGCACTTTTCAACTCTAAATATCTTGACAAACACCTACCAAAATGGCTCTTTTCCAAGAGTTATCATGCATAAATCGGCTAGTCATGAATGAATATGAATCCGGTTAAACTTGTAGTTCGGATCATAGTTGTTGAATCTAGATGTCATGCCACTCAAGCTGAAAACCCGATATAAATTAAGAGAAAACATGGCAGTACATCATTCATGTGCCATAAAAAAAAATTGATCATCTACTCAGTGAAGTATGCACCTAATCTCATCAGCATATGGGATATCGCTGTACATATGTTTCTGTGATATTATATTTCCTATACATCTGTGAATGTTGCTTTGCTCGTTTTGAGCTGTGTATCTATGTTGTTTTGTTTTCTTTATGCGTCTTTGTTGTACTTGTTTCAAGTCAGTGCTCTGTGCTATTTTGTTTATTATATATATGTTTCTGTGTTGGTATACCCATATGTGCCCATTGATAAGGTGCATACTAGACTCTATATTCATATTTTCATGTTGTATGATCATTTATTCATTGTTGCTATATTATTTCTATACTCGACGTTATACGGTTGTAATCTGTATGTTGTTTATACTCTCTATATAGGGTTTATTTGTCTTATGCATGCTACAATCAATGCAAAACAACTATATGCAACAGTGGAAAACATGCTAAGAATTGTTGTGGTCGTGTCTAAGCATGCCCTAAATAGGGCCAATCAAATTATTCATAGTGAAAATATACACTGTGAAAATGTTCATAACACATAGAAAACAATTTGCTTTCGAAATCATTGGAAAACCTGTTGTTCATTCAACTTCTTCTGTAACAACCATCTCCAAACAGAGGACGAGTGCCACACCAGCCAGGTCAGGGGGTGAACCCTAGGCCTAAGGCTGTATAACTTGATAAATTAAACAAACACTAATATCATAGAAAAACATAATGTCAAAGTACAACAACCGAATAAATCTTAATGTCATACAAGCATATGTCTCTAACATAGGAGTTCAACACTCTCCTAAAATGAAGTACATAAATACAAATAACAATGGGATGGTCAGAGCCGACTAATGGATAGATAGGACCTCTCTCCTTTACTCTAGATACGATCAAGGTACCTGCAAGAATACACACAAATAAGGGTGAGCTACTTGTGCTCCAGGAGGATATAGTACTGTTAGGTATAACTATACCTGTGTATAATACATGATAGCAAATCCAAAATAATTTCATAAGTTGTACAAATGCACATAATCTAAAGATACAAAGTGATTCAAATAACATGCTAGTCAATGCATTATCTTCAATCTATTATAAGCATGCCATTTTACATAGAAATCTTGTGTAAAATTTACATACATGTTTATCTCAAACCATTTAATCATCGGTATCATAAATGATTCCCGTAATTTTACTTGGTGGATAGAATCAACACCACTAGCCTCAACGGTTGGACTACGCGCTGCCATAAGGTGGGAAATACAAAATAATGTCATAATCTCAATAATATCGATATCACCTACATCCCTACTCAATACTGCGGAACAAGAGTGTAATCAGGAGGAACCCTCACGGTTCGACTGAGCGTTATCGTCGGGGAAAATAGTATATACTTGTACTAAACACTCTACGAGTATGAAAAGGGGGTTTTATTTCTTGAAAATGGGAAGTTTTAAAAATAGATAGTTTGGACTAAAAATCAGAGTTTTACAAATTACTCTTTTCCTACATAGTACCGTACTCTATGGCTCTATCAGAGAGCCACCACTGGTGTAGGGAAGTATGAAAGTAAGATGCAAAGAATCGATACTTCTAAATATTTCTCTTGTCTATTTCATACTTCATTTATTTATTCTTCGCATGTATTTTTCAAATCTCTTTTCCAAAACGGAAATCTATCAATAAGCATAATATGATTTCCAAAACTTAGGAAATTTCATGAAAATCTCTATCTCATGCTTTTCAAGTTAAAACCAACCTCTGCGAAGAAAATACGATAAAAATATGGAAATGTACAATTTCGTTCCCTCACTTGAGTCTGTTAAGCTGCTAGGGTTGGCTTGGACCTTCGGTAATTCCTGCCTTGCCTTTCCTTTTTCCTAACATTTATAAACACTTAATAAGTCTCTAGGGTTCCATATCTATGTACCAAATGAATCATACTAGAATGAAAAATCTTAAGGCATGCTCTTAGATGGCTCATCGAGGCCATAACACAAGTAATTAATAAGCATGCCCAATCCCTTCTACATTAACAAGGCAATTCTTTATACATGCTTTTATACACATTTAAAGTACGTCCTTTAGCATGATCACCTCCTATAACACACATGCATGGAGAAATGGGAGCATGAAAGTGATAGGGAATTAACATATATAATTTACTTGAAATTTCGCTAGTATCTCCTCTATTTATTGGGTTTAAACGTTCCGACAATCATGCTCCATAACAAACAATTTAATCATGCAACTCACATCATACATACATACACACTTAAACCACTTCAAACCCTAAAAACCCCTTTCAATTTCATGATTTCATTCTTAGAATTATTAGCCAATCGGGCCTCTAATTATTCAAACCTCGGCTCCCCGAAGTGTATGATTGCTCACTAGAGGAAGAAGAGGCCATCGGTGCTCGATCCTCGCCGGATAAGAGGGAAAACAGGGCAGCGTAGGGCTGCGTGCACGGAGAGGGGCGGAGCAGTCCGATAGGACAGCCGGGCGGACTTGAACCTCGTTGCGCGCGGGAGTAGAAGGAGCGAAGGCTGGCTGGCCGCGGGTTCCTGGCCGACGGCGGAGGTGTGTGGGGTGGCGTGGTGGAGTTGTAGGCGGGGCAAAGTTGCAGTCCGATTGGTGGCGCAAAGAGAGAAGGGAAGAAGAGAGGGAGGTGAGGCGGCATCGGTCATAAGCCGCTATCTCACCGGAGGGGAGGTCGTCGGAGTTGGTCAGGAGAGAGGCGTCGGTGATCTAGGGCACAGGCTGGATTTGAACGAGAGAGAGAGGATGAAACTTTTCTCTCGGTCTCTCTCCCACACATCACCCTCTTTAATAAAATATTTAATAATTTAATAATAAAAGTTGTTACTGTAGCATTACGGTTTGCTTTCTCTTTTTCAAACTAGATCCTAGAAATCCGTCTTTTGATTATTTTATTATCATGACGTACTGTAGCATCACGGGTTGTCTCCATCCCCGAGCAAGATCCCTTTTCTTGCCTTTTTACCCAGCGAGATTCACTTCTCTTGGGACTCAAACCTTGTCCGGTTTCTCCCACTCATCGTGCCTCCTAATTAATCTAAATTACTTAAAGCTTTAGTAAATTCCAATTATAACTAACCGGCTTATATTATCACTTGGCCTCCTACTATTTCAAGGAAAAGTGGTCTGGCCCAATAATTAGGCCTTCTCTTGGGCCCAATAGTAGCAAGGCTAGATTTTAAGCCCATTAATTCCCAATTTTCATTTAATTAAGGTTTAAAATGATTAATTCATTTTCCGTAGCGAATTAACCTCATTAAAATATTTGAGAATTATTAGATAATTTATTGGGAAAAATTCCTGGGTGTTACATCTTCTTACCTCTGTGCACTATACACTATAAGTTTTTCGTCATTCCTACTGAGTCCCCGACACCCTTCCCACATCCTATACATGCCATATTATTATTTCTCATCACTACATATCAATTAGAATTCAATTCAAACATTAAAAGACTTTATTCGTACCTATACTAAAATGTCGGCTTTCTTAATTGATAACTAGGCTCTCCGACCCTTTTTAAGGCTTCTAATACTAAATTATTATCTTCTAGGTATTTCATATCCAATGGTACCCTTTTCAACCCATTTGGAATTTTCCCAAAAATGCTATAGTGTTGCAGTGATTTGCTATAGTACTGACTCTTTTTTAGATTTTCTTAAGAATTCGCAATGTGTGTCTTAGCTTGAGTGACGCGTCGCTAAGTTGCTACAATAATATGGTTTGCTTTTTCCTAAGATTTTGAGATGCATCTTTCCATTTGAGAGACGTGATCTTAAATAGTCAGATGACCTGATTTAGGACATTGCTACAGTACTGCTACAGTTATGACAAATTTAAATCTCAAAATTGAAGCCCTAATCTCATACAATCTTTTCTAAACTTCTAATACACCATGCTGCATTTATTCTCATTCATTTATACACCATTCCATCTATCTAATCCTCATGAATCCATCTTATTCTTGAAATTTCGATCTAAAGCCCTAATGTGCATGAAAACCCATTTTACTCATGCAAATGCTTCAATTAAGCTTCTAAAACACTTGTGGTTAACCTCTAAACTTCATATTTGAGGCATCCTCTCCTTTTCCTTGATTTCTCTCCAAATTCTCTTACCTCCACCGATATTCATATTGTAAAATCCACGAATTTTAGGAATAAAATTTTTCTTATATTCTACAAAATAAGATTCATAATTTATTTAGTTCCTTAAGCTTGAAGGATGGAAAATTAGAAAGCTTTAAAAAGGGAATTAAATTAGTTTTTGAGACCAATTAGGGATAATTGGGAGTTCAAGGACCTCTAAGTAATTTTGTAAGGTATTAAGGACTAAAATGAAATAGTCCCCTCTCTTAGAGAATGGACCAGAATGTAACCTAAAAACATTTCGGGGACCTCTGGATAATTTGCCATAAAAAAATTAATTAAATTAAAAGCCCTTATAGTAGTGGATGAACGGACGAGATTAAAAGATCTCAGATTAGAGCTGATCTCTAGGCATTATTACGGCCTCAGTGGAGCCACGTGGTTCTCCAAGAGTCGTTCATCTGAGCGAGTGTTTGATGCGAGGAAATTGGAGGAGATCTGGCCGTTGATCTGTTTTAAATCACGGTCCTTGATCCAATAGGTGTCAGATCCCAGACACGGGGTCAAGATCCAGCCGTTGGTTGAGGATTAAATCTCAGCCTCCAGCTGGAAGAAAGCTGTTTACGAGGCAAGATGGAGGGTGGTTTGCTAGTCACATGCTGGACCGTTGATCTTGATGGAGATTACAATCACGAGGCTGAAGCTCAGGCGACTGAGAAACTCCAGCCCCTCAGCCGACCTGCCGCCGCGCGAACGTCGCCTGTGTTTCATAGCGGTTGGGAGGAAGGTGCAGCGTCTCAAGCTACCTTCACTGCGAGCGGCTGGAGGGATTCTCTCTACCCCGAGCTCTATAAAAGGGGAGCCCCCAGTCCTGCAGCACTCACCACCGCGGAGGAGAAGAAGCCTCTCGAAGCTACAAAGAAAGATCCCCGGACCGCCCTCGGCGGCCGGGTTGCGTGCGAGAGAAGGCTGTGGTGAAGGAGCCTATCAAGACAAAGGAAGGAGGGGGAGCACGTGTTTCATTACCAGCCCGGACATACTCGTTAGAGGTCAGGGAAGGACTCGCCAGTTTTCGGGGAGCTTGCTGAGAAGACGGTGCAGACAGACCCTCGTCCACAACTTCACGGTGAGTTTACCTCTCTTTCGTGGTTGTTAAAGTAGTACATCATGCCTATTGTCAATGTAAAAGGTCATCCGAGACAAGGTTGTGGCCGGCCGAGAACCCCGTGGTGGAGCTTGGAGGAGCCACGGTCGTCGAGGGAGCGCGGTGCACCGGTGGAAACTTCGAGGAGGAAGAACGGGACTTGGGAGAAGTCCCGTCCGCCAGGAGGTTTGTCGGTCACCGGTGACGCGAAATCTCGTGTACAAGAGAGAGAGTGAATAACGAGGAAGAAGGTGATAGAATAAAAAAAAAAACTAAAATGACACAGTGTAATGTTTTTAATTAAAACAGAAACTTAGGAATGATTAATTTAAATGAAACTAAAGTAGTGTGACCATTACATTGATGAATTGCTTTGCATAGTTGAATAACTATATGGGACCTTACTAGTGTGACGGTTATTAGGATAGCTGAGTATGGGGTATGATTAAATTACTCTAGTGTGACAAAAATTATTTACAATGTGACAACGTAATAGAATTATTATCTATCTTATGGTTAATAAATTTTGTACAACCATATGAGTGTGGCGAGATGGAAATAGCTAAAATAACTTGTATAGTTACAGAGCTTAACGAAGTTAATTAGCTACTTCGATTAAAACTTAATCATATAGTATGTGACAACATTAAGTTGTTAATCGCATGTTAATTACAAAAAAAAAAATTTCTTAGTAAGGTCGCTAAATAATTCTTAAGGATTTGTTTGAAAAAAAAAAACTAACTAAACCCTAAACATGGAAGGACCCTACATCCTAAGGGTCATTGCTTCCCAAATGACTGAAATGCCCTTCTTTAGTAAAAGGGCTAAGGTCGAGTACGAATAAATAACGGGCCTAGCAAGGAGCCCAATAAGAGCAAAAAACTAATTACAGATAACTAAATAGGGTTTAGATTTGACCAATGAAAGTAGAGTTGACTAAGTTTGACCAAATAGGACCTAAGGACAACTAAAGGACATGGAAACAGGGGGAAAAAGGACCAGTAACCCGAGAGATGGTCCTTAGGACCCGTTAGTGGGCCTAAGCCCAACAAGAACGTTGGACGTGCATGTGAAACTAGGAACATAGAAACTTGTTGAGGCTTTGACTCTAATAGTGTCTATGTATGCCAGATACTCTCGGGGAGACGTAAGGCATTCCAAGGGAATCTAGGAAGACTTTTGGTCTCACCAGGAGGTAAGTACACTTGCCTAGTTCCCGCCCGGTTTCGGGTTTTTCTTGGACTTGCTATGTATTCTTATTACATGCCTTGTCATACATGCTATTTGTATCTGTTTTAGATTTCTGTTGAGCATGTATGTTTGTTTCGGGACGTTGGTGTCCCTGTTTGCTATGGTCTACTGCCCGGACTCAGTGGAGCTAGGAGCCCGGCTGTGGAATGTTCTGCGGCCGTGACCCCTGGCATTTCACATGCCTTCGCTGCAGAGGCTAATCTCTGGAAGTCTTACCTGTCAGTGGGCATGGTACACTGACCGTGTTAACACGTAGAAGAGGTAGTTCTACCGACCTTCGACCGGAGGGTCGAACGACCAAAAAGGTCATGCTTACAGCAAATAGCTGGACATACTGGTCGGGAGTTATCCTTGAGTTCTCTTTGTAACTCTTCACAGAGCCCGAGGGTTTCTGTAGTAGGGGTCATACCTTTGGATTGTTTCTGGTAGACTCCTATGGCTCTGTTTGTTAATGTCGTGACCTTATTGGTTGACATATTGCCTATTTATGTCTTTGTGATCCGCAGGGGTACTTGCTGGGCTTTTCATTCGAAAGCTCATGTGTTTTACTTTTCCTCTTTTACAGATTCTGAGGTTTAGGAGGGGGTGGAGCCTGAGGAGAGGTCACAAGGAGATCCGAGGTCTGGGAGACTCCTTTGTCTTTTGTTTTGTGAGCATTACTATGTGTAAGACCCATATAGGGACCAGACTATTATAGGGCCTATGGACCCTGATGACTCTATGTTCTTTTGAACACGAGTTTATTTTATATTATGGATTGTTATCTGCTTATCACCTTTTTAGGCCTTATATTTGAGTTGAGTTTGTCTCAGCTTAAATACGGCCGGTCTGTTGACGTGCTCGAGGTCCCGGAATCTGGGTTGGGGTGTGACACATATATACATGAAAATCAAAAGCATAACATGAGGAAAAGGAGTCCAATCCTCTCTCTTTCACTTCCTAATCATCTCCCGAGCTCAATATTAAGGGATTAACTCTTCTTCTCCTTAACTTCTCCTTGATCTGCTATAGTATCCGAGCTCTCTCTCTCTGGAGGCTATGGAGAGAAATGAGAGTTCCCCCGTTCTCTCCCTTTTCTCTCTATTTATAACCTAAACTTCTGTACTATAAGGCCAAAATGGTGATTCCCCTTTTCTTTTCTCATTAACACATAATTATCCCAAATGATTTAGTTTGGCCATTTTCATCTAATTGCCTCTCTTAGGCCTTAACTGTAACTTAATTGACCATTTTACCCGTCCTTGGGGTTTTTCTTCTACTATTTCATTTTTAACTCTTTTAACTTCTGTTTCTCTTCGACATCCAAAGTTGTTTCTCCTGATGTCATCCTCTACAGTTTTTTATATTTGTACTATTTAAGGATTTTAAATTTCTCAAAAAA
Organism: Dioscorea zingiberensis; assembly: GCA_026586065.1. Taxonomy (NCBI): domain Eukaryota; kingdom Viridiplantae; phylum Streptophyta; class Magnoliopsida; order Dioscoreales; family Dioscoreaceae; genus Dioscorea; species Dioscorea zingiberensis. Next base: position 18,138,930 of record CM048823.1, on the reverse strand, counting down.
TCGGGTCGTTACAAGAACAACCTTATACCCTAATTGCACTAGTTAAAAGCCACTAATTAAACTTCTCCTTATGTTAGATACATGTTCAACATTATGAAGAGTTAGCATATTTTCATAAGTCAGTTTTAATGTAATGCTATCACTCCCTAACACTTGTGCAACATCTAATAAGAGAAGAACCATGATCTATCAGTAGGGATATTGGCTTTTGAATCAATCCACTACTAAGAATTGTGGTAAACTAAGTTGGCTAAAAGAAACTAACCTTAAAGAATAATCATATGGTTAATCCTCTACCCTGTAAATCTACCTCTATAAAATCCGAAGATTTTAGGGAACTATTTGTGTTCCTAATTATTTTTGGTTAATGAGTGAAAGTCAAAAAGGTTGGAGTTAATTGAATTTTTATCGGAATAAAAGTTTCCTAATTGCTCTTTAATTAGGAAGTTAAATAAATTTCCCAAAGATTGGAATTTATTGGATTTTATATGAAAAGTGGGATTAAAATGGATTATCTCTTAATTAAGGTTAGTTGGTGATGATATGGATCTTTTGGTAATTTCAGGAAAAGATGAGGACTAAATCAAAATTGTTAGTCTCTCTCACGAATTCAAATGAGAAGGGCCTCCATGTAAACCACAAAGATTGGTGGGTTTATTTATAAAAGACCATGTGACCTATACATGAAAGAACATTTGAAAGAGAGGGACTTATATGTAAACATTTGAAGAGATGAGGGCCTTATTGCAAAATAGGCATGGAAGCATACACGTGGTTTATTTTTGGAGTGGACGTGCATGGTTAAGATTATGAATGTATATATTTATATATATATATATATATATATTATAAGATAAAAGTATTGATATATAGAAAGAGATAAATACAAATATGGTGGCTGTGAGGATAAGGATTATATAAATGTTTAAATATATATAGATATGGGTCAGAATTTTTGAATTCAAAGAAAATAGATTAAAATATTATATTATATTGTGTATATATAAATACACACGTTTATGGAAAGAGATCAAATCATGCAAGATTGATCATTTGAAAGAAGGATGTTATTATAACAATATGGTATATATATATCCATGGAGGTTGGTTGAGGAGACAATAAAGGCGCGGGTCACCATGTACGTATTTCACTTTTTATTTGAATTGGACAGCTTCGATCAAGGGATGACTTTAATTATGTTGATCTGACGGTTCGTTGAATTAGATGCGCGTGACAAGGATTGCATCCACATGCTCAACCGTTCATCTTAGAGAACATCCCGATCTCGAGGCTGGGGAGGAGTTATCTACTCTAGCAAGCCACCAATATCTCCGCGATTCCCCAATGTCCGCGCGCACCGGCCTAAATGAAGGCCCCCATCAGCGGGATAGTTTCTCGCCATGAACTCCATAAAAGTATACCCATTATGAACCCTAGTAGCAGTCAGTGTCACTATAAGACAAGAGAAAGGCCGAGAGGAAGAGAGGTGATGGTGCTACCTACCAGTCCACGCCACCGAGCTTGCTGGAGAAGGAACGGGAACACCGACCATCGCCAACCGCCTCGGTGAGTCTCATTGCCTGAAAAAGCCCAGGTTGAGGATCTGCAAACATGAAAGCATGTGTTAGATCAATTAAACCCTTACATGAATGGATACAAGCGCTATTAGACACTTGTGAATGTATGCATACGCAGGAGGGGTGAGAGATATGCATGAGTTTCAACCATGTTTGCATGAGAAAGGGAGGGCAGTTGAATGGAAGGTCACCAAGATATATGCATACTCGGAGAAGAGGGTAGTGGGCACTAGACTTGCATGCATGGCTTAATGGGTTCATAGTTCACTACACTTTAACCTACAGGGTTACAAGGGTGTGGGGTGCTAAACTGTGATAATGGGGCATTCAAGAAACTTTAATGAGGATGGTGTGAAATAATGGGATAGTAAGAACTGTAGAATTGTATGGTCAACTCATAGAGAGGAGGCAATACAAGATAGCTATGAGAGGTTATAGAATGAAACTCATCTTGTTTGGAAGGTTTTTCCACATCCTTGTAAGCATCCTGAACCTCTAAGAAACGCTTAGTTATTCTCAGGAATAAGCTTAGATTATGATCTTTTTTTTTTTTGACATAGTAGTGTGAAAGGGGGTGGTACAAAAGTCTTCACTGAGTTTCTTGAGTCTGGAGAATAGACAAAATGTTAGAGGATAAGAGGAAGAGTTCTTGAACTCTGTTAGTGAGGGTTTGTAGTGGATCTGAGGGTGTTCTTCTTGGACATGTGTGTATAGTTGGTAAGAGCATGAAAGGGTTGATTAGTAGCATGACGTTATTAGAGAGCATGCTTGTGGATCTCTGTTGACATCTTGGTGAACATGAAGGTTAGATAGAGAGTGAATCTGGTCGCATGGAGAGAGAGGTTAGTCTTAATGATAACTAATGGGTTTGCAAGTTGATGGTGGTGTTCCTTGATGGCTGGGACTCAACTAGTGAATTTATGTGTGTGGGTGGCCAATAGTTGATGAAGATCTACGGGAGCTTGAGTCCTTGAAGTAGATGAGTGACGCCGGGCGGGATAGCGATTATCCCACAGACTAGCCAGGTCCAAGGACCGCAAAGAAGAACAAACGAAGAACCAAAAGAACCAGAGAAAATACTCAGAAATTCATAAAAATATTATTAATCAAAATTCAATAATGAAAAACTAACCCACAAGCCGCGTTAAATAGCCTCAAAATATCAACCTAGAAACCTTATCATCTAATCTAAATTTGCTAAAATTAACAAATTATTATTTAAAACTAAACTTGTCTAAATTTAAAACTCTAAACAAATCAGATAACTCATAAAAATCCAAGATCAAATCGGATTCAAATCCTATCCTAATTTGCGGATTAAATATTTGGGTTAAAGCCATTTTTGGTCCCTGAAAACAGGGCCAATGTTCATTTCCATCCCAAAAATTTAAAATTTGTTCAATACGATCCACATCAGCATATACTGCCACTTATCACTCCACATCAGCAAAATAACGACCTAAACATAATAATAAATAGATTATATGCATTTCATTGATATTCCATATAACCGCCACGTCAGCAATAGGGACCAAAAATGCCAAAATACGAAATATATAGGGACCCAAAATGTCAAAATATGCAATACATGGGGACCATATTGAACAAATTTTGAATTTTGGGATGGAAATGAACATTGGTCCCGTTTTCAAGGACAAAAAATGGCTTTACCCCTAAATATTTCTAAAAATAAAATAAAATAAAATAAAATTCTCTCTAATATGACGTCCCCATGTCGTGCGCGCCGCAAAGAGCTTTCAGAATTGGGGTTGAATGCCCGATTTTGATATCGGTAGCCAAAGTTATGGCCAAAATACCAAACCACACCCAAAACCGACCCAATCTTGGAATTGAGTCGAAAACTTCCTGTCTTTACGTTGACCCGCCAACCCGGCACCAACATTTGACACGAGCCTCCTACATCAGTCATCCCAAGTTGGAAAGAACTCGAGCCCGAGTTCGACTGCACCTCTGTTGATAGGTCTGGATCTCCGTGCTTGATCTCAATCAAAACCCTAGAGACAGAAAGTAGGTTAGTAGTGTTGGTTACCGGGCCAGGAGGATTTTCCTCCCATAAAGATACCAACACAATGCTAGTCCCATCATCGTCATAGATGGGCTCACCAATCTCCTCCTCAGGCTCGCCAATTTCCTCCTCGTAGTCGTCGTAAATGAGCGAGATCTCCTCCTCCACATCATTGTTGAAGATGGGCAAAATCTCCTCCTCCGCATCATCGTTGAAGATAGGCGAGATCTTGTCCTCCACATCATCGTCGTACATGGGTTGGTAGATGGGTTGGCCAAACCTCTGATCGCTATGATTATGGTTGTAAAATCCGCACAACTTATGGAGTAATTAAACTTTTAATTATGGTCCTAATTATTTTTAAATTAATTAAGGGAATAATTGAGAATTTATTGGATGGTTATATATATATACACGGTTTGAGTAAGAAAAAAAAAATAAAAAAAATAAAAAATAAATAATGCATAAGGGTATGTCATATTATATAATATAATATAGATATATTGTATTATACAAGAACATATATATATATATATATATATATATATATTACAAATGCTTGAATGGGCATGCATTGAATGCATGATTGATGTCATGGAGACATTCAATGCAATGTGATGATGTGAAATGAAAAAAATAGAACAAAAATATAAGGCACATTAAATGCATAACTACTCTATGACACTGTTCTAAAACGTCGCCTTGTGGCCGCTTAAAGCGGCGCCTTCTAGGCGTGGCGTTCTAAAGGCTATTTAGGCGGAGGAGTGAGCGATCCCGATTGTTGCACAAATTCCATGACTCGGCGTATTCTGAGCCGATTAATCAGCCCTAGGCTGGTGGCCCAGTAGCCAAAGTGCCGGGCTTCAGCTGGTCGGCTCTAGGTAAGTACTTATTTAATTTGGTTATGCACTCATACAAACTAGTAAGTACTTATTTAATTTGGTTATGCACTCATACAAACTAGTAAGTAGTAAGTATCAATATAGTTTGTCAATTGATTTTTTTTTTTAAATGTAGATACATACAAAGAAAAGGAATAGACTAGATACAACAAGGTTACACAATCTAGTGTATGTCCAATTCAATGCAAGGATTATGAATAAGAAAAGAAGAGAGGAGAAGAATGTGGATGTATTACTTGTTAGTGAAGCATCTATGGCAATAAAGGGATGGATTGTTGATGGTGGTGATGAAGATGAGTCGGATCTTACGAGTGATGGAGATGATATGAGCGTGGATAGTAGCCAAGTTTCTAGGAGATGTTCTAGATTTCAAGAAATTAGAGAACTTCATGAGGATGATTTTATATCGGATGAAGAGGAAGAGGATGCAATGGATTTTGAGTTCGAGTCCGACACGGAAGAAGTGCTAAAGGGATGTGGAGAAGAAGAGTTTGAGGCATAGCCCCATAGGCTTCCAAGAATCTACTTTGTTTATTTCATATTGCTTTTTTATTTCTAAATTTCTAAGAACATTGTTGTTGAACATTTTTTTTTTTTGAAGTAATTTTTGCTATTTTGGAACATTAAAATGCTTTTTATAAGTCTATTATATATTTATTTGTTATTACAAATAATAAAAATATATTAAAAAATAAAAACAGCCTAGGCGCCTCCTAGGCGTCCGATTAATCGTCTGGCGGTGGCTGTCCGCCTAGGGAGCGCCCAGCGTTTTTTAGAACCTTGCTCTATGATGTTATATATTATATTATGATAGGGTGGTTATAAATGGGGACACGTGGCACACAGATATCCAAGCATGTGCATGTCACGTGACAGTCCTTACGGCGCAAGGCTTACTTCCTCTCTGTGGCCGAGCTCCTCCACCTCGGAATTCATCATAATTTCCGAGGTCCTCATGGAGGAGCTCGGAAACTTACATGAAGGCGAGCCACCTTCAACTCCTCTTCCAGCAGTTCTCAATACAGCATATCTCGAGATCTTCTAGAAGCCCAGTCAGTTACAGAGACAGTTAGGCAGTTGGGAAACGGTTAAACGGTTGAGGAGCCAGCCTGGAGTTTAGAAGCTTCTAGAAGCATGCTGAGCTGGATTTGCTGAGCTGGCATGCTGAAATGGCACCCACGTGCTCAAATTAGAAAGCTTGCTCTCCAAGCAACACCCCAGCTTCCAGACCCTATAAATACCCCCTTTCTTCAGTTCAACGAAAAGAAACTTCAGACACGGCGAAGCCCTGCCTCTCTGGCGATCGAAGCTCCTCTCTCTCTTCCTCCTCCTTCTCCATCTCCATTTCTCTCATTCCAGAGTTCGATCATGGAGCTCTGAGTTGTAATTTCAGAAGAAATTTAGTGGATTCATCCTCTGAGAAGAGGATCGTGGTTTTTTCCCCACATTTGGGGTTTTCCACGTATATTCTTGTTTGCTCCTCTTTGATCCTGGTTTTCTTCTTTGATCTTTTGATCCTTGTTCTTCCCTCTCAAATACAAATTCAAGTGTTGGTCGAAATTGGGGTTTGATCCGAATTTCGAGCTACCATTTTGGTGCCGTCCGTGGGGATCGAAGCAAGAAGCCGTGCCTGCAACCAGGAGATCAAGGCAGAATCAAACCCCATAAGAGAGGATTTCAGCTGCAGCAACATCCATGGCGAAATGAGTGAATGTTCCAGTACTTAATGGAGTCACTCAAATCTTATAGTTCTTCCAGAAGAGCGATTCCATGCCATGGAGAGGCAATTGGTAGCCCTCACAACAATGATCATGGCCGTTGAGCACCATGTTTCACATACCACCGTGCCACCTCCACCACCCCTCAAATGAGTCCGTGAGCCTCTTGTGCGCTCTCACCAACTCGCCAAGGACGCTCACCTAGGCGTTTTCATCTGTGCACGAAGAAGCCCCCGGTGATCATTGTCAGAAAGCTCAGATCCCCACCATCAGAGAAGAATAAATTACCGTCGCCACTCAACTGGAGGGCATGAGAGAAGACGCCGATCTCCTTCGAGATCACCTCCTCGTCCTCACTCACAGAGACCTCGGTCACCAGATCAATATGAAGCACGAGCTCATTCTCCGAGGTACTCCCCTCCGAGGCGCTACACGCCTCCACGTCCTCGTTCCAGAAGCCGCTCTCCTCATGACGTATCTCTTCAGAGACAGTGGTCGAGGCATCATTCCCACCATACACCACCGGGGAGCATGGGAAGGGCAGCGGGGACATCTCTACGACCGAGGCGGGCCTTGAGAAAGCGTTCACGTTTCCGCTCTCCATTTATCAGGGCCATTTGGGAAGCCCCCTTCCCAGAGAAATACATTCCACCAAACATAAGATATTATGATGGTACCTCAGATCCATATGAGCATGTAGAGAGGTACTGCTCCGAGATGACGGTGAATGGCACTTCCGAGGCGGTCTTATGTCGCGGTTTCTCGAAGACTTTATCTGGAACTGCATATGACTGGTTTCGAAGCCTACCTGAAGGCAGTATAGCCTACTTCGACCATCTTGTTGATCGTTTTGTTCACCGTTTTGCCAATTGCAGACGGCATAAGAGGAATCCAGTTATGTTGCTGAGATGCAAGCAGAGAGAGGGAGAATCTCTCAGGAATTACCTTGATAGGTTCAATGAAGAAACTCATGGGATGTCTGATCTGGATTCTATCATGGTAGTTGGAGCAGTACTAGATGGGCTGCAGGAATGCCCATTCCTTGATTCACTGACTCGAGATGTTCAGAGGGACCTGTCCGTGATGAGCGAGCTGAGCTTAGAGGTACATAGCCTGGCGAGAGTTCAAGGCGTGAAGGAAAGAGCAGGTCTCTCCAAATGAGCGGAGGAATTCCGCAGAGAGGAGAGTCGAAGAAGCGAACGGGCACCACGGAGGGATATGGAGCAAACCCGTTACCGACCTCCTCGTTCTGATGACAGAGGCGTCCGGGACCAAAGCAGACCCCGTATTCGCCCCAGGTATGACAATTACACCCTCTTGAATACTTCTAGAGAGCACATAATGATGCAGATCCAGGATAAGAATATTCTCAAGCCGGCGGAGCCAATTAAGGAGACCTCCTCGGCAAAGAAGAGCCGCAAATTCTGCATCTACCACAAGGTCCGAGGTCATACTACAGAAAATTGCATCAACCTCAAAGATGCAATAGAGGATCTCGTCAGAGAGGGAAAGCTGAGCGAGTTTCTCAAACAAGAAACCAGTACGAAGGAGGAACAGAACACATAGTCAGAACCTCTTCGGAAGAAGATAGACCTCACCGACATAGCCGGCGGGCCAGGATGTGGAGGAGAAACTTCATCCTCCAGAAGGAGTTACGCCCGCATGGTGGGTACGATGCAGGAGCTTGCACCACAGAAGAAAAGCCGAACTACTCTCCCAATTGAATTTTCTGAAGAAGATTTGAAGGGAATCTGTCAACCACAAGACGACGCTCTTGTCGTGGTCCTTGATATTGGGATCTACAGAATGCACAGGGTGCTAGTTGATACTGGGAGCTCGGCTGACATAATCTTCTGGGACGTGTTTGACAGAATGAAGATTGGAGCTGAGAACCTTAAACCATGCAAGACTCCTTTGGCTGGATTTACTGGAGATCCTATTTACCCAGAAGGTATCATTACTCTTCCTGTCACTCTTGGTACTCCTCCACGAACTGTTACAGCTCCAATCAACTTTCTCGTGGTGCGCCATCCCTCAAGTTACAATGCAATTATGGGAAGACCTTCTCTCAACAAGCTCGGAGCTGTCCCTTCGACCTATCATCTGAAGCTGAAATTTCAGACTGATCACGGCTGCGGAGAGGTGAAGGGAGATCAGCCATCTTCTAGGCAGTGTTACCTCGCCACTTTAAAGAGACAACTTGGAGAGTTTAGCAAAACCTCCGAATCTCTTGCTATCGAAGACTTTCAACAGGAAGAAGAGAAGAGAGAAGCCCGCAGGCCTACCCCCGTCGAGGAGCTCATCGCCTTACCTCTCGATGAAGCCTTGCCGGAGCGAACTGTGCAACTCGGAGTTGGACTAGGCGCGGATCGGTAGAAGCAACTCCTCGAGTTGATCAAGACCAACTCAGATGTTTTCGCATGGACAACCGAAGACATGCCGGGAGTACCAAGAGAGGTGATGGAACATCATTTAAATGTTGACCCAACTGTGAAGCCGGTGATTCAGAAAAGAAGAAATTTTGCTGCTGACAGGCCTGAAGCTGCTGAAGAGGAGGTCGGCAAGTTGCTTAAAGCTGAGTTCATTCGGGAAGTTCAGTACCCTGAATGGCTCTCCAATGTTGTCCTTGTAAAGAAAGCCAACGGGAAATGGCGTATGTGTGTTGATTTCACAGATCTCAATAAAGCTTGCCCAAAGGATTGCTGCCCCCTGCCTATGATAGATAATATGGTAGATTCCACCTCAGGATATGAGATGCTCTGTTTCTTAGATGCATATTCTGGTTATAACCAAATCAAAATGGCAAGAAAGGATGAGGAAAAAACAGCCTTCATTACTTCTAAATTAGGACATATATTGCTACAAAGTGATGCCGTTTGGCTTGAAGAATGCCGGGGCCACCTTCCAAAGGCTAGTGAACAAAGTCTTTAGGAAGCAAATTGGGAGAAATATTGAAGCTTATGATGATGACATCCTTGTCAAGAGCATAAGTGTTGAGCGTCATGCTGCTGACCTCAAAGAGACGTTTGAAACGCTCAAAGCTCATGGAATGAGTCTCAACCCAACCAAATGTGCATTTGGTGTTCGCTCAGGAAAGTTCTTGGGTTTTATGCTCACGGAGAGAGGTATTGAGGCCAACCCAGAAAAAATCCGAGCTATTCTAGAGATGAGGTCTCCCAGGACCATTAAAGAAATACAAAGTCTCAATGGAAAGTTAGCAGCAATTGGGAGATTTATTCTGAGTGTCAGGGAAAAGAATCTTCCATTTTTTAGAGCACTTCGGAAAGCTCCAAAGGTAGAGTGGACAGAGGAATGTGAAGAGGCACTCACACAGTTGAAGGAATACTTGCAGTTACCTACCTTGCTTTCCAAGCCAAAGCCAGGAGAGGAATTCAGTATTTACTTGGCGATTTCAGATATGGTGGTGAGCTCAGTTCTCACTAAGGAGGAAGACGGAATTCAGAAGCCGGTCTATTATACTAGCAAGGTTCTCAATGATGCAGAATCCAAGTATCATCCTCTCGAGAAGTTGGCCTATGCCTTGGTCACAGCAGCTCGGAAACTTCGTCCCTACTTTCAATCACATAAGATTAAAGTACTGACAGATCAACCCTTGAAGCAAGTCCTCCATCGTCGGGCGCCTCACGGGCGATTGGACGGGGGTTGTTGAACTTGGGGAGTATGACATCACTTACGAGCCTCGCACAACCATCAAAGGTCAGGTCCTGGCTGTCTTCATCGTTGAGCTCACAACCACTGATTCTGGAGAAGCTATTCTCATGGATTCATCTGAGCCGAGTTCTTCCTCTACGGCGCAACGGGTCTTGCATACTGATGGTTCAGCGAATGCCGAAAATTCTAGAGCTGGCATAGTGCTGCAATCCCCTTCAGGTTGGAGCACCTCGACAATCTTAAAGTTTGGGTTCAAGGCGACCAACAACGAGCTGAGTATGAGGCCATGATTGCAGGCTTGCAGTTGGCCAGAGGCCTTGGAGTCCAGAATTTGTTGGCAAACACAGACTCCCAACTGGTTGTTGGTCACATGAGCGAGGAATTTGGGGCAAAAGAAGAAAACATGGTGAGATACAAAGCTTTGGTGTAAAAATTAGCTGCTAGCTTCCAGAAGCTATCCATTTCAAAGATTTCGAGGGCAGAGAATCAAGAGGCCGACCTCCTCTCGAAACTTGCTTCTTCCAAAGTCGAAGTAACATGCCCCGTCAATATTCAGTACTTGCCGGCGAAGACAATTGATTGCCGACCTGAAGATGAATTATTTGAAGTGGCTTAATTTAATGAGCCACGCCTGATTGATCCAATCTTAAATTACCTCAAGATGGATCTCTACCTTGAGACCGACCGCACGCCAGATCAAAGTTAGCCCAACCGCCACTCATTCGGATGGACGCCTTTATAAGAGATCATTTACTCTCCCTTTGTTGAGATATTTGCGCCCAAGTGAAGTTTAATTATGTCCATCAAGAGATCCATGAAGGTATTGTAGAGATCACACAGGGGAAAAGCACTTTGTCATAAGATTCTAAGGCAAGGTTATTATTGGTCCACTTTGCTGAAGGATGCAAAAGCAATTGTCCAGAGATGGGATGCGTGTCAGCGCTACTCAAATATCCAAGTGGCGCCGGCTTCCCACCGCCCCTATAGTGAGTACCGTGCCATTTCCAGACTTTGGGGAGTAGATCTCCTTGGCCCATTCCCAAAAGCAACCCGGCAGATGAAGTTTTTGATTGTTGCCATAGATTATTTCACCAAATGGGTAGAAGCTGAGCCCCTCTCCTCCATCACAGAAAAGGTGTGTCGGAAATTTCTATGGAAGTCAGTGATTTGTCGATTCGGGCTCCCAGTGGCATTCATCACGGACAATGGGAGACAGTTTGCTAATGCTTCATTCAAAAATTTCTGTGAAGAGCTCGGAATTGAACACAGGCTAACTTCGGTCACTCACCCCCAAACGGGCAGGTAGAAGTGACGAATAGAACCTTGCTTCATAGCCTTAAAACCAGAGTGTTACGGAATCAGTCTAATTGGGTGGATGAAGTGCCTGGAGCACTTTGGGCCTACAGAACTACTTGCCGAACTCCTACCGGAGAGACACCATTTGCGCTGGCATTTGGAGTGGAAGCAGTTCTTCCAGCTGAAATTGAAGTCCCAACCCCACGGATCTAGGCCTTTGATCCGACAAGTAATAAAGAGATGCTTCGGGCTGAGCTCGATTTGTTGGAGGAAAAAAGGGAGGCTGCCCTCCGAGCTGCTGCATATCGCCAGAAGGTCAAACGTCACTACGACGTCAAGGCGAAAGAGGTGACATTTCAAGTGGGAGATCTGGTAGAGGGAAAATATTTTCGAAGGCAACAAAAGTAGAACAGGGAAGCTTAATCCTAACTGGGAAGGCCCTTATGTTGTTATCAAGATTGTAAAGCCTGACACTTATTGGCTCTCCAAGATGGACGGAAAAAGACTCAAACGCCCTTACAATTCCGAACATCTTAGGAGGTACTATCAATGAAGCTTCCTGTTCTTCAATATGCCTAAGAATTCCTCAACAAATATTCATAAAGTAGAAGCGGGCAGCTCAAAGCTCTCCAATTCAACTTAAATCTAGACAGCGGGCCAAGGCTCGAGTCATAGTACAACTCGAAGGAGCTCCAGCTGATGCTCTCAAAAGGAGGACTTGTTAATGGACACAGCAGCGGGTCAAGGCTCGAGCTGTAACCAAAATAGCAAGCAACCCAAAAAATCCTCACAAAGAGCTCGATTGCTACTCCAAAGAAATGAGTCTAGGCTCGAGTTGTGACATGATAGCAATTAGCCTACGAGGACAGTCCCATTAAAGAGTCAATCCATCGAAGAGCCCCTCGGCAACTAACTCAATAAATCCGAACTCCTCTCGAAGAACCTCGGAAACTAAAGTCAAAGAGTTCCTACGTAATTATCCAAATAAGGTGATAGCGGGTCCATGCTCGAATCATCTTAAGTGAGAACCCACACCAAGAAGCCCAAATAACAAACACAATTCTCCAAACAAGATGATAGCGGGTCTAGACTCGAATCATTTTGAGTGAGAACACCCAACAAAGAACTCAATTGTTAGCAAACAAGGAACGCAGATGTTAGGAGCACGGAATAGAGGCGTGACGAAGAACTCAAAATCCATTCCATGCAAAGGTAAAAGTGAATTTCATTTATCAAAATGACATTGACATTTGTAACAGGAAAAACAAGTAAAGCTATACATTGTCAACAAAAGGGAAGAGCAAAGTGAATGAGGTACACCAAAAACCGAGCTACTTATTATCTTTCAAAGAAGCTATGGAGATATCTCCACTCTTGCCGAGCTCCTCATCAGCGTCAGGAACCACTTCATTTTGTTCCTGTTCCGCAACGATCTCTGCCTCAATGTTAATATCATTTGTCGCACCAGCAAGAGTTTCCAAGGCTTCAATATAAGTCAAGTTGGCGAAATCTGCGTTTGGGAATTTCAAAACGAACTCCTTAAGAACGGGAAAACTTTCTTCCCTCCCTTCATCTCGGGCTTCTTCAAGAGCTGATTCTGTTACTTGAGAAGCTTCAGCACAAACTTTCTCCAGTTCTTTCACTTTGTCTTCATTTTCAGAAAGAGATTTCTGACAAGCCTCCAACCTGACAGAGATATTCTCACAGTCTTTCTTCAGAATATCATTCTTCGAGGTAACAGCCATCAATGAAGAGCTATTCTCCTTTAATAGCATAAGAAGCTCGCCATTTTCGTTTTCAAGGACTTCGGCAATAGCCCGCACTGAAGACATCTCCAGAGAAAGGACTTCAGCTTCTTCCTTAGCTTTCAGAAATTTTGCCTCAGCAAAAGAACAGTTGGTTTCAGCTACTCCTTTGTCTTTGAGAAGCTCGGAATTAGTTGCTTCCAATTCAGCGACCTCCTTCTCCAAATCTGAGATCCTCCTCTTAGTTTTGAGCTCCTTGTTTAGATGTCTCTCAGCCTTCTCATTGGCTTGTTGGAGCACGGTCTCTACTTTGCCTTTTTCAGCAAGAAGGAGGACTTTCTCTTCGGAATTTTTCTTCAATTCCTCACTCAGTCGAGCTACCTCCGTTTCCAAGTTCCTACTCTTCCGGATGTATTCAGTAACAGGGACATCCGATTCTCCTCCTCTTCCTCCAAGATGCTTGCAGCTCGGTGACTGAGAAACAAGTTCTACAAACAAACCACAGAGAGTTGGAAATCGAAACAAGTCACAAACAAACTCAAGAGAAAGAAACACTTACCGAAAGCCCTTGAAGACGGAGGAGCTCAGCAAGATCCTGCCGTGTTAAACGATCAAGTCTAGATTCAACTTCACCTGGTAAAATGGACTTGATCATCAAATCAGCAACTTTGGGGTCATTAATCAAGATCCCCTCCTTTGGATCCACATGGAGTGACTCTTTAGATCCTTCAGAAAAACTGGGTCCACCAGCTCGGAAACTCGAAGAAGGGCGAGTTGGTCGAGTCACACGAACCCGGACCGGTTCGTAATTGATAGTCGAATCAACGTTTGGCCTCTCAGAAGCACCAATAATCTCCACCTCATCGTCCACCAAATCTCTAAGAACCTCTGGAAGATCTGATATGCGCCCGAAAATGTCTTCATCAATAGGAACTGAAGAGGGAGGCTCTCCCGAATTCCTTTGTCCACGGGAATCTTCTCCTCCACCACGGCACGACTCAGTATTAGCATCGCTCGCAGAAGTGTCCTTTTCAGTAGGAACACGAGCGGATAAGGGAGAGATGGCCAACGCCCTCTCGGTGTTGGGTGGATGAGACGACTCAGGCTGTCTCTTCTTTCCTTTGGAGACCACCTTTTTCTTCCTGCTCGCCATCTTCCGAGCTGGTTCGTCTTCAACATTCTCTTCAGAATCCCGAGCTCTTTTCCTTGAAACTGCTTCAGGACCTGTGGACGGTTCAATCCCAACTGTTTGAGGAGGGTGAATTTTATCATCTCCAAGAGGTGTAGATGATTCTTCAACAGCTACAGACTCATTAACACTTCCAGTTCCGAGCTCCTCTGCAGCTGCTTTCTTTCGGAGCTCTGCCTTCTTTTGCTTCTCCAGACGTGCAGTGTTGAGCTTCTTGGCACGGGCTCGAGCTTTGTCCAACAAAGATTTGGCACATTGAGAAGGATCCATACCTTCACCTAGAACACAAAAAAAGGAGCTCGGTCAGAAATAATAGAAAGCAACTCGGAAAAGAATAACAGAAACATGACAATCCCTACCCTTCACTAAAAACAGTCCACTTCTCCGTAAGATTTTGTTAGTCAAGAAGAGGTCAGGAGGAATTTGGGAGCACTTTCACAATCTCTTGAGACGACGTGTCTCTCTTTTGGAAAGCTTCTCCCTACTTAACACTTGAGTCCGAGGTGCTCCCCATTCAGTCCGGACTCCAAAACCTCCTTCCATGGAAACGAAGAAGAACCTCTCCTTCCATCTCTTAATGGAGGTCGGCACAAGACCTAAAAAATGCCTATCAGGTCTGGCACCGAAGAAATACCAATCCGTATTGGATTCTCTATTGAGGCAAAAAAACGCCTCGAACAAAGACAGTGCTGGAGTAACTCGGCGGTCAAGACATACAACCACGAATCCACAGAGACACCTCCAAGAATTGGGGGTTAATTGAGATGGACAAACATTGAAAGACTGGAAAATTTCAAGGAAAAGAGGGGGAAAGGGGAGTCGAAGTCCTCCCAACAAAGCATCTACATACACTGTGATTTCACCGTCCCTACCAGTACACGCTCTATCAGAAGATTCAGGCAATCTAATTTTAGGCTGGAAATCCTTGTGTTTGATCCTATAGTACTTAACTACAGCATCTACCTCTTCTTGAAGAAGGATACTGGCGTAGAAATCCGAACAGGGAAATTGTCGTTTACTACGCCTGGTCCCTACGTTACTAGTGGAAGGAACAGCGTGAGAAGGAGATCCCATACCTTAAGATCTTTCTCAGGAAACAGAGAATTGCAAGAAAGAAAAGTTGCAGCCTCGGGCCAAATGCAGGTAAGATGAACAAGAAGAAGAAGCTAGCAAAGAAGAAGATAAGCGATGCTGAGAAACCCAACGCAATATTTGGGGATACTTAAGCGGCACGCAAAGATCTAACGGCTCAGATAAATCCATTTGAAAACTGAATAATAGCCCAGAGACACCTGTCCACTTCATCTAACGGGCAGGGATCGCCCCTTACAAAGCCATCATGGATGAATGCCACGTGGACCGTGAAAGATGTGCCCATCATTATATATCGCTGCGCACCATACCATCACTAGAGAACAAGGCTATTGAGAATAATGCAGGCGGCTAGCAATAAATACAGTTACTGTTCATTGGAGATGATACTCGCTACTGTCTCACCTGGAGCATCTCGGAAAAAATCAGCAGGAAGGAATAGATCCTCCAGCAACCCCGTATGCTTAGCTAATTTCGCCGAAAGATTCACAAAGGTATTCGCTCATCTTCCGAGCTCATCGCAAGCATACTTGAGGGGGGACTGATGATAGGGTGGTTATAAATGGGGACACGTGGCACACAGATATCCAAGCATGTGCATGTCACGTGACAGTCCTTACAGCGCAAGGCTTACTTCCTCTCTGTGGCCGAGCTCCTCCACCTCGGAATTCATCATAATTTCCGAGGTCCTCATGGAGGAGCTCGGAAACTTACATGAAGGCGAGCCACCTTCAACTCCTCTTCCAGCAGTTCTCAATACAGCATATCTCGAGATCTTCTAGAAGCCCAGTCGATTCTGCAGACGCTAGGCAAATGGGAAGCGGTTAAGGAACGGCTTGAGGAACCCGGCCCGAGTCTAGAAGCTTCTAGAAGCATCTGAATGGATTTCTTGATTTGCCGGGCATGCTGAGTTGGCACTCACGTGCTCAAATTGGAAAGCTTGCTCTCCAAGCAACACCCCAGCTCCCCGACCCTATAAATACCCCCTCTCTTCAGACCAAAGAAAAACAACTTCAGACACGGCGAAGCCCTGCCTCTCTGGCGATCGAAGCTCCTCTCTCTCTTCCTCCTCCTTCTCCATCTCCATTTCTCTCATTCCAGAGTTCGATCTTGGAGCTCTGAGTTGTAATTCCAGAAGAAATTTAGTGGATTCATCCTCTGAGAAGAGGATCGTGGTTTTTTCCCCACATTTGGGGATTTCCACGTATATTCTTGTATGCTCCTCTTTAATCCTGGTTTTCTTCTTTGATCTTCTGATCCTTGTTCTTCCCTCTCAAATACAAATTCAAGTGTTGGTCGAAATTGGGGTTTGATCCGAATTTCGAGCTAACATATTATAACATATAATATATTATATCATGTGTATATTTATATAGGTTGATTGAAAGGCAAATTAGAGATTCGATTTGACGGATGAGAAGAGATGCATTAAGTGCACGAATTGACGGATGGACACATTTTATATATATATATATATATATATACATACATATATATATATATATATATATATATATGCTTTCCTTACTTATCAATAGTGGAGTATGTTGAATGTATTGTTTCTCAACTATGTGATTATCCACCAAGATCTCTTATTAGGTTGAATTCTTCACTTGTCACTGAAGGCGTGGGTGTTAGTGTTAATTGGAGAAGAGATTTTTATTTAAAAGGTTCCTTATAGTCAATTATTTCAGTTAGGGAGATAGGGTACGGCCATGGCCTATGTAGCTGCAGAGGGGAGTGTCTTTTCTCTCTATATTTAGGGAGTTGTGCATAGCCTCTTACACTTCTCAAATCCATTGAATGGTTAAGGGCTAGCTGCTCTATTTTGGGACTGTTTGTACTTTAGAAAAAGGAAAATGAAATCTCGATTCTTGGCCATGGACTCAGCTGAGCCTTCCCACATTTCCCTTCTCCTTAACGTGCGCAGCAAGGCTTCAACATGTAGTATAGGAGAAGCTAGTCACCATAGTGCCTTGGAAGAGCAAAATCTCTCCTCCCCATGCTCCTTTCCCTCGCCGACCACCGAGCAGGGGACCCTTCAACCAGCTTTGAGATATACTGTTCACTCCTTGGAGGTCTCCTCTCAGCATCAAGGTAAAGACCTTTGGGAGTTTGAGAGACCATGCTGAAGAAGAGAGCTACTACAGCAACATGGAGTAACTTCCTCTGACTAGTGAGTATGAAGAGGGGATCTTGGAGGAGTTGGATGATGGGTTGTCACGCCAAGCTCCTGGGGAGTGCAGCAGGAGAGTCAAAACCTTATGAGGAGCTGATTGGAGTGAAATAAGGAAACAACTCTAGAAGAGAGTGGTTGTCAAGTCCAACTTTGAGGAGTTGCTGCTGATCTTGGAGAAGATCTCAGGTGGGGTGCTGATGATGGATGGAAGCTTCAAACACCTCAGTAATAGTCCGTCAAGGTAAGAGCTAGTATAATTGAACCTTAATATGACTTGGTAATTTAGTTAGTGGAGACTAGCTAATATGGAGGTATGATTCGTATTGTCCAAGGCCAAGGAAAGTTATGGACCGACGTAGTGAGTTTAGATACAAACTCGTAGGGTGAGTCGGGTTCGGTGTAGTTGAGAGAAGCCGGGTCCGTTTATTTGAGCACACATTGTGGTCGAAATGTTTTGTTTTACTTGTATACACGTATGCGTGTTGAGTACGGCTTATGTGTGTACTAGATCTCGGCGTAGAGTGAGGAGACGCGTCGAGAGGAGATCGTAGCTGAGCGGAGGAACTTGGATTGCATATAGAGGTAAGTGCCTTTGCCTAGTTCCCGCTAGAACATGGGTTTTATTGGCATTACTCGATATTCTTTCGATATCCATTTTTTGCGCACGCAAGTGCTATTGCTTATCATGTTCCCTTACTTGTTGATGATGTGATCTAGTATGATTATCTAGTTGATATTTTTCTATTGTCGATTGATGATATGCACATGTCTGTTTTATGACTTCATTGGATTATTGTTTCCATATTTATGTGCATTGGTATGGTAGTTATTGGCATCTGTTGGATGCGTGTTCTATACTACCTTCCGCCTGGATCAGTGGAGTATGGGTGCTCCAACCTGGAGCGTCTAGGGCTGAGGACACCCTGGCGTTCTGTCATCCATGCCAGGGGAATGATACTCTGGCCGTCCAACCTTGTCAGTGGGACGATACACTGGCCGTGTCGACATGTAGAAGGGTAGCGCTGCCAAATTCCCGACCACGGGACGATTCCAGCTGAGGCTGAAGGCTGATCGGGGGATACTTTCAGAGCTCTTCTGTTGGATGACCTTTCAGGCTTTGAGGTCGTAGTTGAGATAAGGAGTCCTCGTCATTGCTCGTCTCCGAGACTCCTAAATGCTTGGTTGTGCGGGGTGTAGCCCCGTATGCTTGCTCATCCATATTCTATTGATTTGCCTTATCTGCTTATCACTTGACATTCATGACTTGCTCACCCACCTTGCGAGGTGCTTACTGGGCTTTCTTTTCGAAAGCTCATACACTTGTTCTCATCCTTCTTCAGATCCCGCGGAGTAGCGACGCGTGAGCCACCGTGATCGTCTGTGACAAGTGGTTGTAGCTAAGGTTGGCGACCTCTTATGCATTTTATTTATGAGTGAGGACATCCTATTTGGATCCGTATAGGATCAGACTTGTATTAACTATTAGGGTGCATGTACCCTAGGCTTTTATCTTCCGCTGATATTATATTCTGATTTATGATGTCTGACTTATTGTTATTATTCCGCTGCACTCTTGTTGTTACCTTGTGATCACTCAGGCCTTATATCTGAGTGGGGCCCACCTCCACTTAGATGGGTACGGTGCATTTGTGCTGCTTTCATCGCGTGCGAGGCGGATTTTGGGGTCGAGGGGGCGTGACAATAGATCTTTGGACTTCCACAACGAACCCGCCTACGCTACAACCACAATCAAAATCGATCGCCGCCAGACGCATTGATAATTTCTTGACTTGCCTTTGCAAATCTTTGATCCTCAAGCATTGGGTTAACTCCGCGACTTGACTTTCTAGATCCTTGTTCATCGCCTCTAGGGCGCTCAGGTCACGGTACTGGACTTCCTCAGCCAGAACTTGTCCAACCCGATGACCATGACTACCAGTCATTGATGCCGTAATTTAATGGCTACTTAAGAAGATGATGAGCTCGATACCAAAACTAACGACCTGGTAGTGAAGGATTATCAGGGCTATGGCGGGGTCCAAGGACCGCAAAGAAGAACAAACGAAGAACCAAAAGAACCAGAGAAAATTCTCTGAAATTCATGAAAATATTATTAATCAAAATTCAATAATGGAAAACTAACCCACAAGTCTGGTTAAATAGCCTCAAAAGATTAACCTAGAAACCTTATCATATAATCTAAATTTGCTAAAATTGACAAATTATTATTTAAAACTACACTTATCTAAATTTAAAACCCTAAACAAATCAGATAACTTATAAAAATCCAAGATCAAATCGGATTCAAATCCTATCCTAATTTGGCATATGAAATATTACAAAAATCGAAAAAATACCGAAAACCCTAATTTGGCGGATTAAATATTTCTATAAATAAAATAAATAAAATAAAATTCTCTCTAATATGAAATCCTATGTCGTGTGCACTTTAAAGAGCTTTCTGAATTGGGGCCGAACGCCTGATTCTGATATCGGTAGCCAAAGTTATGGTCATAATATCGAACCACACCCAAAACCGACCCAATCTTGGAATTGACTCGATAACTTCCCGTCTTTACGTTGACCCGCCAACCCGGCACCAACATTTGACTCGAGCCCCTTGCATCAATGAGTTAGTTAAAGAGGTTGGATTTAATTTATTTCAAATGAGTGGTTTGTGTTCAGTCGAATTCTAATAAGTATGGTAGGGTCAAACCAACTTGAAAAGGGTTGGGACCTTAAGCTGGGTTAGTCAAGTTAGAAGTGGTTAGTGGTCTGTAGCATGGCTGTCTCTTTTGAGGGCCAGCTGGGTCGTTTGTAATTCCCTGATCAGGACATACAGTACACCGTTGGAAAGATGAGGGAAAACCCTTTCTAAAAAGCCTTATATCAGCCAGATCGAGTTCCCAGATTAGAAGTTATGAGCTGTTCATTATGACCACACATAATTATTACAATTCTGCACTAACACTAATGAAAATAATAAACTACTTTGGTTATGGAAATGGTAATGAGATAAAGTTGGATTTACTAGATTTGGACTTAAAGACATGTCAGGAGGAGATTCCGTGGGATTCCAGGCTTCCCGAATAGAGGTAAGATACTCTTGCCTAGCTCCTACCCATCTTTGGGTTTCTTGATTTTGATATTGCTATTTGTTAGCATGTAGTCATGATGATTTGTTGTTGATTTCATACACATACCTATTTCTTTGTATTGTTCCTTCGTTAAATATGGGTATGGTTGATGAGCTAGAGGTAGTGTTTACTGAACACAATCATTTGTTGATCGGCACGTAGCCGTGGAAACACGTGAGCTTTTGCTCCGTCCGGATAGGATGGTGTAGTTTCACTATCTGTTTGTTGGATGATCGCTGAGCATACCAACCTGTGACTGGGACGATGCTGTGGAGACTTGTGGTGGTTGTATGCAGGCTGGGTAGGTATGCGTTAGCGGAGTATGCGTACTTATTGAGCATAGCCCCCTGTTGTTCGGTACTTGACCATGGAGACACACGGTACTTGTGTTGGTTGAGTACGTGTGTGTAGGTTGAGTTCCATTCTCCGTCTGGATTAGTGGAGCGTGTAGGCTCCAGTTGCAGGACGTGCGGAGATGAGGATACCCCGAAGTTCTGGCATCCCATTCTAGAGGGGATGTGAAACTCTGGTTGTCCACCTGTCAGTTGGATGATACGATACGTACATATAGGAGTGCTATCAGACTCGAGGGTCTGGATGTGACTGAGATTGATGATCGGCTGAGGCTGGTAGTTGTTGACCGGGGGATTGTTTGCTGAGCTTGTTCTTGGAATTCTTTTCTCGAGTCTGAAGGTTGTTGTTTGGATTAGGAGTCTATGCCGTTGTGATTGTTTGTGTGGACTCCTAGGGTTTGGATTGTGCGGAGCGTGACCCCGGTTGTTGGCTTCTATTGATGGATGTTTTTGATATGTCTATTTTGACCAATTTGTTATTGTCTGATTTGGCTTCATTGTGATCCTTGCGGGGTACTTACTGAGCTTTCCCTTCGAAAGCTCACTCCACTTGCTTCTTATCTCTTTTAGGTTTTGAGGGATAGGGAATCAGATTCAGGAGCTACTCGAGGGATTGGGATAGCTTGCCGAGGTTTGAGGACCTCATATGATTTTATAGGACCCCTATAGGGACAGATTTTGTATAGACTACTCTAGGGTATTTGACTACTGTAGGGTATTTGAACCCTGACTTCTTTTCTGTTGTAACTCTGATGATATGTAAAATCCAAGAAAATTTTAAGAAATAAAGAAGTTAGAGTTTTCTTAAAACTAATTATTAAATTAAATAAATTCCCTAGAGTTTAAATGGGGAGTTATAGAGGGAAAAATAAGTTACAAAGGATTTAAAACCCTAGTTAGGGTTTATGGTGACCAGAGGGATTATCTGGTAATTTCTAGAAGTCTAGGGAAGCTCCGAAAAGGGAATGTTCAGGGACAGGACCTCTCGGCGCTTTACAGCCTTGTACTAGAGAGGCAAATCTCTGGAGGTCTTACATGGAGTGGGCATGGGTACAGCCAAGTGTTAACACGTAGGAGAGGTAGTTCTACCGACCTGCGACCGGAGGGTCGAACGACCAAAAAGTCGTACCTACAGCAAATAGCTAGACATATTGGCCGGGAGTGAACCTTGAGTTCTCTTGAAACTCATTACAGAGCTCGAGGGCTTCTGTATCAGGGGCCGTACCTTTGATTTGTTTCTGGTAGACTTCTAGGGTTATATTGTTGGTATTGTGACCTCATTGGATGACATATTTCCTATTACCAAGTAGGGTACCATCGGGCTTTTCCATTCGAAAGCTCATGTGTTTCTACTTTTCCTCTTTACGTGATTCCAGAGTTTGGGAGGGAAGGAGCCCGAGGAGAGGGACACAGGGGGATCCAGGTCTTAGGAGACTCCTTTATCTTTTACTTGTGGCATTACTATTTGTGGGACCTCAGATAGGGACCGTGACTATTATTATAGGGCCTATGGACCTCGATGACTTCTCTGTTACTACTTTAATCTGCCACGCTGCAATCTCGGATCCGGTGACGCCGAAGGCCACATCAGACCGGCCGTATTTAAGCAGAGGTAAACTCAACTTAAATACAAGGCCTAAAAAGAGTGATAAGCAGATAACAATCCATAACATAAATATTTATTAATTCGATCAAATAAAGTTGGGCTAGTCAAGAACCAATACTTCAAGAATTGGGTCCAATGGTTTAGAGGCCCGATGGGCCTGGCTAAAATAACCCTTGAGACATGTTTATTATTAAATTAATAAGAAAAAGAATTTAGGGTACTGGTAAGGAAACTAAACCCTAAGAAGAGTAGGACCCTACATCCTAAGGGTCATAAGTTACTCAAAATGACTAAAATGTCCTTCCTAAATTAAAGAAGGGCAAATGATAAACATAAACTGTGAAATGGGCTTTAGAATGGGCCCAAACCAACTAAGTTATTTGAGATAACTAAATAGGGTTTGGACTCGACAAGACGAGTAGAATTGACTGGTTTTGACTAAGTTGAGTCTAAGAACAACTATAGGACATGGAAACAAGAGATAAATACCAGTAACCCGACAGATGGTCCTTAGGACCCGTTAGTGGGCCTAGGCCAAACAGGAACTTTAGGCATGCATGTACATCTTGAGACATAGAAAATTACTAGAATATTCATTCTAATAGGACCTCTGTATGCCAGATACTCTCGGGGAGACGTAAGGCACTCCAAGGGATTCTAGGAAGACTTTTAGTCTCACCAGGAGGTAAGTACACTTGTCTAATTTCCTACCCGGTTTCAGGTTTTCTTGGACTTGTTTATGCATTGATATCTTAAGCTTCTTTGATAACATACATGCGTTATTATTTATTTTGGAATCCTTTTGAACATGTATGGTTGTTTACGGGATGTTGGTATCCCTGTTTGCTATGGTCTACTGCCCGGACTCAGTGGAGCTAGAGAGCTCTCGGCTGTGGGAATGTCCGTGGTCAAGGGACCCCTGGCATCTTACATGCCGTGCACTGCAAAGGCAAATCTTTGGAGGTCTTACCTGTCAGTGGGCATGGTACACTGACCGTGTTAACACGTATCATAGGTAGTTCTACAGTTTTGCGACCGGAGGGTCGAACGACCAAAAGGTCGTGCTTGCAGCAAGTAGCTGGACATACTGGCCGGGAGTGATCCTTGAGTTTTCTTTGAAACTCATCACAGAGCTCTAGGGCTTCTGTTATCAAGGGTCGTACCTTTGGATTGTTTCAGGTAGACTCCTAGTGTTTTGATTGTGCGGGGCGTGGCCCGATTGTTTGGCTTCTACTGATGGATGTTTTTGATATGTCTATTTTGACCTATCCATTGTTGTAAGCTTTGGCTTCGTTGTGTTCTCAGCAGGGTACTTACTGAGCTTTCCTTTCGAAAGCTCATGCACTTGCTTCCCTTCTTTCTTTTTTAGGTCCCGAGGAGTAGGTGACTTGGACTCGGGAGTTGAGCGAAGGGTTGGCTGATTTTGTAGAGGTTCGAGAACCTCAGGTCACGCTTGTCCTTGAGATGGTATTATTGTAGAACCCTTATAGGGCCTTAATCATCTGTAGGGCCTGTAAACCCTTATTGATTTTATTTTCGTTGTGACTCTGATATTATCTGATTAATAAATTTATTTGTTATCGGATATGATTTCATTAGGCCTTGTATCCGAGTAGGGCTTATCTCTACTTGAATATGGCCGATCTGTCGATGTGCCCGAGGTCCCGAAATCCGGGTCGAGGCGTGACATGATAATTGCTTATATATTATTTGAGATATTTTGTTAATATTTGTTATCTGCTATGTCTTACCTAGGCCTTGTATCCGAGTAAGGTGCGCCTTTGCTTGGGTACGACTAGTCTGTGCACGTGTCTAAGGCTCGGGATCCGGGTCGGGGCGTGACAACCTCTTTGGTTGGTCATATTGTAAAGAGCCTTCTTATTCTTCCTAAAGAAGCATTTTGATGCTAAATGATGATCATAACCACAGACATAGAAAAATATTCCAAATATTTTTCCATTGGGTTAATTAGTTATGCTATTTAGGATTAGGATTTCTAAATTATGGTTTGGATTTGAAATTCCTATTTTTTAATGTAAAATTCTTAGTTGGATGTCAGCCTTGTTTTTGAAATTCCTATTTTTTGAATATAGGATTCCAAAATATTCACTTTAGCATTTGAATAATTTTCTTGACCAATTCTAACTTTATATACTCTTCTATTCTAATGGATTAAAGAAAAGATTGGAAAGTAAGAAGAAGCTAAGTTTTCATAAGATCTTGAGCACACTTACGCCAAGAGGGAGATATATACTTTGTCAATTAGACACAAGATTGATAATCCTCGTCTAAATTAGATCCACTTCTTTTTATTTCTTGAATTCAGTGGTGGAAGCTATGAATTTGATCATTAATCGACATATTATTTACCATTTTAAAATTATTAAAATTAGAAAAAATAAACCATACAACCCTCCATTGTCTCTAGGATATATGTCTTCTAGAACTATCCAATGTTCTTTTGAGGTTTTGTTTTTCCTATAAGTTTCATAAAGCTCATATGATAAACAATTAAAAATTCAAAATCTACAATGGTATTCTATCTCATTAGAAAATTTAGTTGACTTTGGGGGCTTGACTCAAAAGAAGTAAACAAGAAAGGTTTTCCAATAGCAAAAAGAAGACCTAGAGTAACAAACCAAGCTTTTGATTGTTTTTGTCATTAGCAAAACTATTCCTTGGAATTTTTCAAGTTTGAAATTTGATGTGTCATCTAAACACATGGGAGTAAAGATTGAATTAAGATAAGAAATATTACTGGAATCAAGTTGTAAAAGAAAATGGTAAAATACTCCAAGAAATATGGGAACATACGTTTATTGATATATATGTTCTTTTAAAGTCACAAAACAATTGAGTTTCACAAAATATGTAACTAAAGAATCTCAATAGATCCAAGTGGTGCCCTTCCTGGATGCCGAGTATAGCGGGAGCTTTTTAGCATCGGGTTTCCTAATAAAATTTATCTTTTTTTTAAAATATGAACTAAATTTGTAGAATATAGAAGAAGCAAAGGCAATTTGATATAATTGGCTGTAAATAAATGTAAGAAGGGTCGAACCTTGAATAGACTAGCATGAAACATTATTAAAATTTCTATCAAATTACTTTTTGCCGTATTGAAACAAAAGCCAATCATGTGAGAATGACACGTGAGCAAATGAAATGTTTAAAAAGTATGTGTTAACCAATCAAAACACTCAAAGACAAATGAATTGATTTTCTAAGCACTTAGGGGTAATCTTAAAACAATTAAATGTTATAATAGTATTTAATGTTATCAAAATTTATGTTGACTTAGTATTTTAGCTTTCTATTATTTCTGTTATTGATAATGCTTGAAGATCAAGAGACTGACCTATTCTCTAGCTATGACCCACGTTTATGTGGAAGCCTTGTTATTTGCTTTTCTGTTACTTTCTGTATGACTTTATAAAGCCATCTTGCATATTGAATAACATAAGCTTTTCTTCCTTGAAAACTAGCTTCAATATATGGTATTAGAGCCATTCCATATCTGTGCTGAAGTTTTTCCTTTTTCTGCGTCTTATAGCCATAGTTAAAGATGACAACTGAGGGCAGTTTTGTTCAACCAGCAATTCCACTATTTGATGAGCACTGCGATTATTGGAGCAAGTTGATAGAGAATTTTCCTTGCTCCAAAGAATATTGGCACCTAGTTGAGACTAGGTTTCCTGCTGTAGCAAAGGATGCTGATCTCTCGGATGAATAAAGGAAGGGGGTGGCAGATCTGAGATTAAAAGACTTACGAGCAAAGAATTATCTATTTCAGACCATCGATCGTTCAATCCTTGAGACTATCTTGGACAAGGAGACTTTGAAGGGAATCTGGGATTCTATGAAAAAAAAGTTTCAAGGGAATGCAAGGGTCAAACGTGCACAGCTCCAGGCCCTTTGCAAGGATTTTGAGACCCTTCACATAAAGGAAGATGAGACCGTCTCTTACTACTTTGCTCGTACTCTTACTATTGCTAGTAAAATGCTCTTTCATGGTGAAAATATGATTGATATTACTATTATTGAAAAGATCTTCCACTCTATGATTTCAAAGTTTGATTATGTAGTTTGCTCCATGGAGGATTCTAAAGACATGGACATTATGTCCCTTAATGAATTGCAAAGTAGCCTACTGGTTCATGAACAGCGCATGCAGGGACATGTTGTAAAGAGCAAGATTTAAAGATTACCCATGGTGACAATGTTAGCAAACCAGGCTTTGGTGGCTATGCCTTTCGAAGTAGGGGAAGAGGGTGTGGGAGACAAGGTTTGAACAAATATCTTGTTGAATGTTTTTATTATAATGACCTAGGCCATTATGATTGTCCAAAGAAGGGCAAAGAAAAGGAACAACAAGCCCACTATGCTGAAACCACTTAACCCCTACTATTCATGGCATATGTTGATGTTACAGAGACGATGGGCCAGGAGAAAGAGTCAAGAGGTTTTTTTTCAGAATCTGAAACTCTATGAATTGATAACTGCACGAAGGAGATGCTTCTCATGGCTTATGTCGAGAAAGCATCTGATGAAACGACATAGTTCTTAGACTTGGGATGTAGTAACCATATATGCAAACACAAGGAATTCTTTTCAGAACTGGATGAGAGCTTTCGCAAGTTTGTAAAGCTAGGCGACAACTCCAACATTGGTGTAATGGGAAAAGGCCACATTCATCTCCAAGTCAATCATGTTTCATAAGTTATTACAGAGGTATTCTATATTCCTGATTTGAAGAATGATCTCTTAAGCATTGGCCAATTGTAAGAGAAAGGTTTGGCAATCCTTTTTCGATATAACAAATGTAAAGTGTACCACCTCGAGAGAGGTCTTATTATCAAAACTACTATGTGTCTCAATAGGATGTTCATGCTTCTTTCCAAGGTTTAACTTCAAGATTAACATTGCTTTTTCACTCCAACACAAAATATGGATTATATCTGGCACTATCGGTATGGTCATTTAAGTTTTGGAGGTCTCAAGACTCTGCGGTAAAAACAGATGGTGCATGTGTTGCCGCAGTTGCAATATTCTAGCATGTTATACGAAGATTGTGTTATGAAAAAACAACACAGAAGTTCCTTTCCAGAAGAAAGTAATTAGAGAGCATCACAACCACTTTAGCTCCTTCACTCGGATATATGTGGGCCGATTTCTCTTATTTCCAACAGTTACAAGAGGTATTTTTTAAATTTTATTGATGACTTTAGCCAGAAACGATGGGTATTTTTCATAACAGAGAAGTCAGATGCTTATAGAATGTTTCAACTTTTCAAATCGAAGGTTGAGAAAGAAACTGGCACTAGTATCTAGTGTTTGCAAACTGATCAAGGTGGGGAATTCACATCTATTGAGTTTATGGAGTTCTGTATAACCAATGGGATATATCGTCAACTCACCACGCTTCTACACTCCCTCAAAGAAATGGCATGATGGAAAGAACAAATTGAACAATCATGAATATGGTCCGAAGTGTGCTCACCAGTAGACGAGTTCCCAAAACCTTTTGGCCTGAGGTTGTCAACTTGGCGGTTCACATTCTCAACAGAAGCCCTACACTTGCAGTTCGAAATAAAGTGGCACTAAACCATCTGTTGCTCATTTTCGAGTGTTTGGATGTCTTTCTTATGCTCATGTTCCAGATAGCAAATGCACCAAATTGGACAACAAAAGCATAAAATGTTTTTTTTTGGGAATTAGAAAGAAGTCCAAAGCATATCGCTTGTATGATCTACTTTTAAAAAGAGTGCTTATCAGTCGTGATGTTATCTTTGATGAAAAGGAAAGTTGGCTCTGGGATGATAGTTATATTACATCAATTCAAGCATCTCTTGATTGGAGTGACACAGATGAAGACAACAACAATACCATCCAGAATGAAGCCATAGACAAAAATTCAGGTGAGGCTAGTTATGAAGAATGTAGTGGATCCACAAGTGCTGATAATCATGGTAGCTTTCATGATGAGAATTTGGAGCATCAAACAGCTGAAGACCACACAACTGTCGATCTTACTTCCAATCCTGCTGAAAGGCGTTCTCAACACCCAACAATCTATATGCGTAACTATGACAGTGGCGAGGGCCTCTCCGATGATGATCATCAAGGTAATTTTGCTTTATTTGTTAATGAAGATCCTTTCACCTATGTGGATGCAGTTCAAAGTGCTCAATGGAGATGTTCTATGGACTCTGAAATTGAAGTCATTCGGAAAAATGATACAAGAGACCTTACAGATCTTCCTCATGGCGCAAAAACAGTTAGGGTGAAATGGGTATACAAGACTAAGCTGAAAGAGCTTGGGGAAGTTGACAAATACAAGGCTTGCCTTGTCGGCAATGGGTACACGCAACAATATGGGGTGGATTATACATAGGTCTTTGCACCTGTGGCTCGCATGGACACTATACGGTTGGTGCTTGCTCTATCAGCTCAAATGGGGTGGTCTCTGTTTCAATTAGATGTTAAGTCAACATTTCTTCATGGTGAGTTCAAGGAGGAGGTGTACGTTGAACAACCCCTTGGTTATGTGGTAAAAGGAGCAGAAAAGAAGGTGTATCGCTTACGAAAAGCCTTGTACCATTTGAAACAAGCTCCACGGGCATGGTACAGCCGCATTGAAGCTTATTTTCTGAAAGAAGGGTTTGAGAAATGTCCTTATGAGCATACTTTGTTCCTCAAAAGATCTTCACAAGGTATCTTCTTTCTTGTATGCCTTTATGTATCTCATCTTTACTGGAAATGATGAAACTTTGTTTAGCTCTTTTAAACATTCCATGATGAAAGAATTTGATATGAAGGATCTTGGACAAATGCGATATTTACTTGGTTTAGAAGTACTACGAGCAGACGACATTTTTGTTTTTCAAAGGAAGTATGCCCAGGAGGTACTGGAAAGGTTTCATATGGCTGATTGTAAAGCAGTATTCAATCAAATTGTTCTAGGATCAAGCTTGTTAAAGAATCTACTGACATGGAAGTGGACAACACCTTGTATATGGAAATGGTAGGAAGTTTGATGTACTTAACCTCTACCAGACCTGATATTATGTTTGTTGTTAGTTTGCTTAGGTTTTTGGCACATCCTATAGAAATCCACCTCCAATCTGTTAAAAGAGTACTCTGTTATATCAAGGGGATACTGACATTTGGAATTTTTTACAAACAAGGTGGTAATAAGGAGCTTCTTGCCTATACCGACCGTGATTATGCAGGAGATTTGGAAGATAGAAAAAGTACACCTGGTTTCTTATTTTTGCAAGTTCTGGAGCTATATCATGGTCTTAAAAAAAAGTAGCCTGTAGTCAGACTCTCCACTACTGAAGCTAAGTTCATTGCTACTGCCTCCTGTACTTGTCAGGTTGTGTAGTTGTGAAGAATGTTAGAAAAGCTTGATCATGCCTCTACTGGTGCTACGTTGGTATACTGTGATGATAGTTCAACTATTAAACTCTCAAGAAATCCTGTCATGCACGATTGAAGCAAACATATTGATGTTTGCTTCCATTTCCTTCGCGATCTAACTCGAGATAGAGTTGTGATAATGTTGCACTGCAGTTCTTAAGAGCAATTGGCTGATATCATGACCAAATCCTTGACAAAAGCTGGTTTTGAGAAGCTAGGTATGTTGTTGGGTGTTTGTCAGGATCTGGGAGTAAACTGAAGACAGTGTCATCAGTTTAAGGGAGGAAATGTTATCAAACTTTATGTTGACGTAGTATTTTAGCTTTTTGTTATTTCTGTTATTGATAATACTTGAAGATCAAAGGACTGACCTATTCTTTATCTATGAGCCACGTTTATATGGAAGCCTTGTTATTTTCTTTTCTGTTACTTTCTGTATGGCTATATAAAACCATCTGCATATTGAATAACATAAGCTTTTCTTCCTGCAAAGCTAGCTTCAATATTTAAAAATAATATAAAAAATTATATTTTTTAGTTAAGAAAATATTGATAAAATTTAAAATAGAAATATAATATAAAACTTAAATAATTTCAACCTATGAAGTAGTACACCATAGATTATTAGGACAAATTTATGCATGATAAATAAAATCAATTGTAACTACAAAATAAAATAAACATAAAAATTTAACACTATACTTAAGAGTTAATGTTTTTTATATTTTCCCTAGAAAAATAAGTAAGAATAATAATTCAAGTTATAAAATATAATCAATAAATACACAATGCTATTGTTGTCCTAATGTGTACATATTCCTGAGGTTCCTAAAATATTTTTATTAGAAAATACTCCTTAAAGATTTTACTAGTATAGTCTTTCATAAGAATATGACTTGGACTTAGAGAAATTTGATAGTCTTTCATAAAGTGGTACCAAAACTATAAAATAAAAAAATAAAAAAGATTGGGAAAGATCTTCAAGGAAATAAAATGAACACACTTTGTGCTTTTAGAGAGGATGCTAGGTTTCGTAAGTATCATATTTGCATATCAAACCCTCATCGAATCTTCTATATATAAAGCATTCAGAAACTTGTCGACTTCAGAGAATAATGATCCTACCAAATAATTAGAAACCATCATATCTCAATTAAAATTAGATAATGTTGGTCCTTATAGAGAACCGGTTTACATGAGATCCAAGTATCCATCGGGACATGCCACACCCTTCCATGGCCAGGCTGTCATAAATTGCTATCATATCTTCAAACAACAAGAGAAATATAGATTCCAAACTCATCCCATCATACATATGCATATCTAAGAAAAGAGTATGTCTACAACATAGGTATACAATTATGCATCAGAGTACATGTCAACCATACAAAGTGCTCAGAGCCTACTACAGTCCCAAACAAAATATAAGATCTGGTACATGCCTCACCTTAGGGTTCTTTGACCTCTATCCTGGTTATACCTGTGAACTAATAGAGGAGAGTAGTGAGCTTTTGCAAGCTCAGTGAGAGAAAACACACCCTCAAGGGTTATCATATGAAAATATTATAATTTCATAACATGAATACGCAACAAAAATCATGCTAGGTTCCATGCATATAATCATAATCCAAATGTTGGTCATAATAGAATGAAATCTAGATATCCATGCCAGACAGTGTTCATAGTTCCAATCCAGTTAATATGCCAAACTTACAGAAAGCTTAAGGGGAATTCAATAAAACATCACCGGCATCACATCATAAGCATATACTTATCATGTGTATAAACAATCATTTATGCCTCATATGTACCCGACCATCACCTAAGTCATACCTCATATTAGGACGAAGCTCATAACAGCAGAAAGCTTATAAATATATGTATATACCGCATGAATCTAATATCAACACAAATCTCATAACAACACGAAGCTCATACCATGTCACGTATGTATACGTACGGGCTTTCCCAAAGGGCAAGATACCCGGTACCATGATCCTAAAGAGTATGGGTAGGGGGTTTTGTAGAAATAATTGTTCTGGGTTTTGAAACACCCCTCCCAAATATGATACTGAATGTAGACCTAACCAGCTCATACACCGAACACAAACTTAGCTTGGCACATCTTGGTGGGGTACATATATGACATGTTTCCCAATACCCTCTTTAGTGTTGATATCACATGCATAGCTCATATTTCACATCATAAGAGAAAATGAGTTCCAGGGAAACAAAAGCCGAACGTGGAAGCTAATTCCTAATTGGGAAGGCCCTTCGCCATCTGAAGAGAATTGTCTCAAGGGCACCTATTATCGGTGAATATGGAAGGAAAAAGTGCTCAAGCCGCCCATTTCATGTTGAACACCGCGACGCTACTATCAAGAAATCTCGTGAGCCGTCTCCTAAATGTTTCATGAAATAAAGCTTAAGTCTTTCCCAAATAAAAATGAGGTGAAAATCTCATTCTACAAAAATGAGGTGAAAATCTCATTCCACAAAAATGAGGTGAAATTCCCATTCCTAAAAGATGAGTCGGAATTATCCTACAAGGATAAACGATAATTCTCATCCAGATACAAGGGGCAAAAATCCCGATCGAAATATGAGGCAACAATCTCATCTACAATGGCAAGGATCTTACTCAACAAATCAAAGTCCCATGATTGGACTAAGAAGAGAAGAAACTGCCATGAAGTTTAATTTGCGAGCCAAATGAAGAAAGAAAGGCTTTGAGAAAGGCTTCTTGAAATGGTTAAAACCATCACTCGGAAATAAATCTTCACCAAAGTAAAGGTTTGTTTTTCATTCATGTAAATAGAAGTTACATTCCAAGATGACTAAGTGTTTACAAAACACGTCATAAAAACTCTTAAGAACCACGGCCTCAAGTCCGCTTTTCGGAGGAGGTTTGGATTGGAGGTTCCGAGGAAGGGTTGAGGCGGGAGCCTGGAGTCTTTATAATCTGGAGCTCTTTTAGCTCCGTAAATTTCTTCAAGACTCCAGCAAGCCCCATAGACAAAACTTCCGTAGGAGGAACATGGTAGCCCACCTGCCGTGACTACGTATCAAATGCGGTGGCCCCTCTTTGCTTTACGCCCTAAGCCGGACCTCCTTCTCTAGCTTTATCCGGCCGCTCTATTAGATCTTTGAGTTCTTGCGAAGTCGGATTTAGGAGTTTTAATCGGAAGCTAAGTCTTCCTTAAGTGTGTCACGCTCCCTTTATTTCCCCAACTCACTTTGCACGGCGGCAAGCTCAGCCAGAACCTTCATTTTTAAATTCCATCGAAGTTTCCAAGCGGCTCATCTTCGAGCGGATTTAAGTTCCTTCTTCAAACTGCTATAGTCATCTTGTAACTTTTGATGTTCTCCTCAACAAGATGAAGAGAGCCCTGAATTAGACAAATTGACCGCTTAAGTCATCTTTCTCTTTTCCATAGCGTAATCGTTGAAGCCGCTCGGCTTTATCCCTCTCGAGAGCATGGATAACAGCGAGCTGCTCCTTTTCCTTTCCCTCCAAGGCCGCCACCTTAGAGCTAAACTGGGCAATATCTGCCCTACTCGCTTCCATCTTTGCCAAATCTTCTTGACAAAGATTATCGACTCGGTCCGCCCATTGAGCAGTCTATGGAGTAACAAACGAGTTAAAGACAATAATGCCAAGTTAGGAAGTAGAAGAAATATAAGAATAGCACTTACCAGCATGGAAGAACGGAAAAGTTGGTAAGTGGCCTCTTCCCTCCCAAATTTCTGAGTTTCAAGGAGAGTCGCTTTCTGCCTCATGGCCATCAAAACATCCTTTACGGACCTGGCATCTCGAAAAGGAATATCCTCGGAAGGTAATTCCTTTCGTTGAGTTGCCGGCCCCTTTAAGGCTAAGTCCGCCACCCTCAATTTGTCCAAGAGGGCCGCCTCTCCTGCCTCCGCCTATAAAATAAGCCTCAACTTAGAAGTCCTTAGTAAAACCATAGATACCCTTAAGAAGTAGATTCTTACCTCCATAAGGAGGATATCCTCTGGCCGACTAGAAGAAGGACCCTCTGAAATCGGCGATAAAGCCGGGCGGACTTCCTCCGGGTGGACCTCTTCCCCGAGGCGCACTACTGCTCACTTGTAATTCTGGGACCTGATGCCTCCTCGGAATTCTTTCTCTTGGTCCTCCTCTCCCGCGAAGACCCTGTAGCGGGGTCGTCTTTCTGGGAAGAGTCGACCTCTTTCCTCTTCCTCTTCCTCTTCTCCTCCTTGGAAGCGTCAGCACTTTGCTAGATGCTACTTCCTTCTTCTTCCGCCCACGAGGTAAGGGCGGATGAACCTCACCTTCGAAAGAGGCCAAAAGGCCCTTAACGTAGCTCAAATCTTCATCCTCCATCGGATTTCCTGCAAGAATAAATTTCGAAGCAAGTTAGACATTACGATACAAGATTAAACTGAGTTAGATGCACGAATAAGTCCTATCGGCAGCTACTATTAAACGACATTTAACGAGGTTTTCCTTGGTCAAGAAGTCGTCCATATAAACTTTAGATAACCCCGTCATTGACTTAAGAAGAACCTTCTCTTCTTGTGTCATCTCCCTACAAGCAATGTCTGTTCGGGGAACCTCCCACTTGGTTCGGACATCCCACTCGGACTTACTTTTAACAAAGAAAAACTTACTCTTCCATCGCTTAATGGAAGAGAGGACTTTCCCTAGAAACTTTCTCCCGAACGAAAGAGAAATAATACCACGGCATTAGACTCTAAAACATAGATCAACAAAGATAATGGTAAAACCAATCTGACGCCTTCGATTTACTTCAGTAGTTCTTAAAAACAATAACAAAGCCCGTTCAACAACCTCCAAGAATTGGAGTTAATTGTGAAGGACACAAAGCGATATTCTTCTAAAATCGCCTTAGCAAAATTAGAAAAAGGAATTCTAAGTGCCACCCAATAGCGTGCATCTTGATAGATGGCTATCTCCCTCCCTGGAGAGCCTTCGCCTCTCCCTAGAACAAGGAACCCTAACCTCAAGCAGAGAAAGGTCTATCTCATACCTCTCTACCAAACTATCGACATCCTTCCATGCCCGGGGAGGTTTATGGAAAGGTGCTGGACCCTCTACCCATAGCCCTAGAAGCGGGATGAATCCATGAACCACGGATCGGAACGTCCCCTATCGAAGTCGCGAGCGTGAGACCATGAGTTCGAGGGGAGAAGGGATCAAAGCGGGGAGGCGGGGAAGCAACAGGTTCATGAGATTCATGAGAAGAACCAGAAGAAGAAGACGCACTAGCCATACCTTAGAATAAAAAAAGGATGAAAAAGAGCAAGAACTTTAGAACAGGGTTCGCCGGAGAAGAAGAGATTATGGGAAGAAGACGCGACTTAGCTTTTGAAGCAAAACCTTTTTCACCTGTACAACTTCGCTTCTATACAAAGGAGATGAATTCCTGGCCGTTAGATCCCAAAGCTGCATACCGATCGAGCCATTAAACCAAAGGACCCCAAATCTGGACCGTTCAGATAACCATCATGGCTTCTCTTTAAGAAATTCAAAATTCTATCCACGTCAGCACACCAAACGCCGCCTGACACACATAGATAGCGGCGCCCATCATGCTGTTGACAAAGCGCACGCCACGCACGTCGTGCCACCTTCTCCCTTTAAATGCGACATAGTGTGAGAGACACGTGTCTCTCTGGGGAGTAATGAGCACTGTACCGTAGAACCAACACCATAAAAGACAAATACACACACTCCAACATAGGATCACCAGCGATCATTCTTCTTGAAGAAATCAAAGACTTTATGAACAAAAGGATAAACTTTATTTCATGTTACAACGATAGTGGTATAAAAAGAAAAAAAAGAAAAAAAGAAACAACATGACAAGCCCTAAATAAACATGTTTTCCGTTAGGAATTTCCTAATTAACAATCCACGGATCCATCCGAAGGCCCACTTCTCTACGACAGGAGTCGCTTCCGAACATTTCAACTTCAAAGCGTACACCCACCGCATAGGTGATAATTAAAAGATCCCCGCCTCTACATCATGATCAACGTGGAAGGTCTCCCACCCTTCCTTAATACTTATCTCACCTACACCCCTGTCAATAAGCAGAAGGGAGGGCCATACACAGCCATTTGGACTTACCAAATGGATGACCCCTGTCCTTAAGTCCGCCAGATGTTCATAAAAGGAACTTGGGATGCGCAGATGACGAGAACACTGAGTGAAAGTGAAAAATTTGTAGAAAGATAAACACTGAGCCATTATACAAAACTACAAAGATCTTTGGATTTTGAATAAAACACTACCCCTACAAGGTCCTTAAATAGAAAAACATAAGTGCACCATGGCTTAAAAATTCCGGAGAAAGTAATCTACCTTCGATTAAAGCAACGATTACAAGAACGTCGGGTCACCTATTAAAAGCACATGTACCTTAAACAAAGTCTACACCTATCTAGACATGCCAATTAAGAAAGATACTTGTTCTCGAACCAAGCGAGAAGTACGATTAACTCACCCCTCGCTCAGATTTTTCGAACAAGTACACTTTGGGGGGACTAGTGTTACGGATATATTTGGTAAGACGCGTGTCATCGACCTAAATGGCCACTTGTCACACGCAGGACTATGTCCCTTTGGCCGCGCGGCAATATCACCAAATATCCTTGTATAATTCCGTTCGGCAAAGGCAAATAAAAATGGGGGTTCAATCCCACAAACAAGTCCGTCGGAATTATAGCAACCTTCTTATCCACAAGGCGTGAGGATCTCATAAGGTGCTTATAGCCACCTAGGTTAGAAAATATCTAACGCCTCTACAGTAAGTAGATCTTACCCACTTGCCTCTACAGTAGGCAAATATTTTCAACTTACCTACGTAGCACCTACGCAGTAGGCAGATATTTTCTTACCGCCTTAGAAGATATTTGCTCACCACCTTACTCACCGCCTTACTTACCGCCTTACCCACCACCTTTCCTAAACCGCCTTTAAGCTGCTATAAAAGAAGAGGAATAATAGAAAGAGAAGGAGGAGAAAATCATTACACAAAGAACTAACTTACATTTAAGACTTCCTTCTCTTAAGCTTTCTGACTTAAGCATCGTAGTTAAATCCGGGCAGAAAGGCCCAATTCCGATCCCTCCCTTCTCCTTTTTACAGATTCACCCCAAAGTAAAGAGTTGATAATTCCGATCGAGAGCCGATAATTCCGATCGGAATTCCAAAGCGTTCTTTGCGTTCCTTGTTCGGAAGTTGAAGTAAGTGTCAACACCAACTATAAATTTCAACCGTTTGTCAAAGGCTGAGACCAGATCACGAGGCGACAGTAGCCAAAGCAGGATGTGGACCAGTTTTTGGCATCAACAAGCATCATAATTTAGAAAGTAATCTAAATTTAAATTCCAGGGGTCATTAAGTTAAGAGTAAAGTTCTGATTCAGAGACTATAGGAATGTTGTCTATATGTGCTATAAGAATTTGTGGGACATTAGGAATTTGCATACATATATTTTTTATGTACTGGTTAAAGATATATTCTAAGTAATAAAAATCTATTCCAATGTGCCATAAATCAGAGGTGTTGTGAAACAGTTGTAGACAATCATTCTGAAGCTTTTTGATGTTCAATTGTTTAAATAAATTTGGATCTATTTTGAGTCATTCCGGAATTTCAACGATTTCCATAAAGTTTAAATCAAAATTAAAAAGATTATCCTTTTCAACAATCTCATCAACAAATGTATGTTTATCACTATCATCACTATCAGATTCATAAATTTCTTGTCCCGACTGAATGACAGAAACAATGCT
The DNA here is from genome assembly GCA_026586065.1 of Dioscorea zingiberensis. NCBI lineage: Eukaryota > Viridiplantae > Streptophyta > Magnoliopsida > Dioscoreales > Dioscoreaceae > Dioscorea > Dioscorea zingiberensis. The sequence goes on along the minus strand of CM048823.1, from coordinate 18,101,209 downwards.
ATAAATGGATTCAGTGTTGGACATAAAAGCATCTATAGCAATCAAAACTTCTTGAGTGGTTTCGATTAAAACATAGTTACGATCTCTACTGTTTTTCTTTTTAGGACAAGTGTTACTTAGATGATCTTCGCTACCACATGCAAAACAAGACAATTTATTCTGGTAATTCCTATTGGGCTCAATTTACATTTGCATATGTTTATCCTGGACTAAGTAGGGTTTTCTCTTATTTGATTTTTGCACAAAATAAGTTTTCTTGAATGGCTTTTTAGATTTCTTTTTGTAAGGTTTCTTTTCTTTTAGGCCGTAAGCTTGACTAGTATAGATCTGACTACAGAATGAGTATTCACCTTTCTTAAGCTGTCTTTGGATTTGTATGTTTGTACATTTTTCTTTGAGTACATCTAAGATAAACTAAACTCGCAATCCAATAGTCCACGGGGAATATTAGGTTGAAAAACTTGTTTCATAGTAGTCCATTTGTCTGAAATTTCTAATCCTAACGCTCCAGGTAATTTTCTCATTAATTTACTACCTAATTCTTGAGTAAATGCATTTCCTGAGATACAACAAATGTGAAAGTATTCTAAGAGGAATGGTTTAATTTCTTTCCAATTTGCTAAGCTAAAGCTGTTCTAAATGTATGACCGCGTTTTTCTGAAGTTCCATATTTCCAGTATTTAGATCTCTTCCTGTGATTAGAGTTTGAATTTTATTGACAAAGTTATAAGGATTTGGTCCTAAACTCATCATATATTGAAACTCTAAATGTTGTTCTCGTTTATAATTCTCCTATAAAGCTTTTACGCTTTCTCCTAAGAACGTTTCCAAATATCTGAACATTTCTTCTGTATCCGGGTCTTTAAAATTCCTTATATAATCATAGACGACCTGACCTTTCCATACATCAATGACATTTGACCATATTTGTGGATCATGTGTTGTGATATTTAAAATATGACCTCTATTTTTGCCTTGAAATTTTATAGGTTGTTCTAAGGGCATTCTTTTGCCTCTTGTTTAATATTGTCTAGAACTTGGATTCGATCAGTGTAAGGCATTCAGGGTACTTGACTATAATTATAGACTGGAGGAAAAGGTGCTTGTCCTTGGTGAACCGTGCTACTTTCTCCTTCCATGAATTCTTTTAAGCTTGCGGTGTCTTTGTTGGATATATTATCGTCTAGAACATCCAAAAATAATGCTTTTCTAATATTGCCTGTGTTATAATAGTATAAAGATTTGAGCTCATTTAATTATCCATTTGTAATTAAATGCTCTTCAAGTTCTAATAATTCATTAGGAGACAATAACATTTCTAGTTCTCGTGGATATAAAATTGGATCCTCTGGTAGTTCGTACATCTCAATGTTAACCATGCTACAGTAGGTTGCAAGATCTTCAGATAACCTTTGAAGCTCTGATTCTTGCTCTTGAGCAAGGTTCCGTTTTTTATATTGGGTAAAACGTAATGACGTCTCTCCTTTAGTATTTGTATACATGAAGGAATCTTCGAGGACCAAAATTTTGTCTTTTTTGGAAAAGCGATCTAAATTCCATTCTTCCCCTGCTAATGTTTCTGGTGAAAATTTTACTGGTTTAAGTAATCTAATACTTTTATTTCTTATTCAGTTAACGACGTCATCCACACGTAATTTAAAATGAGTACTACTAGTATTAGTTGTTTTTTTTTTTTTTTTTGGTTAAAGTGGATAAACCACATTCATTTATTGATTGAAAATAATACTACTAGTATTACTTACCTTGCTTAGGAAACCCATGCAAACAAGTAATTTTTTTTCCTTTGAAACGCTCATATCTTTTGGTTTGCATTCCGACTTTTATGTTATTAGCAAATTCGATAATATTCATTATGTAATCAGGGCTACAATAAAAAATACCACCATTATTATTCATATCAATTCAGTGATGCTTAGCATTGCTTGTTCTGTGCCTGCCCATCGATCATCATAAGCACAACATAAAGCTTTAGTACCTAAACCTTTTCGTCCTAGACCTTTAATGCCAATAACTATAAGACCGAGATGAATTAAATTGAACTTTTTAACAAGTTCTTCAAGGGATAATAATACTAGTACTAATAATAACATAATTATAGTGTAAAAGAAGGGTGAAGAACAAACTTTTAAATTACAAAAAAATATATATATATAATAAAATTTTTCTGCAAAATATTAAATTCAATAGGAATGTGCGAATTCTAATTCTAATGTTACCAAACAGGTCCTTAAAACAGTGAACCCCATAACAATGCCAGAACAATATGTTCCATTACATTATCTAATATTATTTAGAAAAAACTTCGTACACGATAATGCATAACACTAACTTAACATCCACATTGTTTTCCAAGCAACAAAGAGAGACACTTGCCATTGCCCCTCCCTTTTAGGGCTTAAAAAGAAAAAAGAAAAAGAAAAAAGAAAAAAACATGAGCAAGGGAAAATTTTAATTCTAAACCATTAGTTCCTCAAGGAGCGGGGAAAATAAAAATTAATAATTACAGTTAAAAAAAGAAAAAAGATACATTATAAATTTGGGGAATTCCAACCGTTGGAGTGCCGTTTCATGTCGATTTCCCGTTTCCCACGTCACCAGTGTTTCCCCTGTGACCCGCCTTTGTTTCGCGGGAAAAAGGAATTCTTCGGTTTGGGGATTTCGTTGATATCCATCACTTGAATTGTCCTTTGCTTTTTAGCTGATAACATGGCATCATTTCCACCGCATCATCACAATATATAAAATAAATAACAAATTTATGTACAAAAAACCTAATCCTGCATGTAACTAACTACTACTAAAAACAACTTGAAATCAATAATATTTGATGAATTTGATTGAAACTCTAAAACCTATAAAAATAATAAACCCAAATTTATAATTACAGTTTAGTATTTATTTGATCAACCAATGTAAAACTAATCTTGGATAGACTTAGATTAAGTTGTTTTAAATGATTAATCTTAGGGAGACTCGATTTAAAACTCAAATAACACAGAGAGGTGAAGCTTGTAAATCAAGCTCAAAATTTTTTTACAAAAATATTATTATTTAATAAAAAAAATTATTAAATCCATTTGCAGGGATACACATGCAAATGAGCTTTATTATTTAATAGTTAAGGATTTTTCTTGCATACTGCTAGGGTTATCAAACAATCAAGCTGTTCGTGAGCAACTTGAGATCGGCTTGGTAAAAGATCGAGCTCGACTTGGAATTTCGAGCTTTTGAGCTGAGCTCGAGCTTCAATTTTGAGCTCGAAATTAATTTCGAGCCGAGTAGAGCTCGATTGAGCTCAGCTCAAAAGCTCGAATTTTAATATTAAAATATTAATATATAATAAAAAATTTAATAAAATTAATAAATATTGTAATATATGAATTAAATATTTAATATTTAGGATTGATATATATTATATAATATAAAAAAACTAATTTATATAAATAAGTTTTTAAATCCAAACTAAATCTGAGATTTCAAAATTATAATTGAGTTCTTAATTTCAAGCTTTCAAACTGGGCTCGAGCTTTCGAAATTAAAATCGAGGCGAAATTTCACAGCAAAATTATTTGAAATTTAATTTCGAGCCTTTCCGAGTAAAGCTAGCTATTTCAACCGAATTCGAGGTTCTGCATCATCGAGAAGCTCGACCCGTTTACAGTCCTACATATTTCTATAAAAGCTGCAAATTGTTTAATGTCCCTACAAAAATTGATATTTATTTACATAAGCCTACAAATCGACATTTGTTTTTTTTTTTAATTTATATACTCTTGTGGTTAAATTAACTCATGATGGTGTCAAACAAATGATAAAACAATAAAAAAAATTATTAAAATAAATTCACTAATCTGCCTTTCTAAATAAGTTTTCGTTATTTGAAATTACCTCCTGAAAAAATTAAAAATAATTTAGACATTTTTAACTATTGTTAGGCTTTAATTATGATTAAAACTCAAAATTATAATATAAACTAATTGTGACTTACAACAGTCATATATAAACTATAAAACAAGTTTTCCAAAAGTATGCAAATAAATAATATTTTTATAAAAATATATATTTTGTAGAGACATGCTAGAAATTTTTCTATAATAGTTTTAATGTAAAAAAAAAAAAATGAAAAATTCTATGCTACCGTGGTTTTTTACCCGAATCACCGTGGGTACCCACAAAGATACAATATAGCCGTATAGGTGCTACCGTACTAGGTTATATATTTTTGAGTATGTTTTCGCACGGTATGGATACCTTCACGGCAGTGTAGAACGCACCAAAAAAGATTGAATGAAGTGTACATCTAGGAAACCTATGATTGCTAGACAATTTAAGCAAGCGAAATACTAATACCATTTTGTGCTTCTTGGTAGTTCTCATGCAACCTTTTCCTTGCCGACGCCAGCCTTTCAGGATCAATCAAACCATCTTTTTCTTTTTCATCCTTTATCACTTTCTGTCATTAATTAAATTTCAAAAAATTATTCAAAAAATAACAAAAGTTTAACTTTCAAAAAAAAAATTAAGTAAATTTCTTTACGGGAGGAGGTGGTGGTGGGCTCGGCTTTGGCGGCGCCTCTCTTTGCGGAATATTCTTCCCTCGAGATTCCATTTCCAATCCCAAACCACCATCTATTTTTACAAAAATAAAAAAGTGAATAAAATCCAATGATTTAAATTTTTCTATTTTTTTAAAAAATAAAGAAATAAAATTCTCACAAACTCACTGTGTGGATTGGGTGAGTAACCGAAATCCACAACCTGCAAACATAAAAATATAATAAATAAATAAATTTTAAGAATAATAATAATAATAATAATAATAATAATAATAATAATAATAATAATAATGGGAAGTTGAGTGCCTGGTGCCCATTTTGATTCATTTTCCCTGACAATTGCTGAGGAGAATACGGGTCTGCTGCCATTATTTAAGAAAATAAAAATTTTTGTTAAGAAAAAAATTTCAAATTATAATTTTTCAAAGAGAAAATATAAAAAAAAACCGCGGGAGAAACACCATCGGAATTCGACTTCACCCAGTCGTCCACCAGATCCTTCCACTTCCTGAAAATCAATACCCGGTATCCGATTCTTTTACAAATTACCCCTCTAAAAAGTATCAAATTAATTAGAACTAGAACATATTTGGAGAATTTTTAAGGAGTATAAAGTAAAACCTCACGAGCAGCTTCACTAATCGGCGGACTTCGCCGGACGAATGTTTGCGTAGCCCGTTCACGTGCCTCCCTATATTGTCCCGTTTCCTTCTAAATTTTGAAAATAAATAAATTATAAAAATTCAATGAAGGGAAAAGAAAAATAATTAAATAATTTGGAAAACTCTCACCTTGAGAGCTTTGAAGGTGATCTCCATGTCCGCGAGTTTTTGGAGGCGGTTCACCAGCACCTCTTCAGGCTTTTTTTTTATTATAAAAAAAATTAAAAAAAAATATAAATAAAATTTCAAAAATAGTGAAAATATCGGGGTGGAATTCACCTGATCGGGATCCTCGATGCGCTCTTTGATGGCGAGGATCCGGCGCTGCTCGGCGTCGATCGGAAGGTCAGGATTCATCCGATGGTCTTCTTGATCCTGATCGCGATGCTGCTCCCCTTCGTCGTCATCGTCGTCCTTGGGGTCGGATCGAGGGGTAGAGGGCGAAGCGGAGAGCTTCGCTTCGGGGCTTGAGGTCTCCTTCGCTTCGCTCCATTCATGGCCGAGATCCTCAGGGGCGGCACAGCTGCGGCACTGAGTGGGCTCCGGCGAGTAGAGGCGCTTGACGATGGCGTCCCGTCGCGCGCGCAGCTCCCCGGCGTGGTCCCTCGCCGCGACGGCGATCGCCGCATCGATCAGCGCCCAGAGATCCACGCCGTAGCTCGTGAGCACCACGCGCACCTCCTCCGGATCCATGGATCAGGTATGCCCCAACTCGATCACGATCGCGAATTCCTACGAAGATCGCATGAAATCCATCCCGAAGAACCGATTCGAGATGGAAAGGAAACCCCAAGCTTTGGTACGGATCGCGGGGATGGGAATCAAACCCGGGAGCTCGGCCTTATCTTTTCGATTTTTCTTAATTTTTTAGTATTTACTCGCAGTATAATTTTTTATTGAAATTATTGAATATTTTCACATAAACGTCCCTATAAAATTCACCAATTCGATACAAATAATCCTAAGATTTATATATATAAATATATAATGTCTATTCTATAGATATTATAATATAATATTTAATTATATTCAAATTATAAAAAGTAACTTACATGTATTTTATCAAATAGAGTCTGATATTTTGATTGAGTTAAAGAAGGATTTTAGATATTAGGTTTTAACTTTGGACTATGTATTTATCTGAAAATCACATAAATAATACATATTGTTTAGCATTTTTATTTAGTGGCATATGATATTGATCCATGGGACAACAGCATATTCTTTTTGGTACATTGTCATATATATTAATTTATGGGAATGGTCCGAGACATCGTGAGCTTTGTCGGCTTGTACGGACCATGTAATCTGGACACCTGGCCTTTAACTGAGGGCACCGCCACTGCTGGTTGTGCAATGCTTGGTATATTAATTTTATTTAAATATTTTAGTATTTATAAAATTAAAGAATTTACAGGTTATAAAACCTAAAAAAGAAAAATGTTAAAAAAAAAGTAAATGACAACTTTGTTAAAAAATAGTGAAAATTATTTTTGTATAGCCTTAGACATTTATCCATTTGACTGGACAACCACTCTGACATTTGGTAATCCTTATTAGTACTTCCTTGTTTAGATTCTTCTCCACCGGTCCCTCCACTCAAAAAGCTGTCAAGATTTTTTAAAAAATATCAACTTTATCCCTCGGTGCTTTGTTAAGAGATCTCCTTCCTTCCCATACATGTTTTGAACGCTATTCGTCATTTCCTTTGCACGGCAACATGACAAACTTCATCATTTCTCAATCTTTCTCAATGCCTAATGAGAGCAACTTGAGTTGAACTTACGCCCATTCATTCAAGAGGGTTGCCAGAGGGGCCATGCTTTGTGATTGTAAGGTACAAAAAGAATACACGTTGTTGAGTTTGGCGTATATCATTAACGCGTGGCGATCTGCTGTTAAAGGATATATGCAAACGCCGTTGGAGTGCTGAAGCTACCCATGTGAGAGTAAAGTACGCCGGCCCCTAAACGATCACTTCGCACTATATGTCAGCATTGAGTTAGATGTGGATTTCTTGCTGATATGCAACGTGTATGGTATATTCAAGAAGATCGTTCTAGACATGATCATTGAGAACATGGGTGTGACAACGGAGGACTGAGCATGGTCATCCAAACCCCATAATTAAGGTTGTTTGTTCTTTGCTTCAAACAACTGTGTTGTTTGTTTTGGAATGGAAGTACATTCCACCTACATTTGCCGATAATTATTGGGGTGTTTGTTTGTTTGTTGTTTTCCTTTCCCAGTGTTTTGTTCAGGGTTTCTGATTATTTTCTGAGGTTCTTATTTATTTTTCATGGATTCTGTTTACTTTTTGGAGTTTACATCTAGTAAACAGCTAAAGAGTTTATTTTTTGAAATTTCTGCTTGGTAAATGGTTGAAACGCTTATTTTTTGGAGTTTCCGCTTACTAAACGGTTGAAACGTTTATTAATTTTAATTTTGGATTTTCGTTAAGTAAACAACTGAAGCTTTTATTTATTTGTTGTTTTTTTTGTGAACTGAGGCCCGGGGTGTTAGTTAGAAGCGGCTTGACAAATCTTTTTCATTTTCAATCATTAAACAACTTCAGGGTTTATTTTTTGGGGTTTCCACTTATTAAACAGATTTAAGCATTTATTTTTTGGGGTTGGCTTACTAAATGGCTAAAGCGTTTATTTTTTGAAATTTCAAGCGGTTTTTTGTTTTGTTTTGTTTTTTTTTTTTTTGAATTGTTCCGTAGTAAATGGATGAAAAATTTATTTTTTCAGGTTTGAGCTTAGTTAAAGGCTAAAGCTTTTATTTTTTGGGGGCTTAAGCGGCTTAATGATTCGTAGCAATTAGCTGAGAGATTCATAGAGAAGCTAGACAAAAGGAGTACTAAGAAGGGTGTGTGCAAATGACCATACATTTTCGCTCGGTTATTTGATTTGGGCGAATGAGAGCTTGTTGGAAACAATTTTTGATTTCCCACAAATATCGGCATTGTGCCAAGTGAAACGTTTGGAGGGTAAATCCCATCGTTTCAGGGGGTTTTTAGCCCATTTTCATTTTTTGGTTTTTCTTCAATTTGGGTATCGTGTTTCACTTTAAATAGCTGATTTTAATCACCATGAAATGCATTCTTCTTATCAATAAAATTTTCCTTTGAATTTCAGGATTCAATTTTCTGGAGGATTCCATACCCTTTTGTTTTTTGTCTGTTCGAGTGTTATCAAGCAAACACTCGTTCGTGTGTTTTATGAATAAGATCTTTTCTCTTTGCTTCCTTTTTCTTTACTTCCGTTTGGCGTCATTTATTATTTTGCATAAACTTTAATTATCTTCATAAAGTGTTTATTATTTTTGTAAAATCCATGAATTTCTGGAAATAAATATTTAGTTATTTCCTTGAGGAAAATATTTAAGTTATTTCCCCCGATAAGTGTTAACGTGTGATTAAATGATTTATTTAATTTAAATGGAAATTTAAAATTATTATGGGGTCTGCAGGGACCTAATAGTAATTTTGAAAGACATGAGGACCTTACAGAAGTTTTCCTCTCTCACAGATTTGGACCTAAGTATAATTATAAAAGAATCAGGGACCTCTCATAAAATTTCGTGAGAGAAAACCCCATCAGAGAGAACGAACGGCTGAGATTAAATGATCTCAGACTGTAGCAAATCGCGAGGCATTATAAGGGCTTACAGAGAGCCACGTGGCGAGCCCAGATGAAATCCATCTGGTCGTGGAACGGATACGAGGCGGAGGAGAGGGCTTTTATGGGAGTAAACCCATGGTGCGGGCGAGTGTGAACCATTCATCTTGTGGTTGACCATATCGCGAGACAAAGGACTGACATCTGACCATCGATCTCAAAGATATCTCGACGGTTAATCTGAAAGAACGCTGGATACGAGGAAACCAGATTAAATCGTAGCCTTTGATCATAATTGAACGATCACAGCCCTTTATCCTCGAAACCGGATCCCGAGGCAGAACTCACCCTTCTCCTTCAGCCGGTTGGAACGGACGCGCGAACACCGCCCCTCGCCGGCCGTTGTGCGCATGAAGTTCGGACGACGCGCGGCGCAATAAAGGTGGCGTTTTCGACGTTTGGGCTGGTCTCCCGAGCCCTATAAAAAGGGGCGTGACACCCACTGTCTCGACTCACCACAGTCGAGCTCGTTCTATTCTCCGGTGAGGTGACGGACGGTGAAGGTGAAGGAGCTCTCAGTGGAAGCTCTCGCGCCGAGGAATCCAGGCGAGTCAGGGGACCAAGGACGCGGCTCACGGGGAAAGGAAGGGCAGCGCTGTGACAACGCGAGGAGGAGAAGAAACCATTACCGGCCGAGCTCGTCGGAGTGGAGACAGGAGGCGTTTACCGGCGACACCGACACCCCCGTCGTCGACAAACCCCTCGGTAAGCATCTAAAAACTCTGTAGAGTATTTTAGAGTCATTCTCGCGAGTATACGGTCGACGGCGAGAGCTCGCCGGAGAAGGGGCAGTCCTGGCCGAGAGTTTGTTAATTTTTCTCGTTGACGATGCAGAAGGCGCTCGTAGGGTCGGGTCCGCAGCCTGGAACTCTCGGCGCCGGGACCGAAAGCATGGGTAGGTGCCTCCGGAACTCACGCAAAGAAGGTGGATGTTGGTGGCCTTCGGTCGCGCGAAAGAGAGCAGAAGATGACGTTTTAAAAAAAAAATTAAATGATAATAATAATCATTTAAAACTTAGGGGTGTGACACTAATTAAAACTAATCTATAGCCATTTATTTTCTTCTCTCTTAAATTAAAAACATTAGGTGACTATTATTGTAAATAATAAATGGATAAATGATATTAAAATGAGGAACTTAGGACTTGAGACAAAAATAAAATCCTTTTATTTTTCCTCTCATGGACTAAGATGCTAGTTAAATGGTTGTGACAAATAGCTAGAAGAGATAATGATTTTGGAAAATATAGAGGGTGGCATTCGTTTAATAGAAACTATGGAATAGTCTGCTATGGGGGTTAATGTTTAATTAAAATATTAACCTAGTAATAGTGACAAATAAATTGGTAAATAGTAATTATTTGATTAATTTATTCCAGAGATGGGAAGAGGTGACCTATATTCAATTAATCGGATAAAGAGTATATTTTCCTTGACAATGAAACTTAGGTTTTGTGACGATTATTAGGTTATGAAAATTTTTACTCATAATTTAATAAATAGGAAACTTAAGGTTTTAAATAAAGATTAAAACCTTAGTGTGACAATTAAATAAGAGGTGTCACTATTAATAGTAATGATAATTGCATTAATCAAATAGTTAAGTATAGATCGGTAACTATATGGAACTATGGGTAATAATTAATAATTATTATGGAGTATTGAAGTAAAATTAATTAATTAATTAATTAATTTGGACAATTGGTTAAGCGATAAGAATTATTTGGCAAGGGAGCTAAATAAGTTCAAAGGGGATTTTCAAATGACCAAAATGCCCTTCTAGGGTAAGAGGGGGCTAAGATCAGTCTTAACGAGACTCAACTCAACTAAAGTGACCTAATAAAAGTCAGACTTGACAAATAGGCTAGAGTTGGTTAGATTTGACCAAAGTAGGTCTAAAAGTCAACTAAGGGACACTGAAACGGGGATAAGGGCCGGTAACCCGAGAGATGGTCCTTAGGACCCGTTAGTGGGCCTAAGCCCAATAAGAATGTAAGGCATGCATAGAAATATTATGGGAATACTGTTTCTAATAGGACCTCTGCATGCCAGATACTCTCGGGGAGTTGTTGGCACCCTAGAGGAAGCTAGAAGGACATCTAGTACCAACCAGAGGTAAGTTCACTTGCCTAGTTTTCACCCGATAACGGGATTTCTTGGACTTGCTATGTATTCTTAATACATGCACTGTTGTTGCCATACATGCTACTCTTATCCTGCTTCTGAATCCTTAAGCATGTATGCTTGCTTTACTGGGACGTTGGTGTCCCTATTTGCTATGTTCTATCGCCTCGACTCAATTGGAGCTAGGGAAGCTCCAATTTTGGGAACGCTCAGTGGTAGGACTCCCCGACTTTCCCCGACAAATTTCTACCGGAGAAACAAATCTCACGGAGGTCTCAACACCTCGCTGCTAAGGCATGGGTATTAATCGCACCGTTAACACGTAAGAAGAGGTAGTTCTACCGATCTTTTGATCGGAGAGTCAAACCACCATCTAGGTCGTAATTATATCCAAAAAGTCGACATACCGGGGAGTAAACTCTGAGTTCTCTTAGAACTCACTACAGAGCCCGAGGGCTTTTGTAGCAGGGGTCGTACCTTTGACTTGTTTGTGGTAGACTCCTAGGACTTTGTTGTTGATTCTATGATCCTGTTGACTGTCATTTTTTTTTTTTTCTTTTGATGACACTGTGACCTGCAGGGGTACTTACTGAGCTTTCCCTTTGAAAGCTCACGTGTTTTCTCTTTTCCTCCTTTTACAGATTCCGAGGTTTAGAGGGGGAAGAAGCTTGAGGAGAGGGACTCCGGGAGACCAAGGTTTATAGGAGTCTCAGTTTTCTTTTTTTTATGAACTTTGTTATTTATAGGACCCGTATAGGGACCAGACTTCTATAGGGCCTATGGACCCTAATGACTCTATGTTCTTATGAACTTGAGTTTGTGTTTATTTATGGATTGTTATCTGCTTATCACATTATTAGGCCTTGTATTAGAGTTGAGTTTATCTCTTCTTTAATACGGCTGGTCTGTTGACGTGGTCGAGGTCCCGGGATCCGGGTCGGGGCGTGACAATTTTCTTAAAGTGTTCATTATTTACTAAAGTGTTTATTATTTTGCCTAAGTGTTTTTATTTTGCTTCAACGAGCGATTATTTTTGTCAAGCCCCAAACCCGACCCGAGGAGCCGATAAATCGACTACATCCAAGCAAGGATGAGCCCCACCTAGATGCAAGGCCTCTAATCAAATGTATAATTAATATAGAGCTAAATATAATAAAACCATACAGGGGAAACAATTAAGGGTTTAAACAACCCTATAGGGTACAAGGGGTCATAACATCCCTACACGGGTGCTGAATAATTATATAATACTCAAAAGAATCAAGATACAACTAATGACTCTAAGGTTCATAGACCTTAACTGAAATCATATGTAACACCCTTATTCTTTCCAGGACCCAGGTGTCACACCAGCCAGGTCAGGGAGTGAATCCCGGCCTAAGGCTGTATAAAACCATTAATTACTCATAATCAAACTAATATTAAGGAAATATAAAATCAAGTACAATACTATTACAAACCATACTGTCTCAAAGTCTCACACAAGACTAGATAGGAGTTAACATACTCCTCAAATAAAACATCATGAAATAAGATAAACAACATGGGCCATGTGGTCAGCACCAACTGAGGGGATCCAAACCCTAACTCCCACTCTAAGCAGAGCCATGACCCTGCTTACTACCTGCAAAAGATCATTCAACAACAAGGTGAGCTACAGGAGCTCGGTGAAGTACTAATACTGCTGTCAGGATTAACATACCTATATACTTTCAATTTTAGATAATAAGAATAACGAAAGGCATAATACAAAGACCGAATGATATTTAAAACACGGAAAGCAGCATGCTGATCATGACAAAAGTCATGGTAATGTTCAATTAATTCAAATGATATGCACTTATGCATTTCTTTAATCTTTTATCATCATCAGAATGGGAAATGAATTCCACACAAGTCAAGGTCCTCCCAGGTTGGACCGTATCAACAACCATGGGGTGACAAGCTATGGAAACAACTCCTCATCTGGGAAATAGATCAATTCCACACAAGTCAAGGTCCTCCCAGGTTGGACCGTATCAACAACCATGGGGTGACAAGCTATGGAATCAATTTCTCATTATCTATCATATTAGTGTCATCTACACCTTTACTTTCATACAGCGGCACCGGAGTGGAATAAACCAACACTCAGTATCTCTCCGGTCGGATCAACTCATCGGCCGTGAGCTTTACGAGTATATACGTATACTAAGCACTCGAAGAGTACGGGAAGGGGATTTTGTTTTCTTGAAATCAGGAGGGTTTGAAAACAGATAGTTGGACAGTTAAAAACAGAGTTATATAAACCACCCCTTCCCTACCTAGTACCGTACTCTCTGGCTCTATCGTAGAGCTACTGCCCGCGCGACATGCATGTATTCAAGTATGATGCAATGCACTAATATGTCTATCATGGCAATTTCTAAATATGCGTAATGTTTTCACATGCTTTTCATAAACATAAATTCAAACTCCTAATAAATCTGCAAATCATGCTTGAAAACTGAAAAGCATTTCATGAAAATCATAACGATTTCATAACATGAAATCCAAAGATCAATTCGATCAAAATACAATAAAATGCGAAGATTCTGATTATGTTCCCTCACCTTAGTCTCGAAAGTGACTCTTAAGGCGGGCTAGGTCCTTCCACAGCAGCGGCCTTGCCCTTGCCCTTCTCTTGTCCTGAAAATAAAAATACAGATTTCTTTAGGAATACGGAAATCGTATTCTTAAGACATTCTCATTCTATACTATTAAAGCACGATAATACCATCAATTAACTAAAGCATGATCTCTACTAGTATGAACTCTGTATTCCTACAAAATTTTAATACGATCTTGACCATATTTAACAAAATTAAATTCTAATCATCGGTGATTACCATACAACTACTAACATGCTTGTTTAAACATGATCAATAGTTACGCAAGATCTTAGAGCTTAAATCGGCTCTAATTTACTTAAGTTTTTCTACAAAAATTCGGCAGCACCTCCTCTATTTGGTGGCCCCCAGAAATTATACAAACATACATTGATCTACATCTAGTTATTCATACAAGCATAATTATTCACGGATTAGCCTCCATTCTCGGTTTAATCGTCATTCTCTCATCAAGCTTAATAGATTGACAACATCACTAGGGTGTTAATCGAATTAGCCAATTCATTCCCTTCTGAAATTAATTTCATGAATACTATGCTCAAAGCCTGATACCAACCTCACCGACGTTCGGAGTCGCCGGAATATCTCGTCGGAGCCGTGGACAGAGTCAGCTAGAGGGGCAGACAACCGACTTGGGAGTGCCTACCAGCCGTCACCGGCCTAATCGTAGAAGAAGAGGAGATGTGGAGTCCCCGTGGCGAGCGCAGGGAGCCCGAAGCTGCGTGCACAAGGAGCGGGAGATCCATAGGTATGTCGTGCGCGATCTCTAGACCGGAGCTTCACCAGAGAAGGAGGCAACGCCGCTCAACAGCACAGGCGGGGTCCGGCGCCGGACTTAGGTCGCAGGTCACGCGGCCGCATCGCCTCGAAGGATGCCGGCGAAGTTGAACGGAAAGAAGGGGAAGGGGCGGGTACAAACCGCTTCTAATTCTCAACGCGGAGGGCCGAGGAGAAGGGATCACGAGGTCGAGGCTTCAAGTTAAGGGTTTCTCCGAGGGTTCGAAGCAGATAGAGAGATTTATTCCTCTCCCTCTCCACCATCCACTTTACCTTTAATAAAGTAACTCATTTTTTTATTATATTAAAATCAATATTTAACTAAACTACTGTATTATCACGAGTGAAAGTTGTCCGACCGAGATCCCCTAAATCCGGATCTCGGTTGGCTCTCATCCCTTCAATTATTGTCCCCTTTTGTTAATCTTGATTTGGTGATGTTTAATAACTAAGAGACATTATTTAAATAACGGTCTTATTAATCAGGCTATCTTGTCACCGGGAATCGATAGTTGCTCAATCGAGATCCACGCTTTCGGCTTTTGACTCACGCCAAATGCTTTATCATAACTCACATTTTTGTCCCTTTTCTCCAACTAAACAATTGAAATTAATTAACACTTACTAATCTTTCAATTAACAAACCGGGATTAATCTCTTCAGTCTATCTCCAACTATTTCATGTCTAATTGGCCTGGCCCAATACGGCCTGCTCTGGCCCAAATTGTTGCGAGACTGGACTCTAGATTTATTAATTCTCTATTTTCTCCTTAATTGGGTTTACAAGTAGTTAATCTCTTTTATATGCTAAGTAATCTCAGTAATTATTTCCAGAAAATAATTTATTTAAACGTGAAAATTTTTGAGGCGTTACATCATAACACAGCTAGGATGCCTCAGGGGGACTCCCTTCCTATACCTCGGTCCTAGCTACTGGTCGTGATTCACGAAAGGGGAAAACAAATGGGTGAGCTCTCGAGGAAGCTTAGTGGACGCCGAAGCCGGGATAGTGATTAACCCGCTAGCGGTGGCAAACTGTGGGATTATCAAGAGAGCAAGCAAGGGGGAAGACAAACAGAGAAAAAAGTCTCTGAAAATTCAAAACAAAAGTATTATTCAATATTCAATGAATAAAATTCAACCCACAAGCCGGGTTTAAATAACTTCAAAAAACTAACCTAGAAACCTATCATCTTATCCAAATTTGCCAAAAGTGGCAAATTTTGATTCAAAGCTAAACTTATCTAATTTAAAAACCCTAAAAAAAATTAATTAGATAACTCCTAAAAATCTGAGATCAAATCGGATTCAAATCCTATCCTTAATTGGCATACGAAGTACTACCAAAAATAGAAAAAAACACCAAAAAATAAAGAAATGGCGGGGAAAATAGCAGAATTTGAGGATGAAGGAAAGGTCCACCGAGTAAGCCTAGTGGATGTCACGTGCTCGTCGAGACGAGCTTTCCGAATTAGGATTGAGTGCGCGAATCCGATGCTAGTAGCCAAAGTTATGGCCAAAACACCAAACCATGTCCAAAACTGTTCCCCAATCACGGAATTGGCTCGATCACCTTCCGCCTTTACGTCGGTCCGCCAATTCATGATATGCTGAAGCCCGCATGGTGCATTCAGATAGTTCAACATCGTCTGACTTGGGTTCTCCTGCATCAATTAGGAAGTACCCACTAAAAATATTGAAGTCATGCCACATTTTTAAATCAAGAAACGATAAAAAATCTATACAACCGTAAAACATACCAGGATTATTCGCTTCAAAAATTTAGTAATAGTACTATGATAAAGCTGATATGTAATTCAAGCTCTAAAGCAGGTAATATCGTAAAGCAAATGGTAAGTTGTCATAATCAAACTCAGTATTCAAACCGCTGAACAAGAAGAAAGCGCTGAATAAAACAGGTCAAACACGCAATCTACATCTCCTTGTCTATAATATATTGTAATATATATCGTGACGGGATAGGTATATCACGGCCGTGGCAGAAGCATCGTAATTATATTCAGAGCGGACACGCATGTCCGGTAGTGCTACATAACAGGGAAACGTGTCGACACAACCAATTCTACTCCAACTGGCTAGGTAATAGGATAATAAATCAGCTAGGTTTTGAGATGTGTAAAAACCAGTGATACAAAATAAATAACACGTGTCAACCTAGCTGGTGCCTAACACATATGTGTACATGGCCAGTCTAGACATTGTTGTCGTCTGGCTCACGTATTTTGATGGTCTAGGCTGACACGGTTGGTATCCAACTCATGTACTTGTACGGCTAAGGCTTGACTCAAGGGTAGACATAGTCAACAAGAAATAACATTCAAATAAGTTTTAAAGAATCATAAAGGCGCATGTAACCTAGGCAAAATCCATCAGATGTAGGCAAGTATGCAGAATCACGGAATTTAACACATAAATAAGGAATAGCGAATCCAGGAGTAATAAAATCGGAAAAAACATGAATAATGCTTGAATTACAATTTGGACTATGCATTTTAGGGATTTACAGGAAATAAGCCAATTAAACAAGGTTTCCAGATAAATTATATTTTTATTAGAAAATAAAGTATTTATAAATATACTTACAGCGGATTTATATTGTGTAAAACTTACACTCTGTTTTTTTTTTTGAAGTAATACATATCCCAGATTCCACTGTCACGATTCTAACCTCAGTACTATGATTTATAAAAACAAGAATATTCTCTAAAAGACTTCAATACATAATCTCACATGTCATGTTGTCTATAATCAATCTATTTACATAATCACTATGTTACACACTATGTTTCGTCCATGGCATTACTGTGATACTAATCAAGGCAATTTTTTTCCTCCCAATTTACTAGATGCATGACCCCTCCATCATGCTCTCACTACAGTTCTCTTAGCCCGGTTAATGGACACCCAACTATACATAATGGGTCAAGGATTTGAATGTGGTTCATGGTTTGTACCCCTCTAAATATCAGGAACCTCCAGTAACCACCTAAAGGCCAATTGGTGGCATAACTTACGCATGAGAGTGAGGAAGCACTTTAGACATTACTTACTTCATGGAGCATTGATCCTGACATTTGCACCAGACCTTAGGAAGTAAAATATGGGCTATAACCGAGTAGAGAGAAGCGCAAACTCCCAACTAGCACTTCATTCTAGTCCCCTAGGGTGGACAACATACGTGGCAAGTAACCACATCTACCCCTCCTTCACCTGAATGTATAGGACAGTTAGTTTTACTAAAGGTTGAGCCTTCATAAGTGCATAATTATACATATATTTCTATTATATTTACAACCACTTATCCTGTTCCTTCCATTGATTTCTCTATTTTTGTCCTCCTTTGGGTTTATTTTGTGATTCAACAGGTAAATAGGTACCCTGAGCGAAAGGAACAGGAAGCATGACAACTTAGTGCGAAAGGAACTAAAAATGCAACTTGTAGAGAGCTAGTTCCCTCTTTATTGGCAATTCTTGTGCATCATCTTTCTATGCCTATGCTTATGATGTCTATGGTTTCATGGGCATGAGCCCCTGATCATAAACCTAGTAAGGTTGAATATAGCACGAGGGTGTTATCGCTGGTCATTAGTACAGTTATTATTTAGTTAGCCTAGATTTCATACCTTTTAGGTCCCAGTTAACCCAATGTGATAGGGTGTGATTAGCACGTCCAGAGATCGTCTGTTACATATAGGTATTTTCCGTCATACCCTCCAAGAACCAGTCTCCAGATAACTAGTACCAGGAAGTCAATCATTAGCAAGGGATTCCTAGGCGGATTGTGATCCAAGGTTCCATGTCTTATCTTTGATTACGCACAATCTACCAATTGCTTGCGTTAGATTCCTAGATTCCTTCTTTAGCTTAATTAGTTAAACTACCACAACACCATCAAAATTTTAGGCTATGTGATAGGGGATAGTTAGTACTAGTATACCAGTCTATGTGGCTTCGATTACCCTATCAATTGGTACTTTATTACATGATCGACTCCGTATACTTGTGGGTTAGTCGTCGCACACCTTGTACGTGCATCAAGTTATTTGCATTAGATTCGGGGGCAAACGCTAGGAATATTAGAATTTGTTATTATAGCTATTTTATTTTATTTTATTTCATTTTGTCCAAAAATCCAAAAAACAAAAACCATATAATTAAAAACATAAAAAATATATTTCCTTTCGGATTTGATTTCGCTTTTCTTGTTGTTTAGGTGCTAGTGCATGACCAGAAGCAGTGTTCCATATGCAATGGAAGTACATGATCCAAATTTTGAGCATTACCTTCACAGTCAAATAAGAGAAGCTCGTACCAAAAAGACAGTTGTTTGTGTAAAAAAAAATTATATATATAAAAAATACCAGGTGTCAATGTTTGAAGGGGTTAATGAAACATATAGCTCAAAGTATCTTAAAATTTGAAATAAAAAATATATATATGGTCGTATCCTGAGGTAAGCTAAAGACATAAATCCTAAGGCAGGCTGAGGACACAGATCTCGAGGTGGACTAAGGACACATATCTCTAAGTAGGCCAAAGACACAAATTCCAAGATAACCTGGGAATACACATTCAAATCCTAAGATAACCTAGGAACACAAATCTCAAGGCAATCTTAAATCTCAAGATAGGCCGAGAATACAAATATCGAGGCCATCTCAAATTTTAAGATATCTCGAGAACATAAATCTCAAGACAATCTCAAAAAAGTACAAATCCTAAGATAGCCCGAGAACATAAATCTCGAGGTAATTTCCAAAAATACATATCCAAGAGAGTCATGAACTAGATTATGGTCATATGATGATTAAAATTTGAATTCAAGGTTATAACTAAGTCTAGATTATGATATTAAAATTCAAAATTTTGGTGTTATCTAGATTATGATCTCATGATGATTAAAAATAAAATTCAAATTCAAGGTTATACCTAAATCTAGATTAGATTATAAACATTAAAATTCAAATTTTTGATCCTATCTAGATTATGATCTCATAATGATTAAAATTCAAATTCAAGGTTATACCTAACTCTAGATTAAATTTCAAATTCAAGGTTAAATCTAAATCTAGCTTATGATCATTAAAATTAAAATTCTGTTCTTATCTAGATTATGATCATGATTAAAATTCAAATTAAAGTTTTCATCCAATTATGATTAAAATTAAAATTCAAGGTTATACGTAAATTTAGATTATGATCATGAAAATTGAAATTCAAAATTTTAATTTTATCTAGATTATGATCTCATGATGATTAAAATTCAAATTCAAATTTCAACCTTATCATCTAGGTTGTGAGAATCTATAAATAGAGGGGAGACTTTTGGAGGGAAGATGAAATAGAGGGAGATTGAGAGAAACAGGAAAGAGAGCTAAATCAAGGTACTCTTTTTTCACTCCTATAATCAAGCCATGAAACCCAACCCCCTCTGGCTGCCTTCTCGGATGTTTCCCCGTCGTCCCCTTTGTCGTCACCACCGCCTTCGCCATCATTGTCCGCCTGCTGCCATCAGCCACCTCCTATTGTCACCGTCTGAAAGATGGAAATCTAATAATATCAGGTCAAGGCCTGAATTTTGGAATCGAAAGATGGAAATCAAATAATCTCGGGTCAAGGCCTGAATTTTGGAATCGAAAGATGAAATCTAATAATCTTAGGTCAAGGCTTGAATTTTGGAATCGGAAGATGGAAATCTAATAATCTTGAGTCAAGGCTTGAATTTCGGAATCGAAAGATTAAATCTAATAATCTCAGGTCG
The DNA here is from genome assembly GCA_026586065.1 of Dioscorea zingiberensis. Lineage (NCBI taxonomy): Eukaryota > Viridiplantae > Streptophyta > Magnoliopsida > Dioscoreales > Dioscoreaceae > Dioscorea > Dioscorea zingiberensis. The sequence goes on along the minus strand of CM048823.1, from coordinate 18,080,956 downwards.
TGGCCTGAATTTTGGAATCGAAAGATGAAATCTAATAATCTCATTTCAAGGCCTGAATTTTGAAATTGAAAGATGAAAATCTAATAATCTCAAATCAAGGCCTATAAAAAAAATAGTAATGAAATAAAAAGTAGTAAAATAAAAAATAAAAAAATAAAAAAAGGAGAAATAAAATAATAAAATAATAAAAAAGAAAGAAATTGAAAAAGGAAGAGATGAAAGTAAAAAGAAATAGAAAAAGAAAAGGTTAAAAAGGAGAGATCTTCTATATATATATATATATATATATATATAACCGGAAGGAAAAAAGTGAAGGGCATCAAAACAAAAAATTAAAAAAAAGATGAAAAAAAGAGGGGCGTGAGGAAGAGTAAAAAAAAATTAATAAAGAAAACAAATAAGTAAAAAGGAGAGAGAAAGAAGTGAGAAAAGACAAGATAATAAAAAAAAGAGATGAAAAAAAATCTGAATATTCAAATATAAAAAAACTCTGAAATTTAAGATAAGCCCTCAAAAAATTCTGAATTTTAGGAATATAAGAAAATCTGAATTTTCAAAAAAAAATCCTCAAAAAAAGAAAGTTAGGCGGAGAGAGGAAAAAGAGAGAAGAGTTAAAAAAAAAAATTCTGAATTTTCAGAATATAAACATCTGTATTTTTAGAAAAAACCTCAAAAAATTCTGAATTTTTGGAATATGTTAATTGATTGTAAAATCCAAGAAATTCTATGAAATAAAGGTGTTAATTTTTTTTTAAAATTATCTATTAAGTTAAATAATTTCCCTAGAGTTTAAATGGGAAAATAATAGTGAGGGAAAATTTTGAAACCCTAATTAGGGTTTATGGGAGACAGAGGGACTTAATTGTAATTTTTGAAGTCTGGGGGACTAAAAGCTAATTTTCCCCTGTCTTAGGCTTGGACCTAGTTGTGACCTAAAAATATCCCGGGGACCTCTCATAAATTTTCGTGAGAGAAAACTCTATTAGTAGAGGATGGACGGCTGAGATTATATTATCACTGATTGTAACAAATCACAGAGCATTATAACTTGGTACGTGGAGGAGCCACTTGTCGAGCTGAGATTTAATCCATCTGATCGTGGATCAGATGCGAGGCAGAAGAGGAGGATCGTATGGGGTGAACTCACGGTGCGGGTGTCTGTGAGCCCTTCATCCTGTCATCGTGATTAGTACGAGGGGATATGTGATAATCGGGCCGTACATGGAAATTTAATCTCGGCCGTTCATCTCAAAAGATAACGGACTCGAGACAAGCTGATTTGATCAGGACCGTAGAGATCAAGGATCAATCTCTGGCGTCCATCCGCGAGGTGATGATCCCGAGGCAGCGTCTGCCTCTTCCTCGTCGCCGGAAATGCCCCCGCGAGCCTTGCCCACTTCCGGCCGTTATGAGCGTGGAAACCGGCCGTTGGCCGGCTGAACGGCTCCAAACTGTTGTCCGTTCGTCTGGCCGTGGGGGAGGCTATAAAATGGGACCCTCTCCTACTGTCTCAGTACACCAACGAGCTGGAGAGACGGGGACTCCGGTGAGCTTGATCGGAGAAGGGCAATCGGCCGTGGGGAGAGCTGTTGACGCCACCGTCATCGCCAGAAGTACCGGGAATAAGGTACGAACCTTTTCCCTATTTCTTTTTCTATGTTTAGTGCCTTCGAGCCATAGATAGACCTCGCCGGAGAGAATGAGAGTAGTCGTGAGTCGAGAAGCCCTGGGAGGGGAAGAACGACGGTATTGATTGGCGCATAAGGACCGTAAAGCCGAGATGAAGCTCCCGGTATCCTTGGCAGGGGAGGGGAGCTCTCGGGTGAGAAGTTGCCATTCCCGGCGAACTTCTCGGGTGGAGCTTGGACAGAGAAGGAAGAAGGTGCGGACAGTGGAAACGGGGCTAGAAAACGGGGTTATGGACGGAGAAGAAGCTTGGAGTCGCGAAAGCTTGGCCAATGCGTCCCTCCGGCGTCGTTAACGGAGCTTCGGCTGGCCACTGTCACACCAAGGGAGAAGAAGAGGATGAGATAATAAAAAAAAAAAAAAACATTTAATAGTAATGTTTTAATTAAAACCTATGACTATAGAGGTGTGACAAAAATAATTATTAAAAAGAAACTTAGATAGTGTGACAGATATATAACTAATTAGAATAATTAGTTATTTTCCTCTCTTTTTGATTAAAACATTAGCTAATTATTATGATAAATAGTAATTAGCTAGATGTAATAGTAATATTGAAACTATAGACCCGTGACAAATATTTTTGGATAAATTATTAGTAAAGTTTTGCTGATTATTTATAGAAGTGTGACACTTAATTGATTTATTGATGAAATATTTATGTGGAGCTTTGTTAGTGTAACAATAGCTAGTATAATTTTAATTATTTGTGACGCATGGGTAGTGTGACAAATAATTAATAGTGACTATGATAGTGTGACAAATAATTAAATGATTATTTGCATCGTTAAAATAGCTAAAAAGGGACTTTAGCTATGTGACAAATATTATGAAGGATAATATTTCGGAAGCGTGACAAAATAAAATCAATTACCTAATTTAAATAATTTTGTCCCTAACTATGATAGATGTGACAAAATTAAAGAAATAATTAAGTGCTTGTTAACTATAGTGTGACATATAATTGATTAAATATTTTGGAGCAGAGTAATGCGACAAAATAAAAACCCTTGTGTTGTGTCAATTATTTTGAATAATTGTTTTAATATAGTTGCAATAACTATATGGAACTAAGGTATTGTGACAAAAATAAGTTTAATTAACTTATGAGTAAAGACAAAATCTTTTGATTAATAGAAATGAAGTAATTCAAATGTTATTGTGGAAATAACTATAATAGTATGATAATTAAAAGATTATGTGGCTGCTAGTGTGACAAAATTAATTTTCTTGAACTTGGATAATTGGTTAATTATGGAAATTATTTAGTAAGGTGGCTAAATAAGTTCAAAGGGACTAGGTAGACCCTAAACAAGATAGACCTTAGGGTCATAAACTACCAAATGACCAAAAAACAAAAGCCCTTCAAGGGACTAAGGTCAAGTTAAATGATGCAATGGCCTTGGAACGGGCCCAACTCAACCAGAGTGACTAGAAATGACTAAATTAAGGTTGGACACGACAAGTAGACTAAAGTTGACTAACTTTGACCAAGCTGGGTTCAAGGTCAACTAAAGGACATGGAAACAGGGGATAAGGACCAATAACCCGAGAGATGGTCCTTAGGACCCGTTAGTGGGCCTAAGGCCAACAAGAACGTTGAACATGCATGTGAAACTAGAAGCTTGCTGAAAACTTGACTCTAATAAGGGTTTATGTATGCCAGATACTCTCAGGGGAGACGTAAGGCATTCCAAGGGATTCTAGGAAGACATTTAGTCTCACCAGGAGGTAAGTACACTTGCCTAGTTCCCACCCGGTTTCGGGTTTTTCTTGGACTTGCTATGTACATGCTTTTCTGATGCCATACATGCCGCTCACTACATCTTAGATTCTGTTGAGCATGTATGTTTGTTTTCTGACGTTGGTGTCCCCTGCTTGTTATGTTCTATCCGTTCTCTTTTCGGTGGAGCTAGGGGAGCTCCGATAGAGAGGAATGGTCGGGATAGGACCCTGGCGTTCTATGGTGCCTTGCCAGAGAGGCAAATCTCTGGAGGTCTTACCTATCAGTGGGCGTGGTACACTGACCGTGTTAACACGTAGTAGAGGTAGTTCTACCGACCTATGACCGGAGGGTCGAACAACCAAAAAGGTCGTTCTTACCGCAAATAGCTGAACATACTGGCCGGGAGTAAACTTTGAGTTCTTTTAAAACTCATTATAGAGCCCGAGGGTTTCTGTATCAGGGATCGTACCTTTGATTCGTTCTAGTAAACTCCTAGAGTTATATTGTTGGCATTGTGACCTCCTTGGATGACTTATTTCCTACTTATGTCTTTGTGACCCCCAGGGGTACTTACTGGGCTTTCCATTCGAAAGCTCATGTGTTTCACTTTTCCTCTTTTGCAGATTCCGAGGTTTAGGAGGGAGTGGAGCCTGGGGGGAGGACACAGGGAGACCAGAGGTTTTAGGAGACTCCTTTACTTTATGAGCATTTCTATTTGTAGGACCCGTATAGGGACCAAACTATTGTAGGGCCTACGGACCCTGATAACTCTAAGTTCTTATGAACTCGAGATTAACTTTGTGTTATGTTTTTTTTTTGTTATCTGCTTATCACCTTTTTAGGCCTTGTGTTTGAGTGGAGTTTTCCTCTACTTAAATACCTGGCCTCTGATGGCCTTTCGAGGTCACGAGATCAGATTGAGGCGTTACATTGATTTTCAGAAAAGTCATCGAAAATTTCTAAGTTTTTGAAGTTTCACGAAGAAAAAAAAATCCTCAAAAAAATTCTGAATTTTAGGAAAGAATAAAAAATCTAAAGTTTCAGAAAAATCCACAAAAATTTCTTTAATTTCAAATAAAAAAAGAGAAAAGGCAAGGAAAGAGGTAATATATATGTACATAAAAAATATATACATAACATGCATCTCGATGTGATGATAAAACACGCATCTTGAGGCGAATGATGAAATATAAATTTCAAAAATGACATGCAACTCAATGTGATGATGGAACACGCATCTTAAGGCGTATAATAATATACAAATCATACAAATTTCAAAGCAATGAAGTATGCATCTCAAGGCGGTGAAGCACACATCCCCAGAAACGACATATATCTCAAGGTGACTATGGAAAGTGCATCACAAGGTAGTCAATGAAAATTAAATCACAAAACAGTATTGGTTTCGAGGTGGCAATAGAACACTTATCTCCAGGCGATTGATAAAACCCAAATCTCAAAGAGGCACACATCGCGATCTGACAAAGTAACAAGCATCTCAAAGCGGTCGATATAAAATACAAATTCCAAAGTGACACTCATCTCGATGCGATGATTAAATACGCATCTCGATGCAACCGATTAAATATAAATCCTGAAGCGGCATGAATCTCGAGACGGTGATAAACACGTATCTCGAGGTGGCTGACACGACCCACAAAGTGGCGATGGAGTACTCATCTTGGGGGCGGCCAATAAAAATATAAATCCTAAAGTGGTGCAAATCTCAAGGTGGCGACAAAGCATGCATCTTGAAGTAATTGATGAAGCATAAATCAAAAAATGGCAAAGCATACAAGACGGCGTCATATATTTATATATAAATAAATAAATAAATAATGTATATATGTATATGTGATGATATGTCTATATGCATATGTAATAAAAAGCTATGATTTACAAATAAATGAAATCATTTTATTCATTGTCTTTACTTTTACTTTTTGCCCTTAATCGGAGGTTCCCAAGACTACTCTGTCTGGGGTAATTAATAATAGAGGCTTGCCTCTATTAGGAATGGAAGAACCAACAATAATCTAAACAAATATGACATTTGTGATTCGATGTGTCACCTGGTGTCTCTTCGCAAACACGATGCCAGGCGGGTATTTTCGATCCCACAACAGCAACATCGGAATCTAGTGTGGAAGTCAATCAACCATAACCGATGACGGCACCAACCCGATCCATATCGGATTTTGCTAGGCCAAAGTTGGATGGCATCGGCTCAAGCATCAACCGCCACCAGTCACAAGGCACAATTACGAACTAAAACCGTAAGTCATCCAAATGGTTAAGCACTCGTACCAGTTTGATGGTTTTCAGGATGGGGACCCATATGCATACTTGCAGAGCTTCCAAGAAATTAGTGACACAATTTAAGTACACGTAGTACCCTACAGACAGCGTCCGCCTAAGCTATTTCCTTTCTTAGTCAAGGGACGAGCAAAACAATAGTTGAATTCCTTGCCCCCATGGTTCCATCACATCGTGGGCTCAGTTGGCCAACAAATTTATGATAAGTTATTTTCGCCGGCGAAAATAACAATGTTACGAAGCGACATCTCCTCTTTCAGACAGATGGAGTTGGAAACACTATACGATGCTTGGGAGAGATATAAAGATATGCTCAGAAGGTGTCCACAACATGGTATAGAGGATTGGATGCAATTACGAGCATTTTATAATGGATTGAATGTAGCTACAAAGCAGATGTTACACGCAGCATCTAGTGGTTCACTATGCAGCAAGGATTCTAATACAACCAAAGAACTGATAGACAATATGGCCACCAATGGATATTAGTGGAGTTTTGAGAGAACCAAACAGGCAAAGTAACAGTAATTCATGAAATGGATTTTTAATAAACCTAGCAGCTAAGGTGGAGGCAATCAGCTAGATGTTGGAGAGAATCAGCTGTCAGCAACAAGCACCTATGATGATGTATAATACATATGGGAGGAAATTAGAAGATGGTCAAGTCGAACAAATGGAAGAAGTTAATTTTGTGGGAAGATCTCAGAACAATCCATATAGCTCCACATACAACCCTGGTTGGAAGAATCATCCTAACTTCTCCTACAGAATCCCAGGGCAACACCCAGGGCAACCAAGAACAAACCCACCCTAGGGTGCTCATCCACCACAGCAAGAAAAGAAAGGCCCAGGCTTTTAGAGCTTGCTCACACAATACTTCCAAACAAATGAAACACGACTCGCTAAGCATGAGGAGATGATGAGAAACCAATAGGCATCATTACAGAACATTGAAAATCAAGTGGCTCAGATAGCTAAGTCCTTTGCAGAATAACAAGTAGGCACTCTCCAAGCAATATAGAAATCAACTTGAGAGAATCCCTCTCGGCCATTACTCTCAAAAGTGGAAAAGAGTTGACTACACTATAGAACAAGGAATTAGGAGACAGACCTATCACACACCCCAAGGAAAATAAGTCTTATGCTGAGGTAAAGTTGGGCACAAATAAGGAAAAGGACGCACCAACGGTGCTTGAGTATAAACCAAAGTTACCTTACCCAACCAAGTTGAAAAGGACCAAATGTAATTAGAAATTCAGGAAATTCTTAGACATTTTCAAGGCATCACATATTAATGTTCCGTTCATGGAAGCACTTGTACAATTACCACGATAAGCAAAATTATTGAAGTGTCTCTGGCAACCTTCAAAGAACAGTGTTCGGCTATCCTCACCAACAAGCCGCCACAGAAAGATAAAGGCCCAGGGAGTTATATAATTCCCTGTATTATAAGTGGATTGGTGGATGAAAAAGCCTTGGCTGACATTGGAGCAAGCATGAATCTTATGCCGTACAAAATACTCCAAAAGCTAGGGATTGGAGAGCCAAAACCAAAGTGATACTTCAGATGGCAGACAAATCAATTTGTCATCCTCGGGGAATAGTCGAGGACGTGCTGTTAAACGTCGATAAGTTCATCTTCTCAGTAGACTTCTATATTTTTGACCTAGATGATCAAATAGAGGTGTCCCTCATCTTTGGAAGGCCAATCTTGCAAACTTCACAGGCACTATTCGACATAAAAGATTATCGAATAACCTTGAGGGTTGGAGAAGAAGTAGTAGTCTTTAGACTCAAGGACGCGATGCGACATCCCATGGAGTTTGATGACTCTTGTTATTTTATTGATCACATTGATGACTATGTTTCTAATTTTGTACATGGTGAATTAATAAATTAAGGACCAGCTAGATGATCTATTCGAGAACGAACCACCACCTTAGGAAAATCCCATTGGAGAGGTAAAAGAACCTGAGCAAACAATACCAATCTCTCGCACACAGAAAAGGAGATCGTAGAAAGTCTATATAGAAGAAAAGAAATCGTTCCCCATCTTATGCAATGTGGAAATCAAGTCCACTCAAGAGTAACTTCTGTGAGTATAAATTCATCTCCTCTTTGAGTGTACAAATTGCAGGGCGCAACCCTCATAGCGGAGAAAGAAAGAGGCTCCATCTTTTCGAACCTCCTTGAGTTTAACTAGTACGTCAAGCTAGTGATGTAAAACAATCGCTTCTTTGGAGGCAACCCACGCCAAGCTCGGATGGTTCTCTAGTTTTCTGCTAGTTTAGTTTAGGGTTTTAGTTAGATATATACTAGTGGTCAATTGCATTCATTTGATGATGTTTCCTTGATTAAGTGCTTCCCAAGGTGTTTAACGACTAATCCCTTGTCTTTGGAGCCACTAACACACAGGTTGAGAAGAAAACAAGACGAACATGAATTCCAAAAGCTCATAGAGAGATGCACAGGATGAAGCACGGTCGTGTTCAAGGCCGTGCACATCTCTTGAAATCGAAATTCAAATCATGCAGACATTAACACGTCTGTGCTCTTAAGTTACATGGGCGTGCACTTTTTACAAAAAGAAGCACAGGCATAAGCATGGCCTTGTTCTAGATTGTGCATATCTCAGAAGATTAGAAGCTAAAGAACATGGTTGACCAACTGAGAAGCATGACCATGCTCGACTACCACGTCCTTGTTTAAAGGCATGCTTGGGGCAGAAGAACCAAAAACTAGGTTTTGTTATTTGGATAAACCGTGTTGTCGCACCTGTTCATCGTCCCGAATCTCCGTCCCCTTCAATCTGACAACTCACCCGAGCCTCTCTAGCAAGATCTCGCTGGATCCCGTCTAGCCATCCTTCAATTTCATGGGAGTTAGTTATGGCTTCCGTCCATCATCGACTTATGTGCACGACCTTGCATCCCCTCTTCCGGCAAACCATTACCGAGCACGATCATACCACCGAAGAAGAAGACAACAGCAGGGCCACCAAGGATGAAGCATCAAGGAGAAAGGAGCTCCTACCCTCGACCACCATCGTCCGCCGTCATTCCATCGAAGCTCACCTTTACCATACCAATGCACGCGAGCCGATACTACCATCTATGTCAGCTGAGGTTTGGTGAGGCCTGACACATCGATTGGGTCATCCTTGAGGAGGTAGGCCTCGCCACTGACGTTCTCCAGTTCCTTGCAGTAGGATCGTGGGATCACCTACTTTCCATTAGGGAGTGGACCTACGCGAGCTCATGCTTCAGGTGTTGGCGAAGTTCCACATCAGTCTAGGCGTCACTTTGTGGTACCGAGAGGGCTAGATTGACTTTTAGATTGGGGAGGCCCTCTACCAGTTGAGCAACATAGATTTTACTTTTCCGCTTGGCCTACATGACGACGAGTTCACCAGGATGCCCAAGTATGAGCAATTGGACTTTGACAGACCAGCAGGAGAGACACTGGAGTCTTGCTGGAGGAGGTTGATCAGGGATCCAGTCTATGACCCACGGTGGTCGAAGGCCTCCTCACTGCGTTCTCCCTCCCTTAGGTATGTCCATGCCATCCTCAGTCACTCGATCACAAGATGGGGCCTTAGCACGGGAGTTGTCAGCACCAGAGACTTCCTTTTCCTCCAGAGCATGTTGGATAGATTCCCGATCAGTCAAGGATGAGTTTTCATCCAGTTCTTTTTGCATCAGGCATTCGATTCTAGAGTAGAAGCTCTATTTGCTGGATCATACATCAAGTGTCTAGCCTAAGGGATATGCATCCTCTCCGATCATATGACTGGGCGATGACGATAGTTGGGAGATCCATCCGGATCACCATGGAGACCCTGAGATCGATGAGGATACTGCGCCATACAGACTTCATAGGGCATCATCTATACCATCGCAGCTCCCGAGGAGCCACTGCCAATTCCAGTGCAGCACCTCCGAGACCCAACTCAGCACCACCACCACCACTAGCCCCAGTTTTATCCCAGGCGGACAAAGACGTGCTCCTTCTATGGCTAATAGGAAGAGTACAGCTGCTCCTTAAGCGCTAGGGGATCCAGCATCCACCCCCACCAGTGTCCACAACACTGATCACGAGGGATACGAGAGTTGTCGCTGGAGACACTACTGATGAAGATCACATTGGGGACACTGCTACAGCTACTGAGGGAGATTGGGCCTACGAGGACTCTTTTGATGATGATGGCAATGAGGAGTCACCCCGCGATTGAGGAGCATCACCACTATCTTATTTTTCTTTTAACACTTTTGCATTTTGATTTTTATTTTAGTAGTCTGTCTGTCACAATCGAGGTTTAGTGTCTCTACATATACTTTGGGGCTTCACTTTGTGCCTTCAAGTTTTTAGGACGGTTTGACTGGTGCACTTGGACAAGATCATATTTGAATGGACTAGATACACCACTTCACATATATTGAGTAAAGTCCATACCACCCCTCTTTCCTTTTCTTTCTTGCATGACATATTCACTTTGTTACATACATTGTGTGCATTGGGGAAAATGCACAATTTAAGTGTGGGGATGGGATTAGTGGTTGAATGCTTACACTGCTTATGATAAGTGTTGATTTAGGATGATCTACGATGAAAGTATTGTGGGAGTCTTCTTCATATCTAGGTAGACACTAGTGTTAATTGTATTTTTTTTTTTCAAAACTATACATATATCATAGTTTTACATGTATCTGACACCTCACTAAATTTGAGCACAAACCCAGACTGTGTTGTCACTTGTCTGCTTAAGCTTGGGTTCTATCTAATTTGTGACCATTAGTTTATTTATCTGAAAAAAAAGAAAAAAAAAGAAAAAGAAATGTTTATCATTGAGCGGTGAAAAAGAAAAAAATATCCGGAAAGTCGGATCCAATAGGGATGCCCTACTGGCGGGAAAGTCGAATCCAATAAGGATACCCTACCAAAAAAGATAGTAAAAGAGCTATCACCTTTGAAGTGTGAAAGCCGCCCTTGAGTAGTCGGATCTTAGGCATCACAAATGTTCACTTGATGACCTATTAGGGGAAATAGCTACCTCATAGGATGTATATAAGTATCACCTATTTAGAAGAATCAAAAGAGTTGATTTAGTGAATAAGGTCTACAACTAGTCGGGTTAAGCTTCAGTCAGTGAGAGACACCATGGAAGGGGTTTATACACACAAGTGGGGAGTCTGAATATAAGGTGAACATATTTTCTTAAAAGAACCCCAAGTCACTTGATACCTTATCTTTCTGGGTATCGGAGGACTACCAATTATTCTTTTGAGGTCGAAGATCATGCACTTATCTATTGTTTTATTCTCTTTGCTTGAGGACAAGAAAACGTTCAAGTGTGGGAATATTTGTAAGTACATGATTATACATATATTCCTATCATATTTAGATGCACTTATCCTATTCGTTGCATCAATTTCTCTATTTTGTGCTCCTTTGGGTTTGCTTTTCTTATTGAACAGATAAATACGTACCCGGAGTAAAAGGAACAGGAAACGGGACAATTTAGTGCGAAATGAGTTGAAAAGGCAACTTGCAGAGAAGTACATGGTCGTGTATCTAATCTACAAGGGTGTGTATTTTCCCGTACAACTCTATGATTTTTGAAAATGCGTAAACTGCGTCGCGTGAAGAGATGCACAGGTGAGCATCAGATCTACACTCCCGTGCTTCACAGATATGAAACCTATTTTATTTCTTTTTCATTTATTTATCTAATGTTCAAGGGTTTGTGATATAACATGCAGAGGAAAACTATCACGCCCAACCCGGATTCCAGGGCCTCGGGCACGTGAGCAGACTGGCCGTAACCAAGTAAGGCACACCTCACTCGATACAAGGCCTAAGAAAGTAACAGCAGATAACATAATAAGACAGTAAAACTCAAATATAAAATTAACAGAGTCTTAGCGGAAAATAAAATAAAAGTGTCCAGATGCCCTACATAATGCCGGGCCCTATAAGGGTCCTACAATAATAGTCTCTTACACACAATGAAAATAAAAAGAGATCCTCGGACCTCCGCAAGATAACCCGACCCTCGATTGGCTCCTGAGCTCAAGTCTCCTACTCCTCGGGATTTGAAAAAAAAAGAACAAGTGTGTGAGCTTTTGAATGAAAAACCCAGTAAGTACCCCTGCGGGGTTCATAAAATCATCATAATATCAATAAAATGATCATCAAATCAAGCAATGGGGACACACCCCTCAAAAGCTATCCCTAGGAGTCTACCAAAAACAATCACAATGGTACGATCCCTAACTACAGTAGCTCTCAAGCTCTGCAACGAGTTCCAAAGGAAAGCTCCACAAACGCGTCTCCCCTCACAAAGATCATCAAGAACTTGCTCAAACTTCGACCCTCCAAATCGTGCCCCTCGTGTCGAGCATGTCGGTAGCGCCACCTCTCGTACGTGTCAACACGGCCAGCGAATCATCCCCACTAACGGGCAAGACAACCAGAGTATCGTCCCTCTGGGATGACAACCCGAAAGCCAGGGTGTCTCATCCCTGAGCGTTTCCCAAACGGAGCCCCCATACTCCACTGAATTTGGGCGGAAGACCAACAACATATCAGGGATACCAACATCCCGAAACAAGTCAAACATGCTTAACAGAATTTCAAACAATCAAGAAATCATGAGTGATCTCAAAAAAACAAGGCAATAATATCATCAACATGATAATGACAAAGCCAAAGAAAACTTCGAAGAGTGGGTACGAGGCAAGTGTACTTACCTCAAACAATGACATCCGGGATCACTCAGCAAAAATCCCTCCTATTACGTCTCTATGTCGCAACCTGATAGTAGAACCTATATCAGTATCGGCAACACCTTAAAATCTCTAGTTGAACATGCAAGGTGCACTATATGTCCCAAGTCAAAACGTGTAGCCCTTCCCCTGTTTTCCTATGTCATTGGCCTTAATTGACCAAACCTGAATTTTCAACAAACAAACTAAGGTGGCCCGGTGGCTAAGGCCCACTACATAGCTTTGAGAGGTCTCTAGTTCTATTCCCCTTACTCGCCACCTTTATTCTTTTAATTTGGTTTCCCTTATTTATTTAACGCCCTCTATTAAATCAAACAACGTATAATGACCTAGTGGTTAAGGCCCATTATACTTCATGGGGAGATTTTGGTTTCAAATCCCCTCTCCCACCATCTTTCTTCTTATCTCATCATTTGGTTAGACAAGCCTTAATTAAATAAACCTGATTCATTCAACCACGAAAGCAATAGGGCCCTGTTGGTTAAAGCCCACCATGATGTATAAGGAGGCTTGGGTTCCATTCCCCTCTCCTACAATCTTTGACTCAATCTATTAACATTTCCAACTTGGTTGAACTGAATCCAAGTTCAATTGACTAAACCTAACTGTTAATCCTCCAAACATAGTTTCTATTGGGGCCCTTCCTATTTGATTTGATCCAACCAACTAACCTCTTCCAACTTATCCCATGAATCTTATTAACTTAATTGACTGACCCAAACCAACTCGGCCAATCTGAATCAGCAAATCAAGTTGGACTCAACCAGTTTATACTTAACTCTAACTCAACCTAGTTGCTAGTTGATTTAGACCATTAACTGATCAGTTAAGACTGAACCCAACCCGTTTGCTTTTAAAATCTGGACCCGCGCTCATCTTCTCCGGACTGGGCTTCGTTGGCGATGGTGATGCTTCAGGTGGCCGGTGTCGTCTCCGGCTCGAGGTCCTCGCCATCTGGGGAGGCTCTGTAGATCGCGGTCGTCTCCTGGAATGGAGAACCGACGGGTTCCTCCTCTCCTTGTCGGAGAATGCCTGCTCACATTCTACTACTCCCTCTCCGGTATCCAGCTCGCCACAGGCGACAGAGCATACTCATAAAGCCCCACTGATATCTACCCCTAACGAGCTACATGCATGATGCTTTTCAACAAAGAAGGAAAGAAGAACGGAACCTTACCGAAAAACCACTATTTGCTGGTTGCCCTTCCCGCTGAGGCTAGCCGTTCGTCGCCTGAGTTCCGATCACCACTCCCTGGACAAGACGAATACCCATTCGTTTACTTGATAAAAGAAGAGGTCGAGGAGGTTGTTGCACCGTCTCTCCGGCGAGGATCAACCTCTTCTTCGACGGTTTTAAACAACAAGATGGAGACAGAGGCTTGCCTGGCGCTCATCTCACTGCCTCCTGGCTCCTCCTTCTCTGGCTTCGTCAGAGAACAACTCTCCTCTCCTTCTGTCTCCCTCTCTCTCAACTCCTCACGATAGAGAAGGATTCATCGCCGCTCAGTGGTTCTTCCTAGGGTTCTGACACGGCTTCCCTCTTATAGGGCTCGTAGTGGGAGGCCTGTCTGCTCTCAATCCCGATGATGAGGGGATTTGATTGGCCTAATTTCCACTTATTTCCTTTTACGGCTAATTACGAACGCGGAGAAGATCGCCCCACGGCGGAGCTTACGCTGAGAAGATGATATACGGTGCCTCGTGATCGTTCCTTGATCAAACGAGCGGCTTGGATCGTCGTATGGAATCCAATGGTGTTCATCGCCTCGATCTGTCTCAGACTCAGCATTCTCCTTAGATGAAAGGTGATAGACGCATTAGATAAACGGCTAGATCCACATCAAGTGCCTCGAACTTATTCAGCCGCCTGTGATGGACGGCTTGGATAAATTCATCGATCACGAGATTTGAGCAGCAGAGATCAAATATCCTTCCTAGAACTTATAACACCGGGGCCGATGAGCGGTCCAGATCATTTCATCAAAACAATATAGATGGAGGGTTTAGATTAACGCTAGTGCCTCGAACTTACACTATATCACGAGATGTTATAATCGTGACCGTTGATTCTTTTCCAAGGGTTTCTATGCATGATTTTCTCGTAATTTTTGCACATAAACCGTTGCCTTCTTTAACCTTTACATGAAGGTCCCTTCTCTGAGAGAGAGGCACAATTTTCGTTATGTCCTCAACTTTTCTGTTTTCATATCTAGGTTCCCCTTTCAGAGAGAAGTAAATTTACCTTCCAGTCGTCAGCTTTTCTGTAATTACGATTAGGTCCTTTTTAGTCTCTATTAAACCTGATTAGGGTTTTAATCCATTAAGCCCTCCCTTTCCAAATAAGTCCATTTTGGGCAATTACTTTAATTACCAAACTATTCAAATAGAATTTCAATTTTATTTATTCCAATAAAATGTAGGATTTTACAAAAACACTAGCAGTGACTCTTTATTACCTGATTTATGATCTAATCTGTTTTATCTTTGACAAGAAAGTGAATTTGGATAATTCAGTTCATAACATTGTGTGCATACTTGGAATTGTGGCAGGCCTTGCATATCAAAGAGTAAGAAAAGGAGCATTGTGAATTCCTTGTGGAGAAAGTGTTCCTTTTTTAATTGATTTGTATTGTTCTTGATTGTAGTGTGGATCAGAGATGGTAGCAACAATGGAGATAACTGAAATGTCCAGCCCTTTCCTGCATGTATGAGACATCATTAAAGAACTTGGCTACAAAGATACAAACCTCAATTTGCCACTTGATGTTAGTATTCTCTAACAAACTATTTCTGCAGAAATGTTTAATTTCTAAAGATTAGAGGAATTCAGTAAAAACATAGGGAACAAATAAGAGTTAAATTAGTAATGGTCATATGATAATAGTAATAATAATACCAGTTTTTTTTTGTTGCAGATTTTATTTCCAGTTATCTTTTCAATTGCAATGATGATCAAGGGACCATACCTCACATATGCAACATGCTCTTCTGATTGCACTAGCTATACTACTGAAAAAGATTATTTTAGTGAGCTAGACTACAAGAAAAAAGCTAAATTGTGACAGATTTTAGCGAGGGAAATATTTCATCGCAAAGCTGCTAGAAATTTGCGACAGATACATATTTAGCTAGAAAATAGCTAGGGAAAACACTCCGTTGCTAAAGCTGTGCACCAAGATGTTGTTTTTAGCTAGGAAATAGCGAGGAAACAACACATTCGCTACTTCCATTAGATAACAAAACCACATAATGAATTAGCGAGGGAGAAATCGGTTGCTAAATTCATTATATAACATTCTGAATTTAATGAAATTAGCGAAGGAAAAATCCCTCGCTAATTACATTAGATAACAAAAAACGTATAATGAAATTAGCGAGGGATTTTTCGCTCGCTAATTCCATTAGATAACAAAACCACATAATGAATAAGCAAGGGAGAAATTGGTTGCTAAATTCATTATATAACATTCTGAATTTAATGAAATTAGTGAAGCAAAAATCACTCGTTAAATTCATTAGATAACAAAAAATATATAATTACATTAGCGAAGGAAAATTCTTTCGCTAATTTAATTATATATTTTTTGTTATCTAATGAAATTAGCGAGGGATGTTTCACTCAAAAATTCCATTAGATGGCAAAAACATATAATGAAATTAGCGAGGGGGAAATCGGTGGCTAATTTCATTATATAATCAGAACGCCCGACGGATCCGGGACCTCGCACGCGTCAATGACGAGCCGTATTAAAGAAGAGATAAACTCAACTCAAATACAAGGCCTAATAATGTGATAAGTAGATAACAGTCCATAAATAAACATAAACTCGAGTTCATAAGAACATAGAGTCATTAGGGTCCGTAGGCCCTATATAAGTCTGGTCCCTATACGGGTCCTACAATAACAAAGCTCACAAAGACAAAGATAAAGAAGACTCCTATAACCTCACGGTCCTCAAGTCCTCTCCCTGTGCTCCTCCCTCCTAAACCTCGGAATCTGTAAAAAGAGGGAAAGAGAAAACACATGAGCTTCCGAAAGGAAAGCCCAGTAAGTACCCCTACAGGTCACAGTGTCATGAATAGGAAATATGACAGTCAACGAGATCATAATATCAACAATAAAGTCCTAGGAGTCTACCACAAGCAAGTCAAAGGTACGACCCACGATACGAAGCCCTAAGCTCAGAGTGAGTTCTAAGAGAACTCAAAGTTTACTCCCGCCAAGATGTCCAGCCTTTTGGGTATAAATACGACCTAGATGATCGCTTGACCCTCCTGGCCACAGTCAAGAGAACTACCTCTCCTACGTGTTAACACGCGGTCGATGTACCATGCCCAATGGCGGGTAAGACCTCCAGAGATTTGCCTCTGGTAAGGCGCGAGGAATGCCAGGGGTCCCGTCCTGCAACAATCCCTTATTGAGCTTCCCTAGCTCCACCGAGTCCGCAAAGAGAACATAGCAAACAGGGACACCAACGTCCCGAAAACAAACACACATGCTCAACAGGATTCAAAAACAGATATGAATAGCATGTATGGCTTCAGCAGTGCATGTAACAAGAATACATAGCAAGTCCAAGAAATCCCGTTACCGGGTGGAAACTAGGCAAGTGAACTTACCTCCTGGTAAGACTAAATGTCTTCCTGGCCCCCTTTGAAATGCCTTACGTCTCCCCTGGGAGGATCTGGCATACACAGACTCTGTTAGAGTCAAGATTTCTATAAGCTCCTACTTTCACATGCATGTCCTACGTACTCGTTGGGCTTAAGCACTCTAACGGGTCCTAAGGACCATCTCTGGAAGCTACCAAACTCTTCTTCCCGTTTCTATGTTCTTTAGTTGACTTTTGGTCCCACCTTGGTCAAATCCAGTCAACTTGGTCTATTTGTTGAGTCTGACTCTTATTAAGTCATTTTGGTTGAGTTGGGTCTATTCAAATTGATCTTAACCTCCTTTTTACCCTGGAAGGGTATTTTGGTCATTAACAACTTTTGACCAAAAAGTTTTAAGGTTCCACCTTGCTTAGGGTTTATTAGTCCTTTTTGAATTTATTTAGCTTCCTTACTAAATAATTTTTATCACTCAACCAATTATCCGAATTTAAGAAATTAATTAATTAATTTCTATTTATCTCATTTCAATATATCATAATAATTATTAATTAATTATCATGTCACACACTCATAGTTCCTTATAGTTACCGAACTATACAATTGGTAGTATCATTACTATTAATGGAGACACTACCTATTTAATTGTCACACTAAGGTTTTAATTTTTTTTTATTTAAAACCTTAAGTTTTCAAATTGTTATTTAACTGTCACAATCTAAGTTTGACAATTTAATAAATATTTGTTACTAAATAGCAATACTCATCCAATTTAACAATACCCCAAATAAATTTGTCACATGTCCTTATTTCCCCCATTTTATACCATGTCTAGCCAATAATAATCAACTAATGTTCACATTAGAAGAGAGGAAAAATAAATAATTATTTTAATTAACCTAATTAGTGTCACACCCCTAAGTTTATAAACGACTATTATTATATATATTTTTTTAACTATCTTCTTCTTCGTTTCTCTCTTCTCTCTTTCACTGCGACGAGAGAACCCGACGGCTCGATCTTCGCCTCCCGGTGGTTCCGAGCACCGCCCAAGACTCGACCTCCATCGCCAAAAGCCCTCGACCACCTAATCGGCTCCTCCTGCAGACGCCAACCTTTCCTCCAACGCAGTATTCCCGAGGTGCTCGGCCCTTGAGATCGACACCCTCCGGCGAACTAACTACGCATGCAGAGATGCTATCTAGGACTAAGGAGGAAGAGAACTCTTACCGTGCGATCGGAGACGAGAGCTGGTGCTGACGACAAGCTCTCCAGCACCGGTGGGAGAGCTCTGTTTTCCGGCGATCCCCTGCCGCGCTTCCTCCCGCGTCCTGTCTTCTCTTCCCAGCCTGCTACCTTCTCTGTCTGACGGTCACTCCCGGCCACTGAGCTCTGCGGTGACACGGACTCCTGCGGTGGAGCTCCTCCCTTCTCTCCGGTCAACCTCGCCGGCGAACTTCTCGCCTTTCTGTGGCTTCTCTGCCCTCTGCTCGCAGCTTCGTGCTGCTTTTATAGAGCTCGAGGGAGCTCAACGGGCGTCTGTTCGCTACCCATAACGACCGGGGGAGGCGGCCAGTCAAGCGGTGGCGGTGCGCAGCCGTTTCCGGCTAAGCGCTGCCAATCGTTATGTGGAACGACGGGTTGGGTTGTGAGGCTGGCCGATGCTTCCTGGATCACACTTCCCTTGTGATCGACGGTCTCGCTTGCATCAAGTAATCCATCCTTTCATTTTGCCTCGAAGTTCGTTCACATTTCCAGATCAACGCCACGATCTAATTGGAGTTTACTACCGATTTATTTCCTTGCTCGGGCTTGGCGAGAGATCTCGATGAACGATCGAGATCATCTTTCATTCGTGTGGCTCAGACACGCCTTTTCTCCCTGGGTTTTAGACCATCCGGGTCGATGATCCCTTCCGAAAGCATGACACGTGGCTTCAACGCTGTTTCCATCTCTCTTCTCAAGGATCCACTCTCCCGTGAGATTAGACGATCTCACCGCTTAACCAACACTTATTAGCACAACTTCCTTGAAGTCCCCAAAAGTATTTATTTAACAAATCAGTCCATCTTACGTGAGAAGAGCATTTTCTCTCTAAGTCCCTCAAATTATTTTATTTTCCATGAAGTCCTCGGCGGTTTGTGAGAGAAGCAACTTCTCTAAGGTCCTCAACCTTCGACAATTTTTATTAGGTCCCTACTAGGACCCCATATAATAATTAAATTTCCATTTAATTTAGATAAATAATTTAATCCCACATTATCACTAATCGCGGAAAATAATAAAATATTTATTTCCAAAATTCGTGGATTTCTGATCCCTCCCCTTACAAAAATTTCGTCCTCGAAATTTCTACGCCGTTTACACCTCATACAAACAACTCCGGGTAACGCTGCCTCACATCCTCCTCCCGTTCCCATGCAGCTTCTCGCTCAGTGTGATTACTCCACTTTACTTTAATAAAAGGAATAGTTCTATTCCTTAACTGCTTGTCCTCTCGGCCCAAAATAGCTACTGGGCGTTCCTCGTAGGACATATCCTCTTGGACTTCCACCGGAACCTGTGGATTCACTCTGGTAGGATCACGAATACACCTCTTCAACATTGAAATATGGAAGACATCGTGAACCTGAGCGAGATCCTGAGGTAAGGCCAACCTATATGCCACCACTCCTATGCGCTCCAATATCTCAAAAGGTCCAATGTATCGCGGAGCAAGTTTTCCACGTCGTCCAAACCTTACCACCCCCTTCATAGGAGACACTTTTAAGAATACCAAGTCTCCCACTTGAAACTCCTGATTAGATCTTTTCGGCCTGGCATAGCTCTTTTGTCTACTCTGGCACTGGAGTCGCCCCACGATCATCTTGACATGTTCCTCCGCTTGTTTTACAAAATCGTTGCTTAAGTGTCGCCTCGCCTACCACCTTCCTTTCTCCCACATCTCCCCAACATATGGGAGTTCGCACTTCCTCCCATAGAGTGCCTCATACTGAGCCATCTTGATGCTTACCTCGTAAATCAAGTTGTTATAGGCAAATTCTATCAAACTTAGGCGTTCATCCCAAGACCCCGTAAAATCTATTGCACACGCCCTCAACATGTCCTCTAACACCTGAATGGTCCTTTCAGATTGTCCATCGGTCTGTGGGTGGAAAGCTGTGCTGAACACTAATCCCGTGCCCAAAGCTGTGTGCAGGCTCTCCCAGAATCTAGAAACCGAGTGTCTCGATCAGAGGTGATCGTCACCGGCACTCCATGTAATCGACGATCCGATCCATATATAAGCGGGCCAACTTTTCCAAGGATGCTCCGCCCCTTAATCGTATAAAATGGGCCGATTTTGTCGGTCACATGCCGACAATAACCAATATCGATTCATGGCCTCTTTGAGTGCATGGCAACCCCGTTACAAAATCCATGTTAATGTGCTCCCATTTCCACTCCGGAATGGGTAAGGGTTGTAACATCCCTGCCGGCTTCTGGTGTTCCGCCTTTACCATCTGACAGGTGATGCATTTAGCCACGAACTCCGCAACATCTTGCTTCATCCCCTTCCACTGAAGTGGTCCTTCAACCCTCACATACATCTTGGTACCTCCAGGTGAATAGTATGCGGCCGAATAGTGGGCTTCCTCCGGAATCTCCGTTTTTATTTCAGCGACATTTGGTACACAAATCCTTTCATCAAATCTAAGGGTGCCATCTTCATGGACTCTGAACCGTGTTGGTTCTTCCTGGCCTACGTGTTCCTTGATCTCCTCCAGTTCAGGATTTTGTCCCTGAGCAACCCTAATTCTCTCCAATAACGAGGGTCGGATATGCAAGCTGGCCAATGTGACATCCATTGCTTAAGGCAATCTGACCACTAAGTTGAGCCTCCTCATTTCCTCCAATAGAGGCTTTTGCGTCGTTAACATAGCGGCAATACCATATCCAGACTTCCTACTCAGTGCATCAGCCACCACGTTCGCCTTGCCCGGGTGGTAATGGACACTGAGATCATAGTCCTTGATTAGCTCTAACCATCGCCGCTGTCTCATATTCAATTCCTTCTGTGTGAATATGTACTTGAGGCTCTTATGATCGGTGTAGATCTAGCAAGGTACACCATAGAGGAAGTGTCGCCAGATCTTTAGGGCAAACACGATCGCTGCCAACTCAAGATCGTGTGTAGGATAGTTCTCCTCGAAAGGTTTTAATTGTCGTGATGCATAAGCAATCACGCGCCCATCCTGCATCAACACACATCCAAGACCAGTCTTGCAGCGTCAGTAGACCGTATACCCACGATTGCTTTGTGGTAGTGCCAACACCGGTGCTGATATCAACCTCTGTTTCAGCTCCTGGAAGCTCTTTTCACAGGATTCACCCAAATGAATTTGGTACCCTTCACGAGTCACTTTGGTTAATGGTGCCGCTTATAACCAAAAACCCTCAACAAATCTCCTGGTAATAGCCAAATAATCCCGTGAAACTCCGTATCTCTGCATTACCGTTGTTGGTCTTTTCCATTCCACAACGGCTTCAATTTTCTTGGGATCCATCAAACTCCAGCTCCACTTACCACGTGGCCCAAGAAAGCTACACTTTCCAACCAAAAATCACACTTGGAGAACTTTGCGTAAAGTCGATGTTCCCTCAAGGTCTCTAAAGCACTATTCTTAAGTGCTCCTGTGGGCTTTGGTGGCTTCTTGAGTAAAACCAAGATGTCATCGATGAATACCACCACAAACTGGTCCAAATATTGTGGAATACCCTACTCATCATGTCCATAAAGATCGCCGGGCATTGGTAAGCCCAAACGGCATTACCAGAAACTCGTAGTGCCCGTATCTAGTACGGAAAGCACTCTTCGGGATATCCGTCTCTTTAATCCTTACTTGGTGATACCCAGATCTCAAGTCAATCTTTGAGAAAACTTGAGCTCCCTGTAGCTGATCCAGCAGGTCATCAATTCTTGGTAGAGGATATTTATTCTTTACAGTCACCTTATTCAACTCCCGATAATCAATGCACAACCTTAGCGCAATCTGCCTTTCTTCTTGACTTAAAAGAACAGTGTGCTCCCCAAGGTGACATTACTAGGTGCGATGAAACCTTTGTCCAACAATTCCTCTAGTTGGGTCTTCAATTCCTTGAGCTCAAGCAGGCATCCATCCGATAAGGAGCCTTAGACACGTGAGTCGCTCCTGCATTCAAATCAATAGAGAACTCTAGTTCTCTTCCTGGGGTAGTCCCAGTAACTCTTCGGAAACACGCCGGGTACTCCCTTACTACCAGATATCCAGACAATCTCCTTATCCTTCTTCATCTCGAAATAGAAGCCAAGTAGCCTATACATCCACTCCTAAGGAGCTTCCGAACCTGAGAATCGAGATCTCCTGTACTAAGGAAATGTGTGTCAGCTTTTAAAAGTAAATTCCTCTCCTCCCTGCAAGATCTTAAATACAACTCTCTTCCCTCGATAGCGGTCTACAATCACAGAAATCAAGAGAGCTACCCACCCGAGGATCACATCGTAATCCTTCAGGTCCATTACATGCGGGTTTGCTAGTAATCTCCGCCTCAATCATTATAGGGCATGCCGTCGCCATTCTCCTTACCATCATGGCAGCTCCTACTGGGGTGTCTACACACAAGTCTTGGGGTTGATCTATAGTAGGCAATGTATGCTTCCGTGCAAACCGCGCGTATAATTTAAAGAGTGTGGCTCCGTGATCAAATAAAGTGCGTGCATAAAAAGAATTAATCGGAATGGTACCCGCCAATTTACATCCGGCCGAAAGTACATGATACGCGGCTTCAACGCTACTCTCCATCTCTTCTCGCATGATCCACTCTCGCAGAGATTAGACGCATCTCACCGCTTAACCAACACTTATTAGCACAACTTCCTTGAAGTCCCCAAAAGTATTTATTTAACAAATCAGTCCATCTTCTGTGAGAAGAGCATTTTCTCTCTAAGTCCCTCAAATTATTTTATTTTCCATGAAGTCCTCGCAAATTGCGAGAGAGAAGCAACTTCTCTAAGGTCCTCAACCTTCTGACAATTTTTATTCAGTCCCTACAGACCCCATAATAATTAAATTTCCATTTAATTTAGATAAATCATTTAATCCCACATTATCACTAATCACGGAAAATAATAAAATATTTATTTCCAAAAATTCGTGGATTTTACAATAACATTCTGAACATAATAAAATTATCGAGCAAAAAATCCCTTGCGAATTTCTTTTGATAATAAAAAATATATAATTAGATTAGCGAGGGAATTATTCCTCGCTAATGTTATTATAAACATTATAGACATAATGAAATTAGCGAGTGATTTTTCGCTCGCTAATTCAGTTAGATAACAAAAACATATAATGAAATTTGCGAGGGACAAATCGGTCACTAATTTCATTATATAACATTCGGAATCTAATGAAATTAACCAGCGAAAATCCCTGGCTAATTTCATTTGATAAAAAAAAAAATATCTAATGGAATTAGCGAGAGACAAATCCCTCGCTAATGTCATCGATAACAATTTGGACAAAATAAATTAGCGAGGGATTTTGCGCTCGCTAATTCCATTAGATAACAAAAACATATAATGAAATTAGCGAGGGAGAAATTGGTCGCTAATTTCATTATATAAAATTCTAGATATAATGAAATTAGCGAGCGAAAAATCCCTTGCTAATTTCATTTGATAACAAGAAATATATAATTAATTTAGCGAGGGCGCTAATATCATTATATAACATTCTGCATCTATTGAAATTAGCGAGGGATTTTTCGCTCGCTAATTCCATTAAATAACAAAAACATATAATGAAATTAGCGAGGGAGATATCGGTCGCTAATTTCATTATATAAAATTCTGGATATAATGAAATTAGCGAGGAAAAAATCCCTCACTAATTACAATATATAACGTCCACATATATTACTAAGCCAAAAGGAGTCTACTTTTCAATTAAAAAATATAAAAAATAAGAAATTAGAATAGGGTTATCGAATTTTCTACAAAATTTAGAATTTTTGGTTATAAAAAATCTATCTATATTACTTAGTGGGAATATATTTATTTTAAAATAGATCTATCAATCTAAATATTTATGAAAGTCTATTACATAATTTTAATTTTATAAATTTAAATATTACTAAGGAAAACGTGATCTATTTATCTAAATATTTATGAAAGTCTTTCACATAATTTTGAATTTATAAATTTAATTTTGAAAAAATAATAAAAAACTATATTATTTAATTGAGATTTTGAAATTTTCTAATAATTTTAAATTTAAAATAATATAAATATCTCAAAAATATCATTTTGTTTAATTTTAAAAAGCATCTATATCTATTTCTATTACATACCAAAAGAGAATAAGTGGGATAAATTTAATTTTGAAAAAAATTAAAAAAATAGATTATAAATTAAGATTTTAAAATTTTCTTATAATTTTGAATTTAAAATAAAATAAAATCTCAAAATTTTTGAATTTTTAAAATTTTTAAAAATATCTATCTATCTATCTATATATATATATATAAATATATATATATTTATATTACATAGTGAAAGAGGATGCATCGGATAATTTTAGGTTTAAAAAAAATTAAAAAATAGATAATTAAATTTATATTTTAAAATTTTCTCATAATTTTGAATTTAAAGTAATATAAATATCTCAAAATTTTGGATTTTTTTACTTTAAAAATATCAAAAAATTTTGGTTGGGTTTTGGAATTCAATATATATATATATATATATATATATATATATATATATATATATATATATATATATATATAATTACTTATTTGAAAAAGGGTGCTTAATATTTATAGAAGTCTATCACATAATTTTAATTTTGAAAAAAAAAATTAAAAACTACGTAATTTAATTGAGATTTTGAAATTTTCTCTTAATTTTTAATATAAAATAATATAAATATCTTAGAATTGTCCGTTTTTTAAAATTTTAAAAAGCATCTAATCTATATATCTATATATCTATATCTATCTATATTACTAAACAGAAGTGGACAGAATTTTTTAAACTAGATGCAGATCATTTGGAAGTCAGAAGAAGATAGGGATGAGGTAATTTTTTTTAGAATGTTTTTATATGCTTTTTTATAATATTCAAAAAAATAAATATGTGAAAATTATCCATTATCCATCATTCCCTCCATTTAATCCCTTAAAAAAATCTATTAAAAGATGCAAATAAGAAATTTAAATTTCAATGTTTTATTTCTTTATTTTTCTTTGATTTCTCTAGATCCCTTATCACAACCTCATTATTCTAACAAATAATTATTTTTAACTAGATGCAGTCTTGCAGATTATCTTGAAGGTGGAAGAAAGAGAACTTTTTTAGAAACTGGACAAATCATCAAGGCAATTTTATTTCAAAAATTTTGCAACATTCATTTTTATAATATTTTTTTTGAATGAGTGGATAAGCCACTTTCGTTTATTGATTAAAATGAACTTAGGTTGTTACAAAGATCCATAGTTGGATCCGGGGATACAGTCAAGCTGTCAAAAGCGTCGTGTCTTCAGGAGTGGGGGTATGTTGTTCCCTATCTTCGTCTTCAAAGTCTGCCCTTGGGGATCTCTGCCTTGTTCCGATCCTGGTGATGGCTAGGTTGTGTCTGATGAGGTCGTGGCTTGGCTGTAGTTGCAGTTGTCTAGTGGCGTGTGCGCTGCTGAACCATGAGAGGAAGAGGAGTTGGCATGATGAATCAGTCCTTGGTAAACAGGATGTTTATCTGTGAAACATCACCTATTCCTTTCATACCAGAGGCTCCAGGTCACAGCCATCACAAGCAAATTCCAGCCTTTCCGGAGGTCTTTTCCCAGGTGCTTGGAGATTGGGATGGGCCCCAAATATCTTGTATCCTTGAGGGGTTGGTTCTATTGCCGAAGATCTGTCCATAGTGTAACCATATAGCCGCTGAATAGTTGTACTGGAGAAGGAGATGTTCGGTAGTTTCTTCTTCGTGGTTGCAGAGGTAGCATTGTGTCCTGTCCCCGGTCCAATTCCTCTTTGCTAGGTTTTGTAGCGTGGGAAGCTTGTCTTCTAGCGCTAGCCAAGCGAAGAGTTGGACCTTCAAGGGTGCGGTTGTGTCCAAAATTGAGCAGGTAGGGAGCTTCGCATTCCTCCATCCATTCGAAATTGGTATAGCGATTTAACTGTGAAAGTTTGGTTTGGGGCGAGACTCCATGATCTTTTATCCGCTTGTCCGGGATCTACTTGGGTTAGGAGGTTCTGTATTTTGTGGATCAGGTCTGTTGCCTCTTGTGACAAGAATCCTGGCTGGAGCAGTTGCCCCCCTCGTTGTTGTTGTTGTTGTCTTGCCTCCATGATTGTGTTGTCCGCCTTGACCCACAAGGACTGGAGTTCAGGGCATAGCCTACTTGGGCTTTGACCGTTAATCCAATTGTCAAACCAGAGCCAGGTTGAGTTACCTAAGCCTGGTTTGGTGGTTATGTTTGCCATTGTAAGGTCGCGTTGCTCCATGACTCCTTTCCAGAAATAGGATGTACGGGCAGGGGTTCTCCTATATGGGTTCACCTGAGTACTCCTAAAATATGCATGCTCTATTATCCTTCTGCAAATTCCAGATTCACCTTTTAGTAGTCTCCACCACCACTGTAAAATCCAAGAAATTTTAAGAAAATAAAATGTTTAAAATTTTCTTGAAATTTTTTTAGAGTTTAAAAGGGGAGTTAAATGAGGAAAAATTAAGCTTAAAAAGGGATTTAAAACCAGGGTTTATGGTGACCAGAAGGACTAAATGGTAATTTAGAAAGTCAGGAGGACTAAACAGAAATTTTTTTCCTCTCACAGCAGCAGACCTAAATGTAACCTAAAAAGAGATAGGGGTCTTTGGATAATTTCTGAAGCGAACGGTTGTGATTAGAAGATCTTATATTGTGTTAGATCTCGAGGCATTATAAGGGTGCTCATTGAGCCACGTGGCGGGACGAGATGTAATCCATCAAATAGTGTGTCTGATCTGAGACACTGAGAAAGGAGGCAATGGAAGTAATCCCACGGTGAGGGTGTGTTGAGAACCACTCATCTAGAGATGAGTTACGATCTCGAGGTTTAAGACCATGATCCAACCGTCGATCTTGAGGGAATCTCGTCCGATGATCAAAGAAACGCCGAAACTGAGGCATTAAGAACAGAATCCAGCCGTTGGCTGTGATCAACCGATCACAGCCCTCCATCAACTGGTCGCCGATCTCGAGGCAGCGCCACCCCTCTCCCCCAACCACCAATCTGCTAGCCATGAAGTCTACGCCTCACGGCCAAGCTACGCGCGTAGAGGTCGAGCATCGCTAACGGCAGCATTTATCGGCCGGCGTTGCCCTTCCAGCTTCCGCGGTCTATAAAAGGAGAGGCCTCGGCCTGAGGTGGAGCACTGAGCTTCAGAGATCGAGCTTTCCGGTAAGGTACTCCGGCGAGCGGTGTTCGAGGAGAGGATTGAGCGACGCGATCCTCGGCTATCATCCACCGTCGCAGCAAATTCACAGGGGGAGAAGGAAGACAGAGCTTCGCGGAAGCTGAGGCGGTGGCCCACGGTGCGCGTAGCTGAGCTCGTCGGAGAAGACAGTTGAGCTCAGTGACGGCTGAAGGCCCTTCTGGTGGTGCTGTTCGTCATCCACGGCTCCCCGGTAAGCATTCTTTCTTCTTTCTGTAGAATTAGAGGATTGCACGCGTGAGAGGAGCTCGTTGGTGAGGTTGCAACGCTTGGCCGTGAGCTCCGGCGAGAAAAGGGAGAGTTGAAATTTTTCTTTTCTGGATATGCTTGGGAGGGGGGGGGGGGGGAGTGGAGATTTCCGGCAGAAAAAGACTCCAGCGCGGGCAGAGGTTTTACATGGTCACAAGCTCACCGGCAACCCCGGTGAGGTGGTGGTGCACCGTGAGAAAGAGAGAGAAGAGAGCAACGAAGAAGAAGAAGAAATTATATATATATATATATATATATATATATATATATATATATATATATATAATAATAATATATATAGTAGTTAATTTAAAGATTTAAATCTTTAACTAGGTAGAGTGTTACATATTATTCGAATAAAAAAATACTAATTAGTTGGTGTTTTATTTCTCTCAGGAATTAGTACTGTTAATTAAGTTGAAGTGTGACACTTATTTAGTTATTTATGGAACATTGTTATGTGACAATTAATTGGAATACACTATAGTGCAATATAGTTTGATTTTTTTTTTTACCGGATTAATCGAGATGAAAATATAGGGAGGATGACAATTAATAAAATTGTTAAAGAACTTAGAAGTGTGACAAATAATTGATTAAATTATTTTACATAGTTATAAGACTATATAAGAGTGTGACAATTACTTAAATAATTATGCAATCTCAATAGATGGTTAATAATACCATGATGTCATACGAATGTGACAAATTATTTAGATATATAATTTTAATTAGTTTTGCAAAGTTTCAATAACTATATTGTACTATAGTTGTGACAAAAGGGATCAACTAAATTAATTAGTAGCAACAAATAAATAATTTGAACCATATGAGTGTGACATAGTTAATACAGTTAACCAACTGGATTGACTTAAAGGTCCTGATAAGATTTTGAATCTTGGTAATGTAACAAAAGAGAAGAATAATTTTGGGATGATGTTGTGTTCTCAGTGTGACGAATTTAGTTGATTAATGCTGGGATAATTTAAGAGATTACCTGGGTCATTAAATATTTTTAATAGACCTTATGGTGTGACGACGATTAATCAAATGAAATTGATTAAACTTAAAAAAAACGTGATTGAAAGATTGGACATTGGGCTCAACCGAATTAAGACATGGTCTAAACTGTTAACATGTGTGGGTTAGTGATTTAAAGGTGAACCCAATCCAAATGACTAAAATGCCCTTCTTCCGTAAGAAGGGGCCAAGGTCGAGTTAAACTGTGAAATGGGTTTGAAATGGGCCCCAAATCACCTAAAGTGGTTAGAGAGAACTAAATAAGGTCTAGTCTCAACAAGTAAAGTAGAGTTGACTAAGTTTAAACCAGTTTGGTCTAAGGTCAACTAAAGGACATGGAAATATGGGAAAAAGGGGCAGTAACCTGAGAGATGGTCCTTAGGACCCGTTAGTGGGCCTAAGCCCAACAGGAACATTGGTCATGCATGTGAAACTAGAAGCTTGTTGATAACTTGACTCTAATAAGGGTCTATGTATGCCAGATACTCTCGGGGGAGACGTAGGGCATTCCAAAGGATTCTAGAAAGACATTTAGTCTCACCAGGAGGTAAGTACACTTGTCTGGTTCCCACCCAGTTTCGGGTTTTCTTGGACTTACTATGTATTCTTATTACATGCCTTGTCATACATGCTATTAGCATCTGTTTTAGATTCTTGTTGAGCATGTATGGTTGTTTTGGGACGTTGGTGTCCCTGTTTGCTATGGTCTACTGCCCGGACTCAGTGGAGCTAGGGAGCTCCGATTAGGGAATGTTCAGGGACAGGACCCCCTGGCATTTCTGCCTGCCTTGCCAGAGAGGTGAATCTCTGGAGGTCTTACCTGTCAGTGTACATGGTACACTGACCGTGTTAACACGTAGGAGAGGTAGTTCTACCGACCTGTGACCGGAGGGTCAAACGACCATCAAGGTCGTATATACAGCAAATAGCTGGACATACTGGCCGGAAGTGAACCTTGAGTTCTCTTAAAACTCATTACAGTGCCCAAGGGCTTCTGTATCAGGGGTCGTACCTTTGATTTGTTTGTGGTAGACTCCCAGGACTACTTTGTTGGTATTATGGTCTCATTGGTTGTCATACTTCCTATTTATGTCATTGTTACCCGCAGGGGTACTTACTGGGCTTTCCATTCGAATGCTCATGTGTTTTACTTTTCCTCTTTTACAGATTTTGAGGTATAGGAGGGAGAGGAGCCTGAGGGGAGGACACAGGGAGACCAGAGGTTTAGGAGACTCCTTTATCTTTTACTTTGTGAGCATTGTTATTTGTAGGACCCGTATAGGGACCAGACTGTTTTAGGGCCTATGGACCCTGTTGACTCTATGTTCCTTGGAACATGAGTTTATTTAATTTTATGGATTGTTATTTGCTTATCATCTTTTGAGGCCTTGTATTTGAGTGGAGTTTTCCTCTGCTTAAATACGGCCGGTCTGTTGACGCGCTCGAGGTCCCGGGTTTAGGGTCGGGGCGTTACAACCACTTTCCGAGCAGGGCCTCATTGAAGGCTTTGGGTCTAGTTAGTCTTCCCCATTGAACTAGGCGGTACGCTTTGGACTTTGGGTTGGCTCCTCTCCAGTGAAAGTCTCTTCGTATTCGTTCAATGCGATGTATGACCCCTTGTGCTAGTTTGTACATGGTCATCCAATGGTTGGGAATTGATGATAGGGTTGAGTTGAGTAGTGTGATGCGGCCGCCCCTTGACATAAGTCTTCCTTTCCATGTGGACAATTTGTTTTGTACTTGATGTATGAGCTTGTCCCAATCCTCTTTCCTCGATCTGCTCCCTGCAAGAGGAATACTTGGGAGGGGTTTTACCTGACAGTGTATTATCGAGGCTCCGATTGTCGCGTTGGAGTGCGTCGAACCAATTGGTACTATAGCGCTTTTGTCGTAGTTTATTCTAAGTCCTGCTAGGCCTTCAAACAGGTAGAAGATGAGTTTCAGTGTCCTAAAATCAGTTTCCTTCCCCGAGCTGAGTATTAGCAAGTCGTCCGCATAGAGCAAGGTTGGTATCTGTTCCTCTCCATTGCCAAGTCTGTAACCTTCAAAGATGCGCGCCTCAACCGCTTTTGTCATCATTCAGGTGAATACCTCAGTGACGAGGATGAACAATAAGGGGGAGAGCGGGTCCCCCTGTCGTAGTCCCCTTTGGTACCTGACGTATCCCATTGGAGTTCCGTTGATTAGGAATTTAGATTTTGATGAAAGTAGAATCGTTCTTATCCATCCAATCCATCGTGGTCCAAAACCTCTTGCTTGGAGTATTTCCAGGAGGAAGTCCCAATCCACGGAGTCAAAGGCTTTTTCAAAATATATTTTCATTAGCACTCTTCCTTTTGCCTTCATACCGTAGATAATCTCCTCTGCCGCCACTATGCTATCATGGATGCATCCTCCTTTGATAAAGGTTGTTTGGTTCTCATCTACCAAGCCACCAATGACCCCCTGTAGTCGGTTGGCTAACACTTTTGTAATAATTTTCATTGATCAGTTTAACAGGCTTATGGGGCGGTATTCATTAATTGAGGATGCCTCGTGAGATTTGGGGATTAGCAGGATGTGTGCCCAGTTCAGTCTCTCTAGGTCGGCCTTGCCCTGATACAGTTCTTGGAATGTTTGGAGTATGTCTCCTTTGATGAAGTTCCAACCTTGTTGGTACAAAAGCATGGGGAATCCATCTGGTCCTGGTGCCTTTTCTGCATTGAGATCTTTGATGGCTGTATGTATCTCTACCTCGATTGAACGGCCGCCCAGGATTAGGATCTTCGTGGTTCTCAGGCCGTGAACAATTGCGACCAATCCGTGGAAAATCTATATTCTCGTTTGGTTCCAAAAATCTAGGCGAAGTGGTTTGTTATCCCATTTGCGATGTCACGTGGTTCCTCAAAGATGACTACTTCCACTTTGAGTTGACGTATCCAGTTGGCGCTTTTCCTCTGGTTTGCTATGGTGTGGAAGAATTTAGTATTCCTGTCCCCTTCCTTAAGCCAGGTGTTTCTTGAGCATTGTCTCCAATGTTCTTCCTCAGCTCTGATTAGGTTATCGTATTCACTTCTGTGGGCCTATAATTGTTCATCTTCAGAGGCCGATAGTGGTTGACGTTCGTTTCTTATGTCCAGCTCCTCGATGCCCCTCATTAGGTTTGACTTTAGTTGTCTTTGGGCTACTATGTTTTGTTTGTTCCATTTGTGCAATCTCCCTCGTATTAGGGTGAGTTTTTTGGTCCATTTGTATGTCCGACTCCCGGTAAAATTATTTTGTTCCCACCAACTCCTCATTGGGTCCCGAAGCCTGCTATTTTCCCCCAGCTCCTGTTAAACCTGAAGGGGTATTGCTTGTGCTCCTGTTGCCCGCTTTCTAGCACAATTGGGACATGGTCCGATCGGATGCGGGGTAGGGCAGATTGCCATATCCGGGGGTAGAGTGTCATCCATTCGGGTGATGGAAGGAATCTGTCCAGCCGGATCATGGTCGGGGAATCCCGTCCATTAGTCCAGGTAAATTTCCTACCGGATAGTGGTGGATCATATAAATGAAGTTCTTCGATGAGTTCGTTGAAAGCCAATTATTCTTGAGCATTTCCATTTCCTGTGTTTCTATCTGATTGTGTCTTAGTTGAGTTAAAGTCCCCTCCCACAGTCCATGGGCCCTGCCATCTACTGCGTATAGTGCGTATCTCCTCCCAGAAGGCCATCTTTTGGTCCCTCGCACAAGGGCCATAGACCGTGGTGATCATCCACCGCTTGCGATCCGAATTGTTTTCCAAGATGACTGTTGCGGAAAAGGTGTCGGTGAAATCCAATATTTTATGGAATAGCCCTGCCTTCCATCCAATGCAGCAACCCCCTCGTGATTCACTTGCCGGTAGTGTTACTGCCTCTGTGTAAGTGAGCCCCCTGATAGAGCTCCAGGTTTTGTTATCCATTTTGATGCTTTTGTTTCTTGTAAACAAAAGACGTCGGCTTGATGTGATGTGATGAAATCTCTGACTAGGAACCTTTTCTTTCGCTTTCCTAGTCCCCTAACGTTCCATGTTATCACTTTCATTGGGAAACTTTGTTAGGCCCTGTAGTATTGGTGGCGGGGGGCCTAGTTGCACCCCTGCACCCCTTCAATCCTTGCAGCCTCAGATCGGCGCATGTGGTTGAGTGCCTTTTCCGCGTTGCCTTTCGTATGCTCCAGGTGAATGCCAACTTTCATTGCCTTTGAGATGATTTCTTTGTCAGGCCAGTCTGATAGCATGAGGGGGACAGTTATGAGGTTTTGTTGGTCCCCTTCTGGGTTTGGTAGTTCGTGTCTTTGACTCCTCCTCTTGATTGTGTTCCTTTCTTTTATTTGATCACTTTGGGTTGTCCTTGATTGTGTCTCTCCCAGGAGTTTGAACTTCTTTGGTCGTCCTCTTTTTTTTGGTAAGTTAACTTGATTCCCTTGGGTTGTGTTGGTTGGAGTTTCCTTTATTTGAGCAGGAATTAGTTGTTTTTCCTGAGTTTGTAGGGGATCCCTCTTTTCTGCATCATTTAGTGTGACTTGCTCCCAAGCTTCTTCGGTGATTAGGTTCAAAGTATTTGCAATTTGCCTGAGTGTTGCTTTATTTAGGTCTGCTTCAATCTTGGTCATCAGTATGTTAATGAGATTGTGGATTGGCTTTGATGGGCACAGTGTGTAAGGGGAAATTAGTGATTCCTGCTCATTAGCCAGTAAAACCAAGTCCATTACAACATTTGAGTTCATTGGGCTATTTTGGGGAGCTGGTTGAGCCAAATTCTCATTTGCTGGGCCTAATTGTACTTGTCCCCCATGATCAGCTGAATCACTTGGGTTGGTATCCGCCGGGTCAGAGAGAGCTTGGTTGCTTTTGTCCGTTGGTTTCTTATGGTGGGCGAACCGTGCAGGTGGGTTTGGTTCAATCGAGCGACTTATTGGGCCTGATTGGGGCTCCAAATCGAACTTGTTTTGGATTGGACCCGAGTTTACTGTTGTCTGCCACTTAGCCGTCAGTAGGTGGACCCTTTCTTCAAAATCTATCTCTTCTGGGTCATCTTCCATCTGACCGTTGATAACCACCAGGGGTTCTTTCACGCTTCCTGTCATTTCGCCATTACTCACCCGTACGGACACGCCCGTGTCCCGTCATGGCGCTCGGTCAACTTTACCGCCTTCCATCACGTCCCGTTGCTTTGTTTGGGCGTCCCGGCTCTCTTCTCCGCAGCTTCTTCGCACGACAGGTGCGTCGCTTGGTATTGTATGGTAGGGGGCTTCCGTGACGAGCTTCGAAATGGCTCTCTTGAGCGACGGATTGGTGGGTCCGGTGGTGGTTCTCGGATTAGGATTCCTTTCTGCCGCCCGTTTCTCGGCTTCTCCGGCGTGACCTGCAAGTCACTTAATGGGGCTTTCCCCTTATCAGTTTGCCTCGCCGGGTTGTTCTCCGTGTTTGTGCGCATCCCTCGGGGCGGATCTCCTGTTAATCCTTCATTGGAAATGTTCTCCGTCACTTGTCCTGCTCCCGTCGGAGATCCCATGGGAGTGGTGGTTGACCGGGCGCCATCTCGATGATGTAGGTGTGCTGCAGGGTGGCCAAGCTGCAATGGATTGCGCACGGCAGTAGCCTCGGCTTCCTGATACGGAGGAGAACTCAGATGTCCTCCGCCGCGTCATCTCCACATCCGCCAATGTGCACCAGGTCCCCTGTTGGCTTGAGCATCCTCGCCATCGAGTCCCGGTCCCAGCAATGCATAGGGAGGTTCCGGACGACTACCCATCTGAGGGCTCCTTCTGCCTTCGTCGGCTGGTAAAGGTCCGACCTCCACGGTGTGAAGGTAAGGTGGAACGCCGGCGAAACCATCTGCCCGGCCTTCTCGATTCGCCTTGCTACCTCCGCCGACGGGCACTCTAGAATGTAGCAGCCATCGCGGAGGGTCTTGGCCTCCCAGTTCCATTCCTCCTCCACCCTTGATTTCATGAGTTCGTTGATTTTCCGGTTTTCTATGTATCCTCTCTGTTCAGTGATCTTCACAATAGTGAACTTTTTCATGCGTTCCTTTCCTTTCAGCATGCCTTCATCGAGAGCGAGAGATATGTATTGGTGCTCCATTCCATCAGTGCTGGTGCCTGTGTTCTGTTTTTATTGTTCAGCAGCGGCGGGCGTGGCAGAGGTTGCTTCAGAGGTTGATTAGTCTTGTTGTGTTTGTTTCTAGTTTGTTGTCTCTCTTGTGTCTCCTCCCTTCTCTGTGGAATGTGGTTTGGTTTTGGCCTGTTAGGTGCATCCATTGTTGTATTCCTTTCCTCTCTGTTTTTAGGGCGGTCATCTGTGCATGCTGAGCCTTTGTGTCCAACTCCACCGCAGCGCCGGCAAGTCACGTCGCGGCGACACTCTTCCGCCTTATGACCAGGGCGTAGACATTGGTCGCAAACAATGATGTTGCCCATGGGGGTGCGAACAGTTGGCGGGGATCGCCTTTG
The DNA here is from genome assembly GCA_026586065.1 of Dioscorea zingiberensis. NCBI lineage: Eukaryota > Viridiplantae > Streptophyta > Magnoliopsida > Dioscoreales > Dioscoreaceae > Dioscorea > Dioscorea zingiberensis. The sequence continues at coordinate 18,045,605 of CM048823.1, read as the reverse complement.
TATGAATGGCTTGTCTCATCGTTCACGATGAGCTCCTCCATCTGATTTGCGTCACCGCTTATGGTGCACCACCTGAAAACCTTCGTTGTCAAAGTGCTTTGTGGAGGGGCCGGCGATGTTGGTGTGGCCTTCATCCTCTCCGCGGACTGCGCTTACATAGGTGAGTTGTCGTCTCTGCGGCCTTGCTCCAGGGTCCTCTCGCGAATCTCGTCCTGGGCCGTGGTCAATCCTGGCTGAGGTGTGTAGAGAAGTGGGTGATGGTTTTCGCTTCTCCCCTCTTTCGTGCGCTCTGCTGCTTAGAGTCCGCTGTCGTGGGCTATTCATCCGGCCTCCGTCATGGAAACTTTTGCCGGGAAAGCGCCTCACTTGGAATCGCCTCCATGACTAAATGGAAATAAGCTCCTACCCGAGTCATCAAATCGTCCGCTGTAGTGTACAATTTTTTCATTTTTTTATAATTTTTATAATATTCAAAATGATAAATGTGTGAAAATAATCCATTGTCCACTGTTCTCTTCATTTATTTCTTTTATTAATCTCTTCAAATAACTATTAAAAGATGCAAATAAGAAAATTTAAATTCTAATGTTTTATTTTTTTAATTTTCTTTAATTTCTCATAAACCTTTATCACCAACTCATTATTCTAACATTGAATTCTTTTTAACTAGATGCAGATTATTTGGAAGGAAGAAAGAGAAAGAGGACTTTTTTAGAATCGGACAAATTATCAAAAGGTAATTTTATTTCAAAATTTTTCTATATGCATTTTTATAGTATTCAAATTAATAAATATATGAAAATAATCCATTGTACATAATTTGTTAAAAATCATATCTTATATGATTTTCTTCCATAATATAAAAGAAATGAGAAAATTAAAATGGGCATTTGAGATTTCTCAGAATTTTAATTTTTAAATTTTTAAATTTTGAAATTTTTTTTAATTTTTAACAAATTCAAAAAAACAAAAAAGTTAGTTTGTGGCATTTGGAAATTTCTCAGATTTTTAAATTTTAATTCACGATTACATTGTTTCTTATACATTCGGGTGGTTATATCACCTCTACCCAGATTTCTTTGTTAAGGTGGGCTTTATTCAATTTTATCTTTATGTATCATGTTATAATGTTTTATTTATTTATTTTTCTGAGATTTCCCTAAAACTTTTATCACCAACTAATTATTCTAACCGAGAATTTTTTTTTAACTAGATGCAGATTATCTGGGAGGAAGAAGAAAGAGAACTTTTTTTAGAAAGAGGACAAATCCTCACAAGGTAATTTTATTTGAAAAAATTTTCTACATTCATTTTTATAATATTCAAAATGATAAATATATGAAAATAATCCATTGCCTACAATTCTCTTTATCTACTTTTTTACTAATCTCTTAAAAAAAATTAAAAGATTCAAATAATAAAATTTAAATTTCAATGTTTTATTTCTTTAATTTTCTTTGATTTTTCTAAAACCTTTATTACTTTAAATTTTATTATTCTAAGAGAGAATTCTTTTTAACTAGATGCAGATTATGTGGAAGGAAGAAAAAGAAAGGCAATTTTTTTGGAATCGGACAAATCATCTAATTTTATTTCAAAATTTTTCTATTTGCATTTTTTAAGTATTCAAATTAATAAATAAATGAAAACAATCAATTGTCCAGAATTTGTTAAAAATCATATCATATATGATTTTCTCCCAGAATTTAATTTTAAATATATAATAATTTTATAATATTCAATTTATTAAATATGTGAAGATTAACGAATTTTTATTTAATAAAAATAAAAATAAGAAAATTAGAATAGGGCATTTGAAATTTCTAAGAATTTTAATTTTTAATTTTAAAAATTTGGAGATATCTTTCACGTTGCATTTGAAATTTCTCAGAATTTTAATTTTTAAATTTTATAATTTTAACCATTTGCTAGAACCACATTTTCTATCTATATTACTAAACAGAAAGAACAGTTTTTTTGAATTTTTAAAAAATTAAGATAAACAAAATAGTTAGATTGGGGCATTTGGAAATTTCTTAGATTTTTATTATTTTATGCACGGTCACGTTGTTATACCACATATCATCACTCCCTCTATACTTAAAAGCCGCGACGCTTCAATGTTAAGGTAGGTGGGCTTCATTCAATTTTATACATAATATTTTATATCTTTAATTTATAACTTGATGTTTCATATGATAAGATTTTTTTTCATTTATCTTTATTATTGTCCATGATATTCAATTCGAAATTAATTAGAGGTGTTCAAATAGATTTTTGAAATATTGTGTTTATCATTCGGTTTATATGGAGTTGCCATTCATTGGAAGGAAGGGTTGATAAAAAAGTTAATATATAATTAATGCTTTTTAGTTTTTTTAACTTTTTTTTTCAATTCCAAGTTTAAAATTGATATAGATTTTAACAGATTGTGTGTTGTATGAATGTTCGGTAGTTTCATATATTTTCAATTTCAAGTTTATATATGATGGATTGTATGTTAATTAAATGTTTTTTTCCTTTTCAATGTACTCTCGGTTGGTTTTACTAAAACATATGATTCAAATTTTTTTTAAACAGTAACGCTCCTTAAACTAAAATAAGTCAATTTAACTTTAATTAATAACATTTAATTTTTGGGTTAAAAATGGCTCAAATAATGTACTGAAAATAATGACAAAATAAAATCTCAAGCTTTCACAATATCAAATTTATGATTTATGATGCTCTTTATAATATTAGAAGAAGTTTATTAAATATCATCCAAATAATCAAACACTTCATTCAAAATTATTCGTTTGTATGAATAGTTCCACGGGGTTTTGGAATTTTTCCTTTATTTTATAATACATTAAATATTTAAATATTTATTTTTTTAAATCATTAATCAGTTTTGAAATTTTGTTTATAAATCAAATCTTATATTACCTTCTTTGCTCATTTGAAAATATATTAATTAATTTTTAAAACTTAAAGTATTTAATTTATTATTTCATTGAACCCTACATTCTCATCAAGGTTGTCGCTTACATTCTCATCAAGGTTGTCGCTTGCAGGTGATTTTTTCAGATACCCAATTTCGGTGTTGATTTGGGAGTTCAAAACTGGATTTCCTTAGAATATGGGACGTTGTGGTTACTGAGGTTATGTGTTTGAACTTAGCAGAGATCAGCATAAGAAATTGGCAGCACTTGAGATGGGGTTGGTTGTTGCTAGAAATTAAGGTTATGTCCCGAGATATGGCTATGGTTTGGAGTCTTCAAACACCAACGTTAGTCCTTCAAAGAAAAAGGCTGTCGGAAGTAATAGACATCCTCACAGGCTTTGGAAGCAAGAACAGCAGAGAATCCATTCGTAAATCATGAAGGCTATACTGATAGGAAAAGACTATATGTTATTGACAATATGTTGGGGTATATATAATACCACTACAAGGGTAAAGCAGGAAATAAAAACATAAAAGGATTTTCTCAGCCCGGTGCAATAAAGCACCCGCATGCGCGCGGGGTCCGGGGAAGGGACGGACCACTTGGGTCTATTGTAAGCAGCCTTATAAAAGGATAAATACAAAAAAATCCTAATGATAAATATATGAAACCCAAATATGTACAACACATCAAGTTAAACCTGAGCTCGTGGATTTTGCTCAAACATCAAGTTTATATATATAAACACTTGGGTTTTTATAGTTGTATTGCTTAAATGTATTTTATAGAAGATCTACACATATACTTAAACCTGAGCAACCCGAAGGCCATTTGCTTGTATATTACTAAACGAAAAGTGTCTAATTTTAATATTTAAAAAATCTAAAAAATCATAGAGACATAATGGGGTTTTGAAATTTTCTAAAAATTTTAGATATTTTTCATTTGAAAAGTATTTATCTGTAACGCCCCGACCTGGATTCCGGGACTTCGAGCACGTCAACAGACCGGCCGTATTAAAGTAGAGATAGACTCAACTCGAATACAAGGCCTAATAATGTGATAAGCAGATAACAATCTATAAAATTAAATAGACTCGAGTTCCAAGGAACATAGAGTCAACAGGGTCCATAGGCCCTAAAGCTTGATCACAGTCCCTATACCGGGTCCTACAAACAACAATGCTCATAAAGTAAAAGTTAAAGGAGTCTCCTAAAACCTCTGGTCTCCCTGTGTCCTCCCTCAGGCTCCTCTCCCTCCTAAACCTCGGAATCTGTAAAACAGGAAAAAGAAAACACATGAGCTTTCGAATGGAAAGCCTAGTAAGTACCCCTGCAGGACACAATGACATAAATAGGAAATATGTCAACCAATGAGATCATAATACCAACAAAAATAGTCCTGGGAGTCTACCGCAAACAAATCAAAGGTCCCTGATACAGAAACCCTCGGGCTCTGTAATGAGTTTTAAGAGAACTCAAAGTTTACTCCCTACCAAGATGTTCACTATTTGTCAGAAGAACGACCTTTTTGGTTGTTCGACCCTCCGGTCATAGGTCGGTAGAACAACCTCTACTACGTGTTAACACGGTCAGTGTACCATGCCCACTGACAGGTAAGACCTCTAGAGTTTTGCTTCTCTGGTAAGGCAGACAGGAAAAGCTAGGGTGTCCTGTCCCTGAACATTCCCTTGATGGAGCTTCCCTAGCTCCACTGAGTCCGGGCAGTAGAACATAATAAACAGGGACACCAAAGTCCCGGAAACATACATACATGCTCAACAGGAATCTAAAACAGATACGAACAGCATGTATGGCAACAACAAGGCATGTAATAGGAATACATAGCATGTCCAAGAAAACCCGAAACCGGGTGGAAACTAGGCAAGTGTACTTACCTCCTGGTGAGACTAAATGTCTTCCTAGACTCCTTTGGAATGCCTTACGTCTCCCCTGAGAGTATCTGGCATACATAGACTCTTATTAGAGTCAAGTTTTCAACAAGCTTCTAGTTTCACATTATTGTCCTATGTTTTTGTTGGGCTTAGGCCCACTAACGGGTCCTAAGGACCATCTCTCGGGTTACCGGCCCTTATTCCCGTTTCTATGTCCTTTAGTTGACTTTTAGACCTACTTTGGTCAAACCTAGTCAACTCTAGTTTATTTGTCGAGTCTGACTCTCATTCAATCATTTCAGTTGAGTTGGGCCTATTCAATTTGTTCTTAATCCTTTTTTTTACCATAGAAAGGCATTTTGGTCATTTGGCGACTTTTGACTCTAAAGTTTAGGGTCCTACCTAGTCCCTTTGAACTTATTTAGCCACCTTACTAAATAATTTCCATTTAGTTAGGGACAAAATTATTCAATTCAAATAATTAATTTTATTTTGTCACGCTATCGAAATACTATCCACTATAATATTTGTCACCTAGCTATAGTCCCTTTTAGCTATTTAAACTATGCAAATAATTATTCAATTATTTGTTACACAAAATATGTTAAGTGAACCATTCCGCTAATGTGTCACATTAACATGGTTAGAGACAAACCTTTCAAATCTATTAATTTGATCTAGTTGGTCACATTTTCTAGGTTTCCAAGGAATAATCTTTCCAGGTTTATTCAACTTGATTTTGTCACATATAGTTAATGTAACTATATTAATCGATTAATTTTTATCTTTTGTCACACTTCTATAAAGTCTTTTAGGGTTTTTCAACAATTATTGGTTTAATTGTCACATTCCCTAAGTTTCACTAAAAATATTGTGACATACCGATAGTATTTAAATAACTATCCCAACTAATTAATTATTATTTGTCACAATATTTAACTAATTTTTTTTGTTAGCTCAAGACTAATGGTTTAATAATAACATTATTAGCTTGTCACACTAAGTTAATAATTCATTAACTTTATCTATTGTCACAAGTCCATAGTTTCCCATTTAAATTTCATAACTAGCAAATTACTATTTATAATAATAATTAGCTAATATTTTAAAACAAAGGAGAAGAAAATAACTAATTATTTTAATTAGTTATTTAATTGACTGTCACACCCCTATGTTTTAATTAAAACATTACACATTAATATTATCATACTATAGTTCCAATTAAATGTCACGCAACCTAAGTTCTGAAATAATATAAATGATTATTATTATTTATTTATTTATTTTTTAAAAAAATCTTCTTCTTCATTACTTCCTCTCTCTATCATGACCGATCGAAAGGCTGGCGTAAGTGCCACCCACCCTCTCCTCGCCACCCCCTCGAAGCACCGCCTGCGGCCCGAACTCGTCGCCACAACCACACGACAAGGCCGACTCCCACCGCGGGCGCCACCATCCTCCTCGCTGTTTCCTCGGCTGAGACCGTGAAGCCTCTACCGACAACTTGCACCTTGGTCCCTCTTCTAACGCTTATGAATGCATGGAAACGGTACTACGCCGGGAGAAAAGAGGCGCCAACACTTCATCGGAAAGTTGGAGACGACGACGGAGTCTCCAGTGAAGCTCCAGCTACCGACTTCTTCCTATTTTCTCCCATGAAGCTGTATAACTCTCTCCTGGCTGTCGCGGTTACGATCTCTATTCCGCTCAAAACCTCACCGCGATCACTCCCTCACTCCTTTGTGGTCGCAAAGCAACGACCTTCTTCGCTTCCTTCCCCGACTGTCACCTCACCGGAGGGAAAACGAGCTCTGTGTTTACTTTTGCAGTGCTGAGACAGAGGGTTGCCCCCTCCCCCTTTTTATAGCCTCACTTGGAGGCGAATGACACTGGCCGCCCGCTTTCAAATCGCTTAGGCCGCCCACGCTTGGCCTGTCTCTGCGGCGTAAATTTTGGGACCGCTTGCAAGGTAGCTTCAGCGACGCGTTGCAAGTGGCTGGCGAGAGAAACCGGTGCCTCGTGATCAGGTCTCGTGAGTTGACGGTGAGGATCGCTTGGTCCCTTTCAACGGTCAGGATTAGACCATCCAATCTCGGATCAAGCACACTCTAGATCTAAGGCGCAGATCTCATCGCATTCAATGGCTTGATTACAATTTTACGCCTCGAGATCTAGCGCATCTAGATCAACGATCGAGATCCTGTAGGGGTTTAACTGTCGGATTTTTAACCCATCGCCTCGGATCAAAACCATCAGGGGATGAGCGGCTGACAACAACCCGCACCGTGGGGTCACCTCCGGATTAACCACTTCTCTTGCCTCGTATTCATCTACGATCAGATGGATTTACCCCCGAGCGCCACGCGGCTCCTCCCCGTCTCTGCTATAACGTCTCGAGATTTTACACGGCATGAGATGATTTAATCTCAGCCGTTCATTTCCTCTCTATAGAGTTGTTCTCGTAGAAAATTTATCAGCGGCCCCTGATACTTTTAAATTTACACACAGGTCCAAGACTGTTAGAGGGGAAAAACTTCTTTAAGGTCCTCAATTCTTTCAAAATTACTATTAGGTCCCCACAGACCCCATAATAATTTAATTTCCATTTAATAAATCATTTAATCCCATACCAAAACTAATCGGGGGAAATAAATAATTTAATATTTTTCTCAAGGAAATAACAAAATATTTATTTCCAAAAATTCATGGATTTAATTTACATTATCTATATTACATAGCGAAAGAAAATGAGTACATAATTTTAGTTTTAAAAAGTAGAATATTAAATTAAGATTTTTATATTTTCTCATAATTTTTATTTTAAAATATTATAAATATTTGAGAATTTTCGATTAATATAATCAGGGTGAGTATATGTAAGACGTTTTTTGGTCTTGTGACATACGTTAGAGGATTTGAGGTGTTGTTGTGAGAGGTTGGAAGGCATTCTCGTGGGAGCTGTTTAAAGGCCTTCACTGGATGGAGAGTTGTGGATTGATGAGCACATGTCACTGGGGCATGGTAAATGACTTAAGGAAATATGCGAAGGGCTTGATAGGGTTGTGATTGGATAAAAATGGGTGAAAAATATATGATATTTTTTTTTAATCTTTTTTTAAATTTATGATTTGCGATTTACTCAAACTTATTTAAAGTTGATTTGCTAATTCCATTATAGGATATTCATCCATAATGAAATTAGCGAGTGACAAATCCCTTGCTAATTTCCTTATATTATTTTCCTTGCACAATAAAATTAGTGATGGAATAATCCTTCACTAATTTGATTGTGTAATATTCTTTTTACAATAAATTTAGCGAGGGAATTTTCCCTCGCTAATTTTCGTCAATAATTTCGTTTACCTCCCGCGCCTTCTTTTGACCTTTACTTTCTTCGTACTCCCTCTCGTGCCGTTTGTGATTTTAGGGTTTTCTCCGCCGATGCAGATTGAGTAAAAGGAACTGGAGATTAAAGAAGGAAGATCCTAAGAAGCCCAATCCTATGGAGAAGGTCTCTTGCAGTGTTAATTCATTCTTTGATAGGGTTTTGAGCTTCGATTGGCTCTATCGACTGGGGAGCTTGGACAACTTCTCTCAGGTTTGATTATTTCTTTCTCTTTCTGGTTTTTCTTTTGATTTCTAGTGTTTCGATTTTGTTTCAATCTTCAACCTATAGATTTTGATGTTTGGGGGCAGCCAAGGTCTGTGTCCATTTTACACCAAAATTTCTTGAATTTAAGAGATGAATTAGGTTTTTCTCTTGATGATTTTGTTCTTTTTCTTCTTTTATTGACTAATTAGGTCAACAAGTTGGGAAGACTGTTGCCATTGTTGTTGGAGGTGCAGCTGGGCTTTGTTTTGTGGTGATTTGTGTGCTATTTGCTCGTTCTTTAAGGAAGGGCAAAGATAATGAGTTTTTAATCGAGAAAATTCTATTTTTATGCTTTAATATCTTGAATTTCTTATCAATTACTTGAATTACTGCCTTTAATGGATCTTTTGGTTAGTTATTTTGTTCGAAACTAGGTTTCCAGTATATTATCTTGATTTGTTGTTGTTTTCTGAAATTAATTATGTTTGGGATGGTGTTTTCCTCATTTTGAAAGTTGAAACTCACTTTATAGCACATTTAAAAGCATTATCCTGTTGTTCATTTCTGACATTAATGCCATTGTTGGTGCTTGATGTGATAGTGATGGTGAGTTGTTTAGTTGAACTTCAGTATCTGTAAAATCCAAGGATTTATTGGAATAAAATGAGTTAAATTCCTAGAAGTCTAGATGGTTGAATAAAGTCATGTAATGCTCTAAGGTGTTTTGAAGGACCAAGGTTTGGGTCTATGTGATGAGATGATAGATATAATCAAGCTAAATAAAGGTCAAGCAAAAAATTGACTAGTTTTGACCAAGTTGGGACTAGAGTCAACTAAAGGACCTAGAAATAGGAAAAAGGGCCCGGTAACCAAGGAGATGGTTCTTAGAACCCGTTGGCGGGCCAAGGCCCCACGAGAGTGACAATCATGCGTGTGCAATTAGACACATAGGGTTTTATTAGAATATTGACTCTAATAGAAACTCTATCATCAGATACTCTCAGGGAGTCTTAGTGACACCACAGGAGGAGATCAGGAAAGGTTTTCTAGAAAGAGGTAAGTACACTTGCCTAGTACCTACTCTTCGGAGTTTCTTTGAACTTGAATATGCTTTGTTATGCTTCATTGATGTCATACATGCATCCTTATCTATTTTAGATTCCTGTTGAGCATGTATGTTGTTTTCGGATGTTTGGTATCTCGATTTCGATTTGTGGTCTACTTTCGCCGCACTCGGTGGGCGTGGGGGCTCCGATAGGGAAATGTTTAGGGCCGTGACCCCTGGCATTTTACGCCGCCGTGCCCGAGAGACGATTCTCTGGTGGTCTTACCCGTCAGTGGGAATGGTACGCTGACCGTGTTAACACATATAAGAGGTAGTACTACCGACATGCGACCGAAGGGTCGAACGACCAGAGGGTCGTGTTTACAGCAAGTAGCTGGATATACTGACCGGGAGTGATCTTTGAGCTTTATTCTTGAAACTCAATACAGAGCCTGAGGGTTTCTGTTGATAGGGGTTGCACCGTTGTTTTTGGTAAACCCCTAGAGACGTTTTTATTGGGACGTGTCCCATTGTTTACTTATTGATATATATTATGTCTTTATGATCCCGCAGGGGTACTTACTGGGCTTTCCATTCGAAAGCTCATGCATTTGCTCTTTCTCTTTTTACAAATCCTGAGGTCTAGGGGGGTGGTGCAGAGGAGAGATTGCCTAGGAGGATCCCGAGGTTTGAGGGTCTCCCTTGTCTTATATTTTGAGAGTTGTTTCCTTTATATAAGGACCCGTATAGGGACCAGACTTTGTATAGGGCCTATGGACCCTTATGATACTATGTTCTTTAGAACATGAGTATGATTTTATTATGGTTCATCATCTACTTGTTTACACTTAGGCCTTGTGTTCGAGTGGAGCTCGTCTCCCTTTTGAATACTGCCGATCTGTTGACGTGCCCGAGGTCCCGGGATCCGGCTCGGGGCGTGACAGTATCTATGGTATTATCTTGAACTTGTTATTCATTTCCTCAGTTTAATGCCATTGTTGTTGCTTTATATGACAATGATGTTGCAGATTCTTTGAAACTTGAATCTCACTCTCTGGTGCCATTGTTGATGTAGATTTTGTCTTCATTTAAGAAACTTGTTCACTTAATTTCACATACTTGACAAGGTTGTGGGGGCATATATGCAAAATTTTATTATGGAAAATGCAGAGCCTTAACCTACAAAAACACTAAGTTCATTTTTTTTTTCTTCTGACTTTTAGATTTGGTTTTGAGTAAATTTTATTTCATGTTTTCATTCCATAGCCTTAACCTACATAGCCTTTGGGTTGTTAAACTTTTAATGTTGATTGTTCATAGTTTGAGAAAGATCTTGCATTTTACAAAATTTGTAACAATCTGTAGGAAGGGTTTTGGTGATCTATCTAATGGTATTTATATGTCTTTGTAAATATTTTAATTACCTATAAAGCCCTACCAAATCAAAACTTTTAAGTACCACTACAGGGTTTTATAAGTAAAACAAATTGGATCACTCATACGAAAATATGAATACTAGAGAAGAGATATAGAAAAATAAAGAGAAAAAAATATGAAATTAAAAAGTGGATTTTATAAATTATATGTCACGCCCCGAATCCGGGACCTCTGCACGCCAGCATGCATCAGCCGCCAAGTTGTCACGCCTCAACCTCGCCCGCATCGTGACTGGGTCAAGACCAACAGGGTCGACCCCAATTCAGGCGTAAGGCCTTAGAGACTCCTGTATAGCAATTAATCAGAAATATCAATAACAACGGAATTTGTGAAATAAAAGAGGAATATAGTTTATACAACTCCATACAAATACAATACTGGGTTTATACAACGCAAGACTAGGATCTAGTCCAGTCACCCCTAGAAATCCATGACAACAAGGAAAATGCATAATACAAGTCTCACACACTCTGAATAAAAGAGGTACGCAGGCCTCAAAGTAAAACAACTCCAGAGTCAGCTACTCGGTGAAACCCCTGCCTAGGCTCGTCCCTACTCCTCCTCGTCTGAACCTGAGAGGCACATAAACAAGTGCATGAGCCAAAGAAGAAGGCTCAATAGGATCGTCAGAAAAGCAGTAAAGATGGAGGGAGCCACTAGCAAAGAACGGAATAAAAGCAGCATAAATATGTAAGTACAACAACATCAAGCAAATAACAAGTATCGGGAATGTGAATGAGTACACAGATGATAGTATCACACACTGACAGAGCCTCGTGGCCAGATATTATACACCCTCTGTCGGGGCCTCCGTCCGATGGAGCACTAAGTACTCGGGGTCAGATATTATACACCCTCTGCCGGGGCCTCGTGGCCAGATATTATACACCCTCTGCCGGGGCAAACTCCACTCAAATACGCATAATAAAATAAGAAGGTAACAATCTCCCCGAGATATAAAGCAGATACATATGAGGAAACCCATCTCGAATATGTATTGGGAACCTCTCGAGGAAATAAGAATACAAGAATACAAGAATCATAAGCTAAGTAAGAGGAATGAGATACTCACAAACCCCGTGCAAGATCCTACCTGATCTGGAGCGAAATCCCCTAATCCTCGTCATGTCTTACGCATCCGGATCAGGATCTAGTAAATAACATACAACCTAGTTAATTATACTTGATGATCACAATCATGTATAATTAAATGGTTTAAGTGGGCACACTAGGTCCCTACAAAACTCCGTATTTTCACTCTAGCGCGCAGTCACCGAAAACTGCCAATAACTTTCAATCCGCAAGTCGGATTTCCCCGATCTAGCTCTCGTTGGAAAGCTCTCTTCTCCCCCCTTCCAATGGCATGTTAATTGTGCCAATCGGGGTAATATTGCTACCCCGAAACACATCCTGACAGGGGTGGCCCGAACTCGATTTCAAATGAAAATCGGACAAAGACCTCCCCTCGCTTATCTGCCCTGATTGAAGCAAACATTCACACATACGATCTATTACACATGGATTTCATCAATTTAACAATCAATTATTCTCAATTTCATACAATTAGTCCAATTTCATTGATTAGCATATAATAGGTGCCGTAAATCCCCAATTCGGGTTCAGATTTTCACCGTCGTCGCCGATCGGTGGGGATTTGCGCGCAGGGGCGCTGACGGGCTACAGACCCACGGATCTGAGCGCACAATAGAGCTGCAAGGCAGTCGGGACTAGATCTGAACCGAACGAGGATGACGGAGGTGGCACTGGCGCGGATCGTGCTGGCCGGAGGTAGGGCGTAGGCCGGTGTGTAGGGCGGCGCTGCAGCATGTGGCGGTGGAGTGGAGCTGCCCGGTGAGGGGCGCACTGCCGGGTCAGCGACGTGCACCACTTGCAGTGCGGGGGACGCAGATCCGGCCGGCGCGGGCGGCGCCGCGGGCGCATGGATCGACGGGGTTGAAGCCGCTACAGCTGGGTGCTCCGTGACTGAGGGCAGCGGAGTTGCGGTCGCGTGGCCGAGGGGCTCCGGCGGCGGGGACGCAGCGTGCGCGTGGCGTAGGTGTGTGGCTCCGGGCGGGCAGAGCGCTGGTGGGCGCTGCGGGTGTGCCGGGACCTTGAGGCGCCTTGGGCTCGGGCTGGGGAAGCCCGAGCCAAGGCTGTAGGGGCCGGTGGAGAGAGAGAGAGAGAGAGAGAGAGAGAGAGAGAGAGAGATATTTCATTCTCTCTCTCCTCTCTTGCCTTATATAAAAATATTAGTTTAGTTTTTAGTTAGTTTTTTTGTGTATATTCATGTCACATGATTACTGTTCATGCACATGTTTACTATTCATTCACGGGTGTACTGTTCACTCACAGGTGTACTATTCCGAGTGGGTCCACCGCAATAATTCTCTCGTCCCCGGCCCGACCTAGATCTTCGAATCTCGGTCAACGATGCCAGCGGCACGGGTGTATTGTCAAACAACGGGATCCATCTCTCGTCAGACCATATCCGAGAACATCTGTTGTAATCGTTTTCTCTGGTCACGGGCTCACTGTGGCATCACGGGGTAGTCTCTGTCCTAGACGAGATCCACCTTTCCCGGGACTTTATCTTTTCCCTATTTCCTTCACGGTAATTGATCTGGATTACTTACACTTAATCTGGATTAATCAATACTTATTTAATCGGGATTAAATAACAATGTGATAATTTCCTCGAAATCATCTGTTTAAATATCTTAAATTTCCCCTTTAAGATTTAATAAGTAGAAATCTTTATTTATTTCGCGGCAGGCATTACAATCTCCCCCCCTTATAGGATTTTAGTCCCTAAACTCACATCAAAGATTACTCAAACAAATCTGGGTAACGCTTCTTCATGTCAGCTTCACGTTCCCAGGTAGCTTCACCACCAGTGTGGTTGTTCTATCTTACCTTGACTAAAGGAATGCTCTGATTCCTTAGTTGTTGCTCCTTGTAGTCAAGTTTCTCTACCGGCCACTCCTCGTAAGTCAAATCCTACTGAAGTTCTACCGGCTCATACTTTATGACTTGAGATGGGTCGGTCAAGCACTTCCTCAGCATAGAGACGTGGAAGACATTGTGAACCTAAGCCAAGTTCGGTGGTAGGGCCAACCGATATGCCACTACTCCAACTCGGGCCAATACCTCAAAAGGTCCAATGTATCGCTGGCTAAGCTTCCCGCGCTGTCCAAATCTCATCACACCCTTCATGGGTGATACTTTCAAAAGTACTTTGTCGCCCACCTGAAACTCCAGCACAGAGCGGCGTTTGTCCGCATAGCTCTTTTGACGACTCTGTATCTTCAACCTTTCCCTGATAACTTTTACTACTTGTTTTGCATTCTGAACTTCCTCAAGTCCTTCGAAAGCCCATTCTCCCACGTCATTCCAGAATATAAGAGATCGGCACGACCGTCCGTATAGGGCTTCGTATGGTGCCATTTGGATGCTTTCCTGATAACTATTGTTGTAGGCAAACTCTGCCATTGTCAAGTGCTCATCCCAAGAATCTGAGAAGTCTTGGGCACATGCCCTCAACATGTCCTCTAAAATTTGGATGTCCCCTCCGATTGACCATCCGTCGGTGGATGAAAGGCAGTGCTAAACGTCAATTGAGTACCCAGGGCTTCATGTAGACTTTCCCGGAATCTTGAGACGAATCTAGGATCTCTGTCGGATGTGACCGTCACTGGTATGCCATGTAGACAGACGATCTTGTCCATGTACAACCTGGCCAGTCGTGCCAAACCCATCCTACGTGTTAATGCCAGGAAATGCGCCGACTTGGTCAGCCGGTCGACGATCACCCACACGGCCTCATTTCCTTTTTGAGACCGAGGTAAGCCAGTCACGAAGTCCATCGTGATGTGCTCCCACTTCCACTCTGGTATTGGTAGGGGTTGTAGCTTCCTTGCTGGCTTGTGGTGTTCTGCCTTCACTCGCTGGCAGGTAAGGCAATGATAAGTGTTCAAATGAGCATCATTTATATAAGGAATTCATGCATATTACTTTATGTTTTGGAGGAATGTTGGCCCGCCGGTGCTCAAAAAGGCTTTGTTTTTGCAAACAGGGCAGAAAACAACAATCTCAAGAGAAAGGAAGCGTTTTCAAGAGAATGCGGGTCAAAGTAAGCGAAGCTAAGCTAAAAGACAGTCCATACGGAGTCCCATACGGACCCGTATGGACCTGGAGATTTATACGGACACATGAACAGACTGAAGGAACCCCGTACATGAGGACCTGAGAAGTATACAACCCCGTATGATAGCCCATATGGGAGTCCGTATACGGGCCATACGAGGTCGTATGTAACACATACTGGGTCGTATATCGTAAAGCTGCAGCTGCGATTTCGGCCGAATCGAAGGTAAAGTCGGGAAATACACCCAAAACCCTGGAGGGGGGTATAAATAGAAATGTTAATGAGGGTTTTGGGGGCATCTTGGAGGGGATTAAAAAGGAAAAGTATCAAGAGGGCTGAAGAAGAAGAAGAAGGGGCTGGAGAGAAAGAAGAGATCCACCAACGGTCATCATCAAGGGGTTTGTGTCTCATGAATCCTATGTTTGATTTCTCTTTTGACATTGGTTGTTACTCTCCATTGATGGAGAGCTAAACCCTTGATACTTGGGTGTTGATGAACCTTTGGATTATGGTCAATTGATATTGTCTCTTCTATGTTGATTGCTTGGTTGAATGCATTGTGGTCTATTGAATGTATTGTATGGTGAAAGTATTAATCTCTCTACGTCGCGAGAGCCCGGAGAGGTTTCTCTAGTCCATGTGGGGGAAGAAACGAGCGCACTCCCCGTGTGTAGACAAACTTCAATAGAGAGGGCTAGGAGTACACCGGGAGCCTGGGTACTAAGGCGGGCAACTCCTTTAGATGTCCTATTCCCTTAGTCCTTCCAAGAGATAGGTTCCCTAGAACTTAACTAGTGAGGGTACTAGGTTGAGTAATCTCCCTCGAGTGAGGGGATGAAATCATATTAGGAACCCTTGGTCAATGGTTCACCAAGACTCAACATAGAGAGCATTATCCACATCTAAGGAAATCCAAAGGGGACTCAATCGCCCAAGTATCCCCTTCATCGATTGAACATCTTCAAGATCAATTATACTTGTTAACTTGCATCATTATTTTTAGAATTAGATTTAGTATCATCAACCCAATTTGATTGACTAGATAATAGACAAATAGCTACTACTAGTATTTTCTATCTCCCTGAGGATTCGATACTCGACTTTTCCATAGTCCACTATACTACTTGGTTCGACCTGTACACTTGCGGAATTAACACACCAGGCAATGAGCCATGAAGTTAGCAATCTCCTTCTTCATGGCGTTCCACCAAAAGTAGTTCTTCAATCCACGATACATTTTGGTACCCCCGGGATGCATCGCGTAGCTCGAGTAGTGTGCTCCCTCATTATGTCTCTCTTGAGCTCTGGTATATTGGGTACACATACTGAATCCCCAAATCAAATTGTGCCATCCTCATGGATCTGGAACTGTGTTGGCAAACCTTGTTTCATCTTGTTCAAAATGTCCACCATCCTACTATCTTGTCTCTGGGTATCCCGGATCCTATCTAATATGGTAGGTCGTATGCATAGAATAGCCACGCTCACCTGCGAGCTCGGCTCAATCACCTCCAGCTCAAGCCTCCTCATCTCCTCCAGAAGAGGTATCTGCTAGGTAAGGTTTGCGGCAGCTCCGTAATTGACCTTCCTGCTCAATGCATAAGCCACCACATTAGCCTTGCCTGGGTGGTACTGAATGTTGAGGTCATAGTCTTTGATCAGTTCCAGCCAGCGTCTCTGCCTCATGTTCAGTTCTTTCTGTGTGAATATGTATTTCAGACTTCTATGGTCTGTATATACTTCACATGGCATGCCGTAGAGGAAGTGGCGCCAAATCTTCAAGGCAAATACCACTGCTACCAACTCTAGGTCATGTGTGGGGTAGTTCTCCTCATGCGACTTCAATTGCCTTGAAGCATAGGCAATGACTCGCCCAATCTGCATAAGGACGCACCCCAGACCTATCTTGCAAGCATCACTGTAGATTACGTATCTGCACCCGCTCTCTGGTAGGGCCAAGACAGGTGCAGATACCAATCGATTCTTCAGTTCTATAAAACTCTGCTCGCAGTCCTCCATCCAGATGAAAGGAACACCCTTCCGGGTCAGCCTGGTCATGGTAGTGCTAGACGAGAGAATCCCCCTACAAACCTCCTGTAGTAGCCAGCTAATCCTAGGAAGCTCCTGATCTCTCTGACGGGGCTCGGTCTACTCCAGTCTACTACTGCTTCAATCTTCTTGGGGTCCACAGAAACTCCATCTCAGCTGATGACATGTCCCAAGAAAGCCACGCTGCTTAGCCAGAAGTCACATTTGGAAAATTTAGCGTACAACTCTTCATGTCTCAGAGCCTCCAGCACTAGCCTCAAATCGTCTGAATATACGGTTCATCAAATCCATGAACACCGTTGGGGCATTGGTAAGCCCAAACGGCATCACTAGAAACTCATAGTGTCCATACCTCGTACGAAAGGCACTTTTCGGAACATCCTCGCCCCGAATCCGTACTTGATGGTACCCAGATCTCAAGTCTATATTGGAGAACACCTGTGCCCCTTGTAGCTGATCCATCAGATCGTCGATCCTCGGTAGAGGATATTTGTTCTTGATTGTCACCTTGTTGAGCTCACGGTAATCGATACATAATCTCATGGATCCTTCTTTCTTCTTGATGAATAGTACCGGGGCTCCCCAAGGTGACATGCTCGGCCGAATGAAGCCTTTCTCCAGGAGTTCTTCAAGTTGTTGCTTCAGTTCCTTCAACTTTGCAGGGCCAATTCGGTATGGGGCTCTGGATATGGATGCCGTCCCTGGAGCTAGGTCGATACCAAATTCCACTTCCTTCTCTGGGGGTAGTCCCGGCAAGTCATCTGGAAATACTTCTGAAAAATTGCGGACTACTGGAATTTGTGCCACCGTACATTGAGCATCCCTTGTCTCTGTGATTGATGCCAGAAACCCACCAAAACCACTGTTGATCAGCTTCCGAGCCCGAAGTGCTGATATCTCTCGGGCTAGTGTGTAACCTTTACTGCCTTTGAAGACAAACTCCTCAGCGCCTGGAAATCAGAAGTGTATTTTCTTCCTCTTGCAGTCCAATACCGCGTAGGCTGAGGAGAGCCAATCCATGCCGAGGATGACGTCGTAGTCGCGCAACTTCATCAGGTGTAGATCAGCAGCAAGCTCGTGACCCTCGATCACAATTGAGCATCCTGGTGCTAATCTATCCACAATTCTTGCCGCTCCCACCGGGGTATCGATGCACAGGTCGTGCGATAATGTAATTACATACAAACTATTTCTCCGGCAAATGAAGTAGACACGAAAGAATGTGTCGCCCCGGGATCAAATAGTGTACAAGCATAGCAAGAGCAAATAGAAACAGTACCTGCTACTACCTCATGAGAGGCTCGCGCATCCTTCTGAGTCAGGTTGTAAACCCGACCCTAAGTAACTGGGCGACCGTAAGAAGAGGGTGGGTCTGATGTCTTTCCCTTCTTATTCCCGCCCTTGTGGTCTCCTGATTGTCCTCGGCCCTGGGTGGCTGAGTGTCGAGTTCCTCCTGTGGATCGGTGGTGGTCGGCGGATGTAGTTCGGGCCCCTATCGCCACCCGGTGATCGGTTCGCCAACAGGGGCACCGCCTTTGAAGTGTTCAAGATCTCCGCATCGGAAGCACATGTCTGCCGTGTGCCAATACTGCTCTCTATCATGTGTACCTCCACAACGGCAGCAATTAGGTGGACGGGAGCCACTCCCTGATGATTCCTTGCCTCTAGACCCGGTTGACAGGGATGTCTGTGACCTGCCGTATGGCTATGACCTGCGCTAACTCCTGGAGCGTCCTGAGCTGCCCCCTGAAGACTCGCTCTTCCTGGGATTCTTTCCTTTGCCACTGCCCTGCTCTCGCCTAGATAGATCCTGGGTCTCTCGCAATGCGACCTCCTCGTCCTTGGCTTTGTCCACCAGCTCATGGAAAGGCAGTCTGAGTGATGGTATCACAAATCGCTTGAGGCTGCTCCTCAAACCACCCACAAACTGTCAGGCCTTGCACATGTCATCCTCTACAAGAAAGGGGGCAAAGTGGGACAAACGCTCAAACTTTGCCTCATACTCATCCACAGTACTGGTTCCTTGCTTCAAATTAATAAATTCACGTACTATCCGGCCTTCCTCAAGCATCGAGAAATATTTGTTGAAGAAGGCTGTCTTAAACTATTCCCAAGTCTGGAAGGCTTCTTCACCTCTGCTCTGGTCCTCGGCCTTGAACCAGCTTCTGGCACGGCCTTTCAGCATATACTTGGCCAACCTGACCATATCTTCTTTAGAGCTTTGCATGACCTGGAAGGTAGCCTCTATCTCATCAATCCATTGCTCAGCCCATTTGTCGGCGCCCCTCAAGCGGTGCTCGACCCATGTCTCCCCGAACTACGCCGGTATAGTCCGGTTGTTCTCTGCAGTCGTAGGTGGGGGTGGGGATGGTGGTGGGGTGTGCCACTGCTGCTGCTGCTGCTGGCGCTGCTCGTTCATGATCAGCATCATCTCATGCATCATCCCTGATAGTACTGCGGGGTCAACCGGTCCTCCACGTACGGGACCAGTGAAACCTCCGGCTGCAGGACCCGGGTATCCTCCTGCTGAGGGACCTGGATACCCTCCCGCTGCAGGACCTGGATATCCTCCCCGCCGGGGCCTCGGATACCGCCGCAGGGGCCTGGATAATCTCCTCCTACGGGGCCTGGATAACCTTCTCCTACGGGGCCTAGATAACCTCCAGCTGTAAAACCTGAGTATCCCCCGGCTGCGGGGTCTGGGTATCCTCCAACTGCGGGATCAGGATACCCCCCAGTCTCAGGGGCTGGCATCTGCTAGCCCTCTCTATCTGAATCATGCTTAGGCTCCGGGGGAGGGAGCTCCACAAGCTTGCGAGGTCGGCCCAGTCGTCTTGGAGGCATGACTTCTGAAATTGAGAAAAGATTTCAAGTGTTAGTAAACTACCCAACCCACTCTCTCAATAAAAATTTACAGGGCGTTTGGTTTGGGGGAATGGGAATGGAATGTGCTGGGATAATTCCCATTCCCCCGTTTGGCTGTCCAGGTTGAGGAATCCGCGGGGAATGAAGGAGAAATCAGGCGTCGAATCGATGGAAGTTTCATTCGGCTCAAATCGCTCGGATTTCTGATTCCGGACTTGGTGGATTACCCATATGCCCTCCCCTCAATTGGACTTCTGGATCGCGACTTGAGAAATCACGAGATGAGAAATCCCCAGCCCTAGGTCCTCGGCGCCGCCTGAGGCCCTAGCCTCCTCGCGGAACTGGGCCACGCCGCTTCTTAAGACGAAAGCACTGCTCCAGTTGAGTCTTCTCCGGTGGAAAGCTCCCGAGCCCACTAGTGATCCGGCGGAAAGCTTTTAGGGCTGCTGATTCTTATCTTCTCCTGCGGCTTGACCAACACCACCTTTGCTGAGTCTGTAAGGTAACCCTATTTCCCCCATTGCTTCTATTCCATCTCTAGTTGTTCAGATGTTTACATATTCTCCACTCATTTAATGGAGCACAGGGATTTGATAGTTTTTGTTCCATGTTCCCCTGCATAATAAATAATAACTCATTTGCATTTCAGGAAAAATGATCCCATTTGGATCCACCAAATAAAGGTACATTTCATTCTCTTTGCTTACAATTAATCTTGTTTAATGATAGAGTTTTAATTTTCAATCAATATAAGAAATTTAGAACTATGATGAATATTTGTTAATAAATCCATGTTGCACATCATGCTTTTGTTTGGATTTTTTTTCCTGCAAAGAGCCATCCTTTTGGTTTTCTTTGAAGTATTTGTGAACTGATGAGATCTAAAATATTGCAATTGCTATTGGGCAGGTTTTACTTAAAATTTAGCTGCTTAGCAGGATCCTTTTGTAATATAGCTGCTTAGCTGATTAGCATGATTTGGTTCTTGTAATATAGTTGCTTAGCTGCAAAGAGCCATCCTCTTGTTAATAAATCCATGTTGCACATCATCCTTTTTTTTTCTGCAAAGAGCCATCCTTTTGTATACAAGCCAAACCACATTTTAGCTGCTTAGCAGTAATGGATTGCCATTACTGAGTTCCAAACCAAACCAAACCAAACCAATCAAGCTATCTTTATTTATTTTTCTGAATTTTTATTGAATTGTGGAGCTAGCTAAAACTTTGTGAATTTATATCGTGTTATTCCATTTGATTTACTGCTGATTTCATTGTGATCATATAAATATGGTGATTAATTCTTTAGATTCTTTCTTTAATTAATTTGACCTTGTTGTTCTTCTTGTTGTTGTTGTTGTTATGAAAAGTAAGAAGTAATTAGGCTTCTCCACTTTCCTTTTTCTCTCTTGTTATACTAGCTATAGCTACTTGTTTGCAATTCTTGGATTTATCTTCTTTATTGTGTGGTTCTGTTGGAAGGAATACATTAATAAAAGAGTTGAGAGTTTAGGGGGTTTGGTTTCTCCACCACCAAAGAAAAAGGTGGTGGATCAGGTTCTTCATGAGTTTGTTTGGTATGCAAGGCACTTGACAGTTTAGGGGGTTTGGTTTCAAGGTACTTGACAATTTTACATGTTTGACACTTATGTTTTTTTCTCCCTTTCTTCATGTAGCATGGAAACAGATTCACAAACACGGGGTAGGGGCCAAAACAAACATTATTGGACCGTTGAAGAAGATGAAGCCCTTATCGACGCCTTAGTTGAGTTATCTGTAAATTCAATGTGGCGGGCAGAAAATGGGTTTAGAAATGGATACGTTCTTCAGTTGGAAAAAAATGGTGAAGGAAAAGATTCCGACAACCACATTGAAAGCTGTGCCCAATATTGAGTCTCGGGTTAAATTATTCAGGGGCAAGACTACTGCAATAGTTGATATACTACAAATCAGTGGCTTTGTTTGGAACAATGAGAGGAGTACTGTTGAATGTGAAAAAAGTGCATATGATGAATATGTTAAGGTATACATAATGTTATTTGGTAATTATGCAATGACTTTTATGTGATTTTTGTCTTATTAATCGTATTTTTAATGCAATGCGTAACCATAAGGAAGTCAGCCGGTCTTTATGGAAAATCTTTCCCTTTTTAATCGGCTTGCCCCGGCCAAGAAGGGATAGAGCTTATGGCAATGCAAGGGGAGACATCGGAGATGATGTGGAGCAATATTTAAATGAGAACATAACTTTGGATGATGACACACCCTTATTTCAAATGGCGGATGATGAGAATATATCTACGCTAAAGAACCCACTCGAAGCTCAGCCTATGGAGTCAGAGACAGGTACCTCAAGAGCACTAGCACTTGGAAAGAGGAAGAGTCTTGTGGATCCATCAATGGAGAAAATATCCCAACATTTTCTCACGTTCGTGGAAATGGTTGATCCTGGATTTAAGGCACTAGCAGAGTCTACGGCCCGCGAGGCAGATCGTGATAAGGCCCGTGAAGAAAGGAAAAAAATACTTGGACGAGTAATTTTTGATGTTGAAGGTCTTTCTGATGATGAGGCAATGTTCATGTTGCAGTTTTTGTCCAAGATGATAATCAACTACAAATCTTTTTGGACTTGCCTGACGACAAGAAGTTGCGTTTCTGTCGTGTAATTTTATCAAGATCCATATTTGTCCCAACTGATATGTAAGATTAAGTTTGTTTGTTGAAGTTTGTGACTTGTTAATTTACTGTTGTTTCAGAGTACTGTGATTTTGTGACAGATTAAGTTTCTGCTTTTGTTGAAGTTGGATGGTAATGTTTTGTGTGTTTAGCTGGGTAGTTGTGCAATGTCTTCATTTAGTTTTCCATATGCTTTGATTGTTTTATATGAATATTGCTCTTCCAGGAATTATAGAATTTGAAGAGAACACACTGATTGTGATGCAGTATTTGCTATTAGTTTGGGAGAATCCAATCGATGCAAAGAAGCACCGCCTGGAGCTCATTGTGGTGTTAATGATGGATGATTCACATTCACAAGTCAGGCTTTATCACAACCATTGAATAAAAGGGTGTATGTTGTGTTATTAATTTATTGAGTTTTGAGCCATCCGCTTCACCATATTCTTCACCGGCCAACTTTGATAATTGAGAATCTGATGAGCAAGATTACATGTTCAATTGTTAGCTTATAGAATTCGTGTCCGAAAATATACAATATATTCTGTTTTTTAAGGTTTTTATTAAAAAAGCTAAAATTTAAGGACCAGCTGCAAAGTGAGGGTAATAACACAACATTAAGAAATTAATTTAGTCATTAATTATTATTTAACACACTGCATTATATTCTGTTTCAGTACAGTTTTTTTTATATAATTTTTAATTTTTGATAAGAAAATTGTGATTATGCTTCAATTCAGGTTATATTGTTTGATTGTAGATTTTATCATCCCATTATTTTAATAAAATAGAATTGATTCAATAATATTCTAATAAAGTTATCGATTTAGTTTTAAAATATTAAAAAATAATTATTTAAATATTTATTTATAATCATTAATTAATTATAATACTTAAATATATAAAAATTAGTTATCATCTAACATACATCATTAATTTTTATATAACATTATTATTTATATAAGGGGCACAAAAGTCATTTTGTACCATCTCTCCTTTTACTTTTCTCATTCCCAATACATTACCCCTTCTTATTCCTTCCAACCAAACACAGTTTTCATTCCCATTCCATTCCCAATCCGACTCATTCCTATTCCGACTCATTCCCACTCCATTCCCATTCTGTGAACCAAACGCACCCTTAGACTCAACTCCTAAGCTGCTAAGACAACTAGGGTGACTTGGATTGTCGTGGTTCTGATACCACTTTAGTTGTCACGCCCCGAACCTCGGCCCGGGCACGTGACCAACCGGCCGCACCCGAACAGGAAATTTTAATAACAACGAAATTTGTGAAATAAAAGAGGAAAGGAGTTTATACAACTCCATACAAATACAATACTCGGTTTATACAACCCAAGACTAGGATCTAGTTCAGTCACCCCTAGTAATCCATGACAACAAGGAAAATGCATAATACAAGTCTCACACACTCTGAATAAAAGAGGTACGCAGACCTCAAAGTAAAACAACTCCCGAGTCAGCTACTCAGTGAAACCCCTGCCTAGGCTTGTCCCTACTCCTCGTCTGAATCTGAGAGGCACATAAACAAGTGCATGAGCCAAAGAAGAAGGCTCAGTAGGATCGTCAGAAAAGCAGTAAAGATGGAGAGAGCCACTAGCAAAGAACGGAATAAAAGCAGCATAAATATGTAAGTACAACAACATCAAGCAAATAACAAGTATTGGGAATGTGAATGAGTACACAGATGATAGTATCACACTCTGACAGAGCCTCGTGGCCAGATATTATACACCCTCTGCCGGGGCCTCCGTCTTATGGAGCACTAAGTACTCAGGGTCAGATATTATACACCCTCTGCCGGGGCCTCATGGCCAGATATTATACACCCTCTGCGGGGGCAAACTACACTCAAATACGCATAATAAAATAAGAAGGTAACAATCTCCCCGAGATATAAAGCCGATACATATGAGAAAACCCATCTCGAATATGTATTGGGAACCTCTCGAGGAAATAAGAATACAAGAATACAAGAATCATAAGCTAAGTAAGAGGAATGAGATACTCACAAACCCCGTGCAAGATCCTACATGATCTGGAGAGAAATCCCCTAATCCTCGTCAGGTCTTACACGTCCAGATCAGGATCTAGTAAATAGCATACAACCTAGTTAATTATACTTGATGCTCACAATCTTGCATAATTAAATGGTTTAAGTGGGCACACTAGGTCCCTACAAAACTCCGTATTTTCACTCTAGCGCGCAGTCACCGAAAATTGCCAATAACTTTCAATCCGCATGTCGGATTTCCCCGATCTTGCTCTCGTTGGAAATCTCTCTTCTCCCCCCTTCCAATGGCATGCTAATTGTGCCGATCGGGGTAATATTGCTGCCCCAAACCGCATCCTAACGGGGCGGCCTGAACTCGATTTCAAATGAAAATCGGACAGCACTTCCCTGTTTATCGGGCTCCGGTATTGAAACAAACATTCACACATACGATCCATTACACATGGATTTCATCAATTTAACAATCAATTAATCTCAATTTCATACAATTAGTCCAATTTCATTGATTAGCATATAATAGGTTCCGTAAATCCCCAATTCGGGTTCAGATTTTCACTGTCGTCGCCGATCGGTGGGGATTTGCACGCTGGCGCCCAGCCGCAGGCCACGGATCTGAAGCGCTAGCTGCAAGGCAGTCGGGACCGGATCTGAACTGAACGAGGCCGACGGAGGTGGCACTGGCGCGGTTCGTGCTGGCCGGAGGTAGGGCGTAGGCCAATGGGTTGGGCGGCGCTGCAGGCCGGTACGCGAGCAGGGAGTGGGCTGCCGACGAGGGGTTTCAGGCGACCTGCCCGGTCGCGGACTTGTAGCAGTCGCGGGGACGCAGATCCGGCGGCGTGGCTGCCGGGCGGGATCGACGGCTGAAGCGGGTGGGGTTTCGCGTGGCTGGGCGAGGGTGCGATCGTGGCCGCCTAGGGGCTCCGGCGTGGGACGCAGGCGAGCCAGTTAGCAGGGCCGTGGCGGGCGTGGCCTTGTGGCCAGGTGTGCTTGGACGCGGGCGCACGGGGCTCTGGCTCACGGGAAGGCCTGGGCTAGCATAGGGGCCGGCGGCAGGGAGCTCGACGGCGTGGAGGGCGTGGGCAAGGGCCAGGCGCGGCTGAAGAAGAAGGAAGAGGGAAATAGAGAGAGAGAGAGAGAGAGAGAGAGAGAGAGAGAGATATTTCATTCTCTCTCTCCTATCTTGTCTTATATAAAAAACATTAGTTTAGTTTTTAGTTAGTTTTTTTTTATATTCAAGTCACATGATTATTTTTCATGCACATGTTTACTATGCATTCACAGGTGTACTGTTCACTCACGGGTCTACTATTCCGAGTGGGGTCCACCGTAATAATTCTCTCGTCCCCGGGCCCGACCTGGATCCGCGAATCTCGGTCAACGATACCAGCGGCACGGGTGTACTGTCAAACAGCGGGATCCGTCTCTCGTCAGACCAGATCTGAGAACATCAGCTCTAATCATTTTCTCGAGTCACGGGCTCACTGTGGTATCACGGGGTAGTCTTTGTCCTCGACTAGATCCACCTTTCACCGGACTTTATCTTTTCCCTGTTTCCTTCTCGGTAATTGATGATCTGGATTACTTACACTTAATCTGGATTAATCAGTACTTATTTAATCGGGATTAAATAACAATGTGATAATTTCCTCGAAATCATCTGTTTAAATATCTTAAATTTCTCCTTTAAGATTTAATAAGTAGAAATCTTTATTTACTTCGGGGCACGCATTACACAAGTAGAGGCGCACCTCACTCGGATACAAGGCCTAAGGAAATCATAGCATATAACAAATAACTCAAATTTAATAATCGGATAATATCAGAGTCACAACGAAAATAAAATCAATAAGGGTTTATATGCCCTACATATGGTCAACGCCCTATAAGGGTCCTACAATAATACAATCTCTCACTCAAGAAAACCTGAAGTCCTCGCACCTTAGTAAAGCCAGCCCAACCCCTCACACAGCACCCTAGTTCGAGTCACCTACTCATCGGGACCTGAAAAAGAAGGGAAGCAAGTGCATGAGCTTTCGAAAGGAAAGCTCAGTAAGTACCCTGCAGAGAACACAAAGAAGCCAAAGCTGACAATAATGGATTGGTCAAAATAGACATATCAAAAACATCCATCAGTAGAAGCCAAACAATCGGGGTCACGCCCCGCACAATCAAAACCCTAGGAGTCTACCACAACCATCAGCAACGGTACGACTCCTGCCTAATGGCAGCCCTCAGGCCCAAGAAGGAACTCAAAGAAACTCAAAGAAACATCCCCCTACAAGAACACACAAAGATTCTGGCCATGAAGCGGCGACTAACCTGTCGCTCCTCGGTAGCACTACCTCTCTCACATGCCGACATGGCCAGCGTATCAATCCCGCTGACAGGCAGGACAACTAAAGTATCATCCCTCTGGGATGGAAAGCCGAAACGCCAGGGTGTCCCGTCCCTAAACGTTTCCCTAAACCGGAGCCCCACGCTCCACTGAATCGGGCGGAAGAACAAACTCAGTTGTTACACCCCTACCCGGCCAGCACACAAGTACTGCGTATCTCTATGGTCTCATGCCAGACAACAGGAGGCTATGATCAGCGAGCCCGCTCACTCCACTGACGCATACCTACCTAGCTGCACACAAGCATCACGAGTGCCTACAGTCAAGTGTCGGCCCACGGGTGGGCAAGCCCATTAGAGCATCCCAAACAAACAGGTGGTAACAATACTACCACAAGCACATCAATCATACACATACGAGGAAAGAGAACAAACAAACATATATGTGCATGCTTCCAAGAAAAACAGATACCACAAAGAAGATGTGCTAACTAATAGCATTCAGCAAAACAAAAACCCAAACAATGGGTAGGAGTGAGGCAAGAGTAACTTACCTCAACTGGTAAACCAACCGACTGATCCGTGTCCCTCCTGACATGGCTTCACGTCAAAATCTGATTACAATATCCGTGACTTAGTATTATCCCTAAAATAACGTGTTTATTGTTTATGTTAGTGTTGTTGTAAAAATTTCAGATCATTCTGCGCAATCCCAGAGAACTGCTCATAACTTCTGATTCCGGAACCCGATCGAGTTGAACCAAAGCACGTTGGAAAGATCTTTTCCACATATTTCCAAAGGTATACTATATGTCTCTATCGGGGAATCACAGACTACTCAGCTGTCCCTCGAAGTGGACAGCCAGACTGCAGGCCCTTCCTTGTTTCCATCTTGACTAATCTTGGTCCATTAAACTTAATTAGTCTTGATTAAGTCATTTTGATTTCACAATGGACCCAACTCATTGGGTTTGATCAAACCTAACATGACTAAACCCCAACCTTCTTTAATCTCACTACTTGGCTATTAAGCCAATTGGGTTAAAGTGAATTAACTTAACCCATTTATTGACCTCTTCATGTATAACCCTTTAACAGTAACCAAGTTCTCTATCCCTCTTATCAAACAACACCTATGCTAATCCTTAAATCATTCCCATAAACCAGCAACCTCAAGTCACTCATGTCCATGCTTTCATGAACCTTCAAAGATAGGGATAGATTGGTTTTACACTTTTCATGATCATGTATATAAATTCAATTCATGAAACCACCCATGAAGGTAAAACTCCAACCGTTGGACTAATTATTTACTCATTCAGTCCCCCATATATCCTTATAACTCATGCATGCATGCATATATGAATCCTCATATTTATCACCACACACAGCTGAGATGCAGGAATTTAGAGAAACTCACCGAGTATAGATGTCGACAGACACTGAAGACAAATTGACCGTTCAAATCAGATCTCCATTTGTTCATATTAAAGAAGGACACGTCTTGACAGCGCTCACCAAAAATTAGCTCGATCAGACTAGTAATGATTATCCGATTGAAGCAGATAATGAAATTGGTCGGTGCAGGAAACCAGCAACGATAGGTTCTGTTTCACACCCCAAAATCATACTCTCCCGGCCACCAAAAACAATCTTCACCGTTAAAAATGAAGAGTGAAGAGTCACGAACAATCTCACCAAAAATCAGCACGATCCAACGGTGAAAATGGTCGGGGTGGCAATGAACATAGAGCATGCTCAACACACATTTGAACAAAAAATCCTAGTCTCTCAAGTTTTTCTCTTTTCTTCTTTCCTCTAACCTCTCTTCTTGTTTCCCAATGACCCATAAACTTTCTCAAACTTATTATTGTTCTATGCCAAGCTTCAAGATTACATGCCTTATATAGGCCTTACAAGTGTAACTTCTACAACCCTTCCCATTCTAAACCTCCCTCATAAACCATAAGACAACATCCAATTGATTCCAACCTTTCAACTTTATAACCCCCATGGCACCCTTCCCATTCTAAACCTCCCTCATAAACCTCAAGACAACATCCAATTGATTCCAACCTTTCAAGTTTATAACCCCCATGGCATTATTTCATATTCCATTATCTCTCAAAACCACCATGGATAGAAAATAAATCATTTGAGTGTGACCAATTTGATCGACCTAAAATAATGCCGATCCCTGAGTTGGCTCAACTTAACGACTATTTTAATTGAGTTTAATACTTCAATCCAATTGGGCCCATTTAAATGGGTCCACCTACCCATTGGACTTGACAAGCTTAGCCTTAACTTTTAAAAGCACCAACTCTTTACTACGTGGCTAGCCATGTCCCATTGGTTAAAGTATTATGATGATGGTTGAGGGGATTGAGTTCGAATACCTCCTCCCACAACCTTTTTCTCTTTTTTTTTTATAACTAACCTGGTTGGCCCAACCCAACTCAACTCATGGACCCAAGCTAACCCAACCACATCGAGTTAGTTGGCCTAGTCTACTTGAGTAAGTTTAATAGGTTGAGTGAGCACAACAAAATCAAACCTAGCCAACTAATCAATTACACTTAGTTGACCTAACCCAATTCAAATCAATTAGACTTGACCCACACACTTGATTGGATCCCACTTAATTAACCCAATCATTCTAGTCCAACTCAACCACAACATTGGATTGAACCGAATCAGGCAGCACTTGGACTCAACCCTTTTGGAATTAAACTCAAGCCCAAACCAATTTGATTAACTCCAACTTAATCAACTAATCTAACTATTGGGTTAGACCCAATTAACTAAATCTGACTAACCCACTGAGTTGGTTCAACCCTGTTTATACAAAAATAATAATAATAATAATAATAATAATAATAATAATAGATATATATATATATAATAAAATTCAGGGTGCTCATTGCAAAAAGGCAATTAAAAAAAATTAAAATATAAAATATAAAATTTGGTCTTATCTGAATTCGGTGACCTGGTCTACCGCATCGTTGCGATGATCATGCCACCAGATCATGGTGAGGAGTTACTCTCCTTCATCCTCATCCTCAAGAAATTGTTTATAAAAGAGGAGGGATGATAACTATTGAAAAGGGGGGTAGAGAGAAGATGGCAGCCCCAATACGAGAAGGAAGAAAAGAAGAAGGTTTCCCCTTTCTCTCTTGCTACTCCCCTGCGATGTCGAGCCACCCAAAGGGCCACCTTCACCGATCGTTGCGGTTAAGCCTCAAGGCACCCCAAATCCAAAGCTAGTCCGCCTCCTGTGCCCCCATCGTCACCGCCACCATGCCACCACGCCTGTGAGCAGAGCAGTCCGCCCTAACAAAGACACTGCCTCAGCCGTGAAGCGGCTTCGCCTCGGCCTCACCAAGTCCGCTCACTGCTGCCACGCTTCAGCCTCCTCCGGCCGTCCCACCCTCCAGCTTCCCCTAAACCTGATCGCTGCCCCTTTGCTGCCAAGCTATCGCCGCCGGAGGAATCTGAAGCCCTGCACAGCCCTCTGCCACCATGACGCCACCATCTACCGCCACTGTGAAGATGGGTTGCTGAGAAAATAGTTGCTGCTCAAGAAGGTTGCTAAGAAAATGGTTGTTGCTCAACAAGGTTGCTGTTGATGCTGATGAAATGGTTGCTGCTCAAGAAGGTTGCTGTTGATGATCGATGAAATGCCCAGAAGAGATTTGAAGGCTATGTTGAGAGGTTGTTGTTGCTATCTATACAGATGAAAAAAGAAACTGCTGCTGCTGAAAATGATGCTGAGTTGCTGCAAAATTCAAGAACAAATCAGCTTTGTTGTGCTTGCCGAAGCCGTTGCTGTGAAGCTGGAGCTACAGCCGCTGTTTTGCTGGTTGCTGGTTGCTGTCGCTGTTGCAAATTTTAGCTGGCTGCCGATGCTTGCCGCTAATTGCTGCTGCGGAAGCTGATAAAAGATCGCTGCTTTGCTGCCAAGATGCCGCTACGATCAAGTAAGCCGCTATTACCGCCTAATTGTTGAGAAGTCACAATTTGCTGCAAAACAAAAAAAAAAAAAGGAAGAAGGATAATGCTGTCATGTAGCCGCAACAAAGAATAGAGACAAAAAGAAAGCCATTGGGTGCCAACAAAGGGGGCTGCATATTCAATAAATTTAAGATTACTACTTCAACTTTTGAATTTCAGCATGGTCGCAATTGATGAAGATCAGATTGCTGCAAATCTTGTGAAGCTTGGTTCTCTTGTTATTGGCATCAATGTCGTTTTCATACATTTGGGATGTCTCCTACCCACACATTTGCCCAAAAGAGGCCATAGAGCAAAAAGAATGGAGAAGTTGGAGGACCTGCAATTCAGTTTCAGAAGTAACAATTTCCATGGACATTCCTTGATTGAATTTGAGTCTAAAACTTCATTCCTGTTTCTGAATATCCGAACTAATATATGGTGCAGTCAATGGTTGGTCAAAATCTACAAAGTCATCCCTTGCAATCATGTTAAAAATTTATGCAATGCTTCTAAGGAATCAAAATCTGCCAATGGAGTGGTTATGCTAGTAGCTCAAAAAAAAAATAAAAAAAAGATAAAAAAAAAATGGGGAATACTTAAGAGAAAGTTGATCTCTATTAGTGCTAAATTTGCTGAAGATATTATGTTATGGTTGTAAGATTTGTTGGAAAGATATCCCAAATACATGATAAATATGTGGTTATGTAAAGCGCACTCTTGGTGTTCGATGAAGTACTTGAGAGAGTTCAGAAAACAATTATTAATGAAATTAGTTGCCTCAATTAATTGCTACAATGGTCCCAATTAATATGGAACTACAGTTTTATTGTGACTAATCGCTCAAAATGGAGAAGTTTTGTTGGGACAACTTTATTTTGCCATCATTGGGACATAAAGGAGACAATCTATGGGCTGAAAATTTAAAGTCCTTGTTAAATATGTGCTTCACATGCTAATTAGTTCAGAAATTGATTGCCCAAAAACAAAGAGGGATAAATAGCTACGCTTCTCCACATGCAAGTCATGTAAACATTCAAGTGCGATCAAGCCCCATATGAAATGTTTTCCTCCAAATCATGTTCGAGGATGGCAAGCACTAGTGTGTCTTCAAAACTAGTTCTTTAACCGAAGTTAAAACAGAATTAATCACTTATGATTGCAACACCTTACGCTTTGGATGCTTTAGTCAAGGAGATAAGAGAACCTGGTCTACACTCCATGGAATACTAAGTTTGGCATTGCAATAAAGGGTATACCACAGGGTGTTTGCCCCGATAGACGCCATGTATTAGCTTGTTTGTTCAAGACAATAAGCTGGTTCTTTGGAAATTATCAAAGGGTAATTATTGAAGCTCTATTGTCCACGCCATGTGTCTAATATCGTTGATTGAAATCAAGCTACAATCTATTCCTCTGTTACGCGCCCAAACTTCGTTAAAAATTATTAAAGGTGCTCAATTTGGGTTCATTGACTTGCTTGAATATCCAATTAATATTAATGAAGCTTTCACTTTCCATGAAAAGAAATAAAAAGGTTATAATTGGAATCACAAGATGCCACAGAAAGTGCTTGCCGAGGAAGATTACCTTCAAAGGCATTGAAGAAGAAGGTATTGTTGAGAGAGCAATCAGAAGGTTTCAAGGCATACGATGAGCATCTATTGGCCGAATAACAGAAGAGGATGCTCGGGCTTTTGCAACTGTTCTCATTGCCTCACTAAAGTCCAACTTAGTTCCAAATGTGGGAAAATCTCATCCTGTTGTTCAATAAATACTCTTGGTGGGGTACACCATGACATAATTCTTCTCCTTCAAAGATGCATGTATCCATTCATGGCAAAGCATCAAAGATATGTTGTTCTAGGATAGCATTAAACCGATTTATGCAAAGTCAGATAACAATGATGGCAAATAAAGGATCCAAATAGCGCATTGATCATAAGATGCCATATGGATACTGAAAATGCTGAAAATTACTGAAAATTACTGAAAATTGATGTGGAAAATTGCTGAAAGAAATGCTGCAGATTGCTGCAGAAATGGTTGTTATAAAACCCACTTTCAAACCTTGATAACTCCTGCCCGAGAACTCTGATTGAGGTGAGATCTGCGGCATTGGAAATTAGATATCTGGATCTTCTCCAGTTATGTGTAGCGCAGCTCCTTTTGGTGGCCCAATCGGCGCAGATCTTGATAAATAAAAGGGTCAATTCCAGCAAATCTGCCACCAACAATTCTGCCAATCTGATTACCCATTTTCAAAAATTGATAACTTTTGCCAGAAAACTCCAATGGAGGTGAAATTCATGGCATGAGAAACTAGATATCCAAATCTTCAATAGTCATATACAGCACAGACCCTTTTGGCAGCCTGGTCAATGCATATTTTGGTGGAGAAAAGGGCTAGTCCTTGCAGCATGGCCAGCTTGACTACCCTTTACTCAAATGCCAATAACTTTTGCTAGGGAGCTCCAATCGAGATGAAATCTGCGACATTGGATACTACACTCCCTGACCTCTCCAACCATATATGACGCAACTCCTAACGGCGGCTCAGTTAAGTGCAGTTCTTGATGGAAGGGGAAGTTAATTGGCGACCTAGTCAATATGAACCCTGGTCACAAACCTCTTTCAAATCTCAAATGCAAGGCAATCGGCGGATTATGGATCCCATATGGCGGGGCACAAACTCCGAGGCAAAGGGCGCGAAAATAATATATATATATATATATATATATATATATATATATATATATATATATATATATATATATATATATATATATGCTGGTATGTAACGAATCATATTATATTGCAATAAAATAAATTATTCTTTCTCATTCTCTCTACTTGTACTTTTGCCCATTAATCGGAGGTTCCCACGACATTGTCTGGAGTAATTAATAATAGAGGCTTGCCTCTATTAGGAATAAAAGAACCCACAAACAAACAAAAAATGATATTTGTGCTTCGATATGCCGTATGGTGTCTTCTTCACAGACACAATGCCAGGCGGGTATTTTCGATCCCACAAACCCAACTTAAATTTGAGCTTGGTTAGTCAAGTTAAAAATCAACCCCATTTAACCATAACTAAACTTCTTATCAAATTAATTAATTAATAATTTAACTAATTAATTAATTAAACTCAGCCTTTCTTCTCAAACCCGAGCCTCACCGGAGAGAGAGTCGGAGCATCGCCGGCATTCTCTTCCCCCTCGCCTGAGTCCCCCATTGCCAGAAAGATACCCGCGCCGAGTTTCCTTTCGATCGGGACCAGCCATTGCACACACGAGTGGCCCCCTTTCTCTTTCACCGGAGCCCCACAACGCCGGGACAAAATCCCCCAGTTCGGCGAGCTCAAAATAACACATCTCATGTATGAATACAACTAAATTTTGAGGTTTAAGAAAACTCACATCACACGACGGCTTCTCCGTGCCCTCGGTGAAGAATTCCAGCGTTCGAACTCCAAGCAAAGACTCCTCCTGCCAGCCTACTTGAAAAATCCTCTCCCAATTCCTCCTCGCCTGCGTGAGGATCATAGGGTGCTGGGCCTCTCCCTTTTTATAGGCCGAAGGGAGACGAAGAGAGCGGATCTTCCTGGGTGTAACGCCCGAAATCTGGCCGGCTTCCCCGTTCATAACGGTCGGAGAAGAAGGCGGAGCAATCGGGCGCTCAGTGTGAGCCGAGGTGAGCAGCTTGGGTCCCTCGTGGATCGCCTTCCTCAATCGAAAGTACCGAGATAGCTTAGCTAGATCCAACGGCCTTGACTTAACAATCCGTCTCGGATCCAACCACAATGTAAATGAGCCTTCGAGATTATCGGATGATCAACGGTCAGATCTCACCCATGGACGGTTATGATTAAATCATTCTATTGAAACGGATAAAAGGCCAGGATTACATCCTCGTGTCTCAATTTAAAACCAAACTTTAGATGAGCTGCCCGGGATTAAACCAACTCTCTCTCTTTGTCTCAGATCAAACACCGAGATGAGATGGATGCTCTCACAAAGGCGCCACGCGGGCTTCACGGATGGCTTAATAATGCCCCGAGATCATCACTCTATCCGAGATTATTTAATCTCCACCGCTTAAACATTTTAATAACGCATTTTCTTCAAGACTTTCTTCACGTAAGCCTCAAACTTGGCCATATTACAACTCAGTCCTTCTCTGTGAGAGGAAAACATTTCCTCTCAGCCCCTTAATTTTCCAAAAATTACTAAAAGGTCCCTCGTCAACCCAATTAACCTAATTAGGGTTTTATTCATTTTAATTCCCCTTTTTACACTTAATTGAACAACTTAAACCACCTAAGTCAACCACTTCGAAGGCTAGGGAATTTTCCTTAATTAAGAAATTAATCAAAGAGAATTTTTAGACCAAATTCATATCTTAATCAACTAATTATTTAAAGAGCAATTAATATACTTAAAAATATCCAAACAAATCCGAGTCTGGGAACCTTCCTTTAAATTAACTAAAACACGAAAAAAAATTACTCCATAAAATCCTCGGATTTTACATTATAATTATAATTTTTCTATTCTTATTTCAAAGGCCTAGGCAATCAAAAATCTTTTTAAATTTGTGAATATATAAAAGTATTTCTTCACTGTTCATATGTTCCTTAACGTATGCCAAGTCACTTTCAACTCTTGTTCGGTGCTTTACAAGGTCATTCAAGACCAAACTTTGTCATGTCTTAGCAAGCCCAATTAATAGATGCTCAATATGTCCAACCACGACTCGAGTAGTCTGATGGTAATGGGTTCACACGCCTTGCACCCCGTCGCGGGTTCGAGGCTGATGTGAGGGACTTCCTGTGGCTCTCCTGCACACTCGTGGTATTCCCACGCGTTGATGCGCGGAGTCGATCCCGGGTCGATCCCGTCCCTGGTTCTTATTAGCGGTGCTCTAACCAGCCCGCTCTTACGTCCCAAAAAAAAAAAATATATGTCCAACCTACACTACTATTGTTACAGTGTTGTTTTTGTTGCATATGAACCCCTATAAAACCTTATAATTATATATACCCTTGCACCACTAGATCTCTAAATAGGAAACAAGTGCTTAGTGTTTTTTAATCTATTTATTGATATTTATGAAATTCTTAAAAAAATCCATGAGTATAATTTCAGATGTCCTGTATTCACTTATAAAAGAAATGATGAAATGGTTCCACTCCCTACTGAGCAATTTTAGATGTCCTGTATTCTAGCTAAACTTGTGGGTCTTCAAGTGTTGTTGTTGTTCCCCAGGATTGTCACATAGCATGGATGATAGTGTATTCCCATAGTAATGCTTGTTTTTAATCAACCTTGCTTTCATGGTGAAATATTAAGTTATGACTCAGCATGATGCAAAAAAAAAAAAAGAAGAAGAAGAGAGAAAAAATCATCATTACTAAAGGAGCTGCTGCTGCTATTATATATATAAATTCATCATTACTATTAGGGTGATCAAAGTGTTTTTGACAGCTGTAGAAGAACTTGGATGGTCTTTTAATATATATAGATTAAACTATATAGATTAAGCACAAACTTGTAACTATATATTTTAGACTTTTAGTCCAAAAATTAAAAATATTTTCTATTTAATATATTAGAAATACTGGTTTTGACATGTTTTTCAATATCTATATATATTATTATTATTATTAGAATTGTAAACTTAGTATAAATTGTAGAGGCGATTAAATGTAAAGATCTTGGAGGCTATAAGTTGTGCGCATATCCCAGCAAAATGCAAAAATTAGACGTGGTGGAGTTGGTGATGGCCCGTGCCCCTCTACCCATAATGGAGGCTCCATCTCCCACGTTGAGCATGCAAAGAGATTGGTAAGTTTTTTTTTATATGGGTAGAAATTTTTATAAACACATCTTAAGTTGTGTATACTTATTATTTGAGTATATTTTGTTCAGTTGACCTATATCAATGTTGCTATGTAGGAGAAACAACATAATCGTCCCCTGACATCCTTTGAGATCTTCTTCAAATGCACACACACGGTTAGCTGGGATGGAGAAACATTTACGAGTGACAAAGCTCGTACTGTTCATGTGAGTTGCTATTTCTTATCAATGTTGTTGTGTTTAAGTGTATGGTTGTGTCACATTGAGTGATTATTAATGTGAATTACTATTTGATGTTCCTCTTAGGATCGATACATTGCTTTGGTGGAGGAGAGAAACATTTTGGGGGGACAGTGGATGAAAATAGCTTGTATTATGAGGCTGCAAGTGGGACAAATAAGAAGAAAGTCTTTGGTATGGGAGCATAGGCGAGCTACCACTATGATGATGCATCCTCTTCGGCATGTCGTGCATCTAACACACACAATGTTAGAGAGGTCAACCAGCAAGTGCAAGCTGCTACCTCATCCATAGAGCAAAGGATGGAAGAGATGGTTGGCGAGAGGATGCAACGGCTAGAATTGAAGATTCGTGCATCTGTTATAGAGGAGATCCAGGCATCTGTTATAGAGGAGATCCGAGCATCTGTTATAGAGGATGTGCGGGCATCGGTTACAGTGGAGGTGCGGGCACTATTACAGAGGAGGTGAGGGCATCTCTGCTTGTTGCTTCTCACCGGACCCTCGACCTCGAAAGCACGCCATCAGATCGGCCGTGATTTAAGTTTGAGATAAACTCAACTCAAATACAAGGCCTAAAAAGGTGATAAGCGCATAATAATCCATAATATAAAATAAACTCGTGGTTCTAAAGAACATAGAGTCATCGTGGTCCATAGGCCCTATAATAGTCCCAAGGTCCCTATACACGGGTCCTACACATAGTAATGCTCACAAAATAAATGACAAAGGAGTCTCCTGCACTCGGATCTCCTCGTGACCTCTCCTCGTGCTCCACCCCTCCTAACCCTCGTAATCTGTAAAGAGGAAAAGTAAAACACATGAGCTTTCGAATGGAAAGCCCAGTAAGTACCCCTGTGGGTCACAAAGACATAAATAGGCAATATGTCAACCAATGAGGTCACAACATCAACAAACACAGTCCTAGGAGTCTACCAGAAACAATCTAAAGGTATGACTTCGCCACGTAGTTTCTCCTGGCTCTGTGATAAGTTTCAAAGAGAACTCAAGGATCACTCCCTACCAAGATGTCCAAATTACTTGTTGTAAGCACGACCTTCTGGTCGTTCGACCCTCCGGTCGTAAATTGGTAGAACTACCTCTTATACGTGTTAACACGGTCAGTGTACCATGCCCACTGACAGGTAAGACCACCAGAGATTCGCCTCTCTAGCAAGCAGGCAGAAATGCCAGGGGGTCCTGTCCCTGAACACTTCCCTATTGGAGCTCCCTAGCTCCACTGAGTCCGGGCAGTAGACCATAGCAAACAGGGATACCAACATCCCGAAACAAACATACATGCTCAACAGGAATCTAAAATAGATACAAATAGCATGTATGCTATCAATGAGCATAATCGAACAAGGCATAAGCAAGTCCAAAGAAAAACCCGAAATCGGGTGGGAACGAGGCAACTGTACTTACCTCCTGGTGAGACTAAAAGTCTTTCTAGAATCCCTTGGATTGCCTTACGTCTCCCCGAGAATATCTGGCATACATAGGTTCTTATTAGAGTCAAGACTTCAACGAACCTCTATATCTTTAGGTGTACATGCATACCTAACGTTTTTGTTGGGCTTAAGCCCACTAACGGGTCCTAAGGACCATCTCTCCGCGTTCTTGCCCTTAACCCCGGTTTCCATGCCCTTTGGTTGACTCTGGGTCCAACTTGGTCAAACTTAGTCAACTCTACTTTCATTGGTCCAACCTAAACCCTATTTAGTTATCTCTAATTAGTTTTGCTTTTATTGGGTCCATTACTAGGCCCATTATCTATTCCTGCTTGACCTTAGCCCTTTCTAGATAAGGAAGGGCATTTTAGTCATTTAGGTAACATGGACCCGTGAGGGCGAAGGTTCTATCCTCTTTAGGGTTTAGTTCCTTCTCGTACTTTAATTCTCGTTATAATAAAAATCTGACTTTAAGGGTTATTTGAGCCCAGCCCATTGGGCCTCAAAACCATTGGACCCAATTCCTTAATTATTGATCTTTAAAACAAGTCTCATTAAAATATTTAGTAACGTTACTAAATATTCTTAATCATGTTAAACATTTAACTTAATCTTGTCTCATACCATAAGATTAAGTTTAGTTAAATAACTTTTTAACTTTCATTCAACATCCTAACTATGCAAGTTAATTTAATTTATCCATTTGATTAATTAGCCCTTCAAGCTTGATTAACCCTCTTAGTTAAAATCTTTGATTAGTTTACAAACCCGGTCCACAATTTAAATTGATCAAGATGACTAATATTTCACCATATGACCGAGCTAACTCAAATTGACCCAAGTCACCTTAAACCAACTTAATTTGGCTAAGTAAACTAATTCAACCCCCTTTTTTTTCAATCACGACAATAAAACCAACTTAATAGTTAGGTTAGACCCAAGCCCAAGGTGATTAGTCTAACCCGAGTCCATTTGCTAACTCCAATGTCCACACTAATCTAATTAACTAGATTAGCTTAATTAATCAATTAAACATTCCCACTACATTAGTTAATTAAATCAGTTTCATTTTGACATTTTTATAAGGTTTCAAATGAATCAATATCTCCTTTCATAACTAACCTGATTATACTAAATATTCAACTGGATTTTTGTCACACTACCAATGCAAATATTTAAAAATTATGCTAACAATTAATCAAAACATTTGTCACAAACCATAAGGTTCTTTATAATTATTTTAACTAATTAATTAATACTGAATTAATTAATAATTATTATTTCTATTTATTTTTATCAAAACTACTCTTCTTCTTCGTTATTTCTCCTCTCTCGCGACAAAGGGCTCGCCGGAGCCCTGAACGCCACGGCCGCCGTGTAAGGCCCTCATGATGACAGCCTCCCTACCGCCAAGCTCTGCCTCCACTTCCTCCGGTCGCTGCCGGTCTCATTCCCTTCCACTAGTGTACCATAGCCCCGGCCGCGCGTCCCTCCCCTCGACGAGCTCATAACACTACTACAGGCGCATGCAGAATAATCTAAACGTCGCAACACAGAGAGAAGGACTTACCGAAGAGCTGGGGACGACGATCGGTTCCTCGGGAGTCCTTCCGTTCACCCCGCAACTACGTCGTCTTCTCCGGCGAGCTCAGCCGCTCGTGAAACTCCACCGTCAGACCGCGAGCTCAAAAGCCGAAGCGAGCTCACAGGGGCCTCTCTCTTCTCCTCTGTCACCTCACCGGAGAGTGGAGAAGCTCGGGCGATTGTGTGACAAACAGTGGGGTGGTGTCCCCACCCTTTTTATAGCCCTAGGAAGCTAGACGAACCGTCGCCTCGTGAAAACGCCACGCAAGAATGGTCGGGTTTCTCGCTGGAATGCGGTTCGACAACCGCTGGTCTCAGCTGTGAGGACGCTGCAGCGTGCTGCTAAAGGGTGGTGGAGGTGCCTCGATCATCACTCGG
The DNA here is from genome assembly GCA_026586065.1 of Dioscorea zingiberensis. Lineage (NCBI taxonomy): Eukaryota > Viridiplantae > Streptophyta > Magnoliopsida > Dioscoreales > Dioscoreaceae > Dioscorea > Dioscorea zingiberensis. Next base: position 18,005,099 of record CM048823.1, on the reverse strand, counting down.
TGATCAATCGGCGGAGATCGAGCGTATCGCATCCAACGGCCCCCATCACTCTTCTCGGCCAGATCTAATGTGACCTTAGGATGAAAGGCTGGGATTTAAAACCATCCAACGGCCAGATCTCTTCTCAACCCGCCTCGTATCCATCATTAGCTTAGATGGACGGTTATAAATCACCCGCATGGTAGGGTCGTCCTTACCCAACCCTTTCACCTTTGCCTCGTATCTGGTATACGATGAGATGGATTCCATCTCACTTCGCCACGTGGCTCTATGAGAGCCTTTATAATGCCTCGAGATAAAGCACGGCACGAGATGATTTAATCTCAGCCGTTCATCCTCTCTCTATAGGGTTTTCTCGTGGGAAATTTACCAGAGGTCCCTGACACTTTTAAAATTACATACAGGTCCAAGACTGTGAGAGGGAACGATTATCTTTTAGTCCCCCAAACTTTTCAAAATTACCAGGAAGTCCTTCTGGTCACCATAAACCCTAACTAGGGTTTTAAATCCTTTTTAACTTATTTTCACTATTATTTTCCCATTTAAACTCTAGGGAAATTATTTAACTTAATAAATAATTTTTAAGAAAATTTTAACTCCTTTATTTCTAAGATTTCTTGGATTTTACACTGTTACAGAGGAGGTGCATGCATCTGTTGATGCACGATTTCAGGAGATGCAGCGGTATTTCAAGGAACAGATGCAACAAATGTTAGGCAACCGCCAAGTACCTTAGACTTCTGACCGCGTCATCCACTTGAGGAGAATCCTGCAGGGTGTTGCCACAAAAATTATGGTCAATCTCTAAACTTGCTATTTCATTTGGTCAGATAAGTAAATGACATTTTTGAAAACACTGCTCATACTTACAATACTTTTTTTTTTGTTTGTCTGTGAATTTTTAATTTCATCTAGGAATGCTAGTTGTGAATTTTTAAATTCATAGTAAAATAACAATCAAAATTCCTAATATTCATTCATTGAGGTAAAGAACACATTAATTGTGCATTATCATTAATGCAATGTGAAGTCCACAAAAGAACTATATATCATTTTAGCAAGAGTTTCAAACTTTCAACAATCAAGAGAAGAAAAACTATACTTATCTTGGAATTATTATAACTCTTTCATTTTTAGTGTGGGTTGTTCTTTTCTCATTATTTGTTGTGTGATTTTACAATGAGATTCACAAATATCAGAAAAGTTAAGAGCTGCGCATCAGGAAGCTTCCTTTCTAGAGGCTTGTTAGGGAGATTACCAAGGACTTTACAGTTGGAAGTGTTTTCTAGTTTTCTTTATGGATGATACTGGTATGTCTTTTGTCAAAGAGAAAGTAAGCATTAGTCTTCAAAAGATTAGTTGAAACAAAGTTCTTATGAAATACTGGTTTTAATCCCTTTTTTTTTTAGCTGGCATTGCTCTCTTGTTGTGTGGTTTCTAATTTCGTGTAGCAATTATAAACACCCTTCTTCACTTTCTATGTTTAAGTTAGTAGATTGTTTTACATTTTGCAGGTTTGAGTACCATAAATCTCAGGAGTGAGTTCTAGAGGCAATGCATGTTCCAATTGTGGAATATTTATTTTCTCTTTGCTTGCTTTGTCATGAATATGCCTTGATTTTTTAAATTGTTTTTTAGGTGGAAAATAGAAAATTAAGTAGGAGTTTCAAAACATTTGTTGCCAAGATGTGTTTTTGCAGTCATTTTCTGCCATGTTGCATAAAGCCTAAAATGAATGGACAACAATTTGAGAAAGGTTCCTAACCAGTTTGTAATATTTATTTTATTGTTTATCTTCCTTTATATTTGCAATTTGTGATAGGGTGATTATGTTTCAATGAACCTTCTTTCTTCGAAGATAACAACAATCGTGTCTTCAATTTTAAGAACTCCTTGTGCAAGACATGATTTTGCTTTGAATTTATGAATTCCTCTTTGGGTGTTTGTCAAACTTGTAGAAGGTTATATTACTTAAAATCACTTCCCTGAACAAATGATCCTTCTCTCAATTTGAGCTACATTGTTATAGCTTCTATGTTTGGTCCGCAATGAAGTTGTGTGCTGTGTCAATAAAACTAACTTTTGATGTTAAACAGTTTTGCTATTCAATCATTTTATCACTAAAGACTAGTTCCTTCCTTCTACATGATAAAATCAAGTTCTTTTTGGATTTGCTTTTATGTTCTCTATTCATGTGACATGAACAAGTTATACGGTCATAACTAAATGCTTGATTTTCTACTTTGCATAATAAAATTATATGCCTGCAATCAAACCAGGAATTTGCCATGTTGGGCTGATAATTTCCTTTCCAGTTTGCAGATAATCTTATGGTTGTTGTAAGTGAATCATATTGTAGTTGATTTTTTTGCTGAGAGGAGGTGATTGATTCCATTCAAATGGTTCTTCTTTCTTTGATTCTTTGATGCATATATAGAAGTTGTCGGAATCCAACCATTAAATTATTATCTTGGTTTTGTTTCCTTTGAATGAATGGAAATGCATGAACTTTTTGTGTTTCTTTTCAGAGACTGATAGGGAATGGAGGAGCAACTTCTTAGAGAGGGAGGTATCCACAGTTAAGAAAAGCAAAACAAGTTATTGCATGAACTCCCTGAAGGCTGAAATTTTGGGTTATGTTTTGGTTTCCTTTTGAATTTTGAGCCGTGTTATTGTATTCTATGGAATTAGAATTGATTCTTTTTTAATGTGTTCGAATCACAAAATCTGATTTTTATGATTATAAACAAATTGTTCTACTTATTTAATGTAGGTGATTATATTTCTTGTGTATTTTTATTGCCTAACTTTGGAATTAGAATATGTTTGTTAGTGTAATTTAGTTGTTGGTGCACGGTTATGCACATATGCTTGTGTTCTTGTTGTCTTCCTCAATCTCTTTGTAATGTCTTCGTGGAGCAAATGAGGCCAAAAAATTGAGCAAAATGATTGGTGTTGGTGGGAGCGATTAGAAGCATTATGTTTGAAGGAAGTTTGGAGAATCATTGTTGTCACACTTGTAAGCATAATTTTCAGATGGTTTGTTTAACTTCATCTATATATATGTTTGTGTGTGGCTCTTAGATAGTCGAAAAAAATTTCAATGTCAAACTCGCTGAACATATCAATTCAAACTCAGAGAATGTATCGCTTATAATAATAGTATTGAACTTCTAAGTGAACTTGTTCAATGAGGGATTGCTTGTTGCATTGATTGTATTTTTTTTTTTTTTTCAATATGCCTTTGTTGAATATTTATTTTTAAATTTATTCCATATGCTTATGAATTTACAGTTACTATTGGGGACCAAAAATAAAAATATATATTGGTGGCAAATAAATATTACCGAGGGAATAGCAAGGGAATGAATGTAAAAAAATCAGCGAGGGAAAGTAAGCTCTCGCTAAATAGCTACGAAAATGCCTAACTAAGTTCTTGCCAAAGAAAAGTTTGGCAAGGGAATATAGCCAAGGAATAGCAAGGGACAACTTTCCCTCGCTAAATAGCTACAGAAATTCCCTAACTAAGTCCTCACCAAAGGTAAAGTTCGGCAAGGGAATATAGCTAAGGAATAGCAAGGGAATAATTTCCCTCGCTAAATACCTACAAAAAAATCCCTACCAAGGTTCTCGCCACTTACAAGTTTGGCGAGGGAATATAGCTAGGGAATAGCGAGGGAATATGTTCCCTCGCTAAATAGCTACATATAATCCCCAACTAACTCATTGCAAATTTGCAAATTAGGTGATTAACGGCGGTGGTGTGAGAGAGTTTAGCGAGGAATAGCGAGGGAATTACAATCCCTTGCTAAATAGCTAGGGATAATATCCCTCGCAAATACGTTGCTAATATTCAGCGAGGAGCATTTCCCTTGCAAAATATTTGCTTGGAACAATATAGCGACGGAAGATTGTCCCTCGCCATTTCCTCGCTAAATTAATTTAGCGACGGAAAATCATAATTTAGCAAAGGGAATTTTCCCTAGCTATTTTCCTATTTACTTGTAGTGGCTATTTTCCCCTCACATGAAGCTTTGATATATTTCCCTAATATTTTTCATCACATTTTCTTGACAACAGTATTCTCAAATATTGGACAATGACTTTTGACAGGTTTTTCATTTACACATCAAAGGATTTGGATGAATCGTACCAAAATCCAGAATATTTTCACCATGAGTAGGACATGATTCAGTGGACAGAAAAACTTAGGCCATGTGTTGAATCTCTATATATTTTTTGTTTGAAAATAATAGAGATGTGAGTGCACTTTATCTTCCTTTCTTTTAGTAATTGTTCATTAATATGTTCCTTTGAACGCAAATAATTTGTGTCCCTTCATTGATGAAGGTTTCAGTTGTTTGAAAAATGGGAGATTGGACGAGGAGTACTTGAAATGGAGGTGGCAACCAAATGGCTACAACATCCCAAGGTAAAGTCTGTGTAACATTCCATTTTGCAAATGTTAATTTGATTCATTTTGGGAAGTGAGGATATTCTGTTGTGTGATTATTCAGGTTTAATCTTATGGAAATGCTTGAGCTGATTAGAGGGAAGAAGCTAGTTTTTGTTGGTAATTCAATCAACAGATTCAATAGGAATCCATGTTGTGTATGTTGAGTGGGGCAATTTTGGATCCTAGTCTGGTTTGCGAGGCCCGTGGCTGGAGAATTACAAAAGGAGGCAATTATAACTTCAAATTTGTGGTATGATTGCTTAAATTGGTACAATTCAATGAACATGTCAATGTTTTCATCAGTGATGCTTGAAAACAATGCCATGACATTGTAAAGAGAATTGGATGAGAATTTTATGTAACCTTGAAAACTGAATGGTTTAATATGAAATTCATTGTTGCATTAATTGTATTTTTTTCAATAAGCTTATGTTGAATATTTAAGCTTAAATTTTATTGAAGACAATTATGTTGGTAACTAAATTAGTACTATATCTGACCAATAAATAAAAATTTATAGGGGCTTTTGCTTGCATACCCCTATAAAACTTGGAAATTGCTTAAATACCCCTGTAAAAATGCTATTTGCTTGCATACCCCCGTAAATCAACTATTTTTGCTTATATGCCCCTATGGTTAAGTTGCCCCTTAACGGTGTTAAATCAATGGATGGAATGAGGGCAAATTACTAAATTGGGTTTGCTTATATACCCCTCTAATTTATTTTTTTTAATTTTATAGATATTATTTATTTCATATAACAAATGACCATTATGTGTTTGCTAATATACCCCTCTATTTTTTTAATTTTTTTTATAAACATTATTTATTTCATATAACAAATTATTCTTATAGGTTTGCTATTATACCCCTATAATTTTTTTTAATTAAAATTTATAAACTTTAAGTAATTTAAATTATAAATAACAAATATAAATTGTCTTATATATATACTTTAAATATTTTTAAATTTTTGAAAATTTGCTTTAATTCTTTATTTTAGTGAATGCCCTTTATATTTATATGATTTTTGCAAATATATACACAAAAATTTACATTATTACATAATTTTTACAAACACGCCTTAAAAAATTTGTAAACATGATTTCAAACATGTGCCTAAATATTTATAAAAATACAATTAGGATTATAACCATGATTTTTACAACCTGTGACAATATATAATAAACTATAGCATACAACTAGTGAAATTATAAAAACACATGAAATTTATAACAAACAAGTTTCCCATGAAGTTCTTTAAAACAAATTACATCCAACATCAAGTTTTTCAACATCAAGAAAAATAATACATATGTTCTTTAAGACAAAAACACAACTAAACTTAACAACCCCAAACTCCATTCTCGATTTGAACCCTAAAAATGTAGATGAATTTGCAATTAGAACTTAAAAAATAGATGAAAAATTTTCATCATTGGATAAACAATGTAAGGAAAGAGTGAAAACAAAATGTAAAATGAATACATACATGCTTAAATATTCATTGTAGAACATCATATGCATGAAAAAAAATTGTTTTCTAGTTAAAATGTAAAAATGAAGACATAATGCTTAAGTCTCCATTATAGAAGATCCAACTCCTTGGTTTTGATTCTCCCTCCTAATTTTCCTAGGCCTCCCACTTCTCTTTATTGTTGGTGGCACATAAACATGGTATCCTCCCCTTGAGCTTGATCTTCCTCTAATCAAAATATTCTTTGTTAGAAATAGTTATGAAATGAATGTACTAAACCCTTAATTAAATATTTATTACTTACCCTCATGAGACTTGTTGAGTGCTAGATGGCGAAGCAAAAGATTGAGTTGAAGGATCACTTTCTTTCTCCTGGCTCTTTACATTTTTTGCATGATGACCATATGATCCACACCTTTTGCATTTATGCCCGCTTTTTTAACTTCATCAAAACCTTTAATCCTATTTTTTCTAGGCCTACTCAACCGGCCTCCTTGAGATAGGAGGAAGTAGAGGCTCATCATCACCAATAGTAATCCACTCATTCATATTCGGCATAGGAGCAACCTCCATATGGTAGGTTGCTCTATATTTATCCACTGAAAAATAATCATCAATATAGTCTTCCCACTTTGCTCCTCTGATGGAATGGATAAAAGCAAGGGCATGCACACATGGTACACCTGATACTTGCCATCTTCTACATGTGCATTTCCTCTCATTGAGCACCACTTCACATCTTTTGTCCTTATAGGATACTTCTGCCTTAAAGTCAGTGCTTCTTCTGACCTGATATTCAGTTAAACCCATACTTAACTCCCTCACATTTTTCATTACAAATGGAACAACTTTCCCTTTCCATTTAGCTCCCAAAGTCCTTCTTCTATCCATCATCTCCATTATCTTTTGGTTTAGAACAATATCTAGTAAATCTAACACTGGCCTATGTCTTGGATCTGCAACCCATGCATTGAAGCTTTCAGAAATATTATTTGTGATGTAATGGCACTTGGCAATAGTCCCAAATTGAGATCTACTCCAAATTTCACGTTTTCTCTCCAAGTCTAAAAACCATTCATATGCTCTCATATTTACTACTTTCAACTCTTCTAGAGAAGAATTGTAACTTGTTGTAGTAAATGCATTTGCAGCTGTCCAAACAATTCTTTGCAATATATTCCCTGCAAACTTCTTCTTGAAGTTCTTATATAGATGTCTCACACAAGTCCTGTGCTCTGCAAGAGGATATATTTTTGAAATTGCTTCCTCTAACCCCTTTTGCCTGTCTGAAGCCAAAACCAATCCATCTGCATTCCAATTGCTTCATACAATGCAATCGAGAAACCATGTCCATGATTCAATATTTTCGATTACGCAATCCCATAGGCCACTGGAAACAACTTGTTAGCACACCATCAATTGAAGTTGCGAAGCATGACACCTTTGAACTTGCCCTTTAGATGACATCCATCAAGGCCTAAGAAAGGCCTACACCCAGTCAAGAAGCCTATACTGCAAGCATCAATGCTAATAAATATCCTTCTAAAATGTCATCCATCATGTTGTTGAACCTTATCAAGTTTTACTACAGCACCATGGTTTCTTCTAACCAACTCTTCTTTGAAGGCCATGATCTTCGAATAAGAGTGATCCCAACAACCATGAATAATAGACATTGCAATCTCTTTTCCCCTCCACACTCTATGGTAGGGCAACTCCACTCGATATTTCTCCATTAGTCGTCTTCTTAATTCAGATGGTGCCACTTCACCCTCATTTCTGAGCCATTCAATAACTCTATCTGCAACCCAATTTTTGGTAGCCATTTTGTTTCCACTTTTGTTCACTGAACTACATAAATGTTCCCCATGCATTGTCTTGACTTGGAATACACCTTCTTCTGGTAGTCTAGATGCATGAACCCTCCATGGACAATCTTTAGAAGCACATCTTGCTGTCACTCTTCTTTGGTCACTTTTTATATAAGTTACTGAGAACTCTCCCAATATAGCAAAATGCTCTAAAGATCTTCTATAATGATATACATCTTCAAACTTTCTTCCAACTTCTATAATGGGGTTATCTTCATCAACTTCATAAATCTCACCTTCAAAGACTTCAACTTGCTCATCATCAATGTAATCACCGCTATTATAGAGAGAATGATAACTTTTTTCACTTTCAATCTCCAAATCTTCATCAACTTCTTTGGAAACACTATCCTCATCACTACTACCAGTGTTTTCGGTGCCATCCCCCATTGTTCCAACATCCATGCCTACATATTCTTCATCTGATTCATCTTCAACCTCTCGTGATTGTTGTTTTGTTGCATTTCACTTAAATTTCTTGATTCAACATCAATCAGACCACATGGGCTTCCTTCTATTTGATGCACTTGATAACTTTGTGTTCTTAGGTTGTATCTTGTACCCTCATTTGATTTTTGTAGCCCTTCTTCTACTGCAATAGGTGTAGCATCATCTAACACCACATAGATCTCACATATTTTATCATCCTTGTGCATATCTAATGCATGAAGAAGATCGGAATCATTGAAGATTTCAACAAACTTCTTTGGCTCTACACCTTTAACAATGTGCCAATACTTTGGAATTTGGTTGATATCCCAAGTAAAAAATTGTGCTAGGTCTTCTTCCAATGATTTCAAGTTGTAGAAATCTCTATCTATCACCATTGTCTTTTGCCTTCCCAAATAGTATTTTTTCTTAGCATCCCCATAGTTTTTGAAATATCCACCATATTTAAACTTAAGCCGTAAGATAGAAGAACTTTCCCTACAACACAAGAAGGAAAAACAACTTGACAAATGCACAATAGTTCAATAATGACAAATATAAAAAATGAACTCGAGTTACTCTGATAATAAGAAAACCCTTTCAAAATTAAATGTTTATTAGTAACACTTACATCGGAAGTAATTTGTTACAATGTCTATAATCCGAGCGCCAAAAAGATTTAGATGAGCCAATTCGATCAAACCTGCACCATCAAATATCATTTACACATGTTTATAACGGAAAGCAGCAAACCCAACTAATAAAATGAATTGTTTACTGTAATGTGTCTAAAATTTGACCAAATACAGAAATTTATAGTCCATAACCTCACAAGCACAGAGGAATAAGTGCTAAACATTATGACAGGAATCACAACTTTGTATGGGTACTTTTGCATGTTGCATAGTACCATCTTGATATAAATTAGAAGTAATGTCCACACATGTAATTTAGATTTCAGTAAAACAATCCAAGGACCCAGTTGATAGAGCATTGAAAATGAAGTATAACCAGTTGAAAGTAACTCACACGTGAATTTAGTGGAAATCCAGTTATCTATATGTATGGCTTTGGCTCAATTGGACAAGAAGAAAAATAAACCATATTCATATAGAAATGACATTAGCCAGAAGAAATAAAATGAGGAGGATTCTATGCATTGAACAAAATTTAGTAAGATAAGAACATGATAAGAAGATTCAACTTAAGAATATTAGGAAAAAAAATAAAGAATTATAAATATTTAAAAGGATAAGGAAAAAGGTACAGTAGTCTAAGAAAAATAACAAGATAGGGAGGGAAAACAGAGGAAAAAAAAAGAATAGAATTTTGAATTTTAGAATAATTAAGTATTAGACCTAACAAAAGTTTTCACAAATTCACAATACCTCAAATACAAAGAATGTAAACCTAATCGACAGTATATCATGCTTAAATGAATTAACAATCATGGTAAGATGAAATTAATGTAATCTAATTGTAAATATATAACAACTCATGTTTTTGCATCAAACCCCAACCCGAAACACCAAAAATATTCAAACTTTCTAGAGCTACACCTTTGGAATTATAAGAGGTTACCTCTACTCCTATGAAGATGCATATAGTTGCCTACTTGTTAGCTTCTAAGCACCTCTCCAGTGGCAGTAATCACAATCCCATCACAAAACCAATGTTCAGCCAAAAAAATCCCTTCCAATCACCAAGATAAGCAATCAAACCTTCCTCACAGCTTGAAGAAAGATCGTTGTTAAGAAGAAAAGAAGAAGATGGTGGCGAGGAGGGAGATTGAGAAGATCGCACCAAAAATATTCAAACTTTCTAGAGCTACACCTTTGGAATTATAAGAGGTTACCTCACCCTATGAAGATGCATATAGTTGCCCATGGCTTCTACACACCTCTCCAAAGGGCAGAATCACAATCCCATCACAAAACCAATGTTCAGCCAAAAAAATCCCTTCCAATCACCAAGATAAGCAATCAAACCTTCCTCACCGCTTGAAGAAAGATCGCTGTTAAGAAGAAAAGAAGAAGATGGCGGCGAGGAGGGAGATTGAGAAGATCGCGGCTGATATGAGGAGAAAGGAGGAAGATGGCGGCCAAGTGCGATCTCGACAGATGAGAAAGTAGGGTTGGAGGGCAAAGTTATTAAAAATGAGGGCAATTTTGTAATTTTTTAACCATGGTTAACTTTAAACTATAGTTAACCCTGAAAAAACTAACGGTGACTAACGGTAACTAACGGCGGGGGTATATAAGCAAAAAAATCAGTTTTTGAGGGGTATGCAAGCAAATTGCATTTTTATAGGGGTATTTAAGCAAATATATGATTTTGGAGGGGTATGCAAGCAATATTCTCAAATTTATATTATTGGCTGATGCAACTATTAGCAAGGGAATAGCTAGGGAATAGAGAGAGAATAAATTTTTAAAAAAATCATAAATAGCTTCGAAATCTCTAGCTAAGTTGTCGCCAGAAGAAAAATTCAGCGAGTGAATTTAGCTACCGAATAGCGAGGGACTATCTTCCCTCGCAAGCTGGAGGGGATATTGGGGGACAGTTTAGCAAGGATTAGCAAGGAAATTTCTTTCCCTTGCTAAATAGCTAGGGAACTTTCCCTCGCTAAGCCGTGCTAATATTCAGCAACGGAAATTTCCCTCGCAAAATATTTGCTAGAATCAAAATAGCGACAGAATATTTTCCCCTGCTATTTCCTCGCTGAGTAACTTTAGCAACGGAAATTTATATTTTAGCGACGGATTTTGCCTTAGCTATTTTCCAGTTTCGTGTATTGCAATACTAGCACCCCACTCCTTAGAAACTAAGAGAAAAACTTCCATTACCTCAGTTGGGAAGACGAAAAGGACTGCTCTGAGAGAAACTAAAAGCTTTCTCAAGTAGCAAAAGTGAAGAAGATAGGGATTATGAAGGTAAAACCCTAGCCCTCTGTAGACCTAATTATAATCGATACTCGCAGACATGCTTTCCCAAGAGTAATTAGTTAGGTTCTGACAGCTTAGAAGACTGTTTGATAGGACGTACCCATACATATGGGCCATTACCTTTAGACGCTTCAAGATGATCCTCTAGGGAGCCGCACCCATGATCTCTTCCACCGGATTTTGCTATTACATTTCAGATGAAGACACTTCAAAAGATTGGACATTGTGTCCAACAAAAGTCATGACTCATCAATCCAGATCCATACGAAGGGGTTACCTTATCAGCTCGGCTACATCCTTAAAAGCAATAAGTAGTCAGCTAGCCAAGAACTCCACTCATATTGAATTATACTATTAGCTGACAACCAAACCCTCCTGGCCGTACCGAGCTGAAGATTGGTCAACCTGGAGAGTTGGAGAGCAAGTGTTATAGGGAAAAGTAACCAAATACATGTAGCATGATCATAAGCGCCGAGATAAGAGCCCAACAGTCAAAATAACCGTCTGGTCACCCAATGATGGAAGAGGAATTCTAGAAGGTGTTTAAAGGTAGTAGATAAGGGTCTCAGGGCTATAAAAGAAAGTCCTTGTTTTATAAAGAAGGTTATCTAAATTTGAATAAGAACTTGGGGTGTTCATTTCGAGGGAAGTGTCCGGAAGTCCGGAAGTCCAGAAGTAGGAAGAAATAGGCAGAAGTCCCACTTTTTCGAAGTGGGCTAAAATAAACACTTTTGTTATTCATTCGTCGGGAAGTGAGGGGGTCACTGAAGTGCCCACTTCTCTACTTCTTGTGTTCATTTGCCAGGAAGTGAAATCACTTCAAAATGCACTTCAGTATGGTCTTTTTTTCACGAAAAAAGGGGAAGTCAGAAGTAACATAATATTTATATATTTTTTAATTTTAATTACTAAAGTCAGAAATGAAGACTCACATTTTTATTTTAATATAATAATAAAACTATCATTATTTTTACTTTTAATAATGATAGTTTTCATAGCTAAACTGAACTGAACTTGTAATTTATTTAAGCAAAGTTTTTGGGTATAAGAGCATATCGGTCAGCGACCCTCTGCTAAGTCCCATGGGCGTGCCAACACCTGGGTTCGAATCCTGACATCCACGAGGAATTGCCCATCCGAAGACTGGGGTTCCCACTTGTAATTTATTTAAGCAAAGTTGATTTAATAATTTTTATTACTAATGTCAATTTCAATTCAGATCTCTCTCTTCTCACCCTATTTCTCTTTCCAAGCATTTGTCATCATCATGCACAACATTATCAATACATCCCACCCCATATGTAGTAGAGATGTGGTTCTAGTTTTCTTTTGAAATATTTTTTCTGGAGATTTATGTATAATATGTATGTATAGCTTGTTCAGTAGTAGCAGTAAGGAGTTTGTGGAGCAATGCATCAACCAAGCTGAATGTTTGACCCTGGCAGTGAAGAAGCAGAGTAATGGTGTTGGTGGGTACCTTGTGAGCACTAGATGGCATAAGAACTTCTGGTTGTTGGCACATAAAAAAAAACATAAAAAACACTAAAGATAAAAACCAGGAACACATTTGTATGTTAAACTTAGATAACCAAGCTGAATTATGGAATGTTACACATACAAACTCGGAAAACATTTGATAATTCAGTTTGTTGAAGAAAAAAAAGCATGAGTTCACATTAAAACAATGCATAATAAATTCCATACAAAGCAAACTGAACACCTTCTACTAAGCTGATACAAGAAATGGGGCTTCATAGGATAAATTCCAGTCTTCTTCTTGTTCTTTGGTTCTCTATCATCCACAACCTACGTAATGGCAAGAATAAATAAAACAACCATCACAACACATGGATAAAAATAGAATTACCAAATCTTGCAAACACTAGAATAAAAACAAAGCATGACCCAGTCCATACAAACCATTTCTCAAGGTCTGGACGCCCTTCGCTCGGCAAGAAAATTATAGACTAAATAGATGCGCAGAATTTGCGTTCTCATGTAGTCCGTAAAATCCAAGGATTTTATTTAAAAATGTGTTTAAATTCCTTTAAGTTAGATTATTAATTAAAGAAGGTTCCCCAAGTATTTCGTGATTGAATTAAGAAGGGAAAATAAGGGTTAAAAGGTTTTAAAACCCTAATTAGGGTTAGTTGGGAGTCTGAAGGACTTTTTGGTAATTTTAAAAGGTATTAAGGACTATATGGTACTTGTCCTCTCTCTCAGTGGTGGACTAAAATGTAACCGAAAAATGAACTAGGGACCTCTGGATAATTTTCCAGACGAAAACCCTTATACAAAGGGTTCAACGGTCAGGATTAGATTGTCACAGATCGGTGCAGATCGTGTAGCGTTATAACGGCCCATATGATGCCACGTGTCGAGCCAAGAACAGATCCATCTGATCGCGATCTGGATCCGAGGCAGAGGGAGAGGTTTGGGTGAGGTTGACCTCACGGTAAGGATGGATGGAGAGCCGTTCATCTAAGGATTGTCCCAAAACTCAAGACAAAGAAAATAAATCTAGCTGTTAACCAAGAGATAATCCAAACCGTCCAAGCAACTGGGTGTCAGATCCGATGCTTGAGATGAGATCTCGGCCCTTGGATCTGATCTTGATGATCTCCACCGCTCATCTGTGGTGTGCCGATCACGAGACACGCCTGCCGTTTCCTCCGCCAACACGAACTGCCGTGGACGCCTTCTCTTTCTCCGGCCATTTTGCATCGCGTGTAGAGGTCGTCGGCCGCTAACGGCAAAGATTTATCACCAGCGCCGGCCTCCCGACTCAGGTGGTCTATGCATAAAAGAGGAGGCCTCGGCTTGGGATGGTGCACTGAGCTTGAGAGCCTGAGAGTTACGATGAGGAACTCCGGCGAGCGGTGTTCGAGGAGTGGAAGGAGTGTCCAGATCCTCAGGTTTGCTTCCACCGTTGCCATCGTCCCCAGGAGGAGGAGGAGGTCAGGACTTCGTGGAAGTTGAAGGTGTGGCACACGTCGCGCGGCTGAGCTCATCGGAGAAGACAGTCGAGCTCAGAGACGACAAGAGGCTTTTTAGTGGTGCTGGTTGTCGTCCACAGTTCTCCAGTGAGTCTCCTACTCCCTACTGTATCTTTTAGAATAGTTGCATGAATTCCCTGGTGGTGGGAGCTCGTCGGAGGCGAGGGACGGAGGCGACGCCTGCAACCTTCACGGGCGATTGCGGTGCGTCGGTGATGGTTCTGGCCGAGAGTAACTTGACGCCGGTGAAGCTACAGCCGCGTGCAAGCTCGTCGGAGAATCCCGCGGGCTCCACCGGGATAAACACTGGAGAAGAAGACAGTGAAGAGAGAGGGAGAGAAATAATTAAATAAGTTAGTTAATTATTCTAATTAGTCTAGGTTAAGATTAATTAAATTAATTCAAATTTTGGAATTAGACTTAGTAAACTTAATGAAATTTGGTTAGGGTTAACCAAGTCCAGATTCAAGTTGGGCTAGACCAACCTAGTTAGCGAAGTTTAATTGAGTTCATTGACTTATGGGCAAGGTAATTTAGATGACTAATTTAATCAGTTAATGAGTTCAATTAACTAGCTTGGATTGATTGGGTTTAGCCCATTTCAAAATTAAAGATGACTAGGTTGGCTAATTAGTTGAGTCCAATCGGTTAGGCTAATTGGTTATTAGTCAATTTATAAAGTCAAGTTAGGTTAGGTTCAATTGTATAATTGAGACCAACCAACTAAAAGAATAGAATCTAATAATGAAGTTGTTAGGTTGGGCCAGAATGGTTTGATAAGTGAATAGGTCTAACCAAGTATAGTATTGGATCCGTAGTTGGGTTCCAATGGGCTGGGCTCAAATGTAGGGTTTAATGGAACCTGGTTGGGTTCAACCATATTATTAAAGAAGAGTAATAATAACAACAATAGTAACGTAAAAGACAATAAAAAAAGGGGCGAGGTGGGAATCGAACCCTAGACCACCTAAGTCAAGTAGTTGGGCCTTAACCCAAGGGGACATGGCTAGCCACGTGATAGAGTTTGGTTTTTCTAAGTAAAATAGAACTTGACAAGGTAAGGCTAGGCAACCTATTGGGCTTGGTTGGTGGGCCCAATTTGGCTAAGATGACTAAAGATGACCAATTAGGGTTCGATCCACGACAAGTAAGTGTAAAGTTGACCAGTTAACCAAAGTTTGACTAGAGTTGACCAAACGCGGGATGAAAGTCAACTAGGGGTGTGGAAATGAGGGAAATGGTTTGGTAACCAAGTAGATGGACTTTGAGACCCGTTTAGTTGGGCTTTGGTCCAATCGAAAAGTTAGGAGTTATACATGTGCATCTAGAAACTTAGGGTTTTTATTAGAATTTTGGCTCTAATAGAAACTCTATCTGTTGGATACTCTCGAGGATTGCTAGAGGCATTTCAGGAGGTGACTAGGAGGGTTTCTAGTACCAGTAAGAGGAAGTACTTTGCTTAGTACCATTATCATTTATTGATCTTCGATACATATGTAAGTACGCTTGTTTTGAGCTCACTCTTTGGAGTTCCTTGGCTTTGCTATTATCATTTTGATAGTTGCTTTATTGATTTCATACATGCTATCTTTATTATTTTAATTCCTATTGAGCATGTATGTTTGTTTCGGGATGTCGGTATCCCTGGTTGTTATGGTCTACTGCCTGGACTCAGTGGAGCGTGGGGGCTCCGATAGGGAAATGTCCAGGGATAGGACACCCTGGCATTTCTGCTTGCTGCGCCAAAGAGGCGATACTCTGGTAGTCCTACCCGTCAGTGGGAATGATATGCTAGCCGTATAGACACGTATGAGAGGTGGTACTACCGACTTACGATCGGAGGGTCGAATTATTGGCATAATCCTACGTAGAGACACCTTGATTTTGGCATGTTGGTATACAAATGGTTACTTTTGGGTATTGTCTTAATTTTATATGATAATGGTGGTTCATTAGTTTATTAATAATAAGTTATGGAATGAATTGTTTAATGGCTAGCTAGTTATCATGGGCCAATCATAATGCTAGGATGAACCCCGTTAAAGCTTTGTATTATTCTGGTTGAAGTGTTGAAGTTCGCCTATATATATATATATATATATATATATATATATATATATATATATATATAGAGAGAGAGAGAGAGAGAGAGAGAGAGAGAGTGAATCATGTTAGTCTGAGGCCGGCTGCACTTGCGGCCAGCCCGCTATGTGACTGCATGATCGGGTCGGGTCACGGGCGACCTAGTCCCAGCCTCGCTAAGTTGCCTCACATAGCAGGCCAGCCGCAAATTTGGCCGGCCTTTGTTTCTTTGATCTTCATGATGAGGGAATTGCCATACTCGTTTATCGTGCACTCCTTAAACTTTATCCATTACTTTGTAATATTAAATGATGTAGTATTTGCATATTATTATTAGATAGTATTTTGTAGATGCAATTATATAATATGATTTAAAACACATTAGCCTTAAATGAAAACTGTTAAAAGTAATTATATATATATATATATATATATATATATATATATATATATATACGGGGTTGATACTCTGCGGCCGGCCTTATCACTGTGCAAGTGCGGTCACCTCGTTTTGGCCCACTTTCATAGTGTTTTGAGGAAATCCAACAGTATGGATAGAAAAAACATCGAAAAATAAGCTAGCATGTCAATTTTCATACAATTTGGGAACTTGTAGGGACTTCATGTTAAAGGGTGAAATTTTGAACCGGTAAAATTTTTATAAATTTCCACCTGTTAAGATGAAGACCCAACAAGTTCCCAAATTGTATGGAAATTAACATTCTAGCTTATTTTTCGATGTTCTTTCCATCCATACAGTTGGAAATCCTTAAAACACTGTGCAAGTGGCCAAATGGGAGGCGACCTTACTTGCACAGTAATCTGGCCGGCCTTATATTATCACTCCCGTATATATATATATATATATATATATATATATATATATATATATATATAATCCATCTAAGTCAGGCCGGATGGATCACTGTCCTGATCCGACCGCCTCCCATTTTGGCATCTGGAGCATGTTTGTTTGAAGGATTTCCAGCTTTACGGATAGGAAGATCATCAAAAAATAATGTAGCTTGTCAATTTTCATATAATTTAGTGATCGTTTGGTCCTCCCACTTAACGGTTCTTATTTTAGGAAAATTTTAACGGTTCAAAATTTCAACCATTAAGTGGGAGGACCAAACGGTCACCAAATTATATGAAAATTGACAAACTAGCTTATTTTTCGATTTTCTCATCCGTGCGGTTGGAAATCCTTCAAACATACTCCAAGTGCCAAAATGGGGGCGGCCGGATCAGCACCGTGATCCGACCCGCCTGATAGTAGCTAGAAGGCCTATATATATATATATATATATATATATATATATATATATATATATATATAAATTACGTACCTTAGTTACTAAGATATTATATGTTTGGTTTTTAGATCCTATTAGTGGTACAACAGGGCATGAGTTACCATTAGGTTGAGCTTGGAGATTTTGAGGTAAATAGCCCACCTATAAATTAATTAAGTAATTTATTTTTATTATTATTATTATTAGTATTATTATTATTATTATTATTATTATTATGTCTTAGATATTATTTTCACTATAAATGATGGATTATCGGTTTTATCAGATATTTCAAAAAAGGAAAATTCTAAGCAATCTATTTTGTACAAAAAGAACCATACTTGCACGTTCGGTTTAGAACTATTGACATCTCTTTGCTTGAAACACTTTATGATATAGCTATTATGTTTGGTATGATTTATTGTTTCACGAGATTCATTATGATTTTCGTATACGTCTCCAAATGGTCTATGTTTTGACCCATGTCAATGGGTGTTATACATTGACCGTGTCGACGCATTTTGATTATGAACTAGTTCAGCACGTAATGTCGGTAACAATAACAGCCTTTTGAATTTGACTAGGGCCACCGACATGATCGGGACGGCTTATTTTGACAATGATGGCTTATTTTGACTTGGGCCACCGAGATCAAATAAATGGAATTTTGACCCATACCATCGGGGTAAATAGTAGTCATAACATGTTTGGGAGACGATATATTATTTTCAAATACGGATATAAATCCTCTAATTTTATTACTTTATCTTTCGACGATGTTATTATTGAACTGTATCGTCTAGATTTTCTATCATTTCAACACACATAATAGGTTGTTGATTTCTTCCATTGTTTTATCATATATTAAATTCTATTTATGCTATTTAGAAATCATGCATGGTTCATTTTTATTTTAGTGGGTGCTTAGTGAGCTCCCAAGCTCATTAATCTTTAGACATTTTTTTTTCAGATCCTGATGAGTAGTTACTTGGTGGGTAGATGGGATATCCAGAGACAGACCAAAACATTAGTATCCCACTAACTCTATTTCATGTTTTGAATAAGTTAGACTGTTCTAGTTGATTTTCATAGACTTTTCCCCTTTGTTATGTAGTCTTTTGGATGTTGAATTTAGAGCTTGATTATTATTAACAATAGAATTTGTGTTATTCAGGTTTATATAGTAATTGCAAACAAGTTATGAGGTCTTGCATACGTAGTGGGGCCCATCCCCACAAGTATTCGGTCGGTTTGCCGATGTCTTGACTAGGTTCGGGGAATGACATAATCATTGGTCGAACCTTCCCAACCAGCAAGGACAAATACAAATGTTAGGTCCGGGTCACATGCAGCAAGCGCATTTTGTGTAATCCCAGCAGCTTGACGAAGTTTTGTTCTTCCCCTCCTTTCTTGCGAACGAGTCCGAGAAGATTTTTTCTGATGCATCTTTGTGTCTGTCGTATACTTTGCCTAGATATTTGTCTTCAAAGGTTGATTGTGTTTTCTTCTTTTTGAATACAACCCCTTCCCCATCACAGCGCAGTCCAAGGATGAGAGCAACGTCTTTGGCTCTGAAAGGCAGCATGCTCTCTCCAATTCTGAATCTGTTAGTGCGCTCATCAAACCTATGTAATAAGGCATCAAGCAGTCCTCTTTCTTGCAGAACAGGTTCAACCTCTACCAAATTAGCAAAAGGTGTCGTCCGAATGAGTGCCCAGTGCCTATCAGTCAAATGGGGCTTCAACTCTGCAATTGTTTCCACTATAGGCACCAAGTAGCACCTACCGTTGACAAGGTTCGCCGTCATATTTTCGTAGCCTGCATCAAAAAAGAGTTATTACTGTGGATTCTACAACGATTAAGTGGGAACTGAGAAGAATAAATGAAAAAACCGGTTATTAAATGGAAACACTGGGAATACTGGTACATATAATTTGTAATGATTGAATAACAAACATATCATCTACCCTAAACCCTAAAATCAGAAAGACATTGCAATTAAAACCGTAAACCATACATTTATTCTTGTAAATTCCCTGAACCCTAAACCCCAAAATCACTCACCAATGTATGCAATCTTCCATCGCGCAAGTGCATACAAAGCATCATAAGTAAGTGGAAACTCGGAAAATCATGGATAAACCACATAACCAGAGCCTAAACCCTAAAAAATGCAGCAATAGCTTATAGTAGTGGCTTTGATCTCCGGGGAGCGGCGATAAACGGTGGGAGGGAGGTTCTGGCAGCAATGCTTGTCACGGTGGTCAGAAGTTTTCGAAAAACACTCGTAGAGGCGGTTAAGGCGCAAATTGGCCGCTGAAACCAGAATGTTGGGAGAAGTCCGCTTTGAGAAGATGAAGTTCTCTCCACCGCTTTGAGAAGATGGGCACCGCTCCTCGAGTATAACCGCCTTGACCCGTCACTTCATTAGATGGGGGCATTTTGGTAAGTTCGCCCCCTTTTATTTTGGTCAAAAAATAAAAAACCATCATGTCATCATAATTGCACAGCAGCATAGAGGGTATTTTGGTCAGAAAATATAAAAGTTAACAGAGTTAATGGATGGAGGGACTTATAATTCATTAGTTGTAAAAGGAGGGATGGTTTGGGAAAGTCAAACTTTGGAGGGACTTTTTGTTCATTTCGCAAACTTGGGGGACTTTTAATTCATTACCAGTATATTTTAAGCTTTAGAAAATATCATGTATGTAAAAAAATAATCTAAACATTCATTCTACATTATTTCTTTAGAATTTTTTTTATTACTTCAAAACTTTAAACAACTAATTTTTTAGTCCATAAAAATAATACTTAAAATCATTAATCTTTTTAGAAAATTTGTTTTAGAATCTTCAAATTTTAATTTAAGAAAATGTAATTGTTTATAGTATTTAAATTATTAAATATGAAAATATAAAAAATTAAGAAAAATTAGATAAGACAACCAGAACATTGTGGGGTCATTTGCTAATAATAATAATAATAAAATTTCAAATATATTAAAATACTAAAACTATTCAACAAAAACAAACAAATCTTTAACCAAACCCAAACTGGCCACAAGCTTTAGGTTTGATTAGCATGTGGTCATATCGGACCCATTTGCAACCCAAACATGGCTCATGACCCAACCTGTCTTGACTCTCTTGTGCCAACATTTCACGTTCCCCGCTGCCCTACAAAACAATGAAACATCGTCAAATGTCTTCAGGATTCAAGCTTTTTTTTAACTTTATTAGCAAAGTTTTAATCAAGTCTCTTTCCCTCCATCCAACTCTACTCAACAACTATTTCTAGATAGATAGCTGACCTTTTTTGTCTTAACCCGCTATCTCAGATCCACCCCAAATCCAAACCCTTGTTAACCCGATCCGTTAACTGGCCGCTTTTTTGGATCCATCCTGCATCCGACCCATCTTTAACCCGACCCATTAACTGGGTATCAACAAACTGAATACATTATGGGCCATTTGTTTGCTTGTAAATATTTTGTTGCGTTTGATCGGAGTAAAAAAAAATTAAAAAATTAATAATAATAATAATACAGTTTTTTTTAATATAATTAATTATATTAATTAATAATAATAATAATATCATAATTTTAAAATATATTATTAATATAATTATTAATATAACTATAAATTGACAGTTTTTTACTAATTAAAATTTTACAGTTTTTTATCTTATCTTTTCATATTTGAGAGCAACATAGAGACAGAGAATCCATATATAGCCGACCCCATCTAGTATGGGATTAAGGCTTAATTGTTAGTTGTTATTAATACAACTATTAATATTAATCAATTTTTAAAATATAATATTATATTATTTAAAATATTTAATTAAATAAATTGATATATTGTAATATTAAATATTATTAGTTTAATAAATTATACTATATGATAGGGGTAAAATCGGAAAGACACGTGGCCTCTGTTTGGGCGGACACATGGAAGAACCCTAGGCCTCTATCCACCCAATACGGATCCCTAGCAGAGGTTCCCTCTTTATGTCAATATGGTTGGCTGAGTCAATCAGGTGGAATGATTTGAGAGGAATTCTGTGCGAGTCATGGCATGATGGCAAGTATCATGGCTTGATGGGCGAGAATCTCGGATCGATAACTGTTGGCCGAACATGGATAAGAAGGGGAGAAGGAGGACAAGCAAGGATAAGCCCTCTGAAACCCATCGAAATCTCCTTCACTTCGATATTCATCCTCACCCTCACTGACTTGAGCGTTAGAGCTCCTTCAAGCAGTGAGGCCACCCAAGCTCACTCTTCTTATCCCGGTACAGGTTGTGGTTGTCTTCTCCGGTGGTCATCACGGTCCCAACAAAACAAATAAATTCAACCGTTGATTACGAGGTTGGTTCAAATCCCGAGGGAAAGACAAGTTTCGACGTCAACACTATATATTATTATATGGTAAATAATGGTAGCGTTTGGATGGTGGGATATAATATCCCTTGGATGGGGAATATCCATGGATGAAGTACAATTTTATGGGTGCTTGGTTAGTGAGATAAGGAGTAAGGATAAAAATTGTTAGATGTTTGGTTGTGGGATATGGATATGTAAAAGTTTTGGAAAATATATTTTTAATAATTTGTTTGGAGGGATAAAAATAGATAAAATAAATTTATATATAATTATAAAATTCTAATTTACATTATATATCTAAAAATAAAATATTCCTGTGGCCTTTATCACTGATAATGGACGACAATTTGTCAATTCAGCTTTCAGAGCTTTCTGTAACAAATTTGGAATTGAGCACAGACTCACCTCAGTTACTCACCCTAGGCAAACGGGTAATTTGAAGTAACAAATAGAACTCTCCTCCACAGCCTCAAGACTATAGTGCTCCGGAATAGATCTAACTGGGTCGACGAGATACCAGGAGCTTTATGGGCATACCGAACTACTAGTCGGACACCTACCGGAGAAACGTATTTTGCTTTTGCTTTTGGAGAAGAAGCAGTAATCCTAGCTGAAATTGGGGTACCCGCTCTACGAATCCAGGCGTTCGACCCCACCAGTAATGAAGATCAGCTACGAGCAGAGCTCGATCTTTTGAAGGATAAGAGAGATGAAGCTAGTCTCCGAGCCGCTACGTACCATCAGAGAGTCAAGCGGTTCTATGATACTAAAGTGAAAGGAGTAACCTTCCAAGTCGGCGATCTGGTCCTGAGAGAGAACATCTTTGAAGGCAACAAAAGCCGCGTGGGGAAGTTGAGTCCCAATTGGGAAGGGCCTATGTTGTAACAGATGTTGTACAACCAGGAACTTTCTGGCTCGCCATAATGGATGAAAAAAGACTCAAGTTATGTTTCCTTTTTGCCTGCCTTAACTCCGCAGGATGATTGAAAAAGATAACCCATAAGCAAATTATGGATTTCTTCTCTTCGGCCCCTCTTCTAAGGCACTTCGTTTAAAAAGAGCCGAATGGGGCTTCAACCACACATACTTTCTGAGGGACCTACTAAGGAACATGGTTGCGTGCCTCAGGCTCGAGCCACTGTATATTAGCAGACGATCTAGAAGCATCCTATTGAGAAACGTGAATGCATGCCTTGAACTCGAGTCATTGTATGCTAGTAGGATGATAACTCAAGACCTTAAGGGCATTATTCCGCCGAAAAACATGGCTGAGGACCAAACCCAAGCTACCATATACTAGCGGAATAATTATCCAAACCCTTTTAAGGCCCCACTCTACCAAGGAACGCAGTTGTGTGCTTCAAGTTCAAACCAAAGTATTGTCAGAGTGACCATTCAAACCCTTGCTAGGGCATTATCTACCTGAGGAACGTGGTTGCGTGCCTTTGGCAAGCCATCGTATACTAAGGGGTCCCACTGAGGAACATGGTTGTGTGCCTTTGACTCAAACCATCACAAAGCAGTATAACAGCAAAGGGTCCCTATCAAAATCCAAGCAAAAGAGCCATCCGTAAATACAAAACCGAGGAGCTCTGTTTAGGCGATACACTCGGAAAAAGACTCACGGAAGCTACAACTTCAAAACATCATGAAAATAGCTACATCCGATATACAAAGCAAAGCTAGCATTCATTAGTCAAAAAATAGTTCGAAGTTCATTTGAGTTACAAATATCCGGGATGAGGCAAAAATTTAAGAAAGATCCCAGTCATCCTCAACACCATCACTTCAAATGTTGAGTGGCAGAATACCATCTGAATCATCAGCGGGGGTGGCTTCTGCGGCTTCCTCGGCGTCGACGGTCTCCATCCACTCCTCAGTAGTGTCCATGGCGAGCACCCCTGCAACATAAAAATAAAGAATTACCCCAACCAAATAAAAGAGGAAAGACATCAAAGGTAATGAGGTAGGAACCTAACCTGCAACAACCTTGTTAACCTCCTCCTCCCCATCGGATTTAACTTCTTCCTTGGAGTCAATGTTCGAGTCTTCTCCAACTAAGATTTTCAAACCCTTCTTATAAGTCAAGCTGTTGAAATCCGTCAAAGGAAATCTCAAGATAACCTCTCGAAGCAGCTGGAAGCTCTCTTCCCTAGCTTCATCGAGAGCCTCGTCAATATCAGACACCTCAACCTTAGAGGTCTTGGAGGAGACTTCCTTCAATTCTTTCACTCGACCCTGACATAACGATAATGATTCTTGGTAAGTGAGCAACTAGGCCGTGACTTTATTCAGTTCAACCTTCAGAGTCTCATTCTCAGCAGCACACACATCCAAAAGCTCTCCATTTTACTTCAATTCTTTAGAAAGTTCTCCCTTATCTTTCTCCAACGGCTCAATGATGGCCTTTGTAGACTCTCCTTCAGACGAAAGAGCTTCAACTTCCTTTTGGCCTTTAAGAACTTATCCTCGGCGACAGAGCAATTAGCCTTGACCGACTTCTTGGTCTTCTCCAGCTCATCCAAAGTGATCTTGAGGTCAGCAATCTCCTTCTTGAGGGATACAACTTTATTCTTCGCCTTGCGCTCACCTTCTTTGTGCTTCTCGGATTTCTTAATAGATAAAGTCAAGGAGCTGCTAATCCTATCCCTCTCTTCCACCACCATACTCTTCTCACGAGTTACCTTTCCCAGATCATTAGTGATTTGAGTAACAGATGCTTTCAATTCCCTGTTCTTGGAAAGGCACTCGGAAAGCAATGACATGCGGGATTCCTCCCTTTCCTCCAATATGCTAGCAGCACGGTAACTCAAGAACAAGTTCTGCACAAAATCAAGAATTAACTGGAGTTCGACACAAATAAATCCCTGAAGAAACACTCACAGAAAGTCCCTAGAGACGAAGGAGGTCGGCAACGTCCATCCGAGAGAGCTGACCCAGTCTAGCTTCCGTCTCCCTAGACATTAACGAAGTTATATTCGAAGCTGTAGCAATGGGGTCACTAACCAAGATACCCTCTCTGGGATCTATACGAGATTCATCCCTGGGCCTCCTTGATGTCTCAACCCTAAAAGGTTAAGAAGACTGCCCCCTGTCAGACCCGTTGTCACAATGTTGGGCCCCAATTGCTGAACAAATAACTTGAGATACTCGGATTTGCACTTGCTCAAAAGCAATGGTAGGATTTGGAACAGGTTCCTCAGAAATATCAACAATCTCGACATCATCATCAACCTCCCCCACAGTTTGAGACACATCCAAAGTAAGCTCGAGAAGCCCTTCTTCACTCTGATCAACACGAGCTACAGGAGACCGATAGCCAGGCATGTCCCCCATCTGTGTCAGTCTTCCCTTGCGCCTAATGTGCGGAACCACCTTGATATCCTCATCTCCTGAGGGAACTCTCTCAACTGGATCCCCGGTGGAAAGAGGTGAAACGACCAAAGCTCTTTCTTTGTTCTCTTGTCACTCCTTCTTCCTTGAAACCACTTGCTTCTTACGGCAAGACACTTTCTGAGCAGGCTCTCCCTCAGCGGTTCCCCCATCATCTCTGCTCATTTTTTGAATGTCAGGATACTCTCGTAAAAAGCAATTCTCTCCAGCATCCATTGGCTCACCGATATCATCGCCACTTCCAACAACGGGCACAGGAGGATGGTCTTCCTTTCTCGCCACACCTTTTTTCTTCTTATCCAAAAGAGCAGTCCTCTGTCTCTAGGCGCGAGCTCACGCCTTCGTAAGGAGAACCTTCGCAGAATCCTTAAGAGCCATCGCTTCACCTGAAAATCGAAGAGAATCGATATACCGTGAGAAAAACAAGCACTAGACAAACAACAATACATAGCAATAAGAGTCCTACCCCGGGCTAAATAAATTCCACTGTCTTGAAGGGTTCGGCTGGTCAAGTAATATCAACAGGGATTTTCAAGCATCTACGAAGTCTCCTGAGCAGAACTTGTTCCTTATCAGAGTTTATCCTTACTCAACACTTGGGTCGGAGGGACACCCCACTCAGTCAAGACCCCTAACCCGTTCCTTCTCGAGATAAAGAAAAATTTCTCCTCTCATTTCTTAATGGAAGACGGAATCGAACCGAGGAACTATCTCTTCGACCGGGCACCAAAGATATACCAATCAGTATTTGACTCCCTGCTCAGACTAAAGAATGTCGCAAACTGGGCCACTGTGGGCTCAATCCCGTAGTAAAGAAAAACTATTACAAAACCACACAAAGTCCTCTAAGAGTTCGGAGTCAATTGCGACGGGCAAACTTTGAACGACTCGAAGATATCAAGAAAAATGGCAGGAAAAGGAAGTCTAAGTCCCCCTAGAAGAGTGTCAACATAAACAACAAGCTCACCCTCCTTACCAGCACAAGCTCGATCAATAGAGGAAGGAACCCTATCCTTGGTATGAAAATTCGGAGACCTTATCCTATAATGCTCTACCAAAACACCTATTTCTTCCGCTTTAAGAGTGCTTGGGAAAGAATCAGAGCATGGCATTTGTTTTCTAGAGGGTTTCACACCCACCTTACTCATAGAAGGAATAGAAGATGAAGTGGATGCCATACCTCTACAGGAGAAAGCCTCTGAAAGTAGCAAGCACAAAAGTCTTTCGCTGTCGCACAGAAGAAGACGATGAATAGAAGAAGAGCAAAGGCTTTGCTTTAAATCACAATTAAATCCTTGATACGGATCCCAAGAAGCCACAACCCACAAGAAGAGCAAAGGCTTTGCTTTAAATCACAATTAAACCCTTGATACGGATCCCAAGAAGCCACAACCCACTTCGACGGCTCAGATCAACCCTTGATGCAACGCGAAACTCTAGCCGAATACATATGCCTCCGCATCCAACGGTCCCAACTAACTCGCAAGAAGGAAACAAGCGGAGCGCGAGGAAATAAAACGGCGACTTGCATTAAAAGTTGCTACTGCTCACAATAAAGCATACCCCGCAAGGTTCGAAGGCCACGTGCAAGAAGACTAATGTAGTAAACAAAAGGTAATGGAAAATCCATTCGAATT
Source organism: Dioscorea zingiberensis (assembly GCA_026586065.1). NCBI lineage: Eukaryota > Viridiplantae > Streptophyta > Magnoliopsida > Dioscoreales > Dioscoreaceae > Dioscorea > Dioscorea zingiberensis. Next base: position 17,978,135 of record CM048823.1, on the reverse strand, counting down.
GAAACGCAACCCAATCCGAAGATCACCTATTCGGATCAAGGCAAGGTAATTTACCGAAAAGTTTAATTGACCTCCTTATATGCTTAGCTCACCGCAAGCATACTTGAGGGGGGATTGATGATAGGGGTAAAAGTGGGAAGATACGTGGCAATCATCTAAAGATGGAAGGATTATAGGCTATTTTCTATACGGACCCGTGATATCTATCCACTTGGAAAGACTTCTCTACCCTATAGCCGAGTAGCTTGAGCTACTCTTCCATTGCTCTACTCTTATGGTAGATAGGCAGACAGTTAAGATACAGTTGAGAACATCTCACGACCCATCCCAAAATCCTATCTAACCTTAGTCGCGTCCGAGCAGAAGAGCTACTCGGAATGTGCCCCTAATTTGCCAAGCCTCTCACCTGGTCGATCTCATTTTTAAAGGAGCATATCCCTAGACCATCATAACGCCCCCCTTTATTTGGCCTTCTACTCAGAAATCCACTCATAGCAGTTGAAGTAAAGAAGCACCATGCCGGAAGATGTCCATAAACTTCGAGAACCTTCTAGATGAATAGACGGTTAGACAGACGGTTTGACGGTTAAAATCCAGGCTGGCATCTAGAAGCCCCTAGAAGAAGGCTAAGCTGGCTAATCCGAGCTGGCATCCAGCTATCATCCACGTACTCTATTGGAGGTGACTTGCTGCCCAAGCCTCACCCCCGCCCACGTGCCTATAAATAGAGGAGCTCTTCAACTCATTCTCAAGGTCAAGCACTATGGCAAAGCCCTGCTCCACTGAAAACCTAGCTCCTCTCCTTCTCTCCATTTTCACCCACAAATGGAGCTCTCTGGTTGTAATCAAAATAATATTCTAGTGAATTTTACTCTCAGTTGAGAGATCCGTGGTTTTCTCCCCAATTCTTGGGGTTTCCACGTTATTTCTGGTGTCTTTGTCTTGATTTTTGCTCTTCTCCTTGATCCCTTGGTTGAGCTTCTTCTCCCCTTCAAAATATAAATTCAGATATTGAGAGGAATTAGGGTTTCATCCTGATTTCGCATCAACATAAACATAAAAATATTAATAAATATTTAATTATTAATTTAATGATTAATAATTATCCTTATTGTCAATAATAATATTTTTAAATTATATAGAGTCAAAATAATTAATACTAATAAAATATTAATATCTTTGGATAATAAAAATTATTTAATTTATTTAATTGTTTTTAATAATTAATTAATAATATATATTTATTAAATTAATTAGGAGGGATGAGAGGATAGATAATGACTAACGTTGAATTTGATCATAAATCCACATCTATGAAATCAAGGTGTGGATTTCCTCATCCCTTCTCAAAAAATACAACTAAATATGAACAAGTAAAAATTATCTCTCAAAACAAGAAGCCCCATGTGCTTTGATTGGGGTTGAAATGTGTTGGGTTTGTGTTTTTATAAATTTTAAGTTTGTTTCAATATGATAGTTTAACCAAAGTTTTCCACTTAAATTTTGAATTTACAATTTAGTTGTGTCGGGAACCTCCACTTAATTTACTTTCAACAAATGTGGATTAAATAAAAGATAAAATCATTATATTAAAAAAACGGGTTTCTATAAAATTAGTTATATTCCTTTGGAGATGAAATTTTTGTCACAATTTCCCCTTTTGTTGAATTCACAGCTGTTAATGGTACAATTGGCTTATAGTAATACACGTTTATCTATATTACTAAAGAGTATATTAATTTTAAATTTAAAAAATTAAAAATTAGATTAGAATTTTAAATTTTTTTTCAGAATTTTAGATTTTTAATTTTATCTATCTATATTATTAAGAGGAAGTAAATTAGTTATAGATAATTTTGATTTTAGAAATTTCCAAAAAAAAACCTAGGAAATTAGATTGAAATTTTGGAATGTTTTTCAGATTTTTGAATTATAAAATAATATAAACAATAAAATTATCAAAACACCCACTAATGTAGGTTCTCACGTGAAAATTAGGTGATTAACTACTATTCAATTCTCATATTTTAAGAATTCTAAGATGGACAGTGTAGGTAAAGGTTCATAATCATACACTAGAAAGTTTGGGGTGTCATCGATTAAAGTGATGTGTTTGTGATAACAAGTCTGTTGGAAAAGTGCTCTAAAGACAATCACCTTTGGCACTTTATGTACAAATTTATTTATTTAATAAAAGGCTTCTTCATTATTTAGATGTTCATTACTATGAATATGATATGAGATCTTAAATCTAATTAATGAAGTCCATGATACAACGCATAGCATGAAGGAAATTATGATAGAGATCATAATGTGAGATTCCTATCATGTGTAATTATGTACGTATCTAAATATCCCTAGTCGAAGGATCAATGAGACGGGACATCATTGATCCATCAAGACTAGCACATGTTATGCTCCTTGATCCGATCAAGCAGTTGTTCTCACAAGCTGTAAGCATGAAGATGTTTTGAGTGAACATGTGGATGCTTGCTAAGGGTAGCAAGTTCATTGGATGACCTACCATGAGTCTTCACATGGTTATCCTATTAAAATGTCAGTGAAGATCTCATTGCAGTAATGGTGTAAATATCCTTAGACTTGAGGTACACAAGTTATCTTGGATATGGATCCTGTGCTTTGACACCATTCCTACGTTTCCCTTCAGGGGGTTACTTATAGGGTAGTGATTGGGTACAGCTTTGAAGTATTCGAAGGTATTTGGGTAGCCAATAGAGGATTTACCACTTCTAATAGAAGGATAGTATACCCATGGCCACTTGTCGGTCATTACTCGAAATCTACGGCGGAGTAACTTGTCATGAAGATGGTCTTTGATGACATAAGTTTTGAGTAATAGATCCCATAGGACGAGGAACTAATACTTGGGCTAGGTGTGACATAGTCAGTCTAGTGGGAGTTGACACATAGGCCATACTCCAAACCAAGTTGGTATAAGATGGTAAAGGACAAATTGCACACTAACATTGGCTGCTGAAAGGTTCCAAGTCAGACCACCTGACTTTCCGGTCAATTGGGGGTCATGATGTATTGCTAGATGCCACTCATGATCTATTTGTAATCAATGGTTGATTATGAATGGCCAACATAACCGGGAACCTAATGGGTCACACGCATAGAAGATATCAATGAGGTATAAAACGGGTTTTTAGGAATAGATCCTCAAACGAGAGAATTAAAGGGAAGATAAAGATTGTAAGTCGAATTTTACTATAAGTCAAATTTGATTGTAAGTCGAATTTGATTATAAGACAAATTTAATTATATGTCGAATTTGATCATAAGTCAAATTTGCTTGGGAGTCGAATTTGATTATATGTCAAATTTGATTAGATTGTTAGCCAAATTTGATTTGGGCTTCAATCAAAGTCACAATCTGAAACAAACCCTAATCTGATTAGGGAGGCCTATAAATATGTGATACTCTAGGCAATAAAGAAAAATAACAACATAACTTCTTAGTAATTGATAGAGATCAATTGTCTTTTCTCTTCTCTCCCAAATCCTCTCAAGACCTTCCACCATAGCTAGCACTTTGCGTGGAAGATCACCCCGTCGCCTTTGAGGTTGCTTCTGTGGATCTTCGCGTGGATCACCGTTAGAGGCACTCCGTCTACCTGGATCACCGTGGTTGTACGCAACGCCTTCTCGGACTTAGAAAAAGAATTCGCAGGATCTCAAAAGGTACATGCCCTTCAACTTTACTTGCTTGTGTTTTGATAAACGTAGGGAGATCCGTTTGGGCTAGGGTTTAGAAAATTTTAATTTTTCCGCTGTGCCATGTATATGATACATGCTCTTGATTTTCTACAAAACCCTACAAAGTCGTCGAAAGACCTCCACAAATAGAGTGTCACGCCCCAACCCGAATCCCGGGACCTTGAGCACGTGAACAGATCGGTCGTACCCAAGTGGAAACGAGCCCCACTCGAATACAAGGCCTAAGTAACCAAAAGCAGATAACATATAACTCAAATTTAATAATCAGATAATATCAGAGTCACAACGAAAATAAAATCAATAAGGGTTTATATGCCCTTATATATGGTCAAGGCCCTATAAGGGTCCTACAATAACACAATCTCTCACTCGAAAAAAAACCTGATGTCCTCGCACCTCAGCAAAGCCAACCCAACCCATCTCACAGCGCCCTAGTCCGAGTTACCTACTCACCGGGGCCTGAAAAAGAAGGGAAGCAAGTGCGTGAGCTTTCGAAAGAAAAGCTCAGTAAGTACCCTGCAGAGAACACAACGAAACCAAAGCAGACAATAATGGATTGGTCAAAATAGACATATCAAAACATCCATCAGTAGAAGCCAAATAATCGGGGCCACGCCCCGCACAATCAAAACCATAGGAGTCAACCACAACCATCGAAGCGGTGCGACTCTGTCCCCATGGCAGCCCTCGGGCTCAAGAAGGAACTCAAAGAAACTTAGCGAACATCCCCCGATCAGCAACACACAAAGATCTGGCTGCGGCGACTAACCTGCCGCCTCCTCAAGAGCGCACCTTCTCTCACGCCGACATGGCCAGATCAATCCCGTTGACAAAGTGTAACGACGTGAGTATCGCCCTCTCGGCATGGAATGCGGGAAGGTCGAGTGTCCCATCCCCTAACGTTCCCCAAACCGAGCCCCCACGCTCCAATCGAACCCAGGCGGAAGAACAAACTTCGGTTAGGCGGCGACACCAACCCGCGCCGACACAAGTACAGCGATCTCATTGGTCTCATGCTGCACAACAGAGGAGGCTATGCGTGAGCCCGCTTCGCCAATCGACGATACCTACCTAGCTGCACACAAGAACCACTAGTGCCTACAGTCAAGTGTCGGCCCACGGGAGGGCATGTCCAACGAGCATTCCAACAAACAGGTAGTAACAACACTACCACAAGCACACCAATCATACACATACGAGGAAAGAGAGCAAAACAAACATATATGTGCATGCATCCAAGAAAAATAGATACCACAAAGAAGATATGCTAACTAACAGCATTCATCAAAGCAAAAAACCAAACAATGGGTAGGAGCGAGGCAAGAGTAACTTACCTCTAACAAGAGCTGGAAACTTCCCTAGTTTCCTCCTGTCGTGTCTCAAAGCCTCCTCGTCGATATCTGGTAATAAAACCTCTATTAATGAAAGAAATGCTAACAAATACTACATCTCTAGGTGCACATGCATTACTCTCTCTTTCGGTGGGCTTAGGCCCAACTAAACGGGTCCCGGAGACCTTCTACTTGGTTACTGACCCATTTTCCCTCATTTCCAAGTCCTTTAGTTGACTTTCAACTCTTGGTCAACTCTAGTCAACTTTGGTCAACTGTCCTACCTTACTTTCATGGTACGCACCCTCATTGGTCGTTTCTAGTCTTCTTAGCTAAATTGGGCCCATCTACCAAGCCCAGTAGTTTAGCTTAACCTTGTCTTGTCTTTTATTCGACCCTTAACTTTTCACTTGGTTAACTAGTCCATTGTTCAACTTGACAATCTATTATTCATATAGCTCGATCATGCTTGGTCACTTTGACAATTTGGGCCCACTCGTCAAGCCCACTAAGTTCTCTAGCCTTCTTATCAAACAACACCTATGCTAATCCTTAAATCGTCCCTATAAACCAGCAACCTCAAGTTACTTATGTCCATGCTTTCATGAACCTTCAAAAATAGGGATAGATTGGTTTTACACTTCTCATGATCATGTATATAAATTCAATTCATGAAACCACCCATGGAGGTCAAACTCCAACCCTTGGACCAACTATTTACTCATTCAGTCTGTATCTATCCTTATAACCCATGCATCCATGCATATATGAATCCTCATATTTATCACCACACACAACTGAGATGCAGGAATTTAAAGAAACTCACTGAGTATAGATGTCGATAGACACTGAAGACAAACTGACCATCCAAACCAGATCTCCACCGTTCAGATTGGAGCAGGACAAGCCTTAACCGGTCTCCCCAAAAATCAGCTTGATCAGACTAGAAATGATTATCCGATTGAAACAGATGATGAAACTGGTCGGTGCAGGAAATCAGCAGTGATAGGTTCTGTTTCACACCCCAGAACCCTACTCTCCCGACCACCAAAAACAATCTTCACCGTTCAAAATGAAGAATGAAAAGTCAAGAACAATATCACCAAAAATCAGCACGATCCAACGGTGAAAAAGATCAGAATGGCAATGGACATTGAGCATGCTCAACACACCTTTGAACAAAAAATCCTAGTCTCTCAAGTTTTTTTTTCTCTCTTCTTCCTTCCTCTCACCTCTCTTCTTGATTCCCAATGGCCCATAAACTTTCTCAAACTTGCTGTTGTTCTATGTCAAGCTTCACATGCCTTATATAGGCCTCACAAGTGTAACCTCTACAACTCTTCACATTCTAAACCTCCCTCATAAACCCCAAAGACAACACCCAAATAATTCCAACCTTTCAACTTTTATAACCCCCATGGCATTTTTTTCATATTCCATCTCTCTTATAAAATAAAACACCATGGATGGAAAATAAATTATTTGAGTTTGACCAATTTGATCCAATCATCAATCTTGAGCCAGCTTAGTTAAACCACATTTGATTAATTAATCAAGTAGTTCACTAAATAAACTAAGCCAAACCCATTTTACTTGGTTAACCCGCTTAACTTCTTAGCCCAACTAAATTGGACTCAATCCAACTTCAACTTGGTCACAACCAGACTAAATCAATTAATCATCCAATTCAACCATTTAACTTGATTTATTAAATTGGGTCTAGTACAATTAGCAAATAATACTACTTTAGCTGATTTAGCTTAATAACATTAGACTCAAGCTCATATGTTTTGGTTGGACTAACCCAAGTCAACTAACAAACTTTACCAACCTCATTGATTGAGTCTAATCTCATCTTGTCACCCCCAAATAAACCTAGTTAAATTAGTCTTGATCCAAACGACTATTTAAAGAAATCTTACTTGATTAATCAAACCCAACCAACATTGGAGCTAAATCAACTTAGTCAAATTAATTAAATTAACTCGGGTTCAACCCATGAATTTAATTAACAATTTAATTAAACCCTAAACCAGCATTAGGATGCAGCCCATCTATTAGTGGTTTAACCACAACCAACTTAATCTATTTAACTAATCAAAGTAGATTAAGGTTACTGTGGATTAAATCAATTAATTCAGTTTTTTTTTATTTAAAACTCTCTCTCTCTCTCTCTCTCTCTCTCTCTCATTTGTCCTTCATCTCCAATGAACACCGGTGGAGGTGAAGGTCACCGCAACCTCTGACGACCGAGCCCCACTTTGAACCCAGCCCGCCTACGGGGCGTCCTCAGTAGCCACGGCCACGCATCACTCGGGCGCGGGCTCCCAACCTCTTTCTACCGGTCGCCTGTCCACGGCCGGTCTCCACCTACATCTCCGGTGAGCTACTCTCGACGTGGCACCCATGCAAAAGTTTCAGCGGGGGTAAAGGCACTTACCGGAGGGTCAGGGATCTATTTAACGGCGCCACCAAGAAGCCTCTCACACCCCTGAAAGCACCGCCGCTCTTCTCTGGCGAGCCCGGCCGCATCCTCCACGTGCAGCACCATGTTCCTCCCTACTGTCTCAGCCCTCTCTGTCTCCTGGAGATGGTCACGTAGGCGGACGAGAGCCGGCAACTACTAACAAGAGCCCCTGATCCTCTCCGATCACAGCTCGCCGAAAAAGCTTTTCCTCCGTGATATTATCCTTCACTCCGTGCTCCTGCATGTCGCGGGGGCTTAGCTTTATAGTCGAGGGGAAGATGAAGCATTCACGAGATCCCCGGGGACGTTGGCTGCAGCTGGCAGACCTCCATGCCGTAACGGTCAGGAGAGACAGCGGGGCTTGCGCGGCCGTTGGTGGCTGGGGGAGGGAAAAGCTTGTCTCGGGATCTGGTCTCAAAGATGAGTGGCGAGGATCGTGTGATCGGCACCGACGGCTCGGATCAAATCAAAGAATCTCGGATTTAACACACCTTTGATCAACGGCCGAGATCGCAAACGAAACTAATAGCTGGATCACAATCCTTCACCTCGCATCCATCACAGGATCAAGATGAGTTAATCTTCGCTTGCCACGTGGCTTTACCGTGGCCTTCATAATGTCACGTGATCAGCGCTATCCCGGGATCATTTAATCTCGGCCGTCGGTTCTTCTCTATAGGGTTTTTCTTCTGGAAAATTATCCAGGGGTCCTCATAACTATTTTATGTTACATAATAGTCCATCCTGTGAGAGAGGAGAATTCCTCTTAAGTCCCTGACTTTTCCTAGGTCATATCCAGGTCCCTCTCCTGTGAGGGAGGACAATTTCCCTTAAGTCCTCAATACTTTTCAAATTTTACCATGAAGTCCTTCGGACTCCCAACAACCCTAACTAGGTTTTAAACCTTTTTATCCCTTATTTTCCCTTCTTTCCTTTAATTAAATAAATCACCAATCCTCCCTTTATTTAATTAAATTAATTCTAATCGATCAACCTGAACTCATCCGAAGAATTCATTCATTCCTTTTTAAGATCTCCAATCAACTTATAATTACCAAAATACCCTTGGTAGACCCAATTAAACCCAACTAGGGTTTTAACTTGTTACTTGGTTTAATTACCAAACTAATTAAGGGGAGTTAATACTAATCCATGAATTCAAAGTTTGGGGAATCCTTTAACAAATCAAAGAATTTAGAAATTTTGTTTCTCCAACTAAAATCTCATTTTGATTATACCTTGGGGGCTTTCCTCATTTACCAATCAAATAGAAAACAAAACCCAAATGAAAATTTAATCCCTAAAAATTCTTGGGTTTTACATAGAGAATTCGTTTTTATGGCGATGTCTACATCATTGGAGAATAATGGGTTGGTGGAGCACATGTTGCATTAATCCCAAAAAAATATGCAAGGTTTGATAAGTTTATGATCGGATTATAAAAAAATATAGAATTTGTTTTACGTGTTTTTATTGATTTAAAATTGGGCAAATTATCTATAGGTCCTTGTCACTATTTGGCATTGTTTCCCACCCAAAACACACACACCAAAAACACTATTACACTAAACCCCTACACACACCCCTAAGGACCCCAAGGTAAAAAGGAAACAGTGCCAAGGACTAATAATTAAATAAATGTTTAAAATTTAGAGTTTGTTGAAACTGATTTAAGGTTTGATTTGTTGACATTGATTTTAGATTTATTGAAACTGATGTATCATTGATTTAATTTAACATACTTCTTTTCAAAATCCTAAGCAATGTTAAGAGTCATTTGCTAGTTATAATTAAGATAGAGGTGCAATGTTTAATTGGAAAAAAAATCGAAAATTATGGGACAAATGAAAAAATTAGATTAAATTATAAGATTTAAATGGTAATTTACTCTAAATTTTAGTAATAATATTTAGTATTTTATTGGATAATTTATGCAACAATGTATAATATGTTCATTGATATTTGTACTTAGGACTAAATTTAGAACTTTCAATAATAATAATAATTAATGTTAAAAAGAAGATTGGGAAAAAGAATAATCCATATATATATATATATATATATATATATATATATATATATATATATATATATATATATATATATATATTACTAAAGAAAAAGGAACGGTTACAATGTTTTCTTAATTTTCAAAAAATTCAAAAACACGAGAAAATTGGATTGGGGAATTCGGATTTTCTCAGATTTTTGTATTTTTAAAATATAAAATTCAACACAATGCATCGCTGCATTACCGCATCGAAAGTGGTTTCCTGAAGGTTGTTACGGTTTGTCGTGGTTGTTATTACGGGATATCGCTCCTCTTCAGTCTCACATCATTGAGAACTTCTCCCCTCATTTGGTCGCGAACATCGAGTGCACAAAATAGTTACTGACGGAAAAAAGTGGGTATTTTCATATGTTAGGATTTTGATTTGGTTTCTTAGGGATAAAGTAGTGATTTTTTATTAATTTATTATTATTTTTTAAAAAAAATTTTATTATTCAGACTCCTGTGCTTGAATTTTTGGATGCAGAAGCAGCAGTGCACAAATTAGTCGTCGGCAGAAAAAGCAGGTTTTAAGTTTCTTTCTTTTGGCATAAATTTTTTTAAATGGTTGGAGTTATTGAAATTTGTTAGATTTTTGGTTTTTTAAAATTTACAAATCTAATGCATTGCGCTCTTTGTTCATGTTGTTATACCATTGAACGCAAACTTCTTTCTCCTTCAGATAAATATAGGGCATTGGTAAGAATGAAGTTATTTTCATATATTTTGATTTTGATTTGGTTTCTTAGGATAAAGTAGTGAATTTTTTATTAATTTATTTTTTTATTTTTTTAAAATTTTATGATTCAGACTCCTGTGCTTGAATTTTTGGATGCAAAAGCAACCAGTGCACAAATTAGACGTCGGTGGAAAAAGTAGGTTTTAATTTTCTTTATTTTGGCAGAATTTTTTTAGAATTCCTGGAGTTATTGAAATTTGTCAGATTTTTGGTTTTTTAAAATTTAAAAATCTAATGCATCGCACTCTTTCTTCAGGTTGTTATACCACGTGATATTTTAAAACTTCTCTCTCCATCCCATAAAGAATGGGAATTGGTAAGGATAAATTAACATATGTTTTGATTTAGATTTGGTTTGTTTTGGATAAAGTAGTGATTTTTTAATTAATTTATATTTTTTGTTTTTTTTGAATTTTATGATTCAGCCTCCTGTGCTTGAATTTTTGGGTGCAAAAGCAGCCAGTTCACAAATTAGTCGCCAGCAGAAGTAGGTTTTAATTTTCTTTCTTTTGGCAATAATGTTTTAAAAATTTTAATTATTTTGATATATTCTAGGACGGCTGGTGTTGTTTATTAGGACAGAACGTATTTTCCTTTTAGTTTTATTTATTTTTTTATTTTTGCTTTTTTTCATTCTATATTATACATAAATTTATTGCCCACATTATATGTTGTTTGAATGTTTTTTTCCTTTATAAAAATTCTCTCTGGTGGTATTATTAGGAGATAACATTTAATTTTTTAAAAACACTAGCTTCACTTATATGAACTTATTTAATTTGAACTTTAAATAATAAAGTATAATATTAATTATAACAAATTGGCTCCAATATGACATGGAATAAAATTTATATGCATCACAATATACGATTTACGATTACTAATCTTCTTAATAAGATTTGTGAATATACGTTATATCCTCAGTTATATCAAATTCCTTTTACAAGCAATACAAATATTCTTTAATTAATATATTTAAACAAGTGAAAAAAAATATCAGCTAAATAATAGAACCCTTCATGAGTTCATTCCAAATTATTCGTTTTAAAATTTATTTTACATACTTTAAAATTTTAATCATTAATCAATGTTCCAAATTTGTTTCAATATCGAATCTTATTATTTCCTTTATTCATTTTAAAATATATTACGTAAAACTTTAGAACTTTTGAGTATTCATTGAGAATTTCATAGAATCCTTTACTCTATTTTATTTTGATTTTTTAAAATATCTAAAATTGAAAATTTTTATTTTGAGAAGAGCTACTGTAAAACCCATGGTTTTTAGTATGAATAATGGAGTTTATTTATTTTTTATTTATTTTAATAAATGGGAACAATTCTCTAATTTGGTTTAATTGGAGAAAAGGATGAATTTCTCTTGAACTTGAATTAATTGGAAAGTGTGGATTAATTGGAATTAAACCCTAATTAGGGTTAATTCTGAGTTGCAGGGACCCATTAGTAAATTAATAGGACTTGAGGACTTTAATGAAATTTTGCCCTTCTATGTATTTAAGCTGAGTTTAATTTAAGAAAACTCCGGGGGGTACTTATGCATATGTGAAGAATTTCTCTTTTCTCAATGGTTTGAACCGGGAATAATTTGACAAAATTGCAGGGGGTTTTTATGATAATGTGCATCAACATGCATGGACGTGAGGGTTCGTCTATGGAAAAGGATGGCTGAGATCAAATGGGTTTGTTTTTTTTTAGAATCCAACGGCCTGGAGAAGAAATCAGGAGACTATTGCGATGTTGGGTGTTCTCCTCCGTCGGAAAGCAAAGTACCGCCAATGAGAAACCAAGTAAGAAGATAAGTTCGTCCAAGTCGTTGAACCGTCCAACCATAGTGGCATAATCCTCGCGCAGTCGTTCCGCAGTTGCGAGGATCGTGGGAATGTAGGATTATCCGGTGTTCAAAACACGCAGCGGAAGGCGAAATAATCCAATGGAAGATCTATTTGCATTTGAAATTTATTTAACTTGTTAAAGATCGGATCTAAAACATACCTTGGAAGCGAATTCCTTTTTCTCTTTAAACCTCTTCGATAATGCGAAGACTCTATGCGTATCCACACCGAGACCAACCTTCGCTATCAACCCTTTGACAAATGGAATCCCCGGACAATTTGAACAATATGTTGTGACTCTCACTTTCCTTGAAGGATTGTATCTCTTCTTGTTCATCTAACCCATATGCAAGCCCACATATATATAGGTATTTGCATGAGGCTTTTGGGCTTCCCAAAACCTTTTGGTTTTCCAAAAACCAAAACCATCAAGCATGCATGACTTTTGGTTTTCCCAAAACCTTACCTTTTGGTTTTTCCAAAACCATTAATTATTTATATGTGGCTTTTGGTTTTCCTAAAACCCTTTTTTGGATTTTTTTTTAAACCATCAAGTGCATGTGGCTTTTGGTTTTCCCAAAACCCTTTGGTCTTCCAAAGACCTTTTGGTTTTCCCAAAACCAACACATGCAATCATTATTCATTTTATCCATTAATATTAACTATATTCTCTATGCTAGTAAAGAATATAATAATATTTCATTTGGACTAATTTATTTTATTTATTTGATAAATTAAATAATCTAATTTAATCATCAAATAATAAAACAATTAATCCTTTAGCAAAGATTAGAACACTCGTTAGTGTGTGACCCCATAGGTTCAATACTAAGCCGGTAGTAAATTAGTCATACTAATTTACTAATCAAGGTTGGTGTCTAGCAACACTCCTTAACGACCGGATAGCATGAAGTATACAATTACTCTCAAGAACCCGTTGAAGAATAATGTAATATTTTCCTTCTGTCAATAAAGCTCCGGGTCAACCCTAGGATATGGTTGGACTGTCAAATCCCAATAGGTTACCAACTATGTTTCATGTCAATTATAACCGACCAACAATGACTTAAGAAACTCTTTTCTTCTTCATTCGATTGCCCTGGCCCAGGTCTTAATTTAGTCGTTATAAATAATGACAACATAGAGCTCAAACTCATTACCAAGAGTTGACAGATTCCATCTTGATGAATCATTAATTCTACAAGTATTTAATCATACCTAATATTCTTTCAACTATCATCCTAGGGCAATAGGTGTCCAGAATCAAAGTATGATAAATAGCTTGTTAATTACTATGATGATCTCATGTCAAAGGAACTATTATATCTCATTCTTCAAGAGAATATCCTATTGATAGTTTATGATAATATTAACCATTAGGAATTCTCAATTGAGTCAGTTCAATGATCATATCTCCATATGCATCATCTATATATGTGATTTAGTTAATGAGATCAACTAATCTTTATCTTATAAAGACTATCACATATATATTGATCTAACCGGATCACTAATGTCCTAACCTTAATGATCCTATGATCAAGAACCTTCTTTAGATTAAATAGTTTAAGACTTGACTCTCATTATTATGATCTTTATCATAATGACAAGTCTCTAAATTTAATCAAGGACTTCATCATATTAACCACTTAATATGATAACAAAAGTAAGGCAATGCCATATATTAATCAAACTATATTGTTTGAAATGTGTTCAAATTATTACATAAGAGATTGGGTCTAGGGCATATCAACTATATCCCTAACAATCTCCCACTTGCAGTAGAGCCAATCGGTCATGTATTTCATTCCCAATTTCCACTTGTGCTTGTCAAACTCCTTTACACCAAGAGCCTTGGTGAATGGATCTGCTGCATTTTCCTTTCCATCAACCTTTTGAATTTTGACGTCTCCACGCTCAATGATTTCTCTAATCAAGTGATACCTTCGCAGAATATGCTTGGATTTTTTATGTGATCTCGGCTCTTTTGCTTGAGCGATGGCTCCAGTATTGTCACACAATAGTGGAACAGCACCTTCTATTGAAGGAACCACATCAAGTCTAGTTAAGAACTTCTTTATCCAAACTGCTTCCTTAGCAGCTTCACTAGTTGCTATATATTCTGCTTCAGTCACTGAATCAGCTACCGTTGCTTGCTTGGAACTCTTCCAACTCACTGCACCACCATTTAAGGTGAAACCATAACCAGAAATAGATTTGCTATCATCTTTATCTGAAGCGAAACTTGCATCAGTATAACCTTCTAGTCTCCATAGATGAGGAAGCCTTTAGTTCTTCTTAAGTACTTAAGAATGGTCTTAACCACTTTCCAATGCTCCTCACCAGGATTCGCCTGATATCGACTAGCCACTCCAAGTGCATAAGCATCAGACGCGTGTACATGTCATGGTATACATGATAGCTCCCATCGCGCTAGCATATGGGATTCTACTCATGCGTTCTCTCTCTTAAGTTTTAGGACAATCCTCTCTTACGACAAGAATTCCAGTGCCTATCGGTAGATAGCCCCTTTTGGAATTTTCCATGTTATACCTCTTTAAGATGGTATCAATGTACATAGATTGGGAAAGCCCAAGCAACTTCTTAGATCTATCTCGATAGATCTTTATTCCTAATATATAAGTTGCTTCTCCCAAGTCTTTCATGGAGAACTGTTCAGATAGCCAAATCTTGGTATTTTGCAATGCTGGTATGTCATTCCCAATGAGTAATATATCATCAACATACAATACTAAGAAAATAACTATGCTCCCACTAACCTTTTTGTACACACAAGGTTCTTCTTCGCATCTAACAAAATTGAACTTTTCAATTGTCTTGTTGAAGCGAATGTTCCAACTCCGAGAAGCATGCTTTAGTCTATAAATTGACCTTTGAAGCTTGCAAACTTTATTATGATCAGACGGGGATGTGAAACCTTCAGGTTGTGTCATGTACACATCCTCTTCCAGCTCACCATTAAGGAAAGCCGTTTTCACATCCATTTGCCATATTTCATAATCATAGTATGCTGCTATAGCAAGCAGAATCCTAATTGATTTGAGCATTGCTACGGGAGAGAAAGTTTTGTCATAGTCTATTCCTTCTTTTTGACGGTATCCCTTAGCAACAAGACGGGCTATATAGGTCTCTACCTTTTCGTCTTCTCCAATCTTTTTCTTGAAAACCCATTTACAACCAATAGGTTTTATATCCTGTGAAGCTTCAACCAAAGTCCATACTTTGTTGACCTTCATGGATTCAATTTCGGATTCCATGGCCTTTTGCCATTTCTCATAGTCTGAACTTTGTATAGCCTCTTCATAGGTCTTAGGGTCATCATCATTATGATCAACCTCATATGATTCATCATCTTGTACCATAAGATTCAATCTATTTGGTACATGACGTTGACGAGTAGACCTTCTAAGAGATTCGTGTACAACATGTTCACCTTGCACTAGATTCGGTTGTTGTTCAACTTGTTCTTGAACCGGTTCAATAACATGTTCTTGATCTACAATAGTTTCTTGAACTTCAACCGTTGAAGATGACAACTTCTTTGACATCTTCAAAACATCTAATAAAGGTTGCTCAACTTGTATCTCATGTTCCTGAGTTGATTCATTGGTTTCCTGAACTTCATCAAGTTCTATTTCTGCACCATGATTCCCTTCTAAAAGGAATTCCCTTTCTAAAAAGGTTGCACTTCTAGCCACAAACACTTTATGGTCAGAAGAATGATAGAAATAATATCCCATTGTTTCTATGGGATAGCCAATGAATCTACACTTATCGGATCTTGAGTCGAAGTTTATGCAGAATGCAATCTCTTAACATAAGCCGGACAACCCCAAACTTTAACATGCTTAAGGCTTGGTTTACGTCCTTTCCATATCTCATATGGTGTTGTAGAGACTGACTTAATGGGTACTTTATTTAGTAAGTATGTTGCTGCTTCCAAAGCATATCCTTATAAGTTTATTGGAAGATCAGTGAACCCCATCATGGATCTCACCATATCTAATAAGGTTCGATTCCTTCTTTCAGACACACCATTGTGTTGTGGTGTTCTTGGAGGCGTCCATTGTGAGAGAATCCCATTCTCTATGAGATAATTAGTAAAGTCATCACTCAGATATTCTCCTCCTCTATCAGACCTTAATACTTTAATACTTTTACCAGTCTGTTTCTTAACTTCACTATGGAATCTTTTAAACATTTCAAAAGACTCAGATTTGTGTTTCATAAGATACACAAATCCATATCTAGACATATCATCAGTGAAGGTGATAAAATAAGAATATCCTCCTCTGGCTTGAATCTTCATGGGCCCCCAAACATCTGTATGAATTAGTCCCAATAATTCAGAGGCTCTCTCTCCACTTCTGGTAAATGGAGATTTGGTCATCTTTCCTTTGAGACAAGATTCACAAGTTGAATATGATTCATAATCATACTTGTCAAGGTAACCTTCCTTGTGCAACATATTAATTCTTTTCTCTCCAATATGACCAAGCCTACAATGCCAAAGATATGTTTGATTCACTTGATCATCTCTTTTCCTCTTAAGACTAGAAACATGCATAATAGAATTAATATTCATATTAGGTAAGACATAAATACCATGTTGGAGATAACCATGCACATATAAATCATCATCATAATAAATAGAGCAAATGTTATCATAAAAAACAATTCGAAAACCACGCTTGTTCAACATAGAAATTGAGATTATGTTCGAAACAAATTTAGGAACATAATAACAATCATCCAACATGAGTATTTTGCCCGTAGGCATCATAAGAGAAATTGAACCTATAGCTAGGGCTGCAACTTTTGCACCATTCCCAACTTGAAGGTTCACTTCTCCTTTCTTTAACCTTCTACTTATCTGTAGTCCCTGCAACATGTTGCAGATGTTAAAACTACTGCCAGTATCTAATACCCATAGTGAAGAATCAGTAGTAGTTAAAGAAACCATGAAAACATTTTTCATCAAAGTCTCACCTTGTTTCTTGTCTTTTAGAGATGCAAGATACTCCTTGCAATTCCTCTTCCAATGTCCTTTCTTCTTGCAGAAGAAACATTCAACATCAGATTGGTCAGCTTTGCCCTCTTTGCCTTTGGGTTTAGTCACACCACCCTTAGGCGCAGTAGGCTTCTTTTTGGGTTTTCTCTTACCCTTACCCTTCTTATTAAAAGAGTTGCAAACCAACATGACAGTTCCTTTCTTCTTCTCAGATGCTATTTGATTCTCATAATCAATCAACATATTGAGCATCTCATGAAGATCACAATCCATTTTATGCATATTGAAATTAATAATGAATTGTGAAAAGGACTCGTAGTAGTAGTAAGATCAAATCTTGAGAAAGCTCCTTTCCAAGTGTGCAACCCTGACTTCTCAAGTTCTTCAATAAGATCAATCATTTTGAGTACATGAGGCCCAAGCCCGAAGAGTTCTGAGACAACTTGGATCCAAATAAAGCCTTAGATAGGTGGTATTTGGTACATTTCGCTTATGCACCAAACATCTTCTTAAGATGTTCGATTATTGCAGATGGATTCATACCGTGATGTTTCCTCTGGAGTTCAGAACTCATAGAAGCAAGAATGATGTATTCGGCAGTAAGACGATTCTCCAAGAATTTCTGATAATCCTTGGTAGCTTCAGCATCATCCTCAGATGGGATTTCTTTGGCAAGCTTATTGATCACATCAATAAGTTTTTCATGCATGAGAACAATTCTCAAATTTCGATACCAGTCATCAAAATTTGGTCCAACCAACTTGTTGGCATCAAGTATACCGCGCAGTGATATAGCAGACATATTGAGAAAT
The DNA here is from genome assembly GCA_026586065.1 of Dioscorea zingiberensis. Classification (NCBI taxonomy): domain Eukaryota; kingdom Viridiplantae; phylum Streptophyta; class Magnoliopsida; order Dioscoreales; family Dioscoreaceae; genus Dioscorea; species Dioscorea zingiberensis. The sequence goes on along the minus strand of CM048823.1, from coordinate 17,960,110 downwards.
CTAAATTTAAGAAAGAAAATACAACAATATAAGAACACATTTATAGATATCATAAAGACATGGACTTTTATCTAAACGATATTTCCACTAATTAACTATGTACCCTCATTATAGTTTTAGAAATCTCTATTTCTATTTAGTGGAGTAAATGAATCCTCAAACAATATGTATGAGCCCCTTGGTAGTCAAGTCGTTTCCCACACATATTTTTAAGGTAGGTACACTTACCAATTGTATCTCTACACAACTTCCTTAAATAGCTCCATGCCCAATAGTCCCCTGGTTGTCAGGTCGTTCCTATTGGCATAGTTGAGTTCAACCATCATAATGGCAAAGAATTTATTGATTTTCATACTCCCCCGGGTAGTCCAGGCGTATAGTATAAAATAAATAATTCTTTCCATTATATGTGCATCATATGCAATAAATATTTTTTTAATTTATTCTTGAACTACAAGTCTCAGTTGTCAGGCCGCTCCTTATAAACAAGAGATAAATAGAAGAATATTTATTTGATGGAAAGCTATATAATAAAATATCTTATATCTTATTATTTAAGAACTCAATTTTAGTGGGAGGGAATTTGTTATTAAAACAACCTTTTAATAACATGGTGATCTAATCACCCATGCAATTAATTCTAACTTAATTTACATCTATATGTAACATATAATTCATAAATTATATAAAGAACAAGCATGTAACAAAATTTCATATGCTTAAAACAATATTTTTAATATCAAGGTGATCTAATCACTTATATATAGCATATGAATTAAATTCAAGTTGTCTACATGCAATTAGTCCTAAATTAATTTACATCATATGTAAAATATAATCATAAAATTATATCAAGGACATTCATGTAGTAAATAAAATATCATATGTTAAAACAATCTTTTAACAACATAGTGATCTAATCACTTATAGCATATGAATTAATTTCATGTGGTCTACATGCAATTAATCCTAAATTGATTTACATCATATGTAACATATAATTCAAAAATTATATAAAGGATATGCATGTAGTAAATAAACAAAAATTTCATATGCTAAGAGTGCATTCTATATATACATCACATGTATCAAAAATTAGAAGCAAGAATAAACCAATATATCACATATAAAAGAAATTCTTTCAAAATAAATTTTAAACACAAAGACCCATGGCTCTGGTACCACTGTAGGATTATACGGTGTTCAAAACACGCAGCGGAAGGCGAAATAATCCAATGGAAGATCTATTTGCATTTGAAATTTATTTAACTTGTTAAAGATCGGATCTAAAACATACCTTGGAAGCGAATTCCTTTTTCTCTTTAAACCTCTTCGATAATGCGAAGACTCTATGCGTATCCACACCGAGACCAACCTTCGCTATCAACCCTTTGACAAATGGAATCCCCGGACAATTTGAACAATATGTTGTGACTTTCACTTTCCTTGAAGGATTGTATCTCTTCTTGTTCATCTAACCCATATGCAAGCCCACATATATATAGGTATTTGCATGAGGCTTTTGGGCTTCCCAAAACCTTTTGGTTTTCCAAAAACCAAAACTATCAAGCATGCATGACTTTTGGTTTTCAAAAAACCTTTTTGGTTTTCCCAAAACCATTAATTATTTATATGTGGCTTTTGGTTTTCCTAAAACCCTTTTTTGGATTTTTTTTTTTTTTTTTTAACCATCAAGTGCATGTGGCTTTTGGTTTTCCCAAAACCCTTTGGTCTTCCAAAGACCTTTTGGTTTTCCCAAAACCAACACATGCAATCATTATTCATTTTGTCCATTAATATTAACTATATTCTCTATGCTAGTAAAGAATATAATAATATTCCATTTTGACTAATTTATTTTATTTATTTGATAAATTAAATAATCTAATTTAATCATCAAATAATAAAACAATTAATCATTTAGCAAAGATTAGAACACTCGTTAGTGTGTGACCCCATAGGTTCAATACTAAGCCGGTAGTAAATTACTCATACTAATTTACTAAACAAGGTTGGTGTCTAGCAACACTCCTTAACGACCGGATAGCATGAAGTATACAATTATTCTTAAGAACCCGTTGAAGAATAATGTAATATTTTCCTTCTGTCAATAAAGCTCCGGGTCAACCCTAGGATATGGTTGGACTGTCAAATCCCAATAGGTTACCAACTATGTTTCATGTCAATTATAACCGACCAACAATGACTTAAGAAACTCTTTTCTTCTTCATTCAATTGCCACGGCCGTGTCTTAATTTAGTCGTTATAAATAATGACAACATAGAGCTCAAACTCATTACCAAGAGTTGTGATTCCATCTTGATCAATCATTAATTCTACAATTATTTAATCATACCCAATATCCTTTCAACTATCGTCCTAGGGCAATAGGTGTCCAGAATCAAAGTATGATAAATAGCTTGTTAATTACTATGATGATCTCAGGTCAAAGGAACTATTATATCTCATTCTTCAAGAGAATATCCTATTGACAGTTTATGGTAATATTAACCATTAGGAATTCTCAATTGAGTCAGTTCAATGATCATATCTCCATATGCATCATCTATATATGTGATTTAGTTAATGAGATCAACTAATCTTTATCTTATAAAGACTATCACATATATATTGATCTAACCGGATCACTAATGTCCTAACCTTAATGATCCTATGATCAAGAACCTTCTTTAGATTAAATAGTTTAAGACTTGACTCTCATTATTATGATCTCTATCATAATGACAAGTCTCTAAATTTAATCAAGGACTTCATCATATTAAACACTTACTATGATAACAAAAGTAAGGCAATGCCATATATTAATCAAACTATATTGTTTGAAATGTGTTCAAATTATTACATAAGAGATTGGGTCTAGGGCATATCAACTATATCCCTAACAGGGCGCCCTATCTCTGGTTGGGTTCGCTATAAGGACAGTAAGGGAGTAAAACTCTAGCTCTACACTTGATCTCTCTACTTCCTTGTGGTTCATCGGCCTGAGAGTTGGAACAAAGAGTGCAGCGCCGGGAGAAGCCATTGGGGAACCGTCACTGTGAGGTCTCACCGAGTTTAGGTAAGCCCAGAGCCTCTCTGGTGATGACTGAGAACCTTCTCTAACTAACAGGTCTCTGTTTATAGGCTTGGGTTGAACACCGGATTAACAAGGAGGAGGTTGTGTGATCGCCGGAGTCCATCTCGGATACATCAAGAACAACCATCAACCGGTAAGGTTGCGTTCTCTATGTACTTATGAAAACTAAAATTTCGTATGCATGAAAGAAATGAACACAAGCTTGGTGTTTTGGATCTCTACGTTTATTTTGGAGAGAGAGAAAGAGACTGTTATTCTTGTTCAGGAGTGAGATCGTGTGCTGAGAATTCAGTGTGTTTCAAGACTTTGGGTAGCCTGACTTGTTGAAAGGGGGTTTATAGTATAGTGGCAAAAGATTTCTATTAGGTCGACCTTGCTTTCATTAAATTTGGAGGGATCTGTTAGAGAGAAAGTGAATGGATAGTAGAGGTTCGGTGGTTAATGAATTAAGGCTCATGATGGGGCTTCTGAGTTTTATTTAATTAATATATTGATGAAAGTTTGAGTGACTGGGACTTGCTCTTGAAATAAATTGAGGATTTAATGTTTTTATATATGGGCTATTAGTAGAGATGATGAGATATATAATGGTGGACTATATAAGCTTCATGGTATTTGATTTCAGATGACGTTAAAAAGATGGTATGAGTATGCTTGTGATTTCATATGAATGATTAGATGGGACTGTTTTATTTAATAAAAGGGAATTCTATCATTATGTGTGCCTATGATTAAGTAATGATTTTGGTACTGAGTGTGTTGGTTTACTCTTGTGGTTGAAGTACTAGTGAGAATTTATAGTTGCTTATCTCTTAACAGTGAAATGGGTTGATGATAGTGTTTTATTTTGTTTGGGTACTATGTTTTAGAGTGTGGGATTTATATATGTGAACCTTGGGCTTGGTGTTGACCTAGTGTTGTGGTAGCTCTTGTATTGGAAGATGATAAATTATATATTGGAGAAGATTTACATTGATTGTTAAGATAAATTATTGGATAAGATTTACATTGATTGTTTGGAGAATAAGGGGTATGGATTAAGTTGGAATTGATCAAGTATATGAATGGATTTGGGCTAGCTTATTAAGTTAAGCTAATTAAGTTGAGCTAATTAATTCACTCATTTATTTATTTATTCTAAAAGCTTCAATTTAGGTCAATTGAGAGATAAATTGGTGAGTTGAATTAATTAAGTGGATAATTTTTTATTAAAGAGTGAATAATCATTTGGGTGAATAATTCATTTTAAGTCCAAGTTGACTTGATAAAATCGGGTTTAGTGAGGTTTAAGAATTGTATTGAAAATGGGTTGGGCCTATTTAATTAGGCATGATTTGTAGGTATAATTCTTCTTAAATACACATACACATATTGAGTGGGCTTATACTTGCCAGATATCGACGTGGATGCGTCGAGAGGAGATTCCGTGGAACACCAGGCTTAGTGATTACAGGTAAGTACACTTGCCTCGTTCCCACCCGGCTTCGGGTTTTCTTGGATTTGTTTTTGGTTTATGATTCTTGATATCATTTTTGATATGTTTTGGATACATGCATGTCTTTTATGAGTTGCTTGGATTCTGGTGCATGTATGTTTGTTTTCGGGATGTTGGCATCCCTAGCTTTGGTTTGTAATCCGCCCGGATTCAGTGGAGCAGGTGAGCTCCGGATTATGTGAGAGCGTTGGGGACGGGACACCCTGGCGTTCCGGCATTTCTGGCTAGAGGAATGATACTCTGATTGTCCCTTCCAGTCAGTGGGGTCGATCACTGACCATGTCGACATGAGAGAGAGGTGGCGCTACCGTGGGCGACGGATTTGTCGTCGGCAGCTGATGCTGTGGGATAGTACTGACCGGGGGATGATCTTTTAGAAGGACACAGTTAGGATAGGGGTCCTTGCCTTTGACTCTTCCTTTGTGGTAGACCCCTAGGATTCCAGGATACGGGACGTTGGTCCCACTGTTTGTTGATTGTATTGTGATATGTTTGTTCATATCCCATTCTTTGTGTTCCTCACAGGGTTCGCCTACAACAATAGCTATCAGCCGAGTATACAGATGGCACCCTATGAGGCACTGTACGGGAGGAAGTGCCAAACACCGATCTGTTGGGGAGAAGTAGGCGAGCGAAAGCTCGAGAGGCCAGAGTTTATCCAACAGACGGAGGAGCAAGTCCGGATGATTCGGGAGAGGTTGAGAATCGCTCAGAGTCGCCAAAAGAGTTATGCTGACCCGAAACGCTCTCATGTGGAATTTCAAGTGGGCGATGGAGTGCTCCTGAAAGTATCTCCAATGAAGGGAGTTATGCGATTTGGGAAGCGTGGGAAGCTCAGTCCATGCTACATTAGACCCTTTGAAATTCTGGAGAAGGTCGGAGCAGTTGCCTACAGGTTGGCTTTACCCCCGGACTTGGCCCAAGTCTATAATGTATTCCACATTTTGATGTTGAGAAAGTACGTCCCCGACCCCTCGCACGTGATCCAACATGTTCCGGTGGAGATTCACGAGGACATGACCTATGAGGAGTGACCTGTGGAGATATTGGGTCGTAAAGAGCTTCGATTGAGGAGCCGAGTGATTCCTTTTATCAAGGTAAGATGGAGCAATCACTCGGACCGAGAGGCAACTTGGGAACGAGAGGAAGACATGAAGAGGCGCTACCCGGAATTATTTAGTGCCGAAGGATGAGTATGGCAAGGAATTTCGGGGATGAAATTCTCGTAAGGGGGGGAGATTGTAAAAGCCATGATCTTTTATTTAAGTAAATGAAGTATAAAATTTTCCCTAATTACATGCCTTAATTAACTTCCGAAAATGGGAATTAATTAAAATAAATAATAATAATAAAGGAGGAGAATGTAATATTCCTCTCTCTCAATTATAAAAGGGAATGACCCAATTGTGAATTGAGTGAAACCAGGGGTTGCAGAGCAAAGAAGGACTCTCTCTCACAAGCCATGATTTTAGAGAAGTAATTTCAAGGAAACTCAATGACTGGGTTGCAAATCTCTCTCTCTCTCTCTCTAATGGGGTTGAAGTTGTAAAAAGTAGAAAAGTGAGGGACTCTTTACGAAATACGCCATGCACCATGCACGAGAGCCACCTCCTTTATAATCTCGTCTTCAATGTATGGACCGGAGGAGCAGCGGGGACGTGTACGGCCGGAAAAGGCTCTGACCCACGACAGAGAGGGAGGGGGACTGGGCAGTGTGCCGTCCCATCCCGCAGTCGCCTCGGAAGCCTCACCGTCGTCGCCAGAAACAGGGAGGACAGTCCTTCTCCTCCACTGAATACCTTCCAAGCCAGCGAATCCAGGAAGATAGAGACGGGCCGAGATCCCTGTCCAGAGAAAGAGGGCGGGAGGCAGCGAGCAGTCCCCTCCATCAGTCCCACCTCGAGCCCGCCACCCCTCCTCTGAAGCCTTAAAGGAACGGCAACAGCCCTCTATTCCTTTTCACTTCCCCAAAGAATGCAAAGAACCGAGAACAAAGGGAAAGAATACGCAGGAAGCTCCACCTCACAGTGGCCTTGGCCGAGACCCTCCGGAGACATTGTTACATCGCCAGAAGTCATCAGGACCTCGGTGAGCTTCTCTCCTCCCTCCTCATAGCTAGTAGTTTAGGATGAGCCCATGAACATATGGGGCTGCATTCTTAACAAGATTAACTTAACCAAGAAGGGGGTCATGGTAAGTAACTACCAAGGTGGGAGCTTAGTAAAGGACCGGTACCCATTGCTGGGTTGCTGTCCTGCATAACTATGGAAGCTAAGCCATATAATCAAAGGGCTATGAGAATAGATAAAAGTTTGGAAGAGATTAAGTTCACCCATGGGTCATGGGCAGAGCATGAAATCTCATATGCTGCAGTGGGTGGTGAGGTTCTTGAGAAACTCATAAGCTCCTCATAGACAGTATGAGTATGCCTTGCTGTGTACTTCTAAATCATAGTTAAGATTGTGAGAAACTTAGTTGAAAGTATACTCCTGTGATGTTGTTTGATTTAAGTTCAAGATGGAAGTCATAATGTCAATGGAGTTCTAGACTACACCCTTTGGTCTTGGCTCTTGGTCATGCTCAGGGAGAGTAACTATGATGAGGTTCCTATGGTTTGTCCCTCATGATTTTATGTGGTTGCTGGGTAGGATTTGCAGGTTGAGTCCTTGGGGAGGGAGTTAGGACGGTTAAGCTTGGATTTCATGATTAGGTGAAGGTAAATCCATGTGATCAAATAGATGAGTGCATAGTCTTGGGATTCATACAAGATAATACTCTGTGAGAGTTCAACAATACTCTAAGTAACAATAAGTAAGGGGTTTGTTTTAACTTAAGAAAGAGCACAAATGAAGGGTGCATGATTAGCTAAGGGAGAGGGGAATGCATATGGTACGGCAGCCTACCATACCTGTGAATGGATACTTGAAACAATGTATAAGTGAATAAAGTCATGGTAATAAGAGTCATGGAAACATACTAGTGTGAGGATCATGGATGCCCTTAAAGGGCCATGCACATGTAACCAATTAATTGGCATGAGTAGTCATGAACATAAGATTAGGGGATATACAATTGTAGATATTCATCACTAGTACAAATATGCAAATATATATATATATATATATATATATATATATATATATATATATATATATACATATATATATATATACATGACAAGAATATCCCATACTCCATGGACCCATAGGCCAGAAGGCCCAAGTAAATGGTCTAGACAATTAGCAAGTTCTACATGTCACAAGTATTTATACGGTTATGTTCTGCTCACCAGATATTGACGTGACGTCGAGAGTCACACCGGGAGGGGTACCCGACCACGTTTAGACATTCCCACTCTTACTGTAAGTATCCTTGCCTACCAATCCCCCCACTCGTTGATGGAGTGGTTCCTTGGCTTGCTTCTAGCATGATATATTTATTGATGCTAGATTTTGGTTGCCTTGATGATATGCACATGCTTGCTTCTGTGTTTCATTGAATTACAAGTTCCACGATTGTGCGTGTGCATTGGAATTGTTGATTGTGGCATTAGTATCATTCTTGTTATTCCGCTAGGATCAGTGGAGTGTGGGTGCTCCTGTGGAGCGTTCGGGGCTGCGGACACCCTGGTGCTCTGATGGTTCCACGCCAGGGGGAGGATACTATGGCCGTCCACCTATCAGTGGGACGATACACTGACCATGTCGACATGCATGAGAGGTAGCGCTGCCGATTTTCGACCACAGGTCGATACCAGCTCAGGCTGACGACTGATCGGGGGATACCTTGTGAATCTTCTTTGGATTTCTAAATGTTTGGATCGTACGGGGGATGACCCCATTTGCTCGGCTTAGTCATGTTCATTGATTTACATGTTTGTTTATCTTATACTGAAACATGACTACTTGTTTTCCATGCGGGGTATGCTTACTGGGCTTTCATTCCGAAAGCTGATATACTTGTTCTCATTCTTTTCAGATCCCGCGAAGTAGCGGACTAGAGCCATTGGAGTTGTACGTGGACTCGGGGCTGTTGCTGAGGTTGGCGACCTCTTAGTTTGTTGTTGAGAGTGAGGACATATTTATCTAGGTCCGTTTAGGACCTCTTATGTGTTGACACTATAGGGTGCCTGTACCCATAGGATTTTCTTCCGCTAATATACTCTGAATTCATGTTATGAATTACTATCCCGCTGCATATATGTTGTTGCTTGATGATTACCTAGGCTTTGTATTCGAGTAAGGCTTGCCTCTGCTCGAGTACGGCCGGTCTGCTCATGAGCCTGACGCCCGGGAATATGGGACCGGGGCGTGACACTGTCTTATGCAGAATTTCCAACAAATTGGGTATGGAATGTCCAAAAAAAAGATTGGACAATACAAAAACGAAGATTATGTGTAAGGAGATTGTATTATGCTCATCCTTCATCAAGAGAAAGGTTTTACCTGAGAATACTTTTAAATATTGTTAAAGGTGCTACATGTTTTGAAGACCTACATACAGTTGATGGATTTACTTATCCAACTTTTAAGGAGGTTTGCAATGCACGCGAATTGTTAGAGGATGATCATGAATGTTATGAAATCCTTTCAGGAAGCTATTGTCTGGGCAACATCAGCACAATTAAGACATTTGTTTGCATCATTATTAGTAAAACCCAAGGGTTTTAGGGATTAAATTTTATTTTGGGTTTTGCTTTCTAATTGATTGGTAAACGAGGTAAGCCCCCAAGTTATAATCAAAATGAAATTTTAGTTGGAGAAACAAGATTTCTAAATTCTTTGATTTGTTAAAGGATTCCCCAAACTTTGAATACATGGATTTGTATTAACTCCCTTTAATTAGTTGGTAATTAAACCAAATAATAAGTTAAAACCCTAATTAGGGTTAGTTGGGGGTCAGAAGGGCCTTTTGGTAATTATTGAAAGTACCGAGGACTTGAAGGAAATTGTCCTCTCTCACAGGGGAGGGACCTGGATGAGATCTTGGAACAGTTTGGGACCTAAGAAGAATTGTTCCCTCTCACAGAGGATGGACTAAAGCGTAACCTAAAAACATTTCAGGGACCTCTGGATAATTTTCCATGAGAAAACCCTTATATTAGTGGATGAACGGACGAGATTAAAAGATCTCGGATTAGAGCTGATCTCGAGGCATTATAACGGCTTATATAGAGACACATGGCAATCATAGATTTAATCTATCTAATCATGGATCAGATACGAGGCGATATAAAGAGATCTGGCCGTTGATCTGTTTTAAACCATGACCCTTGATCCAAGAGGTGTCAGATCCTAGACGCGGGGTCAAGATCCAGCCGTTGGTTGAGGATTAAATCTCAGCCTCCAGCTGGATGAAAGCTGTTTACGAGGCAAGGGAATGAAATCGGGTCGCCCAACTCCGATTAAATCTGGACCGTTTATCAAGTGGATACTGGATCCAAGGCATAACAAAAGATCTCTACCGCTCATTTGGGGAAAGCGGATCCCGAGGCAGCAGAAGCCTCTCCCGGCGCACTGAACGCCAAGGCTTGAAAGCTCCGCCGCCTGCGTCATCCGTTACCCGCGAAAACGCCGGCCGTTTGACGGCGAGACGGTTCGCGTTGCTGTCCCTTCGACTGGCCTTCCGAGGCCTATAAAAGGGGGGGAACCACCCCACTGTTTCGACACACAACCAAGCGAGAGGGGTTGGCATTTCTGGCGAGGTCGTAATCGGAGAAGGAGACGGTCTCCGACGCGAGTACGCACAGCTACTGAACTCGACAAAGTTTCGAGCAATGTCAGGCGAGGGAGAGGGTTGCTGCGACAAGAAACGCAGTCGGAGCGGCCGTAGGTGTCACGTCCAAGCTCGCCGGAGAAGGAGAATGAGCTCACAGGCGAGTAGGAGCTTTAGAGAGGGTTGTCGGCGTCCACCGCATTAATCGTAAGTACTCTCCCTCCGTCCCCGGTAGCATTTAGATATTGTGTATGTACACGGAGGCGAACTTCGCTCGAGGAGAGCATGAAGTGGCCGGCCGCGAGCTTGAATTTTGAGAAGGACCCACAGCGTCTGGTGTAACCAAGATGCTTGGAGGAGAAGTCTTCTACCGGCTGAGCCGGAGTGCGGGTGAAGCTGGCCGACTACGGAGTCGCCGGAGGTTCTCCGTGGGTGTCGCATGGCTGCGGTTGAGAACGAAGACGCGAGTGAGAGAGAGGGAGAGAGAGAGAGAGAGAAGAATAAAATTAAATTAATTAATTAGTTTAATTAATCTGACTAAGTTTAATCTTTTGGTTAATAGTTAATTGATCAAGTAAATATTAGGTTCTGGATCTTATAATGTGACAAATATTTGATTAATCAAGTTGGATTAATAGACCCACCTAGGGTTTTGAATTAGACTAAATGAACTTGGTTAGGGTTAACCAAGTTGGGATAGACCAACCTAGTATCCAAGTTTAATTGGATTCATTGATTTGAATTTCAACTAAATTAATAAATAGGCTTTGGCCCAAATTGAGATTAAGCAAATTAATAAGATGTGACTGGATTAATTAAGTAAGAAGACTAGGATTAGTCTATTAATCAATTGATCTAACCCAACTCTTGGAATGTAAGTTTGATCAACTTAATTTGGATCAAGGGCTTGGATCAATTTAAGAAAATCAAATTAATTAGCCTAAGTTGATTTAACGTGATGACTAGTGCTTAGTCTTGTGGGTAATTGAGTTAGTCAACTTGATTAAGTTGAACCTTGGAGTTGGATCAAGTAATAAGATTAGTTCTACACCATTATTTGAATTTATGGGTGAACTAATCAAGTTAATTGGCTAAGGTTAGTCAAGTAACAAAGAGGGATCGGGTTGAATCCAAGCTAGTTAAATTAATTTGATTTAATCAAATGACTTGGGTTAGTCCAGTAGCAAAGTGGTTTAATCCAAATTTAAGTTAATCAATGACTTGATTAAGCTTGACATTGGATTTGAATTAAATAAATGGGTTAGGTTAACCCATTAATTAGATTAATTGGTGAATTAGTTAAATGGAACTTGGACAAGTTAACTTAGCTATGAAGTTGGAAGGTTGGAATTATTTGGGTGTTGTCTTTGGGATTTATGGGGGAGGTTTAGAATGTGAAGAGTTGTAGAGGTTACACTTGTGAGGCCTATATAAAGCATGTAATCTTGAAGCTTGGCATAGAGCAATAGCAAGTTTGAGAAAGTTTATGGGCCATTGGGAATCAAGAAGAGAGGTGAGAGGAAGGAAGTAAAGAGAAGAAAGCTTGAGAGACTAGGATCTTCTGTTCAAAGGAGTGTTGAGCATGCTCTATTTTGATTGCCATTCAGACCATTTTCACCGTTGGATCGTGCTGATTTTTGGTGAGATTGTTTTTGACTCCTTATTATTCAATTTGAACGGTTAAGATTGTTTTTAGTGGCCGGGAGAGTAGGTTTCTGGGGTGTGAAACAGAACCTATCACTGCTGATTTCCTGCACCGACCAGTTTCATCATCTGCTTCAATCGGATGATCATTTCTAGTCCGATCGAGCTGATTTTTGGTGAGCATAGTGAAGACTTGTCCTGACCCAATCTGAACAGTGGAGATCTGGTTTGGACGGTCAGTTTGTCTTCAATGTCTGTATACATCTATACTCGGTGAGTTTCTTCAAATTCCTTCATCTCACTTATGTGTGGTGATAAATATGAGGATTCATATATGCATGAATGCATGGGTTATAAGGATAGATGGGGGAATGAATGGGTAAAGAATTGGTCAAGGGTTGGAGTTTGATCTCCATGGGTGGTTTCATGAATTGAATTTATATACATGATCATGAAAAGTGTAAATCCAATCTATCCCTATCTTTGAAGGTTCATGAAAGCATAAACATGGGTAACTTGAGGTTGCTGGTTTATGGGAATGATTTAAGGATTAGCATAGGTGTTGTTTGATAAGAAGGCTAGAGAACTTAGTGGGCTTGACGAGTGGGCCCAAATTGTCAAAGTTACCAAGCATGATCGAGCTATATGTTAGGCTCATGAATAATAGATTGTCAAGTTGAACAATGGACTTGTTAACCAAGTGAAAAGTTGAGGGTCGAATAAAAGACAAGACAAGGTTAAGCTAAACCATCGGGCTTGGTAGATGGGCCCAATTTAGCTAAGAAGACTAGAAACGGCCAATGAGGGTGCTGCATCATGAAAGTAAGGTAGGACAGTTGACCAAAGTTGACTAGAGTTGACCAAGAGTTGAAAGTCAACTAAAGGACTTGGAAATGAGGGAAAATGGTCGGAAACCACGTAAATGGTTTTAAGGACCCGTTTAATTGAGCTTAGGACCACCAAAGTTTAGAGAGTTATGCATTTGCATCTAGGATGTAGGGTTGTTGTTATTTTGACACCGATAGACTTTGCTATCGGATATCGACGTGGAGGCTTAGAGACACGCCGTGAGGAAACTAGGGGAGTTTCCAATCTTGTTAGGAGGTAAGTACTTTTGCCTACTACCCCACTCCCACGGAAAGTGTTCTTGACTTTTGTTATGTCTGCTTTGTAAGTGCTCTTGCCTAGTTCCCTTATTTATTGGCTAGTTGTTTTCTTTGATTTAATGTATGCTATTTGTTAGCATGTCTTTTGTTTGGTACCGATATTCTTGGATGCATGAACATACATATTCTTTTGATGTCTTTCTGGTATGTGTGTGATTGGTGTGCTAGAGGTAGTGTTAATCGATCACGAGGATCCGCTGATCGGCACGCGGGTCAGCTGGAAACACGTGAGCCTGTGCTCCGTCCGGATAGGAGTGCGTGGTTTCACTATCTCTTTGTTGATGCTCACTGAGCATACCAACCTATGACCGAGGCGATACTGTGGAGGTTCATGGTGCTTGTGTGCGGGTAGGGCAGGTATGCATCAGAGGAGTATACGTACTCATTGAGCATAGCCTCCTATTGTCTGGCACTTGACCATAGAGACACACGGTGCTTGTGTTGGTCGGGTGGGTGTGTGTAGGTTGAGTTTGTTCTACTGCCCGGACTCAGTGGAGCTAGGGAGTTCAGATAGGGGAATGTTCAGGGACAGGACCCCCTGGCATTTCTGTCTGCCTTGGCAGAGAGGCAATTCTCTGGTGGTCTTACCTCGCCGCTGGGCATGGTATTAATCGACCGTGTTAACACATAGGAGAGGTAGTTCTACTCGAATTGCGTACGGATGGTCGAATGACCAAAAGGTCGCGGCTTACAAAGAAATAAATTTGGACATACCGCCGGGGTGATTCTTGAGTTTTCTTAAAACTCATCACAGTGGGCTCGAGGGCTTCGCTACTGTGGGTCGTACCTTTGGATTGTTTCTGGTAGACTCCTAGAGTTGTGTTTCTTGGTGTTGTGACCTTATTATTTGACATATTGCTCATTTATGTCTTGTGACCCCGCGGGGGTACTTACTGGGCTTTCCTTTCGAAAGCTCATGCGCTTGCTTCCCTTCTTTCTTTTTCAGGTCCCGAGGAGTAGGTGACTCGGACTCGGGAGCTGAGCGAGGGGTTGGGCTGATTTTGTAGAGGTTCGAGAACCTCAGGTCACACTTGTTCGTGAGGTGGTGTTATTGTAGGACCCTTATAGGGCCTTGACCATGTGTAGGGTATGTAAACCCTTATTGATTTAGATTTTCGTTGTGACTCTGATATTATCTGATTATTAAATTTTGAGGTATTTGTTATCTGCTATGATTTCCTTAGGCCTTGTATCCGAGTGGGGTTCGCCTCTATTTGGGTACGGCCGGTCTGTGCGCGCGCTCGAGGTCCCGGGATCCGGGTCGGGGCGTGACATTATTAATGTTCTGCAATGTTACAAATCCAGCTTCTTTATAGGAAAAATATTGGAAAAATATGACTGATGATTTCTTACACCTTTTAACCGATCAAGGTGGAATAAATTCACAAAATGTAAATCCTAAACAGTTGAAGCAGAAAGGTTTATATGAGTTGGAGAAAATCTTGAATACTAATGGAAGATCGCTCCATGAATTTCCACCTACGCCAACTGTACTTGATGGTGACAACAATTATCTTAGTAATGGCCTCATACGTGAGCAACTAGACTATAATCCAAGTTCATGTAGAGATGAATATGAACAGTTATCTTCAAAACTAAACAATGAGCAGCGTATGGTGGTTAATTGTATCGTGGAGGCAATTTGACTCCGTAATGGAGGTGTATTTTTCATTAATGGAAGTGGAGGAACTGGAAAAACTTTCATGTCAAAGGTTTTACTTGCTAGATTAAGGAGTGAAAAGAAAATAGTTATTACTGTAGCATCATCTGGAATTGCATCTCTGCTTATGGAAGGCGGAAGAACAACACATTCTAGATTTAAAATACCATTAAAACTATCAAACTTCAAGCAGCAACATCTCACAAATGTAATTATCTCGAAGTTGATTCAGAGAACAGATTTGGTTATATGGGATGAGGCACCTATGGTACATCGTAATGCGTTTGAGGCAGTTGATCGAACTTTTAGAGATCTTATGAAATTACAAAATATGAACTCTAAAAATATAGCTTTTGGTGGAAAGACGGTGGTGTTAGGCGGTGACTTTAAACAGATATTACCAGTAATTAGAAAAGGTGGACGAGAAGCAACAGTATCAGCAGGGTTGCAACGGTCAAATATATGGTCTGCATGTACCGTACTAAATCTACACACTAATATGAGAGTTGCTACAGCTACCAATTCACAGACACATCTTGAAATGTCAGAATTTGTTGAATGGTTAAAAAAGATAGGTGAAGGTTTTGTTGGAGAAAACCTAATAACTGCAAATGATGAAGAAGATATAATTACTTTCCCAGATGATATCATAATTAAGCATAATGGGGCAAATATAAATCATTTGATTGCACATACATATCGGAATATTCAATTGAATTTTACTGATTGTGGTTACCTACATAAACGAGCAATTTTATCTCTGAGGAATGAAGACGTTGATGATATCAATAGGAAGATTGTGTCTATGCTACCAGGAGATGTAGATAAGTTATTGTACGCAGATTCAATAGCCTCATCTAACACAAATGATCCTACAGAAATTGCTCAACCTTTAGAATTGTTGCATAGCTTTAATTCTGGGGGTTTACCACAACATTGTTTGGAACTTAAAGTTGGAGTACCAGTGATCCTTATACGAAACTTAAATCAAGCACTTGGATTATGTAATGGAACAAGATTAGTTATCCAAAGAATTGGGAGAAAGGTTTTAGAAGCAAAGGTTATCACTGGCCGAAATATAGGAAATGTGGTTCTTATCCCTCGAATAACTATAGCTCCATCGGATGTTGACGTGCCCTTTGAACTAAGAAGAAG
Source organism: Dioscorea zingiberensis (assembly GCA_026586065.1). Lineage (NCBI taxonomy): Eukaryota > Viridiplantae > Streptophyta > Magnoliopsida > Dioscoreales > Dioscoreaceae > Dioscorea > Dioscorea zingiberensis. The sequence goes on along the minus strand of CM048823.1, from coordinate 17,944,178 downwards.
ACCATTTCCATTAAAGTTGGCATTTGCAATGACAATAAATAAAAGTCAAGGACAAACACTTGACAATGTCGGTTTATATTTATGTCACGCTCTCGACCGAATCCGGGACCTCTGCAGCACAGATTGCATCGGCCGCACTCCAAGTAGAGGCGCACCTCACTTAGACACAAGGCCAAAGGAAATCATAGCAGATAACAAATAACTCAAATTTAATAATCGGATAATATCAGAGACACAATGAAAATAAAATCAATAAGGGTTTACATGCCCTACATATGGTCAAGGCTCTATAAGGGTCCTACAATAATACAATCTCTCACTCAAGAAAACCTGAGGCCCTCTCACCTCAGCAAAGCCAGCACAACCCCTCTCACAGCACCCTAGTCCGAGTCACCTACTCATCGGGACCTGAAAAAAAAGGGAAGCAAGTACGTGAGCTTTTGAAAGAAAAGCTCAGTAAGTACCCTGCAGAGAACACAACGAAGCCAAAGCTGACAATAATGGATAGGTCAAAATAGACATATTAAAAACATCCATCAGTAGAAGCCAAACAATCGGGGCCACGCCCCGCACAATCAAAACCCTAGGAATCTACCACAACCATCAGCAATGGTACGACTCCTGTCCCATGGAAGCCCTCGGGCTCAAGAAGGAACTCAAAGAAACTCAGCAAACATCCCCTGTCACGCCCCGACCCGAAACCCGGGACCTCGAGTGCGTCGACAGACCGGCCGTATTTAAGCAGAGGTAAACTCAACTCAAATACAAGGCCTAAAAAGGTGATAAGCAGATAACAAAACCTTAACATAAAAATAAACTCGAGTTCATAAGAACATAGAGTCATCAGGGTCCGTAGGCCCTATAGTAGTCTGGTCCCTATATGGGTCCTACAAATAGTAATGCTCACAAAGTAAAAGATAAAGGAGTCTCCTAGACCTCGGATCGCCCTGTGTCCTCTCCTCAGGCTCCACCCCCTCCTAAACTTCGGAATCTGTAAAAGAGGAAAAGTGAAACACATGAGCTTTCGAATGGAAAGCCCAGTAAGTACCCCTGCGGGTCACAAAGACATAAATAGGAAATATGTCATCCAATGAGGTCGCAATACCAACAATATAATCCTAGGAGTCTACCAGAAACAAATCAAAGGTACGACCCCTGATACAGAAACCCTCGGGCTCTGTAATGAGTTTCAAGAGAACCCAAGGCTCACTCCCGGCCAGTGTCCAAATTATTTGTCGTAGTACGCACCTTTTGGTCGCTCGACCCTCCTCCACGAGATCAGTAGAACTACCTCTCCTACGTGTTAACACCTGGCCGCTGTACCATGCCCACTGACAGGTAAGACCTCCAGAGATTTGCTTCTCTGGTAAGGCAGACAGGAAAGCCAGGGGGTCCCGTCCCTGAACATTCATTTATTGGAGCTTCCCTAGCTCCACTGAGTCCGAGCAGTAGACCATAGCAAACAGGGATACCAACATCCAGTAAAACAACCATACATGCTCAACAGGATTCCAAAATAAATAATGATGCATGTATGTTATCAATAAAGCACAAGAAATCAAGGTATAAGCAAGTCCAAGAAATCCTGAAACCGGGTGGAAGCTAGGCAAGTGTACTTACCTCCGGTTCGTTGAAACTAGATGTCCCTCTAGTCTTCTCTTAGTGTGCCAACAACTCCCCGAGAGTATCTGGGATACATAGACCCTTATTAGAGTCAAGTTTTCTACAAGTTCCTAGGTCCCTAGTTTCACAAGCATGTCCAACGTTCCTGTTGGGCTTAGGCCCACTAACGGGTCCTAAGGACCATCTCTCGAGTTATTGCCCCTTTTCCCCTGTTTCCATGTCCTTTAGTTGACCTTGAACCCGGCTTGGTCAAAATTAGTCAACTTTAGTCTACTTGTCGTGTCCAAACTTTATTTAGTTATTCCTAGTCACTCTAGTTGAGTTGGGCCCGTTTCAAGACCATTGCATCATTTAACTTGACCTTAGTCCCTTGAAGGGCTTTTTTTTTTTGGTCATTTGGTGGTTTATGACCCTAAGGTCTATCTTGTTTAGGGTCTACCTAGTCCCTTTGAACTTATTTAGCCACCTTACTAAATAATTTCCATAATTAACCAATTATCCAAGTTCAAGAAAATTAATTTTGTCACACTAGTAGCCACATAATCTTTTAATTATCATACTATTATAGTTATTTCCACAATAACATTTGAATTACTTCATTTCTATTAATCAAAAGATTTTGTCCTTACTCATAAGTTAATTAAACTTATTTTTGTCACAATACCTTAGTTCCATATAGTTATTGCAACTATATTAAAACAATTATTCAAAATAATTGTCACAACGCTAAGGTTTTTATTTTGTCGCATTACTATGCTCCAAAATATTTAATCAATTATATGTCACACTATAGTTAACAAGCACTTAATTCTTTAATTTTGTCACATCTAACATAGTTAGAGACAAAATTATTTAAATCAGGTAATTGATTTTATTTTGTCACGCTTCCGAAATATTATCCTTCATAATATTTGTCACATAGATAAAGTCCCTTTTTAGTTATTTTAACTATACAAATAATCATTTAATTATTTATCACACTATCATAGTCACTATTAATTATTTGTCACACTACCCATGCTTCACAAATAATTAAAATTATAGTAGCTATTGTTACACTAACAAAGCTCCATATAAATATTTCATCAATAAATCAATTAAGTGTCACACTTCTATAAATAATCAGCAAAACTTTACTAATAATTTATCCAAAAATATTTGTCACGGGTCTATAGTTTCAATATTACTATTACATCTAGCTAATTACTATTTATCATAATAATTAGCTAATGTTTTAATCAAAAAGAGAGGAAAATAACTAATTATTCTAATTAGTTATATATCTGTCACACTATCTAAGTTTCTTTTTAATAATTATTTTGTCTCACCTTTAAAATTTTCAGAAATTTATTTCAATTAACTAATTACTATTAATTAATTCAAATAATTATCATTTTTTTTATTTATTTACTCCATCGTCTTCTACTTTCCTTCCCTCTCTCTCGCGACAGCCATCAACCGAGAGCGCGACGCGGCATCAGTGGCTCACGGCTGATCAACCGTGAGCTCCTCCAGTCCTGGCCCCTCCGGCCGCAAACGCCTTCCCGCCACGACTAGCTCTCGGATCTCTCTCTCTCTCTCTCCCCGCCTCTCTCGGTGAAACCTCGCCGTTCTCAGCCGCAAGACAGGCTTCTCCGGCGAGCTCGCTCCGTTATCGGCATGCAATGAAAACATCCCTAAACTTTCTAAAATGGTTTTAGGGTATTTACCGAGAGTTTGGCACGACGGGCAATCAAGAAGCGGAAAACCTCACTGCCTCCTCCGACGTGCTCGACCGCACTCTCAGGGCTCTCCTCCTTCTCCTTGGAGCCTCGGTCTTCAACTCCGGCCTCAAAATGCCCCCTTCGGGTCCCGCACTCCGGCCCGTGGATGCGATTTAAACGATCTCCTACTGGAGAAACACTCATCTTCACTCGCCGTTCACCGGAATTTTGTGAGCTCGCTTCGCCGTGTGTGGCCGAAAGTGGGGGTTCTCTGCCCTTTTTATAGCCCTCCAGGGGTAGGTGAACAGGCGAGTAACGGAAACCGCCGCCAGCAGCCGTCCGTCTTCCTCGCGAGTAACGGGCTGAGTGGGTGGCGGAGCTCGCGCACGGCCGTTGCTGGCCACTGGCGAAGGGGGTGGGTTGTTCCGGGATCATCACTCCATCTGATCCAACGTCCACGTTTACTCGTTCATGATCAACGGTGGATGCCCCGCCATTCGCCTAGGATCCAGCATTCCCTTCTTGATCAACGGTCGAGGTTTAAGAACAGATCGACTGTCCGATCTCGTTTCTTTGCCTCGCATCCAAACCCCCAGTAAATGATTCGATCCTGGGGCGCCACGTGGTCTCTAATATCTGCGACCCATGCCTTGTGATTCATCACGATCAGATAGATCTGATTACAGCTTGACAGGTGGCGTCCTATGGGTCACCATAATGCCTCGGGATAGACAACGATCTGGATCATTAGATCCCAGCCGTTGTTTCTCTTCTACAAGACTTTCTCTCAGAGAAAATTAACTAAAGGTCCCTGACACTTTTAAAATTACCTACAGGTCCATGGCTGTGAGAGGGAACTATTTTCCTTTAGTCCCCCGAACTTCTCAAAACTACCAGAAAGTCCTTCTGGTCACCATAAACCCTAGTTAGGGTTTTAAGTCCCTTTTAAACTTAGTTTTCCTCATTTAACTCCCCATTTAAACTCTAGGGAATTTATAAATAATTTTAAGACAAATTTCAATATTTTTATTTCTTAAAATTTCTTGGATTTTACATCCCCCGGTCAGCAACACACAACATCTGCTACCAGCGACTAACCTGTCGCTCCTCGGTAGCACTACCTCTCTCACATGTCGACATGGCGGCCAGACAATCTCACCGACAAAGTGTGACAACCAGAGTATCACCCCTCTGGCATGGAATGCCGGAACGTCAGGGTGTCTCGTCCCCGAACGTTCTCTCTCAAACCGGAGCTCACCTGCTCCTCTGTTCCGGGCGGAAGAATGAGCTCAACCAACACACACCAACCCGACCAACACAAGTGTCGCGCGCCTCGATGGTCAAGTGCCGGACACAGGTGGAACTATGCTCTATGAGTACACATACTCATCCAGACGCATACCACCCAACCTAAACACTCCGACCACGAGTCTCACAATAATGTCCCGGTCCACGGTGGCATGCTCAGTGAGCATCCAAAAGCAAACTCATACAACATCCAACCAATCGGTATGAAAGCATCAAACCAAAACATATATATACCGGGAATTAACAACAGATAACCAAAGCACCATAGCAATGTGCATAAGCACGAAACCAATAAAGGACATACCAAACCAGGTAACAGCAAGACCAAAGAAACCCATATTTGGGTGGGAGCTAGGCAAGAGTCACTTACCTCCAAACGCAACCCAATCAAACGCTCCGTATCTGTCCTGATGAAGCTCAAAACTCCACGTCGGTATCTGGTAATCACAAACCCACACTCAACAAACGCACGAGTGTTTAAAAATCATAACTTCTACAATGCATGTGAAACTAAATGAGCCCGGCCCATTACACACACCCAACTCGATTACCTTAGCCTTATTAACCAGATTTGACCAAAAATCCAAACTAGGTTTAGAATACATTAATCATCTTACTTAGACCGATTAACTCAACTCAATCAAGTCTAAGCAGATCAATTCACCATAACTAAAATTAAACCCGACCTTTTATACTCGACCAACCATCTTGGGTTTAAAGGGAACCAAGACATTACACTCAACAAAACAACACTCTTGTCCCCAATTCATCCAACCGGCCCAAAGGCCCAACTACACAACCCAAAAGTATTTATCCTCATCTAATACCTCCAAGTTGATTAACCCAAAGAAATCTTTTTAACTAGACCAAGTCCCAAATTGATTGACCGAATCACTTGAATAAAACCCAATTTAACTCAATATTTTATTAATGAATATTAGTTAAATTAATGCAACTTTAACATTTCTTTGGAACCAATTATCTATCAAAACTACCCAAATAAACCTCTCCTCACTACCAGTATTTACCACACTATGAAGTCAGATGATCACTCAAACAAATCACCTTAACTATCCACTGAAATACAGTCATGTTATCCTTTAAGCATTTCTAGAAGTTCATAAAAAGAACACAACCCATTTCCCTCCATTACAACCACTAACCCCTTAAATCAACTACCTTGTAGCCAAAAGTATCCACTAATTCTCCCTCCATCCTTCATGGATCATCAACTATCAAGTTTTACACCCGCCAAATCAGTAACATGAATAACATTACTGAGATCCATACCCAATGAATCCAATCTATATATGAACCAAAAATATGAAATATTAGCATGAACTAGTACCACACGAATTCATAAGAACACCACCACTACCCAAACATGTACTCACATACACTCATAAAAAGGTCAAAGCAATTACCCAAACACCTCTATTACCTTTGATTCATATCCCAGAATCCTAGCAACTTAATAATCTAGTCTTTATTTAATAGACCAAACCCATGCCTCTCTTCTCACAAGCATTCACCCATGCTCAAGCTTTAACATGTCCATGCTTTCATGAACCTTCAAAGATAGGGATAGATTAGTTTTACACTTCTCATGATCATGTATATAAACTCAATTCATGAAACCACCCATGGAGGTCAAACTCCAACCCTTGGACCAATTCTTTATTCATTCAGTCCCCCATCTATCCTTATAAGCCATGCATGCATGCATAGATGAATCCTCACATTTATCACCACACACAGCTGAGACGCAGGAATTTAGAGAAACTCACCAAGTATAGATGTCGACAGACACTGAAGACAAACTGACCATCCAAACCAGATCTCCACCGTTCACATTGTAGCAGGACAAGTCTTCACCGCGCTCACCAAAAATCAGCTCGATCAGACTAGTAATAATTATCCGATTGAAGCAGATGATAAAACTGGTCGGTGCAGGAAACCAGCAGCGATAGGTTCTATTTCACACCTCAAAATCATACTCTCCCGGACACCAAAAACAATCTTTACCGTTCAAAATGAAGAGTAAAGAGTCATAAATAATCTCACCAAAAATCAGCACGATCCAACGGTGAAAATGGTCAGAGTGGCAATGAACATAGAGCATGCTCAACACACCTTTGAACAAAAAATCCTAGTCTCTCAAGTTTTTCTCTTTTCTTCTTTCCTCTCACCTCTCCTCTTGTTTCCCAATGGCCCATAAACTTTCTCAAACCTGTTATTGTTCTATGCCAAGCTTCAAGATTACATGCCTTATATAGGCCTTACAAGTGTAACTTCTACAACCCTTCCCATTCTAAACCTCCCTCATAAACCCCAAGACAACATCCAAATAATTCCAACCTTTCAACTTTATAACCCCCATGGAATTTTTCATATTCCATTACTCTTCTCAAAACCACCATGGATAGAAAATAAATCATTTGGGTTTGATCAATTTGATCCACCTAAAATAATGCCCATCCTTGAGTTAGCTCATCTAGCCAACTCTACCTATATTCAGAATTCAAATCCATTACCAAATTGATTAAATCGACTATCTCAAACTTAGGTCTAAACCTTGGTCCTTTTTATTTATTCAATTCATTGACTTGATTGAACTCAACCATCAAAACTTAGTCCATTACTTAAATCAAGTTAATAATCGAATCGAATAAACTTAACCACTTTGCCCAAACCATTTTAATTGACCAATTAATTTTATTGTGAACCTAGGTCAAACCGGTTTAGATAGACTTGATCTCAGCCCATTTGGTTATCCCAAATCAACTTGTCTCAATTTCTAATTGGTTCAAATAGTTAATTGATCAAACTCAACCTTTTAGTTAAGCCCAACCCATCAAGACGATTAATCCTACCAATTAATCAGCCTAGTTTAGCCTCACCCAATTTAATTCAGTAATCTTACAATTAAACGATTAAATTGATTATCCTAACTACACTATACTTGATTAATCAAATAAAAATAATGTCACACTTAAATAAATCAAACTATGCCATTTAATTAATCAATACCTGATTAATTGTCACGGTTTATTAAAATCATTAAACTAATCCGGTTGATTAATTAACACTAACCTGTTATTAAAATAATTAATTAACTTTTTTTTCCCCTCTTTCTCTCTCGGTTGTGCCTCGCCGGAGAAGACTGCCGGAAAAGCCCAGCTCCTGTCGTGGACCTTTCTCCGCCGGAGCTCCATGCTCCAAGCTTTGTCTCGGCCGGGGCATCTCTTTGTGCCCACCGGCGACCATCAGTTCCTTTCCTCGAGGCCCGACAATCACCGGCCAAACCCTCCCCTTCGGCGAGCTCGAACCGGCATCAATTCGTGTACATATTCTAAAACTTTTAACAGGGAAAGCCTTGTTACCTTGGTTCCGAACTCCTAGTGGCACAAGCGGCGGAGATTGTCCCTCCGAGGCGAAAATTCTCTTCTCCGATCACCCTCTCCGACAAGTTTCGTGTTCTCGGAGTGTGTCTTCTTCCCCTTTGCTCAACGATGGGGCTGTTCTTATAGAGCTTAAGGGAAACGGAAGAACGGGTGATCACCGCCTTCGCCCACAAATTTGGAGAAGGGGAGGGATAAGCGCGGCGCCATCGCCAAGCTTCCGAAAAGGGCGCGGCCATTTCTGAGAGAGGCGACCGTGCCTCTGGATGAGCTCTCATGGATGAATGGTGAAGATCGTTAGATCAAATACAACAGCTAGATAATCATCCAGTTGCTTCGTATCACGCTTTCAACTTGAACGAACGGCCACGATTACATCGTGATCAATGGCCAGATTAACCCATCCTGTCTCGATCTTGAGTCCATCTCAAGATGAGCGGTCCTCGTCAACCCGCACCGTGAGGTCACTCTCACCGCCCTCTCCCTCGGTGCCTCGGATCCAGCATACATTCAGATGGATCTACTCTGGGCTTGCCATGTGGCCTCACGATTGCCTTTATAATGCATCGCGATCGATCCTAACTCATGATCTTTTAATCCTGACTGTTGAACCATTTGTATAAGGTTTTGATCTGGAAAATTATCCAAAAGTCCCTAAACTTTGTTAGGTTACACTTAAGTCCCCCTCCTGTGAGAGAGGACAATTTCAATCAGGTCCTCAACACTTTGGGGAACTATAACTAGGTCCCTAACGACCCAAACTAACCCTAATTAGGGTTTTATTTATTTTAATTCCCCTTTTTACACTTAATTTAAACAACTTAAACCACCTAAGTCAACCACTTCGAAGGCTAGGGAATTTTCCTTAATTAAGAAATTAATTAAAGAGAATTTTTCAACCAAATTCATATCTTAATCAACTAATTGTTTAAAGAGCAATTAATATACTTTAATTTTTCAAAATATCCAAACAAATCCGAGTTTGGGAACCTTCCTTTTTAAGTGGCTAAAACAAGAAAAAATTTACTCCATAAAATCCTCGGATTTTACAATTTACCTAGACCTCCTTTTAGCCATGGACAGTTATATGTTGCACTATCAAAATGTACAAGTAAAAATGGTATAAAAGTTCTCATATTGGACAATAACAATTTACCCGTCGTCTCTACAAAAAATATTGTCTACAAAGAAGTATTAAGAGAAATGAAAAGTTTATGTAACAATGCAAATGAGGTATACTAATCTGAATTTTGTGGTGTGCATTTATTAGATAATACATTTATATGTCGGTGCTTAACTTACATATACAATTTACAGGTTTGATACGGATATGGATAATAGTCCAGATAGCGTGCTAAGAAAAATTCATGAGAGTAATGATTTATTTTGGCCTCCTGAAATATCAAATGCACGAATAAGCGACAAGTTCAACATACAAATGAGTTCACCTTCATTTTCATATACGGTGAAAAGTACACCAGAGGCATTTTGCACGTACATCATACGAAAGGTAATAAATAAACAAACCTTTTTTAACGCCCCGAATTTTTCTAAGTGAATAAATCAGAAATTTATTCGATAATTAATGAGATTAATTAACATATAAAATAAATTAATTATTTTTAGGCCTAATTAAGTGAAAAATCGAGGAATATTAATTTAAATCCAGCCTCACAACTAATGGGCCAAGGGAAGGCCTTATTGGGCCAAGCCGCTTACACTTGGAATAGTTGGAGGTGGATGATATAGATAACCTCGATTAATAAATTGGGAGACTTTGTAAGTATTGATTAAGTAAGATTAATCAAATATGAGAATCAAACAAATGTTAGAGTTCCGATAAAGTAGATCGGGCGAGTCAAAAGCCGGTATTCAAGGATCTGGTCTGACGAGAGGCAGACCCCGTGAGACAACAGTGCGCTCGTGATGACTGAAATTATTGACCCTGGATTCTCGAATCTGGGTCGATGAATTATTAAAGAGATAATATTAAAATTTTGAGGGTGATGGGACATAAAGTGGGGAAAGATAAACTAAAAGAATCAAGGGGTTAGAATATTAATTAAATCAAATTAAGATAATAAGATAAGTAAAGGATGGATTTAAATAATAAAGTAGAATATTATAAATTATATATGTATATAATACTCAGACTTAGGTCTGAGAGATAATTTTGAAATGAATTAAAGCTCTTTCCTCTCTCGTTCTCATCTTCAATTTCCCTTCTCTCACGACCTAGACTACCCTCGCCACTCTCTTCCTCCTCAGATCCTGTGACCTCCCGGCGAGCCAAGGCCGGCGCCAGCGCCGCTGTAACATCCCAAAATTTCTTAAGTAAAATTCAGTGAATTTCTGGAATTTTTAATGAGCTTAATTAACTTAAAACAGATTAATTAATATTAATTTGAAGTTAAAGAAAATTAGAATAAAATGGACCGAAATCCATTCTGGGAAGTAGGGGGCGGGGAGAGGCCGTAATGGGCCAGGCCAGAGTTATATAGAATAGTTGGAGATGGATGGTCAGCCGGGTTAGATTAATTAAATCAAAGATTAATTAAATATTAATTAATCCAGATTAATTAAGTAGGAATATAGGACAAAAGTTAGAGTCCCGATAGATCCTGGCCGAAAGTCAAAAGCCGAGATTCATGGATCCGGGTCGAGAGAAAGACAACCCATGACGCCATACCGTGTCATCTGGGACGCCCGAATTCGGATTCCTGGACTGGCCTGAATTATTGATAATTATTAATAAGATAATATTTTTAAATAGTGATGTGACGTAAAGTAAAAGATAAAGTATTATAAAGTATTTAAAGGATAATAGATTTAAAAGAAAAAGGTATTAAAATATAATATACTTTAATGATTAAAATAAACAAATATATAAAATAAAAAGAATCTCTGTCTTTATAAGACAGATACGAGAGAAAGAGAGAGAGAAACAAATCTCTCTCTCTCTCGATCTCTCTCTCCCTCGCTCTTTCTCCCCCAATGAAACCTGCCGCCTCCCTCAGATTCGAGCCACGTGGCTGAGCCAGATCACCGCCATCAAGTGCGGCTTACTGGCCCGCCACTCACTCAATTCTGTACCACGACGCCACAACACCCGTCGCCGCCACGCTGGCCACATCCACTGGCCAAGGCGTCGCGCCGGTTGCCAAGACACCGCCGCCTTCGCCAAGACCATCAGCGGACTGACGCAAGGGCCACGACCAGCCTTGCGACTCCTGGCAGAACCAATGAGCCAGCCTCCAAGACCTCACGGGCTGACCAATTCACCTTCGCCAGATCCGCATGGGATCTAGTCGATCCTAATTTAGGGAGTTCTCAGATTTCCAAGGTCGACCTCCTGTGAGCTTTTCAACCTTGAATGATGAATAGTATAGTTAATTTGGGAAAGAAGGCCCTAGATTGGAGTGTTTTGAGTTGCATAAAATTAATTAAGGACTAATGAAGTCATGGAATTATCTAAGTGGGGTTTAATTGATGAAGGTTGTATGACAATCAAGATTAATTCATGTTAAATGTGTGTATGATTGTAGTAATACGGGAGCCCTACAATTAGAGGGAGGTCTTCTTGAGAATTTCGATGATTTCCTTAGATTATTCATGTTATTTTTAGCGAGTCATTACCTTAGGGAAAGCATGTTAAGGGCCCTTAATCTCCATGATATGCATGCTTAAGGTTATCAATTATATTAGTGATGAAAATGAGAATTGTTAGATAGAAGAGTTAATTTCGTATTCTCATCGTATTCCATTAGTTTATAAGTTAGAGTACGAGTGAAGAATACGAACTCCGTATTTATAAATTTCTCATTTCAACTATCAGGTAAGGGCAAGGGAAAGTCTGTCGCCGAAGGACCGAGCCAGATCTAAGCTTGAGTCAGACTAAGGTGAGGGGAATCTACCTGTACAGTTCATGAGTTTTACCGTATTTTTATACGATACAGTTTTCAGTTTTAAAAGCATGAACTTTGAGTTTTTATAAAAGTTTCTAGAGTTTTATAAAACCAACTCATGCTTAGTATTCAGTAACAGAAAAGAGAAACAGTTACAGATACAGAGAGACTACATTCTATTGAAATACTTGTATAGACCAGAGTGGCTCGTGTAGAGCCAGAGAGTACGACACTAGGTTAGGAGAGGGGTGATTTAAATCTCCGTTTTTAATAGCGAACTATCTGTTTTAAAACACTTCTTTTTATAAATCAAAACCCCCTTTCCATCCCTTTTGGGATGCTTAGTGTACGTATATATATTCGACCTCAGTATCAGATATACTCGTTGGTTGCTGGCCTTACAGTATTGGAGTAGACTTGTAGTCAGAGAATAGTCTTGTGTATTAGATGATGTCGCATTCCTCGCCTTCTAGAGATCGAGCACATCTCAGAGAGAGAAAGAGGGCACAGGCCGGAAGGGGAATGTCGGCTTCATACTTAATTCACAAGACAGAGAAATAAAAACTCAGATATGCATTTTTAAGAGAATACATTGATCAATGTTTACTTGTCGATTATTAGATGCTGATTTTGATTATTTTTTAATCCAGTGTTTTCTACTCGTGTTTTACAAGCCAGTTTTTCCCTTACAGTTTTTATTTGTTTTACGTGCAGGATACACCCAGCCGAGGGTTATTTCAGCTCAGAGCTTCTGATGCTTTCGGCCTTTCACTTTTGATATTGTTTTCACGGGGACGTTAGGACAGAGTTCTTCTAGAAGGTGCGTCTCACTAATGAAGTTAATGATGATGCTCCGTAGCTGGCTCTGACTCCGTGTCTAGTTTATGTTATTTGATCTCGAGTGTTGTAAGACATTAAGTTTAAGACAATGTTTTCTTGGTATTGTACTAATTCAGATTGAGTTGGTGTTATAATCTATTCAGTTTGTTTATTACCTTCCGCTTGTTGTTATTTTCCTAGTTAATTAGCAGATTACAGCCTTAGGTTTAGGGTTCATTCCCTAAATCTGGCTGGTGTGACACCTGAGTCCTGAAAAGGATAAGGGTGTTACAGCCGCCGCCACTGTCCCCTTTTCTTTCCCCTCTCCCCTGTTGATAGCCGGTGGATGACGCACGCCCCTCTTCCACGCAACGCCGGCGAGCTCCAGCAGTTGAAGCGAGCGACACCGGCGAACGGGCGAAGCTCCGGCCGAGCCGCCTTCCTCTTTGCCGGCGAGCTCGAGGCGCGTATGTGGCGACCCTGATTGAGTCGTTTTCCGCTTGCCGCCGACTTGCTCCACCCTTACGCATACCGGGCAAAGCCCCCGCCCCCGCTACCGATTTTTCTCCTTCTCCGGCGGATCTCCGGCCGTAACTGGTCCTTTTCCCCGCCATTGGTCAACCTACGCCTCGCAGCCTAATGGTACGCCAGCAAATGAGTTCGGCGCCACCGCTTCGATGCCTCCGCCGCGGTGAGCCTAGAATTGACCGATTAAAGATAAATAGAATTAGGGTTGAAGATATTGAGGAGGTTGGTAAAGGATATAACTGATTTGAGTGATATCGTAGGTGCTCGGGAAGGATCGAAGACGAACGAGCACGAACGGACATTGAAGACCGTACTAAGGTGGAATGAGAACTTGATAAAATTCATGGAATGTTATATGAATGATTAGAGACCAAAGAATGCATGATATATTTGAGATAGATTAATTTGTGTGAATGGTTGTATGATTTCGGGGCCCTCCAAATAAAGGAGGTGTTGTCGAATTTTCGTTAAAAATTTAGTATTAATATTTGATTAATCCCTCCTTATTATGCTTAGCATCTAATCACTTTTAAGGAGAACATTAGAAGCTTTTAAATTGAGTTTAGAACAAAGAGAGAACTAAATCCTCTATTTGAGAAATCCCGTATTTTCATCCTTTGGAAATACGTAGTTCATGTTAAGAGAAATCGTATCCTATGTAATTTAAGGAATTTATCGTACTCTAACGAGTCTAATTAGAATATAAGATAAGAATACAGTTTCCGTATTCTTATGAACTTTTGAAGCACGTATTAGACCTTAACTAAGAATCATGCTTAGGGGCATTCTAGGAGTTATGAAGCATGTAATACTCGTTAAGAAAGGAAGCATGAATTCATGAATGTAATGACTTTAATATGCTCCTCCAAGATTAAATAGGAGTTTAAGTTAAGAATACGATTTTCGTGTTCTTAGATCTTCGTATTCTAAGCTATAGAACTGAGTTATGTGAAATACGGACTTCGTATTTATAGATTTCGTATTTCTATTCTAGGAAAGAGAAAAAGGTCCAGCAGGAGCTACCGAAGGACCGAGTGATTCCTAGGAATTTGCAAGGACTTCAGGTGAGGGGACTTCACCGTAAATTTAGAGTTATCTTATGTGAATTATCGGGATTTCAGCTTTATCGTTTTCTTGTGAGTTTCATTCCGGTTTGTGGATGCCGATCGAATTATGGTTATGCATGTTCAATGTTTTCATGCTTGTATAATCAATTTAAATTCTAAAGAGCATGAGTAATGACTAAGGAAACCCTAAGGGGTAGATAAAGATTAATTCCTGTATCATAAGCTGTACTTTAGTTAGTTATGTATGGGGGACCCAGCGGGAGGGCTCAGAATAGAGCCCGGATTTTTCTTAGTATATGAGACCAGGCTAAGGAAGGGGATTTGTTTTTAATCGTTTTTCTTAAAACCAAAAATGTTTGCGAAAGTCGTTCTTTTATACAAAACCCTTCCTGTCTCGTGAGAGAAAGCCCGTATCAGATACGAGATGCTCGCTTGACGTTCATGTAGATGTATGCCTCTGTTCGTCAGGCGCCAGGTTCATGTAGATGTATGCCTCTGTTCCCGGCATCAGGATCAGGTAGATGTATGCCTCTAATCCTGGTGATTGCTGGAGTCCTTACGGAGACATTTTAACTAGGGGTGCAAGCTTGTATGATATGAGGCCATGGCACGTATACATGTTCACTATATGCTTGCTATGATTGGAGATTTCTCATCGGGTTTTCTCTAGATTTTGATCGTATTAGCATTCTTATCAAGATTGAAGATAATTATGCTGATTTTCATGAGTTGAACTCACATTGATTATGTTCCAGTACTTTAGTATAGATTACGGGTATGTGTAATACTTGCTGGAGTAGTCTATACTCATTGAGCTTGTATAGCTCAGTCCCTTTCTTTACTGTTTTTCTGTTACAGGATCTAGACTCGGATCTGAATAGTATCTCTTGGCTCGAGCAGAGATCGAGGTCTAGATGGCTCTGGCATACCTGTTTCTATGTTTGTTATTATTGGTTTGTATTAAACTTTAATTATGTTCTTATTCCGCTGTATTGGGGCCGTAGTTGCCCATGACTCTGTGCGATGTACTCTATTATGACGCTTATTTGAATATGACTCCCGGTGTGTAACCGGTTATATTAGATCATATGAACTTTGTTTAGAGTACATGATCCTTTATTTCAGGTTTAACGGTACAGCTTATGGGCTGGGTGCACTCCCGACCCAGCTGGTGACATCTGTTTCATTAGCAAAATGGGTGTTATACCTTTGTAAATTCATATACCAATCAATAATTATATAAAAGTTATTTCTAAATGTAGGTACAAGGACTTCTAGCCACAAAATATAAAATTGATACTGATGCGTTTCAATGCTGGTATGTGACGCATTTACATCTTATTTTCCATGTAATCGATAAATACATTAGCTTTTACTAACATACTCCTTTTAATAGATGGAAACATACTATAGATGCCTCACATATGTCAATGAGCTTGAGAAACTACGATATATCTACCACAATGTGCAAAGGTATGTGTCGCTTTATTTTTTTAAAACATGTATATTTATTATTTAAAGTGCACTGAATATTTTAAGTTCATGATTAAATTAAAGAAAATCTAAAAAAATGATGTTTCATAACAATTTGTAAAACGCTAAAAGATTATAGTTTTAATATTGAGGGTCTATTGCTATGTACTTCTTATTTTAAATGTAATTTTTACTCAAATATTCTACAGGATGAACCGATTGGAATATACACCATTCAGGTTGATTTTCAATGAAGGCTCTTTGGGCTTAATTAAAGCAAGAATTTTCAAAATGTTAGATCCTCACAAAACAGAAAAGAAATGGGGGATTTGATGGTGTTTATAGATATTGAGGTATGTAAAATATTGTAAGTTATTTTAAAAGATTGGATTTTGTGTTAGTCAATATTCTCTATTCTTATTTATTATATTTTCAATTAAGGGTTTCGAGATAGAAGCCATGGTAAGAAATGAATGTATAGATACATTAAAGGATTTACTTCAACTAGGAAAGATCTATCAAATTTCGGGTGTGGTTGCAAGAAGATCGCAGATGAAGAATAGGTTGATTAACAATGAATATATTTTACACCTTCGGCCCAAAATGAAATTATACAAATGAGTGATGAATGGCCAAGTATCCCAGAATACAACTACCATCTTATTCCTTTTGGTGATATGGAAGCATATACAACAAGTGATGTTCAATTGATAGGTACTTATCTAAATAATTTTTTTACAGAAAGATTATTCAATTCACCAATGTTAATTCTTTTAATATTTGGTTTTATTTAACATACTTTGCAGATGTAATGGGAATCGTTATCCACGTAGGGAATGTGATAGACTTGGAAATCTCAACATCTCACAAATCACTAAAGAGGGATATTATTTTGCTTGATAAAAGGTAATATAATAACTCAAATACACTATTATTTTATTGATTGAATTTAACATTCAATTATTGTAACTTACAGCTATATTCCCATCACTCTGACTCTTTGGGGTCAACATGCACAAGTAGAAGGAAAAAAACTTGCTGATGGTTTTAAAACTAAGCAAGTTTTACTTGGCCTGGGTGTAAAAGCGACAAAGTATAAAGGTATAAAAGAAAATACTAATTTTTCTGATATATTCGTTTTTAGTTCAAGCTAATTTTTGTGACAAATAAAATATTTGCAGGTTATGGGTTGTCTTCCATTATGTTCAGTAAATTTCACATCAATCCATTGATCAAGGAGAGCATTGAGTTATATCACTGGTACATTTCTAATTCAAAATAATGAATATTCATATTCAAACATATTTGGAGTTACATTTTAATTTGCACTTTATCTATTTCAGGTCTAAAAATGACTAGAGAGCTCAATATCTCATTCCTTTTTATGCAAAATTCGGACTCTCTGCTGATCTAATTGATAGATCAACAAAAATATATGTCAGAAGACTAAGATACCTAAAAGATGCTTCAATATCAGGGGTATGTTAATTAAATATATTTATATCTTTTGGACAATTAACAATATGTTTGTTAAATTTTATGCAGAAAATTTTTTTCAGGTAACATTTTTCCATGTTATATTTGTTTATTGGTAATTAACAGAAAAATGGAGATATGAGCGTCGAGGAATATTTATCTTCACGCATGTATGAAAGATAAATTTTTGTCATATCCAATAATGACTTATTGAGAAGATCAAATGACTTTGAGACACCAGTGTATTGTGTGCTTCAATTAAATGACGAAGATAAATATAGTCATTTGGAAGCAGCGTATCAAATGGCAATCAAACCAAAAAGGTACAACTTCTTTTGGTTTTTTCTATTTCATATTTTTTAGATAGGCATAACTTTAAAGAGAACTAACATTTACAAATTTTTCCAAGCTTAAAGAATGAAGACCTCCTATAACAAACTCAGATGGGGTGAACATTCATGCATGTTAATATTTAAAATTATTTGCTTTACATGTACTGCACATAATTTATTTGTAAGTATATGAAGAGTGTGAATATTATTTTTATGATTTACAGCTTCTTGGAGTAAATTTAAATAAGATGCAATTCTTGGGGTTTTATGTGTGTAAAAAATATATTTTATAAAACGAGGGCCATTTGCTTGTATATTACTAAGTGAAAATGAGTCTAATTTTAATTTTAAAAATTTTAAAAAAACCAGAAAAATAGAATAAGGTTTTGGAATTTTCTCAGAATTTTGGATTTTTTAATTTTAAAAATCAATATATAATAGGGAGTATTTCCATTATAAATAGTTTTAATTTAAAAAAATAAAAAAATAGATTGGGTTTTTGAAATTTTCTCAGAATTTTAGATTTTTTAATTTTAAAAAGTCTATCTGTTTTAACAAGCGGGAGTAGAGCGTAGTTGTGAGAGTTGACGAAGGTTTGATGAATTATGATGGATTCCGCACATGTCACAAGTTAGATGTTGAGTCCATTCCCAAAGTGATATGTGAGGGGTTTGATAGGTTTGTCATCGCACAAAAGTGGGTGAAAAACATAGGATTTGTTTGGTTTATTTTTTGATTGTTTTTTAAATTTAGGGGTTGTTGAAATTTATTTGATTTGCTGATATTAATTTCAGGTTTGTTGAAATTTAAACATTACAGATTAAATCTTAATATGTAGTAGACAAACCGTCACATTGCTCATGATTTATTTTTTTCAAAATCTTGAGCAATGCAAGGGCTATTAGTATTCCTAATGTAGTCTTGTTATCGGGTTTAAACCAATTTTAAAGACAGATCCGAATCCGCTTTCATTTCGGATCGAGCGTCATCCCAAAAATTCCATCCCCGTTTCAATAAAAGATATTCGCCGATTCAGCCCCGTTTCCATATAAGGAATTCCCCGTTTCCCATCTGAAACGAATACACTCCGTTACCGACTCGGCGACTCTCGTTTCCCCGTTACTCGTGGTCGTCGACTGCGCGCGAGCCGAACTCCGCCGCTCTATATACCCTCTCTTCTCTTCTACGAATTCTTAGGGTTTCAGCAGCCGCTTCCAAAGCTCTCTAGGGTTTTCATGGCGCTTTGGACCCTAAGAGTTCCGTGGTTGACCTTCAGGGCCTTTCAGTTTGACTGGTAGTTGGATTTTCGAGTTCCCACTTGGTTTTTTGAGACTTTCTCTTACTCTGGATTTGAGCTCGCGTACGGGTATGTTGGATTTGGTGGCGATGGAGGGTGTGAGAATCGAAGAATTGGGGAAGAAAGAGCATGTTTTCAGTCCGGAAGCAGTGACAGCTGAGGGGGGATCAAAGGTTGAATCTTTTGATTTGATGGTCTCTGGTTCGGAGTCTGGCTTTTGGGACTCCCCTCGTCCAGGTTGTTTTTTCTATTCTAATTTTAGTTCCAATTTTATTTTATTTCTTTTGTGTCTCTCTGCATTAAAGTCTTTGTTGAGAATGGTAAGAATTAGAGACGTATTCTGTAGATTAATGAAAGATAGTAGATCTCTAATCAGTTGGACATTGCGTGTGTTGGGAGAGCTTCACTTTTTATATCCATGGAATATAGCATAAGATTAAAGCTTTTCATAATTGAACTAGGCGTCTTGATGCTTCTTATTTGAGTTTGTAATTTTCATTGTCTTGAAATTGTCTTATTAGCGTTGTGATTCTTGGCATTCTAGTGAAATCGAGCAAGGAAATATCTAGATACATGTTCATTTATTCCTATTTTTACCATTTCCTCCTTGTTTGGGGTGGGCAACATGTTTTTCCTTTGGCCATCCCCTTTCTATTTATTTTTGATAAATATCTTTCTAAACTTTATTCTATTTTTTTATGGTTGAAAAGGGGATTGTTTAGATGTTTGTAGTGATCAAATTTTAACCATTGTTTGTAGATTCTTTTCTTTTTAGCAAATGATATCAATGCATTGATACTCAAATTCATCAGTCATAATTTTGTTGGTAAGGACTTGGGTCGTGTCCACAAACTCGTATTCATTCTCTATTTTCCAAGACAATCTAATTTTGGGATGGATTTTTACAGGTTTAGGCCATTGTCAAACCACACCAATAAGATATGATAGCAACAGTTTGTTGCTTAAAGGTCATGAAGCTGCTTTACCCAGGTCAAAGACTGACAAGAGGTGTAATAGAAAACATGATATGAGGTGGGATCGGCTATCTGAAAGTGAAAAGGTAAGTATTTTTTTAATATAATTTACACTTTTGCATGCGTGAATATATGTTTCAATTTGCTTGTGTGTGTGTGTGTGTGTATTGCAAATGGTTATATACATGTGGTCTATGCGTCCTTAGAGCAGAGACATATTGGTTGTTATCTTAAATGTTGTATATCCTGCTTTCACTGAACTGCTGACCTTGCTTCTAGTTTTTTTGTGCTATCTGTTTTGCGCATTTTACTTTTACTAGTCATCTTTTCTTGTAGTGAAGGTTCTCCTTCTTTGTTTTATTTTTCTGAGTATGTTACTTCTTCTCCAGAAAAAAGTCATTGCGAATCTAGTTAAAATTCAGCATGATGGTACTGTAGAGTTTGATGTAGCTCATAATACACCTGTAGCATCAGAACTGCTAGAGCTTGATGTTCTTGACGCTACATCTGGTGATACGGAAGATGCTATTGCCGAGTTTAACAAGCCAGTCCCGAGACTAAAGATTGCAATGCTTGTGGTGGGAACAAGAGGAGATGTTCAAGTATTTTTAGCTTTTGCAAGGAGACTACAGGCACGTATTCTTGAAATTCAACTATTACTCTATAAATATGTTGCTAGTGCTATCTCAGTCTTCATTCTATTTAACATTTGAACATTGAAGACATCATACAAGAAATCTTATGAAAGCATCAATGGATCTGCTCATCTAACTATTCACATGTACTAAACTATTCTTCCATTCACATTTACTGCTATAAATCTTCTAAATCAAGTTTGCAACACAGTGGTCTCACACATGGTACTTTTTGCTAGTGCTCTTCTGTTTTGTATCTGTACGTTTATATAATCTTTTGTGCAGGAGTTTGGTCATCACGTCAGACTAGCAACCCATGCCAATTTTAGAACTTTTGTGCAATCAGCTGGTGTTGAATTTTACCCTCTGGGTGGTGACCCACGAATCATGGCTGGATGTAAGAGTTATATTCTTACATATTTTGTTTAATAACAGTATATACTCGTACCTAATTGATCTACACCACCTTCAATTTTCTTCTCTAATTTGTTGTATATAGGATGTATGTATCTGCTCCCATATTTGTTTTTCTCCAACTTGATTTTTTGGCGATGTTTGTGAATATCTTAGCAGTTTGGTGCAATCTTTGAGTTTCAATAGAACAAGAAAAAATATGAAGATGCGTTGGAAAACGTCCATTTCAATGCATATCATTTAGAACATAAAGTATCAAAAAAAGTATTTTCCGGAGGTTTGCATTTTCAAGCCTCAGATAGCCTGTGCTTTATAACTGGTTGTCGAGTATACATGCAGTATTTTGGTTAATGCTACTAATGCTTATCCATTTGTCCTGTCAAATCATAAGTATCAGCTTGTGTTATTGGCCTATTGTATCATCCATGAAATTTACCTGGAATGTTTTTACTTAGCCAGTTTCTAAGTATATTTGTATTGCAGATATGGCAAAAAATAAGGGTTTTCTACCCTCTGGGCCAACAGAGATTTCCATACAGCGGAAGCAGCTGAAGGAAATTATTGATTCACTCCTTTCAGCTTGCATAGAACCTGATTTAGACTCTGGGGCACCTTTCAAAGCTGAGGCTATTATTGCAAACCCACCTGCTTATGGTGAGTTGAGATTAGTAGAAAATGTAGATTATGTGTTGGTCTCACTAATTAGAAGTCTACATTTTTCCAAGCAAAGAATCGATTTGAGAATGAATTTCAGTGCAAGGCTTACTAATTCTATTTTATTATGCTGATTAGTGAGCATAAAGTCAGGAATTGATTTAGACATATGGAACTATACCATTTGCTTGCTGGTTGAGAACCATTTGGACATGTCTCCTATGCATATAATGTACATTTTTCTAAGTTTTTTTTATTGTGAAATCTACCCATACATGTAATTTTATTTTGTTCATACATTTATTTTTTCAAAATGCACCAAACAACTGCCCATTCAATGGCTACAAACCTTACTAAGCTCTAATATACAATAAGATTCTATCAAGCTGCAATATGAAAGATTCTTTCTTACACACATTTCATTTTTGAGGAGGCCCATGCTTGATAAGTATTATATCTCCTGTACCGCATGTACAATTAGACACTTTACCTGAATATGCTAACTAAAAAATAAAATTGTTGCAGGCCATATGCACGTTGCTGAAGCTCTTGGTGTACCTCTTCACATTTTCTTTACTATGCCTTGGACGTAAGTTGTTTGGACTGAGCTAACTTTTTAATTATATGTTCAAATTTTGTTTTATTTTCCCATAACTTCTGTTGCATTATGGACCACTCCACAAGTGTACCATAAATTCGTTGGATGGATCACTGGAGTGTTTCCTTAAAAGTTTCCTAAGTTTTCATTCCATGACCACTGCCCTCATCAAATTCACATGTATGCAGAAGATCCATATCTTTCCCCAATTGTTAAAATGTTCTGTGTTGTTGCATAATTCACAAGAAACTGTGTTTGTCTTTATAAAATAGCCTAAGTTGAAAATAAATTCATGTTATATGGTAATATCATAACCATTGACTCTGATCCTAAAAAGTTCTTGCTGTAGATTGCATCTTTTTTATTTTCTTTTGGTTTAAAACTTTAAAACATATGACTTTGTCCTACAAATACAACTTTACAATTCCTACAACTACAAGTTGAGGAATGAATCCATCCATTTCATCATAACACATGTAAACTTATGCTTGAAATTTACAAATTACTGTGATGTAATATCTTTACAAATTCATGTGATGTAATCTTCTTGTTTTAAGATTATTTAAGTTATCGGTCTCTTGTATTGCTGCAATTTTCTTGATAATTAAGAATCAATCCTGGTATCTCTAGTAGCAAAGAATCATCACTACAGAAGAAGTTATTGGTGAGCAAGAATGATTTATCATTATCTCAGACCTAAAGTTGCATGAATATACCATATAATTGATAAGACATTAGCATAGTGTAAATTTCAACTTTGTCTCTTTCCAATTACTATACCCATGCCAATGATGCCATCAATTCAACTCTAGTTTATAGCTTTTAGAATATACTCTAGCCGTCAGCATATTGTTAATGTCATGCCAAGAATCTCCTCGCCTAGCATGTGCTGGAGAGGAGTTTGCTCAAATGTCATCCAAGAAGATCACCAGAGGAGAAGCAATTAGAAGAGGAAGATGAGAAGAAGGAGAAGCTCAAGCTAGTGAGTGGGTGTGCGCATGCATGTGGTATAGATGATATGAAACCCACCAACCATAGCTCAATTGTGTTGAATTAGGGGCCCAAGGGTGTATGAGTTGGTTGCTTTTAGTCTCTGCATCCAATGTGGGAATAAAGCAACCAAGTAGATGGGTTGTGGCCCTATTTGGGTGTACATTTGGAGCTGGGCTTGGCCTCAGGCCTATGCACCAGTTCTCCAACAGTTTTCCCTTATATCAAGAACTTTTGATTCTCTATCATTTGTAGTTCAGGAAAGCTAGGGCAAAGCTTTGAAATTTTGAGTCATCTTGGTTTATCCCTGGCTTGTCCAAACATCACTGCTATTCGTTGGGTCTTGTTGTTTTTATTTGTTTGATAACGTTAGTAGATATTGATGCATCTTCTTACTTATCATATTTGTAGGCAGGCCAACACATGAATTTCCACATCCACTGGCACGTGTACCACAGAGTGCAGCATATAGGGTATCACTTTTTACACCTTATTTAAATGTTGCCTTATTGTTTTATCCAAATTTAGAGACCTTTTTTTCTCAAATGTTTATTCAATTATCTCATACTTTTGTGATCCAGCTATCATATCTTGTTGTCGACTTAATCATGTGGTGGGCCATTAGGGGTTTCATCAATGAATTCAGGAAAAGGAAGTTAAAATTATCTCCTATTGCATACTTCAGTACATACCACGGATCTATATCTCATTTGCCAACAGGATACATGTGGAGTCCCCATCTCGTACCAAAGCCAAGCGGTATGCATAGTCTTGTTTATGATTAAATGCATATTTCATAGTTTAATGAGTTATTACTTCTTATTCTTTCTCTAGAGATAGTTTTTATTTTTCACATTAGATCTCATTTATTTTTCTTGTTCATCATTGTGTATCCAAATGTTTTGTGTGGTTTTTGATCACATTGCATGACTTAAAAATTTACTATGACTAATGTTACACTAAGCTAACTTGATATGCCTGTCTCATTAATTTGTATCAGGAGAATGATTCATTGAGATTACGACTGCAAGCTTTGTAGCCCATGTTCTTTATTTCCTTATTCATATCTATACAAGGGATGCTTTGTGACAATTATGAACATTTGGTGGGCTAATGGATATGCTGATCATTTGATATCTTTGTTGGGGCTAAGGGTAACAAAAGGGGCAATTAGGAGGGGTCACCGGCAACTTTATTTATAAAATTATTAAAATAATTTTAAAAATTTCAAAAAAAAATTATAGTAATGAAAACATTTCATATTACATATTTAATTTATTATAAATTCCTAATAAATAACTTAATTACTTGTTCAAAAATTGGCAAATCAAAACAGTGTCGAAAGCATCTGAAACAATTTATTTTTTAATTGGAGAAAACTAAATTTTAAGATCATGTGAAATAATACCATGTTTGTCCTACTTACCATGCTAGATTCAACTCCATTTAGTGGAACTATTATACTTAGCATTTACAGAGATTTGTGTTGTTAAAGCAGAAAATTTTCATTCAGATGCACTAGTTCTCTTATGCACTCAGAATTGCTTGTTTGCTAATCTGGTTAAGGACTCACTGCCCTAGTTCCTTTTCCTTCAAGATTTTCTTATTTCTGAAGATTTTTTAGTTTGATTTGTACTGACTTCCTAATACATTTTCCACTGTCCAGATTGGAGTGCCTTGGTGGATGTTGTTGGTTTCTGTTTCTTGGACCTTGGAATTAATTACCATCCGCAGCAAGAATTTGCAGATTGGCTTAAACAAGGACCAAAGCCTATTTACATAGGGTTTGGAAGCATGGTAAGCATGTGTATTCTTGCCAGATTGATAAGCATGTACTTATTTGATTTTGTTGGTCACTTAATGTTGTGAATATTGTTGAGATATTCTTATAGTTCTTTTTCTTAATTGGTGATGGTTATATTTAAAGTGAAACTTAAACTTTCTCTCTTTGGTTGATGCTGTTGTTTGGTTTTTTGTTTTTTGTTTTGTTTTTTTTTTTTTGTTTTTGTTTTTTTTTTTGTTTGGTTTTTTTTTTTTTTTTGACATACTCTATACACTGGAGCAACAATTTCAAGCTAAGCTAGCTTCACTTCCTGCAGCTGCCAGCATATTTGAGAATTCAAACAGTTGAGGACAAAATAGCATGAACTGATTTGGTTGCTACTGGCATATGTACTGATTCCTAGTCAATCATTGAAGATCCAGTTTGTGTTCAAAGGTTTGATAAAAAGGAGAGGACAATGTAAGAAGGGGATGGTAGTTGTGAGGAGAATTTTGGAAGTTTTGGGTACTTAACAATGCAATCCTTCATTATTGAAAAATTTGTGACCACCAATCTAGGTAGTTGGGATGATGCTAGTGTCTTGTCATTCTTGTATGCATGTGACCAAATTTCGCGATCTACCATGGTCTCATGGTCATCTTGATGGTTAATACATTCACAATATTCTTTGCATCATTCTAATTGCGTAGGAATTTATGAAGAATTCAACAATGCTGCTGTTACATTTAATGAAATGATACAAATTACTTGCAAGCTATTGATGTGTTATTATTTCAGTATGATTCATGTATCTCACAATTTACATCGTAAGATTTTCATTGATCAATAATTATATTATTCGTCTATAATTTCTTTATGATTGTGATTGAAATATACATAGATCAATTATTATGTTATCCATCAATGGTTTCATTGTGATTGTAATTGTTGAGGATTGCTTAACTGTAAATCTCATCTTTGTATTTCGTCTTTGATTCAGTTTCTTTCCTGTGCGCTTTCTATATTTGTCTTATAAGTATCACTTATTTGATATCAGTACCAACCATATTAATCCTTATGCCTTCTAATTATTTGTAAATTTTTGGAATATATTCTATATCTTACCTAGAGTGGTCTTGGGTTATTTATTTTTTCAAGCCTCTTGAAGATGCAAAAAAGACGACCACTGTCATATTGGAGGCACTTAAAGAAACAGGACAAAGGGGAATCATTGATCGTGGTTGGGGCCATCTTGGACTGAGTAAGTTGGTTCTATGTTTTTCTATTGTTTCTTATGTAAAATCTATATTTACTCAACATCCATAATGAAATATATTTTCACATTCACCTTCCTCCAATTCTATCCAATACAATAGTATATTGACACATTGTTATTGATTGTTATTTGTAGGTGTTTATCAGTACTATGATTTTTGCTAACTTAATGGATTATGACTAGCATGAATAACCAATACTCCCACATTAGTTAATATAATAAATTTAGATTTAAATATATAAGTTTAGGGTTCATCTTATCAGTTTAAACTTTTGGGTTGAATCGAACCTAGGTAATGTGTTTGGTTTACATCTAACATGGTACCAAAGTCATTATGACTTGTTTGTTTGCAATGTAACCAGCTAAAATAGACTTAACACATACCAAGGGGTTTAATAGAGTAATTAATCCCACGTTGGTTAATTTTGTTAATTTGTATTTGAATATATAGGTCTAGCTCTTCCACGTTGGTTAATTTTGTTAATTTGTATTTGTGTTTAGTTTGTGTCTAACAATTAGTAGTGTCATTGATATCAGTTATCAATGTATATATGCTGTCTATAATATAAATTAAGCTTTTATTTACAATTTATGACTGCATTTGCTAAATTGTTATGGCTATATGACCATGTTTTGATCGTTTGAGCTGCTTCTTTCTAATTGTGTTTCATGTTACAGTTTCAGAATTTCCTACTGATGTTTTCCTCTGGAGGATTGCCCCATGACTGGTTGTTCCCTCAGTGTGCTGCTGTGGTAAGATATTCTTTAATTATGTATTTCCTGAAGGTTTGATTTAGGAATGATCAATTTCTTTATGGTTGTCTCATTTGTGTTTTTTCATGTGGAGCACACATTAATGTATGATATTCATCGGTTTTAAGTGATTTAAAGGCCTCAATATTCATCAAAGTTTTTTAATGTAAAAATGTATGGAATCGGAAAAAATGTTACTTCATATACATTCAGAAGAAAGAGTTCAAATCTGATTATACTCTTTTTTGTTCTGGTCAAAATTTGAGAAATTAGGAAATGTTTCATATATGATTTCAATGTCAATGACTTAATTTAAGATTGTTATGGATTATGTTGTCTACTTAATATTCAATCATCTATGTGAATCTTTTACCTGAATTTTCTCAATATGAACATTAACAAAGCAATCAATGGTTAAATTTAGGTATCAAAGAAAGTTTTAGTTGGTGTTGGATGACAATCTGGAATACAGATTGTAGTATTGTCCACTGGGTTATTGGAGATCGGGGGCTTATCTGGGATATTTTCATTAGCTAGCCTGATTTGATCCATTATTTTAAAACTAAACTTTTTTCTCTGTGAAACTGAATACAAGACCTGGATAATTTTCACTATTTGAAGTTTTGGAAATTTGAAAATGCATACTAGATATTTCAGTCATGTAAAGGTCTTGAGTTTTGTTCTTATAATAGCTTGCTTTGGTAAAATGCATAGGTTCATCATGGGGGAGCTGGAACAACAGCTACAGGGTTAAGAGCTGGGGTAAGTTTCTTTCTGAAATAATTTTTAGTATGCATACTTCACCTAGTTCCAAGCATGTTCATTTCCGTCCCACTTTCCCAGACATGTTAGTTGTGTGTTTTCCCATGTCTTTGGCTACAATAACCACTGGTAACAATTAATGTTTCAAATCATTTGCAAATAATGAATCAGGATCAAGCACACCAATATAAGCAACTTCTATTTATTTGTGTATTATCATTTCCAGACATCTCTGAATTTTCATGGAACGTCTTTCAATATTACTTTTCATTTCTAGGACAATATGTAAATGTTGTGTGGAATTACATAATGTGCATATATAGCATGCTTTTTACCAATCTGCCACTTTCTAATATTGGAAAACGACAACTGCCTGCTCTGGCTTAATGTCTGAAGTATGATGACTTGATATTTGTTACTAATAAGCAATCATTATTGCTACTTAGGATCCTATTCAACCTAAATATTGTATAGTGGTTCACCTAACTTCTCTATTTAATGATTCTTGTTTCAGTGTCCTACTACTGTTGTTCCTTTCTTTGGCGACCAGTTCTTCTGGGGTGATAGAATTCATGAAAGAGGAGTAGGACCTGCACCAATTCCTATAAACGAGCTTAATGTGGAACGCCTTTCAAGTGCTATCAAGTTTATGCTTGAGCCAGAGGTAGTCAGATCATTGTTTCATGTGCTTCCATATGCCTTCTTAGTTGAAACTAGGTTTTATTAATTTATTTATTACATGATAAAATTCATTTTTATCTAATTTCGGATCACCTCTAAATTCA
Organism: Dioscorea zingiberensis; assembly: GCA_026586065.1. Lineage (NCBI taxonomy): Eukaryota > Viridiplantae > Streptophyta > Magnoliopsida > Dioscoreales > Dioscoreaceae > Dioscorea > Dioscorea zingiberensis. The sequence continues at coordinate 17,915,643 of CM048823.1, read as the reverse complement.
CTTTCATTCCTAGTATAAAACCAAAATTTTAGAGCAATTCTTTTAAAGTGTGGTGCCATTCCATAAAGTAAAAAATTTAAGTTCAAGATTTTGATATGTTATTGTTTCAGGTAAAGATACGGGCAATGGAATTAGCCAAGCTAATAGAGAAGGAAGATGGTACCACAGCTGCAGTAAATGCATTCCATAGGCATTTGCCTTCAGAGCTGCCAATACCCCCATCTTCATCCTTAGAAGAACCTCCAAACACTCTCCAATGGCTGTTCCTCGTCATCGAAAAATGGTGTTGTCTCCCTTGCACTGTATAGGTATCTCTGATCTTTCAGTGTGCATATGTACATGTTTGTTGGTCAACAATTTGCTAGATATTTATATTCTTTCATCCTGTGAATATAAGTAATAGAAAAGGTACTATTCTTTGGGTTTTAGGGTGTACTTACTAGAATTAGCCAAAAGGAAAAATAGGGCATGCTTGTGTGATTGAGATTTTTGCATTATCATTAAAGGATTTATATCTCTTCCGTCTTTTTACATGTTGCCTTTTGGGTCCCTATTTTGAAACTTGATGATTACTATTACCGCCTTAATATAATGGTATAACACTTGGTAATTACTAGTTCTTCACCGGCTGAATTTAGTACCGGTGCAATTGCGAAATTTAGCTTGATCATCTACAACTCGATATTTTAGGTACCAACTTTACCTATGTGGCACAAATTGTTGTTGTTGAGAATTATATGAAAATTATGTCATAGTGGTTCAAAACAACCCTCAATCTTTCCTCTTTTTATTTTATTTTTATTTATTTATTTATTTTTCTACACATCATTCCATTGCATGCGCACAATTATTTTTTATTAGCATTTATGGCTATGAATAGTGTTGACGAACCAGATGAATCATGAAACTGACAATTCGGGCAAAGAGGATCTGTTAGCGGTGATACATTTTGGAGAGCTTGAAAACTATAGCAGTTTAGATTTACCAAAAACCGTTAGGTTTGGTTTGGTTTGGTTTGGAAAATCTGGTATCGGATTCAGTTAACCAGTCTATGGTCACCCCTATAGACTGGTTAGTAAGTTATGGCACTTTAATGTTGAAGAGAAAGAGGGTTGTCCCTCAAACAACTAAGCATGGTTTAACATATCATATCCAAGCTAGTGATGAATCTATGGTGGAGTTTTTTATTTATGCAATATTTGAATGTTAAAAAAGAAGATGATGAGCCCCTTGAAGTGAGACAGGTTTACCATGCAAGCAAAAAGACGCGAAGGTGCTATGAAAAAAGAGTAATTTTATTTATACCAAATAGCTTCATTGTTGTCATCAAAGTCAATTTTGAGATGATGGTATGTGGATCTAAATAGATAGTTAAAAGGATAAAGATCTAGTTCACTCCACGGGAAGGATTGTTGATTTTGAACCACAGTGTTTGGTTGGGGGTTCGATTTAAATAGATAAGTCAGGGATGGGCAGCGTGGCTCCTTGCACACGCTCCTTCATCTTGTGGCCTTGGGGGTTCGATCTTAGATTCGTCCCAACTATTTATGCCCTACACAAGAAACCCAATACCAATATGCGAAGAGACCGTTGGTATAAAGTGATTTTATTGGATATGATTATCTCTGACCCCTATTCATTAATATTTTTGAAATTTTATTTGCGTAAATAAGAAAAAAAATTTGCTATTTGAAATTTTATTTGTGTAATTAGAAAAATTATTAATTAAATAATTTGGTAGAATGATTGGTAATTTTATGAAAAACTTATTAATTTTTATTAATCTATTAATTATAATAATGTTTAATTAAAAATTTTGATTGTTTTAATATAAAGTGGTAGAATTAATTGAAAGCAATGGTAACTCCAATGAATTAATCATTAAATATAAAATTTAAAATAATTTAAAATATATAATTTAAATTATTAAAACGAAAAGGAGTGAGTTAAAAAAGATTGGATAGTGAAATACTAGATTATTACATCCCATCATTTTTGTTGGATGTGGTTATCCAATATTTTTGAATAGCCACATCCTTACTTAGAGATTGAGAGTCAAATAAACATAAAAGTTATTGGATCAACACATCTCAATCTCTAGATGTAACTTTCCATTCACCAAAACAAACACATCATAGTTGACAATATTGTTTAAGAAGGGGCAAAAAGGGGATATCCCACTTTCATCCCGTCCTTCCTGTTCCCAAGTGGAATATAATGTATTTAATGGTTTTTAATATACTAGTAAGATTTATTTAATTTTAGTTTTAATAATCCACTCTATATAAATACTATACTATACCAAAGGCCCAAGGGTCTATTGGTACTTGGGTCTCTTACTAAGATGAGGATTCTTATGTGGATAACCCAGGATTGAATCCCCACTATTGTTAGGTGAGGGTCAAGTGTGGTGTTATTCACATGTGGATTAACTTACTCGAATGGCCATATACTGCATACACGCCCTCGACTTACCTTGAGGCTTGTTGCCTTTGTCAATAAAAAAAGAAATACTATACCATCTTGCTTATTATATCCCACCGAACCCCATCCTAAAACATCCTAATCATTGTAATTAAAATTGTTTAAACCTCTAATACACATCATTGTCAATAATCATGGATAATGAAGTTCAACATCTTATAAAACAAAATTAATAAAATACCCTTTTGGGTAGTTTTTCATTCCATTATATTCAACGGGGTATTTAACTAATTTCAATGTTCCAAAATTTTATGTCTTCATTTAGAATTCGAACAAAAAATAAAAATTAAAGTTTTCCCTTATAAAATAAGTTTAATTTTTTTTAAAAACTTATTATACTTTCGATTTATTCTATCTCTACCGAACCCGTTATGAAACAACACTGTAGGGTAAGTTACATTTTAAACCCAATGGTTTAACACAAGTGTTCCACTAATCTTTAGTTTTAACTTTTGCAAATTAAATCTTGAACTTTCAATCTATGTAAAGCCTTCATCTAATTTATGGTCAATTAGTTATATACTTAGTAGCTTTGTCCTAAATATGATACCAAACAGACTAGAAAAATGACAACAAAAAAATAAACTCTCTTTTGATTTTAAAAAGAAAAAAATAATGTTTATAGTTTTGGTGGAAGAGATTATTAGTTTTTGGATTGTAATTAAATTGAAATTTTATTGGTCAATTGGTTAAAATAAAAGTTCAAGAGCCATTAAAAACTTGAGTTAAATTATAGATTTAGAAGATAATTGATCCAAATTTCTAATAACCATTCATTTACATTAAGGTGGCGTTCTTTTAGAGATAAGTGAGTGGTAGAAGTGGGGAAACGACACACTTCCGTCACTACATGTGTTTTTTTAAGAGGAAAAAAAATACCATTTGAAGTGAAAAAATTGAACACTTCCAACAATCAGCATTTACACTTAAAAAAATACTATAGGTTTAACTTTATTGTTACTTCAGCCACTTCGGAGAACTAATACTTTTAATAAACTTCCTTAAAATCTCACTTTCAGATAAACAAAGACTCCCTAATTAGTAAGAGCCAAAACCGAGTATCATTTGACATGAAAAATTAAAACTAAAAGAATAAATTTAAAAAATCAGATAATATAATTTTAATTAAAAAAATTAAAATTAGAATGACTTAAATATTCTAAATTAAAATTATATATGATCATCAGAGAGCATTCAAATATTGAATGAATACTGAATATGGCGCCAAAAGTTGAAAGTTTTGAGAAAACATCCCTCAAATTCTTATGGTGGGTCTTTATTTGTTTTGTTCAATTTTAGCGCCAAAACCAAAACTTGGAATTGGAAGGAGTTGAGTTGAGTTGAGTTGAGTTGAGAGACTTGATAAAAAATAAAGACACCAAAAAGCAAGGCCAGATTTGTTCTGGATGATGTTGACTCCACACTGACAAGTGACAACACTAGCTATCATTGATGTCAGGATGCTATTTGGACTGACTCATCTGCTCATGTATTACATGTATGTACCTCTGTTTGTTCTGAACTTCTGAGTCACTTGATGATCAGAAAATTTATTTATTTATTATTTAAAAAGAATTAGAAATTTATTTGTGGGTTTTTGGTTGATGTAATGTAAAAGTTTGAAATTATTTAAATGTTTCTATAAAAATTATATTTGTTTTCTTATCCTTATTTATCTGTTTTTTAAATTTATATATCTCTATGGTTAAGTAGACCCTTCAGAGTATCAAACTGATTGATGGATTGGAACAAAAAAAAATATATTAAAATACCCTCTAAATAGATTTTTGTTAATATACCCCTGTAAAAGCGGATTCAACTTGCCTGGTTCGGGAACCAGGCAAGTCCCTGGTTCCCGAACACTTCGGGCGCACATCTGCCTTGGGATGTGTGGCCGAAGCGCATCCCGAAGCATTGCCTCGAGATGCGCTTCGCAAAGACATCCCGAGGTATGTGCGCAAGTACCAAGCTTAATGTCCCGAACCAGGGTCTTGCCTGGTTCCCAAACCAGGCAAGACGAGTCCTGTAAAAGCTAAGAATGGCTTAAATGTGTCTAAAATAGTTAAGAAGAGTTTATATATCTTTTTAACTATGCTTAAAATTCAAAATTCTAACCACTTCTAATTATGGTTGACGAAAAGATTATATAAATAATAAAACATGTTTTATTGGGGTAAATAAGTAAATACCATTTTTACAGGGTCCTTTAAGTAAATATATACATTTGTAAGGTCATGCATAGTATTTTTTTTCATTTATTTTAGTTTTTTAATTTTGTGCAAGTTTTTTTTTTTATAAAAGTGAATAAGCCACATTCATTTATTGATCAATAATATGCAGAAATACACCGTGCAAATAGCTTGACAGCTATTCACATATTGTCGGGGTGCCCTGGTACATGTGTGAGTGCTCTGCTACTCATTTGGTATGTGCCCTTGGGTAACGTCCTCAAAGTCGAATTCCTTTGTCCCTTCCCATTGGTCATCCCGGTCCAAACCAGGCTCCATTTGATCATGGGTTCCATCGGCCTTAGCTTCAGCTTTTTGGAGGCATTAGTTGTACCAAACTAAGAAAGTAGTAGTAATTTTATCCCTCAAGTAATTCCTGGACAAACACGATGTTTGTTGCAGAAGCATTATTGGTTTCTTTCAAGCTAGGTGCTCCATGTTATGACAATTACTGGCAAGTTCCAACCCATGCATACTTCTTTATGAAGCCTTTTTCCCTAAGTTGTAGTGGCCCCATAGGTCCTTAATGGATCGAGGCCGTCCCCCAATATTGAAAAGTAAGCAGATGCATTCCCATATTTGTTTTGTCTGTGGGCATGTAGTAAAGAGGTGTTTTATTGTCTCTTCTATTTCATTTCAGAGGTAGCACATGGTGTGATTCCCATTACATCCTCGTTTGGCCATATTATCCAAGATAAGCAATTTGTTGTCCCAAGCTAGCCAAGCAAACAACTTTTGCTTTTTAGGGCATGGCAACTTCCATAGACTATTTGGGGAGCCACTACGCATCCCTCCATCCACAATGAGAGTGTACAAAGATTTTGTTGAGAAAGTAGCATTCGTCCCCAAAGGCCACCTTTGTTCATCTTCCCTATATGTCGTGTGTGCTCCTATGGCAGCAATTAACCTTTCTAATTCCTCTGCTCTTGTCCTGACTAGGGAGCCCTATTTTAGAAGTGAGTCACCCCTTTGTACCAGTGTTCTTGGCTCTTGAAGAGATATGATATGATCTTTAATCAGATGCTGCAGAGTTGTGAGATGATTCCCTGGGTCTTTCCTATCCATCCATTTGTCATGCCACAGATTTACAATATCCCCCTTCCTGGCGTTGATTATGATGCCCATTTCTACCGTTTTTCACTGGGAGCTAATGCTTCTCCAAAAGAAGGAGGCACAATGAGGGGTTTTTTTTATAGGGATTGATGTATGAGTTACAGAAGTAGTTTTGTTTGATAATCTTAGTACAGACTCTTGCTTGGCCCGTAAGGGCTTGCTTGGGAGGGGTGAAGGAAGGTTTCATAAGGTAAGGTAAGGTAAGGTAAGGTAATAGAAGGTTTTGGAACCATATCTTGTTTGGATGGAAGTAAGGTAAAAGGAGGTTTTTAAACCTTATGGTGTTTGGTTTGAAGGTAATGGAAGGTAAGGTTATGTGCTAACATTACCAAAATACCCTTTGAATATATAACTTAATATTTTATAGGAGTTTGAATTTATTGTATGCTATATATTGATATTTAATTAATATTTAATGTTATATGATAATATATTAGATTATTTAATAATATATTTTAATTAAATATTTAATATTTAATTAATATTTAATGTTATATGATAATATATTAGATTATTTAATAATATATTTTAATTAAATATTTAACATTTAATTAATATTTTAATGTTATATGATAATATATTAAATTATTTAATGTTATATATTAATTAAATATTAAATATTTAATTAATATTTAATGTTATGTGATAATATATTAGATTATTTAATAATATATTTTAATTAAATATTTTAATTAATATTTAATGTTATATGATAATATATTAAATTATTTAATGTTATATATTAATTAAATATTTAATATTTAATTAATATTTAATGTTATAGGATAATATATTAAATTATTTAATGTTATAGGAAAAAATCTTAATGTTGAAGCCCTAAAGGGCATTTTAGTAATGTTGTAAAATCAAACCTCCAAAAGCCTCTAATTTGGAGGGTTGAGGAATGGAGGTAACCTCCATTTTACCTCCATTTACCCTACCCTCCCCAAAATCTTGCATCCAAGCATAAAGTGGGGGGAAAACCTTACCTCCAAACACCTCCAAAAACCCCCTCCCAAGCAAGGCCTAAAGTAGTCTCCACCACCATTTGCCTACCATCGCAGTGTTGAAACATTTCAAGATAGTGATGCCCTAGCCTCCATGTTCCCTTGGTCTACACAGCCTCTTCTAGTTAACCAGGCGGTATTTTTTCCTTGCATTTCTGGTCCCTGCTATAAGAAGTCTCGTCTGAGGCTATCTATCCGCTTAGTGACCCACTCCGGCATTTGGTATATCGATAGCAAGTAGTTCGGTATTCTTTGAGAGTCTGAGAGTTAACAAGAGTAATTTTGCCTCCCAATGAGAGTAAGCGCCTTCCAGGTACCAATCCTTGATTTCACCCTTCTTATTAGCTGAAGCTATTCTTCTTTTTTCGGCTTTGAACCTGATATAGGGATAACGAGATACTTGATTGGGAGCTTTTCCACTGTGCAGTTCATTATGTTTGCCCTTTCTTCCGCATCGATGTCTGTCATTCTGATTGGTATGAGCAAACTCTTATGGTAGTTGATGCGGAGTCCTGAAAGGACCTCATAGAGGTTGAAAATAAGCTTCAGGTTCTGTAGATGTTCCTCCTTTCTGGAGCAGACCACTAACAAATCATTAGCATACTGTAATGATGTGATTTGGTCTTCCGCCCTCATTTTGCATCGCAAACCACTGTATATATTGGCGGCTACTGCTTTGGTCAACATGGTGCTGAAGACATCTGCTGCTATGACGAAATGTAACTCCCCGACCCGGATTCTGGGACCTCGGGCACGTCAACAGATCGGTCGTATCTAAGTGGAGACAAGCCCCACTAGAATACAAGGCCTAAGTAGTCAAAGCAGATAATAACATAATGATCAAATGTCTCAAATGACAGTAAATAATATCCTCATGATAGTTACAGCGGAAATAAAATAAATCCTAAAGGGGCCGCATGCCCTACACAAGTCCAGGCCCTACAAGGGTCCTAATAATCAAATAAAAGTGTCCTCACACAACAAAACGAAATCCTAGAGAGATCCTCCGACCTCGATAAGTATCCCCCCCTATCTCTCGCACTTCCCTGAGCTCGAGTCAACCTACTCCTCAGGACCTGAAATGAGAGAAAGAAAAATGTCGTGAGCTTTGGAAAGGAAAGCCCAGTAAGTACCCTGCAAGGATCTCAAAACGGTAAGATGAAACAAGATATCAACAATCAACGAATCATCAAACAAAGGGGCTACACCCCACACAATCAGATCCTAGAATCCAGCTACGGCCTCAGAGCCCTGGATAGGAATTTCAAACAACAGCTCCACAAACATCCCCCGGGACAGCCAACCATCCGGTTGTAAATAATGATGATGTACCTCAGATCGCTAATAATTCTCCGCCGTGAAATAATTTAACCTGTCGCGGTCGGTAGCGCCACCTCTCACGTGTCGACACGGTCAGTACATCAACCCCACTGACAGGGTAACGGAGCCTCAGACTCCACTGTACACCGGGCGGAAGAACAGAACTCAGCTGGCACATACCTCCCGGCCAGCACACCTGACCATGGCCTATGATCAAGTGTCGGCCCACGGGTGGGCATGTCCAAAAGAGCATTCAACAAACAAGTAGTGAAACTTTACACTCTAATCCGGACGGGGCACAGGCTCACGCGTTTCCACGGCCTCGTGCCGGTCAACGGATCCTAGTGATCAGTAAACACTACCTTTAACGCTCAACCATACACACACAAGGAAGAAAGACAACAAAAACAAGTATGTGTATGCATCAAATAAATAGATATCATAAATAAAGAAAATATGCCAAAAACAGCATATGTCAAATCAAGAAAACCCATACAAGGGTGGAAACAAGGCAAGAGTAACTTACAAAATAAATATGGCAACAACAAGTCCAATAAACACTCCGTAGAGTGGGTAGTAGGCAGAAGTAACTTACCTCGATCGCAATCCAATAACTCTACCGTATCTGCCCCGATGATGCTTATCACTCTTTGTCGATATCTGGAAATCACGTTTCTACTCTCAAACACATACACGAGTGTCTAATAACAATAATACTAAAATAATCCCTTAAAACCCCTGGGTTTCACACGAAGAGTAGTGGTGAGAGTGGATCTCCCTGTCTTAATCCCCTTTGATGTCGAATGTATCCCACCGATTGTCTATTTATCAAGAGGTTTGATTTTGAGGAGTGTAGTATTGTTTTAATCCATGCTACTCACCACGGTCCGAATCCCCTTGCTGTTAATACTTTCAATAGGAACTCTCAATCCACCATGTCAAAGGCCTTTTCGAAATCAATCTTGAGGATTACCTTATTCTAATCCCGGGTCTTCATTCTGTAGATGACTTTCCTCACAGCTATGATGTTATCATAGATGCACCACCCTTTTATGAAGGTTGTTTGTGATTCACCAATCAGGGAGGTCATTGCGGCTTGGAGCTTGTTTGCCAGAACTTTCATGATAATCTTTAATGAATAGTTTATCATGCTGATTGGCCGGTAATCCTTGATCTGTTCTGACGCTTCCTTTTTAGGTATGAGTGCAATGTTTACCTAGTTGATTCTTTCTAACTGGGCATTCCCTTCATAGAAGTCCTCAAAAAATTTGAGGATATCCTTTTTGATGAAATCTCATCCGTCTTGAAATAGAGTCACGGGAAATCCATCCGGGCTAGGGGCCTTGTCCGAATTGAGCTCTTTGATTGTCCCATGGATTTCTTCCATTGTGAAGCGTTGCTCAAGATGTTGTAGATCCAGCTGCTCCCTGTATGAGAATAAGTGGTCCTAGTTCATGCAATAGCGGGAGCTTCGCTTCGTGCCCATGACTTCGCGAAAGTGGTTAGTAAAGGCCATTGCAATATCTTCCTCCTTAGTAATGGTCTAATGCAGGTGATTGATGCTCCGGATCCAATTTTTGCTCCTTTGTTGGTTTGCAACAGTGTGGAAAAATTTGGTGTTGTTATCACCTTCTATAGCCAGGTGATCTGTGAGTGCTGCCGCTAGTGGGATTCCTTAGCCCTTATAGCATCGTCATACTCCAGCAGTAATGCCAGCCATTTCGCACTTTCCTGCTACTCCAATTCCCTTTCTTCCTGAAGCTTATCATAAGAATCCAGTTTGGTGAGCATATTCATCTTCATCTGTGTTGATTGTTGCCTTCGTTTAATATTCCACTTCTTTAGCCTTCCCCTTATGAGTTACAATTTCTTGGCTAAGACATAGGCCCCATTCCTATCAAATGAGCTTTCCTCCCACCATTCCTTGATCATTTGCCAAAAGCCATCTCTTTTGCCCCAATCTCTATTGAATCTAAACATGCTTCTGTGGGGGTCTTAATGGCCAACTCTAGGCAAATCGGTGTATGATATGATTTGACTCTTGGCAAAGTCATCTGCCACAAGCTAAGGTAGTTGAATAACGACTTTGTGAGTAGGAAACGATCCAATTGTGTCATGGTCGGGTTGACCCTTCCATTCATCCATGTATATTGTTTCCCATGGAGCGGTGGGTTAAAGAGATGCAGAGTTCGTATAAGACGGTCAAAACCTTTTGTGTCCACAATAGCCAGCATACCTTGATTACGCCCCCTTAGTGACCTTGTGGCATTAAAGTGCCCTCCTATAATCCATGACCCATCCCATTGTGATCTGATTGCTATTAGTTCCTCCCAGAAAGGCCTTTTTGTTGTCTTTCACAGGGTCCGTAGGTTGTCGTGAGCATCCATGTATATTTGGTTTGCACTCTAGGATAACCGTGATCAAGAAGTGGTTCACATATGTGGTAATGGCGTTATACTTGCCACTATTCCACCTGATACAACATCCTCCCCTTGTCTGCTCTGCTAGTAATATATGATGTGTATCATATATGATTCCTGTAACACCCATCTCTCTGCTGAGATAGATGTCACATCGGCCAGGCCAGGAGGGTATCTTGAGCCTAAAATAACCTATAATGCTAAATATAGAGACAATAAATTAAAGCATAACATAAACTCCACCATAAGAGGTCCAAGTCAATAATACAACAACCCAAAAAAATGAACATTTGTGTCTGAATAAGTCTAGTCTCTCAAATACAAGCATGACATATAAAGCAAACTAGAACACCTAAGGGACGCCAGAGCAAACTACAGGTGCATCGAGCCTCGCTCGAGGACACAAGTCACTACTCCCAAACCCCTGTCTACTACTTGTAGAAAGAAAATAAGAAGAGGTGCATGAGCTTCAAAAGCTCAATGAATTGTAAACACTGTTTTCAGGCAAAATATATACATGTGCTATCAGCAAAATGAGTAACCATTTATATCAAAGTATTTTGTACACATATATGTAGAAAACCAAAGCATGTATGTTTGTGCGTTATCTTTCAATCTGGATAGCATGTAATGCACTATCGGTAAACCCGAGAATATAATCAATCACAAACATACCACCCAATGGTAATAACGTAAGTACAAAATATGTAGACCTCATATCGATTCACATGCATTCCTATTGAAATACTTACTCACGAATCCCAGATTTATAAGCCTTATAGTTTCCACCATTTAGGCCGGCCTTATGGTTTCCACCATTTTAGCATTTTCTCATATATATATATATATATATATATATATATATATATATATATATATATATAAACAGTGAAGCCTTAAGGTTTCCACCATTTCGGTCTTCACTCACGGTACTAAGCACCCCTCAAGAGTAGGAAGGGTTTTATTTAAAGACAACAAACTTTGAAAGAAAGGTTTTTAAAGAAAAATGAAAACTAGTTAAAAAAAAAAGGAAACGGTATCATAACATTTCGAGGACCAGCTGGCTCTATCACTGAGCCACATCTGAATCTAGCAAGTACAACTACATAGGATGCATTTATCGATAATCATTTCATTCCTATTCTTTCATTTATCATTTTCAAGTTGTTTTCATAAAAGAAAATTGACGACACATGAAAATCCACTATATAACTATAGCAATAATAATCAATACATTCACAAACCGGAATGAAAATCATAAAAGAATCATATAAACCAAAACATAGTGAAAACCCGATAAAATAGATAATGTCCAGTAGGTCCACTCACATGATGTCCTTCTTTGCTTAGGGTTGACTCGGTCCTCCCATTGATCAGAGATGTTCTTCCCTTTTCCTAGTATTTAAACAACACTTAATAAATTTCTAGAACTCACATCCATGTATAACTAATCGCATATGAATTCCACATTCTTATATATGTGTATTAATTCTATAGAGGAGCATGCTTGGTTCTTTTGTATACAAGTACTTCAGGTATTGCCAGCAAAGGGGCAAGATTCCTATAGTTGCAGGTCATGCATTGTCATAGAGACAAGAACTCTAGTAGATTCATATTCATAAAGACATTAACAAAATGTTTAGCCTTGAGCCCCATCTAATCATAGATTTACAGGATTCTTTCTAAACTTAACACTTCCCTAAAACTTTGTGATTGTCCGTAGATATATACATCTCCATGCTTTTTGAAAAATCTACTTAACAGAGAATTTTCAATTGATTAATCCAATTGGGCATTTCTTTAAACAACATATAGGCATGTTCATACTTAAAACAACAGCAAATACAACCTTAATTTCTTGATCCTTTTATCATACAAACATGCACACATTGACAGATATTCCCTCTAGAATCCATCTCTACAAATTAATAGTTCTATTTAAAGTTTAAATAACAACTATAACCAAGAACACCATCAAACTAATTCCCCAAGCTTTCTCATAATCCCCATCTAGTTATCACTGCAGTACTAATCATGGCTGAGAAGTATTTCACTGGAGTTGGACACAATTAGCAGCGAAGGAGAGGACTGTCGGGCTTTTCTCTCTCTGTGGTTATACTTATATGGACCGAGGCGCCACTCGCTTGACTTATTTGGAGTCCATTTGGAGGCTTCTTTGCTTTCGGTCTGTCGAAAAGCAACTAAAGCTTCTCGGAGCCAGGTCATCGTGTCCTTCATGTATGACAGCGTCCTCTGTCGTCGGAAAGGGAACAGAGGAGGGAGCTCAGCTTCCTTCCACCAGATCGCCGAAAGAATGACTCATTAGAGACAGAGATGGTGACGCGACCGATTGTTAGGACTCGGAGAGGGGAATCGGGCGGAGATTCAGAGGGTTGGGATAAGGAGAAGGCTGACGGTTTCTCAAGGGAAGAAAATCCACTTTCTCCCTCTCTTCAACGATTATATGGAGGAGTTGGAGGAGTCACAAACCCTTCTGTGGCTTCACGGGAAAGGTTGTTCGCTCACGGGAAAGAGCAGCGACCAAATCCATTCTTCGCGCCGACCACCACGCGCGCGCGCATAGTCATCTCTTTGTCTCCATTGAAACAGTGGGAAGAGATTAGTTTAAGTGTAGTTTAAATTAAACTCTTTTATTATATGAATTTCAAACTTGATTATTCCTTAGAATTTAACCCAATTTCCACCATGTTAAAGGCCTAGAGTTTGGTGTTTATTTAGGCCCAGCCCACTTCCAATCATTAACCTTCTCTCCAAAACCAGCCTATTAGTTTTGGTGTTTCATCTAATTAGTCTTTCATTAAACACTTCTATTAATCATTTTGATCAACTAATTTATGGATGAGGAATGATGCTCGACCCAATCAAGGCCTTTATAAATTCATTCGCACATGAGCAATTTTCAAAGCCCATACTTGGTTGGATATTTCTCTTATATACTTTAATAAAGTTTTGATTAATTCAAATTTCTCATTAGTGACAAATAAATGAGGATAACATATTCCCTGATCAACAAATGTTCATTTAGAAAAATATGGGGTGTTACAATTCCCCCTATGGATCACCATATGCGATCGTCCATCAGTGGAATCTTCGTTTCTTGCAAACAGAAAAAATCGGCCTGATGAAGTTGAAGAAAGTCCTTGACAAGATAACGCTTTCTGCGTTTCCTCAAACCTCTTACATTCCATGTGATGAGCTTCATAAAATACATGATAATTGCTTATCTGGAAATTTTCCCATGATGGCTTATTTGCCTCCCTTGGTTGCCCTTCTAGCTCTCTCAACTTCAACCTGTCGCATATGTGCCAGGTATGTGGAGTTGTCATCCCCTGTTTGTTGTATGTCCACCCCCATCTTGAATGTTGTGGTAATCATGTTCTTGTCGGGCCAATCAGCCAAGGTTAGTGGTACAGGAAAGGGGTTAGATGGCATGCCTTCTGTTTCATCTATTTGGGCCTTCCTTTTTTGCTTGCTAGATGTTAGCCCCTGTATCTCTTTAACTGGCTCATCTTGCTTGATTTTCCGTGGGCGTCCTCAAGGTCTCAGAGAAGGGGCAGATTCCTTTTATTGTTCTTGACTAGTTTCAACAATGGGGTATTTCGGTCATTTTTGATTAAGGTGTTATTTCCTTCACATCTAGGAGGGACCAAGCTTCATCTGTAATTAATTGCCATTCTCCTCAAATTAATCTTGGGGTTATTTTGGTAATTGAGTGTTAGACCTTGACCCGGTTTAAGTATGTGATTCCCTTTATTGAAGAGTGATGAGTTTGGTTCAATTAATTCAGAAATTTCCTTTCTATTGTTTTTATCCATTAATCCCTGAGAACATGTGTAATTGAAATGGCTTTTTGGGCCTTTATACATAGTGGTAATTGGTGCAACATTTGTAACACCCATCTCCAATTAGGGGACAGGTGTCACACTAGCCAGGTCAAGGAGTGAACCCCGAGCCTAAGGCTGTGTAATCTAAGAATTTAATCATAATCAAACACTAATATTATGAAATCACAGAGTCAAATACAACAACAGTACAAATCTTAAGTCATACAACACAAGTTTGCATAGGAGTCAATAATTCTCCTTAAACTCAAATACACCAAACCAAATAACGCATGATAAACCAAACGGTCAGAGCCAACTAAGGGTAGATAGGACCCTGTCCTCCACTCTAGACATGATCATGTACCTGTCTTCTACCTGCAAAATTTCACACAACCAAAGGGTGAGCTATAGGAGCTCAGTAAGGTACGAACACTACTGTTAGGTATAAACATACCTGTATATCATCAACAAATAGGAATCTCAAGTAAAATATAAATATAAACTAGACAGTAGTAAAGTATGAAGATAAATACAAACTATAAACATGTGAATTGATGCATTATCTTCAATCAATTTACATGAATCATGCTAGTATCAATAGAATGCTAAATATATGCACATATGAGTTTCTTTAATCATTTATCATCGGTACCGAAAATGATTTTCATAATCTTCCTGGCTGACTAATCAAAGCCCTTAACCAACACGGTACCAATCAACAACCAGAAGGTTGATAATATATGAAATCATATCATAATAATCATTCATATTAATGTCAGCTATACCTCTACTTCCATACTATGGAACCAAAGTGGAAATGAGCGGACCGATCAACACTCGATAGCTCTCCGGTTGGACCAATCAACAACCATTGAGCAATAATATATATATATATATATATATATATATATATATATATATATATATATATATATATACTAGGCACCCAGCGGGTACAAATAGGGGTTTTTATTTCTTGAAAACAAGAGGATTTGAAAACATATAGTTTGGACTAAAAAACAGAGTTATAAAAACAACCCCTTTCCTACCTAGTATCGTACTCTCTGGCTCTGTCATAGAGCTACCACTAGTGCAAGCAAGTATGTGGGTATGGTGCAATGCATCAATATTTCTATAAATCTCTCATATTCTATTTTGAAATATTTATGAGTTTTACGCATGCTTTTCTATAACATGTTCAAATCCGGACAACTATTAATGATAACATGCTTGTAACATTCCAAAGCATTTATGAAAGTTAATAAACTCATGTCTTAAATCTCAAATAAATAAGTACGATAAAAACATTCGGTAAAACAAATAAGAAAGATGTCCAGTCGTGTTCCCTCGCCTGAGTCTAAGTAGTCTCTAAGGCTGGCTAAGTCCTTCAGCAACTGCGGCCTTGCCTTTACCTTTTCCTTTTCCTAATAATCAAAATAGGAAAATTCAGAATCTGAGCCGTATTCTTATCTTATACTCTAATTTGACTCCTTAGAGCATAATAAATTCATCTAGTTAACTCGAGCATGCTTCTAATTAACAAGCATTTTCATACTTCTAAAGAGCATGGAAAAAAAATGGAATTTACTAGGAATCAAAGACTTTGCTATCTTCGTCTTTAGAATACTTGAAGGGTCTAACATGCTCTTAAAGAATTAATCAAATGCTATCAATAGACATAGAAGATTAATCGTATAAATTCAAAGAAAATCGGGCAACACCTCCCCTATTTTTAGGGCCACAATTTATACAAACATACACTCATTAACATCATAATTAACATAAAATCAGGGAGTTCAACCCTTCATGGCAACTTAACACTTCTATGACCCTTTTCATAAAATTCATAGCATCAAGTTAAACCATTTCACAGCATCTAAAATCCATTAAATTTTCATGCATTTAATTTAGACCATTAGTCCATGATTTCCCCCAAATTAGAGCTCATAGGAATTTACTTGAAATTCTTGATGCTCCTGTACGAGGATGGATGTCAGCCGGAGGTCTCACCGCAATTAGGCGGTCTCTTAGCAGGATCTGTTCGTCGGGACAGCGAGGGTGCGAGGAGGAGTCCTCGTGGTGGTCGCTGGCCGGAGCTCAGAGAGGAGACTTCGGCCGCTGCCAGGAGTGCAACGGCACCACGCATGTATGGATCCGAGCGGCCGCCGGGTGGATTTGAGCGCTAGGGCGAGGGAAGGAGGCGGCGCCGGCATGTGGCCGCGCGTCACCGAAGAAGGGCGGAGTTGTTCGCGGAACTAAGAGGGGAAATAGCTCACCAGTAGCCACGCTGGCTCGGGCTTGCCTGCAAATGAGGAGAAAGGCTGCCTACCAAAGCTCTGCCTGTTTGCCATAAGAAGGGGAGAAGCCGCGTGCGAAGGGCAGAGGGCACGCGCTAGGAAGCGAGAGTGTTGTTTACTGCCCGAGTCTCACTGACCGAGGCGGGGGAGTGAAGACTTCATGGATTTTAAAAATCCAAGCACTAGGTCGCTTTACTTTAATATTAATTTAATACATACCTTTTCATCCTTTCATCCCATCAATTAGAGTCACCAGCGACTCTTTTACCCGACCAGATCCATTTTCTTCGGATCTGGTAACAATAATTTATTAATTTATTTTATTTAATCTTTACTTTATTCTATACTTCTTATTATTGTGTCACGGGTGATAATACGGTCCGACTGAGATCCATAAATCTCGGCTTTGGCCCGACCTAGATCCGTTTTTCCATGTTTTTGACTCAGTCAGATCTACTTAACCGGGACTCTAACTTTTGTTTGGTATCTCCCTTTTAATTAATCTAGATTAATTAACACTTGATAATTTTCTCAATTAATTGTCCGAGATTATCCTTTCCATCCCCCTCCAACTATTTCAAGTCTAAATGGCCTTGCCCAATACGGTTTTCTCTGGCCCAAATAGTTGCGAGGCTGGATTTTAGATTCATTAATTCCCGATTTTCCCTTAATTGAGTTTTAAAGTAATTAATTCATTTCCTGTACTAATTAATCTCGTTGAAATTTTTGAAAAAATCTGATTATTTATTTAAAAATTTCGAGGTGTTACAACATTAGTCATTGGGCCATCTGAGTGGGCCAAAATCGCGTCTAGGCGCGTGCTTATAAGATATAAGTGGGCCCATCCGAGTCAAACAAGTCGGGCTTTACCCACCCTTTTGCGAGCTGGCATTCATCTTTAGTGGGTCCACCCTTGCTACGTGTCTTACTCGCATTGGGTGGTCCACTTCCCTTGGGTGTATTTCACCATGCACCATGGTAGGGACCGACTTGGCCAAAGGTGGAGTCTCCCTCGGTTGGTCGGCGACCTCCAGCGCACCGCTTCCCCAGAAGTCACGCGGTCAATCTCAGTCAACATTATCCTCATTACCCGCTACCGCCGTTTGTCCCATCGTTCACGATCCCGCTCTCTTGTTCTGCGTCCTGTGAGCACGCATGCGCTCCCCCTATTGTCCACTGGTTGATGATGAACATACGACTGGTCCTTCCGAGACTCCCTGTTCTCCAATTCCGTCGGCCGCTGGTCATCATTTCGGATTACGATGCTGTCTAACGATCTTCTTCTCCGATTGTCTAGAGCCATATTTTCTTCAATTAGTGTGTTTTACCTTTCTCTTCTCATGTTACACGTGGCTTCCTTGCTCCCTAGCTATGAATTGGTCAGAATTCTGCCACCCATGGTAAGCTCACCAGAGCTTCAAGTGGCGGTTCGATCTAATCATTGTCGTCATCTTAGGGGATCATGGGCTCTCCCCTCTCTATCCTTACATTGAGTGTATACTTCCTAGTACCCGTGTTGACGGTGATGATGGTTGGAAGCTCCTGACTATATCGGATTTAGAGCATTGCCCGAACGATGTTGATGAAGGTCATATCCCATTCGTCGATGCGAATTAGGTCTCCCACCGGCTTCAACAAGCGAGCCGCCACGTTCTTGTGCCAACAGAACAGAGGTATTCCCTTGATTTCCACCTATCGGCATTCTCCATTTACCTTCCCTGTCGAGTCGAAGTCGGTTGTCCATGGCTCGCAGGAGATCTTTGAATTTGGGCAAGTGGATGACACCAACGCTCTCCAGTTCTCTAGCTTCCTCTGGTGAAGGGCAAGCCATGATGAATTGCCCGTTAGTAAATTGTTTGGAGCTCAACTCCGCTCTCCAACTAAGGGCGTCCTGCAGGGCGACGCTGAGAATGCCGTTGGTTACCATGCCTTCACGTACCTGGGTGACGGTGACAATGGTATAAGTTTTCATGGCCTCCTTGCCTCGCACTATCTCACTGTCTAGTAGTACCGAGAGATGGTGCTGTTTGAGCTCTGTTTACCTAGTTGTGGTGTCGTTGTTTTACTTATCTAGTGCCGCTCACTTGATGTTAGTGGTGTATCTCTGCAGTGTCCATTCTTTGTTCTTCTTTGTCTTGCTCGAGGCTGGATCCTCTGAGTCCAATCCGCCCACCATTTGAGCGTCATCTTCCTCGATTCAGTACACCCTGCAGCTCGGGGGCCGGTTCTGCAGCAGCGTCTGCAGGTGAGGGCTCTTCTACATTCATTTGCCTTTGCCCCGATAGCAGGCATTGACCATATACTTTGATGGTCCCCTCCCATGTCCATCTACTCACGGTGATGATGGGCGAGTGGGGTTTACGCTTCTTTTGTTCCTCCACAGGCTCGTCAGGTGTTGCCGGGGCTTGAAATGGACCTCAGTCCATTCTTCTTCTTCAGCACTCCCTTTTGGTTGCTGATATGATGTTGTGAGTGTTGAGTTGATGAAGAGCGGCTCGCTCCCCCCGGCGACCACTCCGGCATATGATAGGTCAGCCCTCAGGTGGCTGCTTCGAGCCTGTCGTGTTTCCGGCGGAGGAGTGCTCTTCCTTCCTTGTTCTTCAGTTATGGTCGTCCTTAGTGAAGCTTTTCATTTCCAGATACAAGCCATCACGCATCTCGTCACCGTGCACTGTCGTACGCTGCGGCTCACCGCATCTCTTACTCTGTTAGGTAATAGGATTTTTCTGTCCAAGTTTTTTTAAACTACCTTTTGTTCACATGTTTGTTCACATACACAATGCAAAATAACATAAATAGAATTTTAAGACCGATTTGATAGATGCTCCCAAAATATAAAGATGTAAAATGAATGTAATCTGATATGTAGAAGACTGGTCCAAGTACCCGTCACCTGCATACCCATCCCACAATCCATGTGGGCCTACAAGGCGCCGCCATACCCTCCTAGGCAAAGACAAAACTACCCTAGGAGTAAGGAAAGGCGCGCCTAGGACCTCATGATGGCCAGCAAAAAGGGATACAGATCCCAAGGAGGAAAAAGAGAAAGATATAAGAAAGTAATAGACCAAGAAAGAGGTAAGAAAGATTCAGACCAGAGAACTCTCTCCCTTCTCCTTCTTCTTCTCGGGCTAGCCTTCTAACTTGACCGTCACAGTGGGCAAGACCAACAGAGCCCTATCCCTCTTACTTTTCCTCTCCACTATCCCCTTTTCAGGTGTGTTACACGGTCTTTCATCACCGGAAGATTATCAGTTAGCTGGACGTCTGAGGAGTCCATGTGGCGTAACCGGATCTCCGGCTAACATAATCATTAAAATTAAGCAACATGTTATAAGCTATATAAATAATAAATGGGTTAATGGTTTAAGATTAAAGATAAGTCACTTTTGTTTGAATCACATATATTCATGATCATTTCATGGTAACTAATAATCCTGGTCACCAACGACCCAATGGGACCCTTATTAAGATGGGGAATTCTTCTTTGGATGACCTAGGATCACATCCTCACTCTTGCAAGATGAGGGTCAGGTGTGGTGTTGTTCCCCTGTGGACTAACTTAGGGTCGAGCGGCCACATTTGCAGTCAGGCATGGTGTTGTTCTCCTGTGAACTATCCCGGGATCGAGCGGTCACGCTTGTCCACGTCCTTGACTTATCTTTAATGGACGCTTGTTGCCTTTATAAAAATAAAATTAAAAAAAAAACTAATAATCATGGTCACTCTCTTTAGTTCCAACAACTCGGGTTTTTTTTGTTCTTCTTTAACTAATCCAACAAGTCAAAAACAAATGAAACTAGTGAAAAATGAATTTATACAACAAAAAAAAGAAAAGATAAATTAAATATATAGTGTTGCAAACCATGAACTTAAATTATTAGTTCAATCTTTCTAACTTTCTCTGCTGCAAGAAAAGCTAACAAGATAAAGAGAAGGGTAGACACTTTGAGATCTTCTAACTTCTTCTTCACATAAAGCATTGGCACATGATTATTGCCACAAGGTCTACATTACACCACCAATGTTCTCAAAAAAAACAACAAACAAGCAACCCATCTCCTTCTTCCATGTGTCACTCCTTTTCAAAGATCACCATGATCGGCAGTTAAGCAAAGTAGCATCACTCTGATGAACAGCAAGACCAAATGTTCTCAATGATCAAGTTTGTTAATTTTGGCCATAAACTTTATGGACCCAATCAAAATCGGTTGTGATTTAATTATGATAATCAAATTGGTTGCAAAGCAATAGGAGATGATGTTGGACAAGTATAGAGAAAGGAGGAATTCAATCCAGCTTTGATTCCACTTCTAATTGCACCCTTATTGGCAAACCAAAATTAAAAAAAGGTGGCCATATATATGTGTGGGACTAAAAGGCACCAACAACAACTAATTTTCAAGTTGGCTAGTTCATTTTTTATTAGAAAAAAAGATATTGTGGGTTCAAATCACGTTTGCAACATATTTGTAAACGGATCAAACTTGATCAGGTTAGGCCTAACTCAAATTTGGCTCGAAATAGTCTAACATGAGCTCAAGCTCGACTCAAACTCGAAATTAACTCGAATAAGTTTACTTGAGCTCGGCTCAATTTTAATTTCGAATGCTTGAACTGGGCTCGATTAAGCTCGAAATAAAAAATTTATTTATAAATTAATTTTTATATTATATTATATATTAATCTTTATTAATATTTATATTATATATTAATATATTAATATTAAATTTTGAGTTTTGGAGCTGAGTTTGATTGAAATTTCAACTTCGGCTCGAAATTAATTTCAAGTTCTCAAAATTGAAAGTTTCTGAAGCTCGGCTTGAAAGCTCACCGAAATTTCAAACGAGTTCAGGGCTTTACCGAAATGATCTGAAATTCTACTCAAAACAAGCTTAATCGTTTCGATGTTTATCGACATATTTCTAACACTTTATCTATATTTATATAAAGAAAGAAAAAAGAAATAGGAAGAAAGTCACCAACAATATCATTCTCTAACAAATTAAACACCAAGCCCAACACTTGACTTAAATGGGACCATCATAACATTGCTTCTAAGTTATCATGGGCCCCACATTACCAACCCTGTTTCCCTCCGTAGTAATTTACCAAAAAACAAGACATATTGAATATAAAAATAATTTATTAAATTAGGTTTAAAAAAATTGATAGTAATAATTATTTTTTTCTGGTGAATTCTTCCTCGATAAATATAAAAAAGAAAAACAATGATATATGATGGTATTTTTGTAAGAGATAAAAAATGACTAGTGTGACCGATTATTTTCCAAAGAAAAAAAAGAAAACAAATCATAACTCAATTACATAACTCACAATTTCATCATTTTAATTAACAACTTTCCAAAATTATATAATTAATTGTTGAATACCACACATTACAACTCATGTGATGAAAGTTGGAACTTTCATTTAACATTTTCAATTTTTATATTTATTTTTAAAAAATAGATTTCTTTTAGTCATTTGTTGTGATGCCTTGTGGTTAACTCAGCATGTTTAAATATCTTAACAATATTAAAAAAAATAAATAAATAAGCACTAAACAAGACCAAGCTCTACCGATTGGGAACTCTAATTTCATCCAAGCCTAATGATTTGGTTTATCATGAGTTTTTATCTCCAAACATGGTGGGACCCAACCAGCTTTCTAATGGATCTAGGGTGGATGTCAATGGGCCTGGGGCTTGGAAAACCCGGCCCGAACCTTTAAATAAATTGAAAACCCTAACCCTAATCCTAATGTACACACACTCAATCGAAAACCCTAACCCTAATCTTAAATTTAATATTTTCGATCGGGACCGTCCATAGCCCTATATGGACCTACAAATACTAATTTATGGAGAAAAAAAAATTTAAAAAAAGGAAAAAGGTGTTCATTTGATTCATGATGAAACATGATGTGAAATTTTGTGAACCTATATATAGAATGTTAAGTGGTGGGTGTCCATTCCCTTAATTTTCTAATGTTTGGATGATGCCTTGTGGTGTGTGTGTGTATTTTTTTTTTACCATTTATGGGATGAAAAGAATCAAATTATGTTGTTTTCATCATCATAGCCGTCATTTATAATTAACAAAAACTTTATTGCACTTACTACATAAGTATTATTTTTAGTGGATAATATAGTTTAGTGAATAAAAAGTTGAATTTATTTTGTATTTTTTTTCATATACTTTTGGAGAGCACCACTTCATGTAATCTTGGATCATGTGCAAAGATTGACGCTCAGACGGTTATTATGTACAAAAGATCCTATAATAAGAATGAAAAAATTGCAACCGAATAATAAGGGGAGACTATTAAGACTTGTCAAAATGCAAACAAAACATAGAAGCTCGAAGATAGAATATATTCCAAAAAATAAAGATATAGCGGCAAATGAATTAGCTAAAGAGATAAGGAGAATAAGAATTACTATAATTTGTAGAGATATGCATCAAATGCACGCCTATAAGGCTTAGAAATAAGTTTGTAACCTTAATGAACTTTGTTTTAAGTAGTTAGTCTACTTTGGACTCTCTTTCTATATATATATATAATATTGTAGAAATATGTTTTGCTAGTATTTTCTAATTATTTTTTCTTCTAAAAGTATCATATTATGATTTAAATTAATTATTTCTTTCCTTTAGCCCCCACTTTTGCTTCTCTTCAATTTTTTTTTTCTTCATATACTTCCTTGCCTTAAAAACCTCAATATACTTATCTTCATTTATCCATTTATTAGGGTCAAATATCTATAATTTAGTCTATACATTATTACTTATTTGTAAAACCATGGTCACTCACAATATAAAAGCGTGCCTTTTTGGTCGGCGCTTAGTTTTCACGTTTGTCTTTTAAATCCCATAAGCCCTTGAAGTTTATTGGGTTGAAAGCGAAAAGCATAAATAAAGGGATCAAAAAGGCTTGTGGAAGGATTTAAAAGACACAAACGTAAAATTAAAGGGACCAAAAAGACATGTTTTATATTAGAGAAACCCAAAGGGATAAATCATAATAATAAAGGGACTAAATTGGATATTTGACCTTTTTTCCATATTCATTGCTTTGGGGATATATAATTAAATAAAATTAATTGTGATATTTCATTTGTTACTAGGTCAGCATGTAGGTAAACATCACATGCTATGTCACCATCACCTCATTAACAGGGCTCCAAACAATTATCTTGATAAAATATTATAAATATATATAAATTGAGAAAATTATCTCTGTGCACCCTAAAACCATGGACTCGTCTTGCCTGATTTGGACCGCAGTTGGGACCGTGGCAACACTTGATGCATACACTTTCTCGGGATGTACGGTAGCATCTCGAGGCAAATGCTTGGGGATGCGCTCGCCACATCCAGCCCGTATGTGCGGCCATGAAGTGTTGGGGAACCAGGGACTTGCACGGTTCCGAACCGTGCAAGCTGAATCCTAAAACCATCCTAATTGCATATATATATATATACCTATATACAAATTATATAATTATAGGTATACTACCAAATTTATCATTTAATTACACATATATCCATCCTGTTGAAATCTTGTCAATCAATAATTCTTAACTATGGTTAAATATAAATTTTGGACCAAAAACACAACTCTTGCATCTTAAAGAGACATTTCAAATATTTGTAATTATGTAATAAAATCAGAACCTTATGTTTATATTTGTAATTATGATTTTTAAGAATCTATATACTATATTGATATTTTTTCAGGGGTATATGTGAAAAAAAAACTTATAAAATTTATAGATATTTATTTAATATGGATATAAATTACACGGTCAAAAGCAAGTTATTAGGTTTGCACTAAATATGGTCCACATGAGATATGAGATGAGATGCTGCTTTTAAGTTAACGTTTATTTCATTTTAGTCAAAAGTTTGTTTGGAAACTACTTCTCCATAACAATATAGCCGTTTCAAGATAAAGAGACCTCTTAAAAAAATAATTAAAACACTTAGTCAATTAATTAACAATTTGGGATAATTTTGAACTTTTTAGTGTTAAATTAATTTCTCTTATAGTCACTTGATTAAAATTGTTTAAATTTTTACATTTTAAAAAACTTTTCTCGAAGGTTTTACTTTTCTCTCAAAACTCTTCAAAGGGTCTATGAGAGGATGTATTTATTTTTAATTCAATATTTTTCACTAATCACTCAATCTTCTTTAATCAATTTTGCTAAAAGAACTTTAATTTCAAAAAACATTCCCTATATTATTGAAATTTTTAATTCACTTAATAGAGTTATATATAAGTATCAATATTTATAAGAAAAGTTAGGAGTGTTTGGTTTGTTTTCCATTTTCCGTTTTCTGAAAAGGTGGAAAACGCAGAAAATGGAAAACGTGGAAAATGGAAAGAGAGAAAGCGAAAAATGGAAAAATTTGTTTTGGAAACATTTTGAGGAAATAAAAAATGGAAAAATTTGTTTGGTTTTAATAGAAAGCGTAATGTCTTTATGTTTTCCGGTGATTTTATCAAATATGTATGAACAGTTTTTTTAACTATTGTAAACCAATATAATAAATGTAAAATAGAACTATAAACCAACATAATAATTGTAATAACAAAAGTTCAAAATATAAAAAATAACAAATGACAAACATGATATTTTTATAAAGTACAAAATATAAAAATAACAAACATAATATATATATATATATTATATAATAAATAAAGTTTTAAAAAATATATTTTAAGAAATAAAAAAATGACAAACATGATATCTTTTATAAAGTTCAAAATATAAAATAATGACAAACATGATATTTTTATAAAGTCCAAAATATAAAAATAACAAACATAATATTTTTTTATATATTTTATAAAAATTTAAAAAATATATTTTAAGAAATAAAAAAATGATAAACATGATATTTTTATTAAGTTTAAAATATAAAAATAACAAACATGATATTTTTATATTTTTATATAACTCTTTCAAAAGTTCAAAATATATTTTAAAAAATAAAAAAATATGATATTTTTCTAATATTCAAAATATAAAAAAAAATAACAAACATGATAATTATATATTTTTACAATAACAAAAGTTAAAGAAAATCTATTTTAAAAAATAAAAAATTAAAAAAATTATATTTTAAATATTTTTATAATTAAATTTGAAGTTTGGTTTTATTTACAACAATGCCACCGCCTTTTGAATCGTTTTCCAAACCTAGAAAATGACTTTTTTCGTTTTCCGATTTTACTGTTTTCATGCCCATTTTGTTTTGCACTTTAGGAAAGCGGCTACGAAAACGTTTTTCTGCGTTTTCGATTTTCGAGGAAAAGCGAAAACGTGAAAAAAGCGAAAATGCCTCTAACCAAAGCCGCCTTAACAATTCATATAGTCTCATAGAAAAGGTTGCGTATTTTTAATGACATGTACACATTTTATAAAACAAACAAAACAAAAAAATTATATTGAAGTATGAAGAACATGTTTTCTCGGGATATAACCAGGTAAAACCTTGTTTGTCCCTCTCCCTTCCCTTGTACTAAATTTTTTATTATTTATTTTAATTAATATATTTATTAATTAATATTTTTAAATAATACAAGAGAATTATTTATTAGTCCCTTGTATTATTTGGTATTATTTTCACCCTAAAGCATACACACCCAAAATCTTATTACACTAACAATAGTTCATTTATCTAACAATACAAATATAAATAATAATTGAAAAATCGGAAGAAGGCAGGAAGGGTGAACGAAGAGAATGGCAGAGAAGGTAACAAATAATATTGCTCATTTTTAGGGGTGTAAAATGTAAGATAAGAAACTAAAACGTGGAGATTTGGACATGTATCAAGTTCATGATAAGTTAATACGATGACGTGTAGGTCTCAATTAGGATGCCGTTTAGGTAATACCACACAACCACATATTAACTAATTGCGTTATATTCTTATTTTCCATTATATGTAACAAAAAATAAATTCCTTAAAGATTAAATACATTAAAACAACGGTACTTAGTCCCCTATATATTAATGTAAACTTAAAATGTTAAAAAAATATTATTTTATAGATGATTCACTATTAATTCTTAATTGTATTTAGGATCTTTGGAGATATTTGTTTATTATTTTAATTTTATGTCTATATTTTTTAAAATTCTTGAAAACAATGTCGAGGAAGCTTTATAGATAATTTTTTATTTTATTTTATTTTATTTATTTTGCATAAATTGGATGTAGCAAAAGATGAATTTTCTTAAATATATTTTTTATATTATTTAACAAATAAAATTTTCTTATATTTTATCCAAATAAAAATAATAGATGATGGTATTGTAGTGGAATTTGTATTTATTTGTTTTTTTTCTTGCAGGGGTCTTTTGAAGGTTTGTATGTAGGGGTTTGAATGTAATAATGTTTTGGGTGTATGTTTTGGGTGAAAAATAGTGCAAGAATAGTCTTTAGAAAGCCCAATAAATAATTATCTTTAAAAATAATCCCATGCTTATTTAGTTATTTATTATTTATTATTTATTCTTACAATTTATTTTATTATTTCTTTCAGAAATTTCTTAAAATTATTATTTATAACATTTTGGGTTGGGACACTGCTGAGCTGGCAGTGACCGAATTAGAACGTGTGTTGCAAGCCTAGAGGTTAGGGTTAGGGTTAGGGTTTAGGGTACTAGAGGAGACTGGAGGTAGTGAGGATCCCAAAGGTGGGTCCCAGGAGTTATGAATGAATGAGAGAGAGAGAGAGCTGCTTCTCCCGAGGATTCATTGCTTTCCAGCTCTTGTATTCTGAGGCTGAGCTGAGCTAGCTCACACTCCATGTGGGCCCCTATATTTTCGTTTTGCATTTATACCCTAAAATATCTCATTATTTATTGAGATAACTGTTTTCTGTCTGTGCCACAATTAAATCCAATTTTATTTAATTCAAATGAATTGGAATTCAATTAGGATGGCGTAGTGTAACCTTTATAATTTACAATATCATAAAAACATATATAAACAAATATTTATTTTTTATACAAAATATTAGATCGGGAAGAGAACCTTTTGATGCACCACCCACTCACGAGGGTTTATTGGTATTTCAAGTCCCCTTTACTAAGATGTGGAATTCTTATAGATGATCCATGATGAATCTCCACTCTTATAAGATGAGAGTCAGGATATGAGTGATTGTTCCTTATGTGGACTAACATAGGTCGACGCCCATACCTATAGTCATGCATGATGTTGTTTTTGTGGATTAACAGGATTTGGCGGTCAGCTACCGCGTACATCGTCCTTGACTTCACCTTCAAGGATGCTTGTTGCACTTTGATAAAAAAGGGGACTTTTGGTATAATGGTAAAATTGTCAACATATAACTAAGGTCATAGAATTTGAATTCATGGAAATAGTCAATTATAAAAAAAGACTATGCATAATAGGCCCAAATAATCTGATGTTTCTCTAGATTTGAGTATATGAGAGCTTTGTACCATCAAGCTGCCCTCATAAAATACTTGACTAGATCACGTCATATCCATATTTTTCCAATCGGTGAAACCTAATTTATAATAAGGATAATTAATTCAAGGTCTTCAACATTTGTTTGTTTTATCCCGCTTGTGTTTGATAGAGGGATATCCCACATTTCCAAATGAAATTTTTTCCCGTCAAAAATTTTAATTCAAGTTTAAGAATATAATAATGTCTCACTCACCAAAGCCACATAGCTATCTTATTATTAATATCTTTACTTTAAAATTTTCTCCCAAAACATTCAAAACTTTTCATAAATTATTCCTAATCCCATGTGGGATATCCCCTATCAAACACAAGCAGAGTCCCGGGGTGGTGTTGGGTGAGGTGTAGTAAATAATGGGAGAGTTTAGTCCTTGACAAACAGTGCTAGTGACCAATAATTTATTTACCCTTTATAATATCATAAAAATAAATAATTCTAATATATTTAACTCAATAATCATAATAATAAATTAAACAAAACTGTAAGTTCTGGACATGTCGTCTTCTTGTTGTAGTTTGTGTTATAACTCGTGTGTGACACTCTGCTCTCTCAGTTTTTTTATGGTACTCACATTCTCAATAATAAACACACAAGACATCAAGGAGATGGGAGAGTTGGTTCTACCTGGGCCACCAACAATAAAGCCTACATGCAGGGGCTATGCGGAGAAGATAATCCATAAAAGTGTAGGAAAGGCAGGTATAAGAGTCACACTCTCTCACCACATAAGCACCTCCACTCCTTAATTACAACAAGTGACCACGATCATCCTTCCTACCAAGGGACTACTTTCGTCGGCTCACCGCTAATCCTCGAGTCACGGTGTTATATGAACGTCACTCACTGCCTTCACGAATCACGCACATCCTCCACGCCGAGGATTCTCGCAGCTTTCCGAGTGGACTCCTTCCAATTACGGATGTTGCAACTTTGGTTGTAACATGAGTTCTACCGCGACATGACCTGAAGAACTTGACTTAAGGCTGCAACATCCATCGCGCACATCTTGACTTCGACGCACCTCCAACCCTTCTGGTTGAGTCACGAGTCTACTACGTGCATCCTCCCGATCCCGACACGCAACTAGCCGATCCACCTCTCCGTCAGCGTACTCGGCCTCCACGGTGCGACTTATCATAGGCGCTAACTCCATCATTCAACTCATCTTCATAAGCGAGGTTGGTACATTGATAGCTCCACCCAATCACCTTCCAAATCTGGTTTGTCTGTCATGATCCACCATATTTGTTTACCAAATATGGTCTTGATTTGGCTTCAATGTAATACTTGAGAATCAATCTTCGCGCTAAATCATATCAATCAATTGCGTTGCTTCTAATCGATCCAACACCAATTTGAGATCATGTAGCCCATTAGCATGCAATCTTACCTTCGCATGGCAAATCACTTAGTACCTGCATGGCCACTTGCATGATATCTTCCACCAATCTTCAATCGGCTCTCTTGATCCGCATGGCATCTTTCAATCAACCTTCTCTTTAGCCTTTAATTTTGATGCACGATGCACTTAATAAACGGCAGAATCGGCGTCTCGCTGCACTTTGATGTGGTCTTCAAATCAATGAGTCGCGAACGTCAATTACATTGACTTGTTGTGTCAAATGATGCCATCCTCGTGCGGTTGCACTAACAAAAACCATTTTATATTTCGGATCAATTAACAATTAACTCTGCCTGAGCTGAAAAGTAACACTCCACTCCACCACTCACACTCACACTCACATGAATTAAAAAAAAAAATATTAAAAATAAAAAAAAAATAATACCGGCGGTGGGGCCCACTGGGGAGCTTGACATAAATTCACACAATAGATTCTATCTCTTCGTCATTTGTCCGATCTCTCTTCTTCTCTCTCCGCGTTGAAACAAAACTCCATTTTTTTTACTTTTTTCATTTTAGCCCTTGAGTTTCTCTCTAATTTGCATTCCTTCCCATTTTTCTTTGATTTCTTTTTATTGTCACCGCGTCCTCCATAGTCCTTCGCTTATTTGGCACTGCTGCTCCTCAGCCTTCTTCCTTCTTCCCCCTTGGCGCCGACCCACGGTACCGCTTCTCCAGCCATTGCTTATATAGACGTCATTGGAGCTCGGATCATCTCGTCTCTTGCTTGCCAGGCGGATGAGGGCGGAATCGATCGGGTTTGAGTGGGATTGAGGTGGGGTTTTGAGGCTTGGACAGATGAATACTGGGGGGAGGTTGGTCGCCGGGTCTAGGAACCGGAATGAATTCGTCGTCATCAATGCTGATGAGTTTGGCCGGGTGAGTGTGATAAAAATCCCATTTTGATTTTTTTTTTGGCTTTTGGAAATTGATTGGGGTTTTGGATTCTTGGTCGTTGGGGAGTTGGAGGATTTTGGAGGTTTTGTGGTCAAAAGCGGAGATTTTGCTTGACATTTTACTCATTTCCTGTTTCTTCCTCTTGTTTTAGATGTGCCTTGTGTGCACATTGGGGGTTTTGTTTTCAGATTATTTAATGGTTTATTATGGGTGCTAGTAGATTGTTCTGTTTTGTTTTTCTAGGGTTAGATTGATCAATTTTATGTGTATATTGTTTTCATTTGATTTATTTTTACTGTTGCTGAAAAGGACCTTCCTTTGGTTTTGTTAATTTTTTTGATAATCTAAGGACAAGGATTCCATTTTTGTTTAGTTTTGGCCTCTTGCTTGCTAGTATGAAATGATGCAGTTTTGTTTTTTTTTTTTTCCTCTCACCATTGGGTCTTTTAATTTCCCTTAAAATTTCCTTTTTATTTGTCCATATTTAGTTTATAGTAAACCATTAAAGGGGTGCCTGTGGATTCATGTTTTTGTTCTATTTCATAATGTGTTTTGTGCTGTCCTCACACTCTCATTAGACAATTGTCAAATCTGGACCCTCCTGGATATCTATCTAATTGTTTGTTGGCTGGGTGGATTTTTGTATTTTTTGCAGCCAGGAAACCTTTTGCAAAGAGGTGATTGGGCAGAATTGCCAGATCTGCAGTGATGGTATTGAGCTAATATTCAATGGGGCAACGCCAATGAGAAAGAGCTGTTTTAATGTCTCATACCTGCAATGAGTGTGCATTTCCAGTGTGCAGAACTTGCTATGAGTATGAGAGAGAGGGAAGGCACTCAAGCATGCCCACAGGTGCAAAACCAGATACAAAGCGCCACACACAGGTTTTCATTCTATTACACTTATCGACCCTTGTTTTTTTTTTTTTTTTCTGCAAACACTGTTACTTGGACAAATTTTTTGTGATTTTGTATAAATGCCTCCAATTGTATTCCTATAATGCTGTAAGGTGTATTATGTGTTTGTAGGCAGTCCTAGGAGTGGAGAATTGTTGATGAGGGGAAGAGGGATGGAGCCGGAGTTGATTTGGATAAAGAATTCAGCTTTTAATAATCCTAATTGGAGATGAGATCATCCTGATGCCAAGTTTGAGTGCTCATTCTGGCCAAGGATATGGTTCTTTCGGTGTGTCATGAATTGTTGCCACTTCTAGTCTGTGGGAGCCTGGCAAAACCAGTATCAGCAGATGTTCACTCTCTCCTTACCTATGGTGAAGAGGTGTGTTTCATCAACTGAGAGATTTCTGACATTTATCAGACTTACCTTTTTCCTCTCCATGAAGTAACCTTTCCTAGATATTTTTTGTTCCAGGTTGATGGTATATCTCACCTGATCACCATGCCCTGATCATTCCTGCATATGTTGGTTTTGGCGGGAAGCCTCATTCAATGTGTCTTCTCAGGGGTCCTCTTTTTTCCCTGTAAGTTGTTGATGGATCTGTTTGGCTGTGACTGCCCTTACTTATCTTGTCAAAGGCACATGCCTTCATAGTGATTGGTAGTGATTTGGTTTTTCTTGCTTGGGGTCCTAAAGTAAGCTCATAGCCTTCTAATCACTTTCTCTTGATTCTCTACTTTTGCAGGTATTACAACCTAGAACCAATAAATACGGCCCTGAACAAGGACACTTATGGCGTTAGTTATATGGTTATGGGACTGTTGCATGGAAGGGATCGCATTGTTGCTGAAGAATGGAAGAGAAAGCGAAGCTTGATGATGTGCAAAAGAGCTCAACTTGAGGAGTGGATGCGGTTGGTGGTCCTAGTGGAGAAAGGGCCTGATGGTTCCTAAGTTGATGTTGCCAATGCCTGAAAAGTTTCCTATTAAGCCTTTTTGCTTGCACTGGAAATATGTTTCATGTTTTTTTTTTGGATAGAAAAGGGTGTCTTATTAACCTTGTAAAATGTCTCAAATGGAGATAAATCATTTTAAAACTTTTCAGAATTCTTTTCTTAGGTTGGCCATTACATAAATCAGTTTAACTTACATTACTTGAAATGCTCATCTTTAAAGCTACTATATATGTTTTAAGCAAGCAGTTTGTCCTTTTGGATTGTGTTTTTCCTACTCCTGGGGCTTATAATTTATGTCTAGGGAGATGATTTTTCATCCTCGGTGAGCCTTTTCCTCTCCCCCCTCCTTGTCTAAGATTTTATCCTAGAGAATGAACTTTCTTTTAGTATTGTTCTTGGAGCTGTGAGATTTCAACCAAGAAATTCATAAACTAAAGCAGTCTTACTTGCTGTAGTTTGTCCCTCAAATTTTTGGTTTGTCTGTCTTGCACTAAAAGCTTAGCATATTACTTAGAGCACCATTCCTCAGAGGGTTAATTAAAGAGTTTCTGTCTCTTTGTGGGTGCCATCTCTGTTGTATATTGTTGCATCATATTTAACTGAGCATCATTTGTTGCATTTCAGCCTAGATGGCAAAGCTACGGTGTTTAGAATTAGGCTTGGAGCAACTAGAATATGTACTATCTATATGACAGATCTTCCAGTTGGAAGATCCATCGACCCTGAGATGAAAAGAAAGTTGTCTATTTTTCTTTAGTTATTCAGTCAAACCAATGATTTGTT